>CM077160.1:10606776-11206776 GCA_039583875.1 Platanthera guangdongensis | reverse complement strand
CAATTGAGGTAGTGGTGATAATCGCCGGTAGTGGCGGCAGCCCAGTGGCCGGAATTCGAAAACCAAGTTGACCCAGGTGAGATGAATCTGAGCTCTTGGCTCATTGGAGAAGATGACCTGATGCCCTTAACTAAATTGCATTAAAACTATAGATTGATTAAATTAAATCATAATTCTGTCACAGTTATTACAGATGCCTTGCTTGTCAATTTTAGGCCCCTTAGAGGCAAATTCAGAAATGGTGACCAATATGAAAATCGTATATCTAGGTTTTAAATTTACCTTGACATCATAAACATTCTATTTGGAGCAATGTAGCGCCTTGTAGGGCCATTCTCTTAGGACTGCTCCTAGGCTAGGTCAAAATTTCAAATGAGTGCCTAGGATAAACTATACGCCCACATGCAGTGAAATTTTGTTCATGCATGTGCATATACTATACTTAGACCATGCCCAAAAATAAGGATTTGTGGAAGATATTTTGCCATAGTTTTAGTAGAAATTTTATTTATTAAATAAATAGATTTTAAGGAGATCTACAACTCCAAATGCCCCCAAATTTGGGTGGAGTTGCCCTAAGGTCATTTAAGGCCTTGGTAAAAATTTGGAGCCATTTGGACCTCTGCATGTTAGAGGATTAAACATGCATAGAGAGGGCATGAATGAATATGGTTTGTTAGTAGTAAAAATGGGAAAGTGGGATTTTAGCCCATTTGGCCCAATGCATGTCCTTGAAGTTTTTGATAGAGGTTTTTGGAGGTGGAACACTCCTCTAATTGAAAAATTGGGATTTTTGGGATCAAAAATCCCATAAGTTTGATTTATTCAAAATTATTACATTTAAGTGTCAAAAAAATGAAAATTAGGATAATTAAATTTGGAAAATTCTAATTTTGCTGGCATAAACTATAAATGATCTTTTCATTTCTCTAGAAAATTTGTGGAAATTTTTCAGAATTATTTCTTGGGTAAATTACATCATTCCAATTATGCCCTTATATGATTTTAATTAAAAAATTGTTTACGTTTATTGGAAAATTATTGGAATTTATCTAGACCCTTATTTCAGTGTTGTAAATCCCTGTAAATCTTATTAAAATTTTTACATGATTATTTATGATGATTACTTTAATAGTGGCATTTTGTAAACACTTTGATTATGGAGAACCTAGGACAATCCGGTGAATGTAGCTCTAAGAACATGTTTTGAGCATTATTTTGACAATGTTAATGACCTGCAATTTTTCCTGAATTTTTACTTGAATATCTGAGTTACTTTATTTGAAAAATGGGATTATTGTGATTTTAGTAATAAATAGGAAACAAGGGTAATATCACTTTGAAAAATTAGGATATTTATTATGTAGGACTTTTTAACCTAGATGAACACTAGGTAAATTATTTAGACCTAAAGGACCTCTGGTCATGATAGATTATATTCAAAGTAACCTTGGTCACTAAATTAAAGAATTTTAATTATGATCCAAAAATGGCCAGAAAATTATGGAACTCTGAAAGGTCAATAATATTCACGTGATAAACCCATGATACAAATTTGTAGTCGTTTGGCCCAAGGAATCAGAAGTTATCTCATAAGGATTAGAATTAGGTCAGGGGCTGCGTATAGTAAAAGTGACATGTAGTATTAGGTTACACAAGGTGATTAGATAAGGTTAAATAGAGAGATGTATTAGGAAGTTTGAAACCCGGGTCAGGACCATAAGTAGGTCACAACATAGTATCGAATGTTGGAGTGCAAGTCACCAAGAAGAATAGCTAGGGTAGGATCCGACGAAAGATTGTCGATCTCCTAATAAGTACCTTAATGAGAGTGTGGAATTTATAATGGGTAGCCATCAATAATAGTAAGTGTCTTGGAAAGGGGGATTTGGGATTCAGCCCATCATATTCCCTAGTACCGCTGTGAACCCATCACTGTGAAGACCTCGGGAAGTCCAGGATTAACCCCAAGTCTCTAAGAACATTAAGAGTTAGACAAGAGTAGTTTAATATGATACGTTGAAGAAATAGTGTTGCATTCTCACCATCATTTTGTTGGAGGGATACATGACGGGTTGATCTTGCGAGATGGAGGCTCGGGAGATTTAAAGTATTCTCACCCTTATTTGGGTAGGAGGGATTTAGGACGGGTTTAGTCCTACGTGCTGAAGGCTCGGGTCTTCAATATAGGACGAGTTTGTTCTTTGAGCTACATGCTCAAACTTGAAATAACTTGCATGTGCATAAAACATATTAGTGGCGAGTCATGCGGTCGTGGGACAGTCGTTACACCGACAGCAGTACAATGACTCTAGCGAGATTTGGCGGTTTGAGGGGCCAGTGTGTTGTTTTGCATTGTGGTCTGGATGACGATCCCCAAAAACATATGCTCAACCAAAATGTCTGGTGGGATAGCCAACAATTAGTACGCAAAGACTCCCGAGTGCACCTATGACCCGTATAGAGGTGTATGAGAGGTCTAGGCCTGGTAGTGTATAACCTGCCTAGGATTAGAGATGCCTGCTACACTACTGTCGCAGCCACAAGGGTGGTACTAGAGAGTTCATCTAACCCAAAAGGTAGGAACTAAAGGTTTATGATCATAAAGTCGTGTGTATGAGTTGCACTTGTATGAATCATAACATGCATAATATATCATAACATACATACATATTTAGGACATTCATATTACAGTTCCTTATCATATAAATTATTATGGGCTCTTTTATATGAAAAGGTATAACTCTTGAAACCTTAACTTATAAGTTTGTATGGACATTCATATAAATTAAGGTACTCCTGTAATGATAGTATAACTATAGTTAGTTTTTTTCTTCTCAGTAGTTTACTTTACCGCACTTCTTCAGTACTACTGTCTATTCTTTACTTTACCTTACTTGTACTATATATAGAACTGCTAGATAACTTATTTATATGATAGAATAGACCCATGTTACCTCCTATTTTGATACTGCTTTGTTGTCCTCTACTTTCATCCTCCCGCACGGTGCCTAGAGTTGCGGGGGTGAGGCAAGGATAAAATGGCTTAGTCTTTATGACTAACATTCGGTTGTGACAGTATCATTTTATGAGCTCGAGGAGATGGAGCACCAGCACAACCAGTAGGACGAGGTGGCAGGACTTGAGGAGCAGATACCATGCACTACTACTACGAGTCAGTGTCAGGTGATGACGAGTGATAGTTCTTTTGCTTCATCTTAGAGTGTTTTGTGAGAGAGTGATTATTCATTATAATATGTATCAGGTATAAGCCCTATCTCTCATTTATGTACTCATTATGGGCTATATCCTTTCATTATATATATATATATATATATATATATATGATGTTATTTCTATGATGTGGACTTGATATACCATTGCTGTCATTACTTCTATTCTCAAATTGGCCTACAGGTTAATGATCGTACTAGCCGGCAGGATCGATGGCTTATGGTGTTAACTAATCCGGGAGTTAGTGTCACCGTAAGACGGCGGTTCTGGGCATAAGATCGGGTAAACTCTATGGTAAGGGGAGTGATCTTACAAATTGGTAACCCTCAACAAACGATTATATTAGAATAAAGTCCACAACACTGGGTCACCCCACTCGAGCATTAGTTTGCGGACAAACTATGCAGCCGATGCAATGGTGTCCCCATGTGTAAAAGTCACAAAAAATAGTCCATTTTAAATAACGAGTTAGGCCAATTTCTAACAAAAATCTTACCTTTTGTGTAACCCCACAGGTCCCCGCACCGCAGAACGTCATACCTCCCCTCTGACTGCCACTCCGTTTAAACAGAAGAAGCTAGAGCAGACTCTGACGACTATCTTGGATGCCTTCAGATCCCAGCAAGTCCCGGCCGTATAGCCAAATCTGGGATTGAACTGGTTGAATGCTTTCAAGAGTTTGTCTCCCTCGATGTATCATGGGATGGAGAATGCAGTCAAGAAGGAGGAATGACTCGAGACTATATAAGAGATGCTGGCATGCATCAGCTGCACAGTTAGCAAGGAAGTTTCCTTGGAAACTTCCATACTAGATGCCGATGCAAAGAGGTGGTGGAAGTCCCTGATGGATTCCACTTATGCAGATAGAGAGCTTCTGACATTTCATAGGAGGAGTTCAACGATGTTTTCTTGGACCACTTCATGATCGCTATAGATAGAGATGAGCTGGAGGAGAGGTTCTTGAACCTCCTATAGTGGAGCTGGTCAATGATAGAATACCAGAGGGAGTTCTCCTATTTGGTCAGATTCACAGGAATATATGATTTGGACAATATGAGGTATGCGAAGAGGTTCTACCGGGGGCTTAGAGACTCGATGAGGCAGACACTACTATTTATATCTCATCGCACCCTGACCCATATTATAGGGATGGTAAATAAACTGGAAGAGAATCTGTTGATGGTGTAGAACAGAGGGAAAAGACCACTTGATGAGCCATCCATCGGGGAGAGCAGCAGGGGCTCATAGCGGGGCAGAGTTATGAGCTATAGGAGAGGTGGATAATGTCATCGTCACAACTTCTGACAGGAGCAGAGGCCTCCTGCAGTATTAGCTCCACCACATTTACAGACCCATGAGCCGAGGAGGCAAGACGATCGAGGTAACTGATAAGTGATTTGCTTTGGATGCCACAAACCAGGACACATTAGAGTTGATTGCCCTCAATAGTTTTGTCCACCTCCTCCTCTACCTCTAGCAACCCCTCCAATACAGCAAAGCTGAGGCTGAGGATGAGGTCGAGGCCGAGGTCCTTATGGTAGAGGCCGAAGACAATAACAGGTGTATGCGTTGGACCTCGCTGAGCCAAGGAATCTCGGGGAAGTTATCATAGGTACCTAAATTTTATTGTGATTTTAATTTTCATATGTAGTACCTCACAACCTTTGTAGAACAACAAACATGACATAACTAAAACAAAAACCTCAGGTATAATCTTTATTAGTGGCAAGCCCGCCCATACCTTGTTTGATACGGGTGCTTCACACTCGTTTGTATCTAAAGACTTTTTGGAGGGACTGGAAGGCATAGACCAATTCACCGCCATGACAAGGAGGGCGCGTCTACCAGATGGATCAGAGCTTCTATCATTTTCCAAGTGCAACATGGAGGCAAAGATTGGAGGAAAGGTATTCGAGGCACCGATGATGATCTTGAGAATGTCAGACTTCAATTTGATCCTGGGCATGACTTGGTTGCACTGGAACCGTACCGGAATCGATTGCCCGTCGAGCAGGATCACCTTATGGCACAAGGATATCGACATCATCATTGAAGGTATTAGACCTATCTCCCATACTCTATTATCATCTGTGCAGGTTGTCAAATCCTATGAGTAGGGAGATGAGGTGTACATGATCTTCTTCGAGATGGTGGAGGTAGAAGCGTCCGTTGTTGATATTCCGGCAGTTCAGGATTTCTTCGATGTATTCCCAGAGAAATTTCCCGAAATGACTCCAACAAGAGACATGGATTTCCGGATCCAGTTGGTGGCAGGAGCAAGGCCCATTGCTCAGGCACCCTACATGATGGCACCTAAGGAGCTAGCAGAGTTTAGATCATAGCTATAAAAACTCGTGGAGTCAGGCTTTTTCTGGCCGAGCTCATCATCGTGGGGAGCCCCAGTACTGTTCGTTAAGAAGAAGGATGAGTTATTATGGCTCTGCATCGATTACCTGGAGCTGAACCGGTTGATAGTACAAAACCACTATCTACTGCCATGTATTGATGGGCTATTATACCAGTTGTAGGGAGCCTTTTGGTTCTCCAAGCTTGACTTGAGGTCCGGGTAATACCAGCTGAAAGAATTGGTTTCAAGATACCTTAAACACCTAGAGGGGGGGGGGGGGGGGGGGGGGGGGGGGCAAATAGGTTCAATTCTTATTTTATTTAGGCAGTTAAGTTAAATCACAGTTGGAAAACCTTTGCTAGAACTATCATGACACAGATTAAAACAAACACAGCCAATACAACATACACACAAATTTATAATGGTTTCCCAAGAGATGGGTACATCCACTTTCCCCCTTCGCCTATCTAGCAGTATATTAGATTCGGCCTAACTTCCTTCCACTTTCTCAGATCCTCAGATCTTACAACTCAGAACCCAAAATGGTTCCTACAGCTCACACTTCACCAAGTGCTACAACTCAGATTCTTTCAGAGAATCCTACCTCAGAGTGTGTCCACACTCCTACAACTCAGGCAATCAAGCCCTACCTCAATCTCTTTCACCAGGCCTACAGCTCAAAGAAATAAATCTCCTACCTCAGGCTAACAGCCCTACCTCAGCCTTTATAGATATAGGCTTACAACTCAGAGAACTTAATCTCTTACACTGAGATCTAGAATAGATCTTACAAAATTTGTTTGAGAGAATGTTTATTTCTTCACCCAAGAGAAAGATGAATTGATGTAGACTTCTTGATCAGTTCTGGAATGAACTAACTACTTAAGATCCAACCTATCTTAGCTTCTTCAAAGCTTCTTGAATCTGAATAAAGTAAGGTTGATCTTTCTTGAAAAGTTTGAGTCGATCCACAATCCAGCTCTCCTCTTCTTTCAGATGTAACTCTGAATTCTTCTTGCAGAACTGTTCAGGATCTGCCTTCACTTTTAACAGAGACTTGTTGATTTCGGGATGAACCAACTACTAAGTTCTTCTCATGTGCACACCTTTCTTCGATAGAACATGTCTTTATATAGATCCCATCTGATGTTACTGGCTGATCTGGTTTATAACTGCCATCTAACATATGTGACAGCTTTGTAAGTTACGACAGCTGTCACGTCTTTACTCTTGACATTTGAACCTTTGCCACTTTTACCTCAGCAGAAAGTGTCGAGACAAAACTTCATATGTGTCTACACAAATGGAACATATGTCGACACAATTCTTAATAATGTTGACATAGATCATAGAATGTCGACACAACTCTTCTTTATTTTCTCAACAGAGCTTCTGAAGAATGTGTCGACACAAGTCCTATGTGTCGACACAATCTGCTTCCAGTCTTGACATAGTTGGTGTCGACAGAATTCTCGAGTGTGTTGACACAAGTCCTGTGTGTCGACATAATTGTTGTAGACTGAATTTCTATATGTCGACACAAGTCTTGTGTGTCGACACAATCTGGCTCCAAGTGTCAACACATTTCCTTCAAAAGTGTCGATACTTGTACTTAGAATATTTTACTGCGTTTCTTTAACCTGTACATTGAAACTCAACATCCCATCAAATATACAATGATGTATATCATTGAGTTAGGTGAGGCTTCTCCAAATCAGGTACACAGTTTCACATGTACCCAATAATCTCCCCCTATTTGGAGAAGTCATAACCCTTAGTCAATGATCTACACCACTTATAATAAAATAAGGATTATGATGTAAACAGTCATTTCAAAGACAAGATTAACCATAAGCAGACATAACATGTAACAATATTATCATAAAATATGTTATAATATAGTAATCATGCATCACATAAACTTAAGTATCAAATCATGGCTAAATCGAGAAATTCATTTATATATGTTCAGCAATTCAAGGATTTAGACCAAAACTATTACATAGACCTAAACCTTGTCAATCTAAGCCTAAGATTAATCATGTTCCTTAATGACGATTCCTTTGCCAGACCGAATCCTGGCTTGTACTGAAGCTCCAGTGTCCTCAGCCAGCTTCTTTCCTTTAATATTTTTTCTTCTAGAGCTCTTCCGCCTTGATCTTTTGCCTTTCAAAGTAATGAAACACCTTTGGTAAATACTTGCTAGGCTCCACAGAGTTAGCAGGTATCTTCCCAGCTCTAAGGTATCTTCTGAACTGGGATATAACATCATGCCGCTCCTGATATTTGCTCCATTCCTGTTTAGAATACCACTTCCCTCTATCATGCATATTATCTTTAACAGCATGCCAGGCAGTTGGAATAATATTCCTGGAGGTTGGACTCCATTGTTCAAAATCAGGCTTTAATTCGGCCTGTTCTCTGAACCGCTTCTTAGACAGCTGAGCTTCTCTTTCTCTTTGTAATGCAGTTGTAGATATTTCTACCTCTTCAATAATAACATTCTGTTCCCGCATTGGAGGACTGTACATTTGTTGTACTTCCTGCTAAATTCCTTCAAAGTCTTGAGGAGGATAAATGACTTGGGCTACTTCCTGCTGAACCCCTTTAATGTAAGTAGGTTGAAGTCCTGATTCTGCAGTGTTGTCATCATCACAAAGGCGTGGATAACCAAGAGTTGCTATGATGCTATTGGTTATCTATTTAGCATGATCTGAGCTTGCTTTGACTAATACTCTCTCCCCCTTTATGACTTCTCTTGCTATATGGTCTCTTAGATCATTCTTCTGAAATCTTATCTGATCAGCTAGATAATTTGTTCCTTCTTTATAGTAGGATTTGAACTTCTGCATTTGATCAGAGATTGCCTTTTGAGATGCCTGGATAGCGGTTTGGACAACAGCTAGATCTGCATTGATTTGGTTATGAAATTCGGACTTTACTGTAACTATTTGTTCAATGATAATAGTTTCTTTACTCCTGAGTTCTGCTAGAATAGTATTATGGGATTCATTGAGATTTTCATTCATTCTGATTTGATTTTCCAGGACATAATCTTGTTTTACTGTAATGTCCTCTATTTCAGTCTTGGTCTCCTATTGTTGTTTGGCCAAGAATACTACAACATTACCTCCCTTTTTGGAAGCATTCTGTCATTTCCGATTTGTGCAAATTTACTTCAAACCTAATGGATTTGATATCCCGGGCCAAGTGAAATTTTAGATATTTAGTGTTCTCATCTATATATTTTTCAAGAGCAACTCTTTGCTCATCCAATTTCCATTGCAGTTGCACTAAAAGTGAACTGAAGTCTACTACAAGAGCTGGTGTTTGTGGGGCAGTCTTCAATGCTTTCTTATAGCCTGAGCTCCTCTTCCTGAGCTCCATAATTTTACTTTTCTTTGCCCTGAAGGTATCTTCATCTTCAGAGGAATCAGATGAAATAGCTATGTGCATTGTTTCTTTTGAACTAGAGGCAATGATTGGCATCTCCTCCTCAGTTCTTGGCATCTCCCCCTCAGTTCTTGCTCCTTGTAAGTCAGGAAATAATTCTTCTAGTGTTACCTCTTGTTACATCTGAACTGGAGGAATAACTTTCTCTTTCTGAACAGATGGACGCCCCTGGAATTCAAAATTTTCTTCCATGGTCATTTCATTCTCAGGAACTTTGTCTTGGTTATATTGATCAATAACATTCATGAGCACGTCCTGTGCTTCACTCATAGTGCTTGTAGCAGCTTGATTTATGCCCTTTACTACCTCAAGTATAGATAGAGTGGCTGTTTCACTGTCCAATTATACTAGTTGGACATTTGGATTGTGCTCATTAGCTCCCCATGAAGTTGATAGTTCTTGTTGATCTGGAACTCGAAGAGTCTCCTGCTGGGACTGATCCACAGAAATGTTGTCTGCAGAAATGTGATCCCCCTGCAACTTACCATCAGTGCTAGTTTTTAGAGTGGGAGATTTTCTTGTGCTTTCTGGACCATCTTCATCTAAGCTGAAGACAACTTCCTCCTCTGAATCACTGGAAGATTCAGCAGACTTGGTAGAAGTTTTATTCTTCTGAACTATTTTCATTAGGTTCTGAGGTGTAGAGACATCCTTGGTCAACACTCTGTCCTACCTGGAGAGTATTCTTAAGTCCATTCTTCTCATATGGTTTATCTTAGTACTAGACTTCGGGCTTAATGTTTATGAAATACAAGTAGCCAGATAGAAGCTATGTATTCTACCGATATTGGGCTTCTTAATACCTTCCTTTATTTTCTCAAACATAACTGCAGCCCAGTCAGTTGTTACTTTGAATACAATCCATGGCATGAGACTGAACATGTAGGCTGAGATCCTATCATGTCCTCTAGGTTTACACAAAATTACCTTTCCCAGAATTTCTGAGAGGAATTTTCCTTGGGAGTTCATCCCCTTTCGAATTATTGATGCTCAAATCTTGGTGGATGGAGATAAGCCACACCAGGTTAGTGCACTAGCTGTCATCGAAGAGTCTAGTTCATCTTATTGTTTGATTTTGGGAAGATGAAGGATTTTCCTTAGACGGGTGATTGTGACTTTGAGCTTTCGACCTTGAACTATGGATTTGATTTTGGTGCCAGTTGAATCTAGAGAAGCATTCGAGAAGAACTCAAGAACTTCTTTCTTCCATATTTTAGTTGGTTCAGACACCATATATTCTAATCCAGCCATTGTGATTAAATGAATTACCTCCTTGATGTCCTGATTTGCATCATCAAATACTTGTCGTACCAGCTCATAACCCTCGTTGATGTTCTCTTCCATCTTTGGCGCCATTGTTTTTCGTTCTGTATCGCACTATCGACAGGATTTTGCTTTTTCCTATTTATAGGATTCTAGAGGAAGGAAGGTTAAAAGACGCGCCTAAACTTAGAATCTTATGTGTCGACACTTGGTTGTTGTGTCGATGCAGTCTATCTAGGTCGCGACGGAGAATCAAAAGTCTCGACAGCGCTGTGTCAACCTAAAGTTTTCTTTTGTCAACACAACTAGTTGAAAGTGTTGACACACGTATTGTATTGTCGACATAGTTTATTATAGAAGGATATATAGTTGTGTCGACTCAGATTTTTTCTGGTGTCGACATAACTAGTCGATAGTGTCGACACACGCCTTATAGTGTCGACACATTTTAACTTAGTCGAAATTTTATAGATTTTCTAGAAACCTAGAAATTCTACCTACCTTCGATTTTCTAGGTATATCAGATTATTCCAGGTTCAACATACCTAATTCAATTTTAAAGTAATTGAATTTAGTTTCATCCAGTAGTTTGGTGAACATGTCAGCAATTTGATTATCAGTGTTGACAAATTCTAAACTTATATCTTCTTTTTCAACATGATCTCTAATGAAATCAAACCTGATTTCTATGTGCTTAGTTCTACTATGTGAAATAGGATTTCTAGCAATAGATATGACACTAGTAGAATCACAATATAATGGAGTTCTACTTACCTTGATGTCATAGTCTTCAAGTTGATGTTGTATCCATAACAGCTGAGCACAACAACTATCTGCAGCTACATATTCTGACTTAGCCACACTCGTCTGCTTTTTGCTGCACCATGACACCAATCTTCCACCCAGGAACTGACATGTGCCAGTGGTGCTTTTCCTATCTTCTTTGCATCCTGCAAAGTCTGCATCTGAATAACCTGTTAGGAGAAAATCTCTATTCTTAGGGTACCAAAGGCCAAGATTTGGTGTGACCTTAAGATATCTTAAAATTCTTTTGACAGCAGAATAATGAGATTATTTTGTGCAAGTTTGATACATAGCACAGACACATGTAGAATACATGATGTCTGGTCTACTAACAGTTAAGTAAAGAAGGGAGCCAATTATCCCTCTACACAAAGACTCATTTACAGGTTTTCCTACCTCATCTTTGCATATATACATACTTGTCCCCATTGGAGTTCTTATGATGGAGGATGACTCTATGCCATATTTCTTAATTAACTCCTTGGTGAACTTAGACTGGGATATGGACAAGTAATCATCAGTTTGTCTAACTTGGAGTCCCAAGAAGAATTTCAGCTCACCCATGCTGCTCATCTCAAACTTCCCTTGCATAAGTTTAACAAACTTTCTACATAGGTTGTTTTCAGTTGATCCAAAGATAATGTCATCAACATATATCTGGACTAGGATGATCTTGTCTTTTGATTCCCTTAGGAATAGAGTTTTGTCTATTTTCCCTCTTGAGAATTTATTGTCAATGAGGAAGGTAGACAGTATTTCATACCAAGCCCTAGGGGCTTGTTTCAATCCATATAGAGCTTTCTTAATCCTAAAAACATAGTTAGAATAAATAGGATCTACAAAACCTGAAGGTTGTTCAACATAAACTTGCTCTTTTAAGTCACCATTCAAAAATGCTAACTTTACATCCATCTGTAATACCTTGAACCCTTGATAAGCTGCATAGGAAAGGAATAGCCTTATTGCTTCCAACCTTACCACTGGGGCAAATGTCTGGTCAAAGTCTGTTCCTTCTTCCTGCCTGTAGCCTTTTGCTACCAGTCTAGCTTTGTTCTTGACTATAATGCCATTTTCATCTAACTTGTTCATGTAGATCCACTTAGTCCCTA
The DNA here is from genome assembly GCA_039583875.1 of Platanthera guangdongensis. Lineage (NCBI taxonomy): Eukaryota > Viridiplantae > Streptophyta > Magnoliopsida > Asparagales > Orchidaceae > Platanthera > Platanthera guangdongensis. Next base: position 11,194,566 of record CM077160.1, on the reverse strand, counting down.
TGATATTGTGATTCTTTGGTTTAGGAACCAACTTCCAGACTTTACATATTCTGAATTAATTCAACTCCTCTTGCATGGCATCAATCCAATTTGGGTCTTGTATGGCCTCTTCAAATTTCTTGGGTTCCATCTGGGACAGGAAGCTTGAGCATAGAACTGTGTTCAAGCTTTTGCTTCTGGTCAAAACACCATGTCTTGGATCACCAATGACTTGGTGTGCTGGATGATCCCTTAGATGTCAAATTACTGGAGGCAATCTATCCATAACTTGATTTCATTCATTCTCCCCACCAAATTGTACTTCATTGTCTTCATCATCAGCTTGTGGGTCTTGTACTCCTGGAAAACATCCATCATTTTCCTTATCCTATCTTGCAAGTTGGTCTTCACTAATGGATAGCTTGTCCATCTTTTCCTTCAAATCTGTAGAGCTAGAAGAGGTGCTAGACAGCTCATAGTTGATTAGCTTAGATTCATCAAAGACTACAAGGACAGATTCTTCTACAGCTTAAGTAGTCAAGTTGTAGATCCTGTATGCCCTACTATTTTTACTGTACCCAACAAATATCCCTTCTTGAGACTTGGCAGCAAACTTAGTTAAATAAGACTTGCCATTGTTAAGTATATAACACTTACTACCAAAGATCCTAAAATAGGATATATTTGGTTTTTTGCCCTTCAAAATCTCATAAGGAGTCTTCTTGTGGCTTTTGTTGATGGAAGCTCTATTGAGAACATGACAAACAGTCTTTACTGCCTCAGCCCAGAAATATTCTGGGAGAGATGTGTCACTTAGTAGTGTTCTACCAGCCTCAATGAGTATTCTATTTTTCCTTTCAGTAATTCCATTTGCTGGGGATTTCTAGGTGATGAGAATTCTTGATGAATCCCAAGTTCTTCACAGAACTTTGTCATGCATTCAGAATGAAACTCAGTCCTATGGTCACTTCTAATCTTAACCACAGAACTGTTGAATTCATTCTATATTTGCTTAACAAATGTTTGGAAAACAGTTGGAGATTCAGATTTCTTACTCAGAAAGAATACCCAAGTAAATCTGAAAAAGTCATCAACAACCACAAAGGTATAGACTTTCCTACCTAGACTATGAACTGGCATAATACCAAATAGATCCATATGCAGGAGGTATAAACACCTCACTAAATCTTTGGTATCAAGACTGTGGAAGGAGATCTTGGTCTATTTGCCCTTTTGACAAGCTGAACAAACACCCTCCTTGATGCACTTGACCTGAGGACCATTCATTACTAACTCTTTACTAAAGAGTTGACCTATAGTATTATAGTTAAGGTGAGCTAGCCTCTTGTGCCATTTGACACAATGGGAAGCTTTCTCATCTACAACTAGGCAAACAGGAGAATCTTTATTCTCACCCACAAAATTTAGACAATAGACATTTCCTTTTCTATAGCCTGTCAAGATGACCTCTTGATCACTTGTCCTTTTAATCTGACACCCATTCTTAATAAAAGAAGTGTCATAACCAAGATCACTTAGTTGACTTATGCTTATTAGATTATATTTTAAACCTTTCACATAAGCCACTTGAGTGATAGTGATTGAGTTATTAGAAATTTTACCAAAATCTTTGATTACTCCATTTTCTGATCCACCAAAGATAACTTTGGGTCCATCCAATGTGGGAGTAAAGTCCTTTAGCAATCTTCTAGTTCTAATCATGTGCCTGGAACATCCACTATCCAAGTATCATATTGTGGTATGGTCACTTGGACTCACCTGCATCAAATAAAATTACCTAGCCTTAGATCCCCAATAATTATTGGGTTCTAGGTTCAGGTTAGATTGAAATTTGACATGCTTGCCTGCAGCCTTTCTGACAGGTAAGCTGGCATTTTTCTTGACACCAGTGTTCTGCCAACAATCAATGGCATAATGACCCACTTTGCCACAACACCAGCACTCATATCTGTTGTATCTTCTTTTAAGTACAGGCTTAATAGCATTGCTACTAGCAGTCCTCAATTTTGTAGGAACAGTGGTATTTTTATTGAGTGCTGGGGCTGGTGCACCAAACACTGATGATTCCTGAAGAACATGGTGTGTTTGTTCATGTGCTGCCCTATTGGCATTTACAACCTTGTCATTCTGATCAACATGCTTATAGTGGCCATGTGTGATGTCATGGTCATACCTGTTAGTAGGTTGCATTAGTTTCCTAAAGGTAATCGTTTCCATCTGAATGATTGTGATTTTTTTCAGTTAGCTTACTTCCTTCAATTTCAGATCCAGCTCATTTGCTGATTCTGAAGCAGCTATCTTGAAGGAGGCAATTTCCTTAGCCTGCTTTTTGACAAGGATTCTGTTTTTCTTAAAAGCTTGCAATATATCACCATATGTATCAATTAGTTGATCCACATCCCCTTCAGATTCAGAATCATTCTCATCACTTGATGCTGATGCTTCTGATTCTGGTCCAGTATAATAATCAAAAATTGAAGATAGATTGTTTACATTACTAGGACCAGGCTGATCCTGGCACTGATCTTCCTCAGACATAGCCATCAGCCCTCTATAATGATGATCTTCAATCCCATTTATACAGTCTAGTATTTGCAGGAATTCAGTCTCTACAGAATCCTCTTTTGTTGTGAACAGTCCAATATAGGCTTCAGCTTCAGCCTTTTCTCCTGAACCTGATGATGAGCAGTCAGTCCAACTTTTCTGCTTCGTTGTAACAAAGGATCTCTACTTCTTACCCTTATTTTGATGCTTCTTCTTGTCATTAGATTCCTTTCTTTTATCAGGGCAGTCAGCTATGACATGTCCAGACCTGTTACAACAATAACAAACAATCTTAGAAGAAGTTATTTTGCTTGGTTTAGTGTCGTACCTGTCTTTCTTAGAAGATTTCTTTTTCTGGTAGTAGTCATCCATGGACTGTGAAGAGGATGGCTTGGATCTCCACAATTTTTTTCTTCATGAATCTTTGTGTTGGGTATTGTATCCACAATGTACCTGATTTGAAGAAGCCCCTAGACAAGCTAAGGTCAATAGCCTATGTATTTGATAAAATCCTTCTAGTTGTGCTTGCAGTTTTTCCACGCTAAGTGCACACCAATGTCAGGGTGCAGTAGGTCAATATACACGGGTCTGCACGACGTAATCCCTCATTGAGCAGATCAGTGTGTTGGCCTACGTGTACTCTCTCTATTGGAGTGCACTTATTTTCAAGCACAGGGCTGTAAATATGCAGGAGCAGACAAGGAGCAAGGATGGGTCAAGGAGCATCTCATGGGTGGAAAGACGAAATTTCATCTAAGTTAGAATCGACGAGAATCACTTGGGATTCTCGCCGATTCGTCGAGAATCAGAGGTTGATTCTCGCCGAACTCGATCCAGCAACTTCTAAGCAAGCACCTCTGCGTCTAAGTAAGAATCGACGAGAATCACTTAGTGATTCTCGCCGATTCGGCGAGAAGCACTAGTGATTCTCGTCGAATTGACGAGAATCACTGGTTGATTCTCGCCGTCTCGACCTGGCTTAAAGCAGTGCGTGCAACCAAGGCAAATTCGACGAGAATCATCTTTGATTCTCGCCGAATCGTCGAGAATCACCTTTGATTCTCGGCGACTCGGCGAGAATCACTTTTGATTCTCACCGATTTTGACTTGGCGTTTTTCTGGAACTTCCTGAACCGGATTCTGCCGCTGTTAAATTTCTGGACCGGGATTTGGGGATTTCTTTTGTGGGTCCCACAAACGGTCTTATTGGAGGTAGCTACAGTATTTATACTCGGGTATTTTGAACGGAATACCTAGACAGAAAGAAGCGGAGCGAGTGCAACCCTAAAATCGCGAAATCTCTCCGCCGCCTCCGTCGCCGCTCGCGCAAGTCCGTCGCCGCTGCTGATCACATTTCTTCCCGATCTCCGGCGACAGAAGCTTAGCAAAGCTTGAGTCTCACGTGTCTATCCAGAGATCCCTTGTCTCTCGATTTGTTGACCGGGAAAAACTCCCCCGTCCGAATCGATCGAGACGACCGATCCTAGAGTGACCGTTGGTAGACCTAGTTTGCTTTGCAACGAAGATTGGATCTCAGAAGTACTGCTGCAGCGCATCGTCATTGCCGTCGATCCCGAACCAAGCCACCGCTCGGATTGCCGCCGCCGGTTTCGGGAAGATCCTTTCCAAGAGAGACCAAGGTTGTAAACTTTTCGTTGACTTCACGAACACGTCGTCGAACGAAGAGGAACACCGTAGTCTCCAAACGAAGTTTGTATCTCGTGTACTTTCTATATTTGCTTTTGTTGTAAAGGAACTGTTGTTCCGCGTTGTAAGGGTTGGGTGCAACCCGTTTTGTGGGAGTGTTGACTCTCACGTGTGGAAGGGCTCCTTTCGTTAGAGCAGGGATTGGATTTTAATCCCGTTGGAGAAGTGACCGAGTCATCCCTTGTTGGGGAGATAGGTCGAAGGGGGAAAGTGGATGTACCCAAGTCGGGGAACCACTATAAATTGCCTGTGTATTCTGTGTGCTGTGCTTTTTATTTTTATTGTGTAGGTACGTTCGTAAATTCCGCAAAAGCGCTACTCGTCACCTATTCCCCCCCCCCCCCCATAGGTGCACATAGCTGACACTAGGTGGACTTTCAAGTGGTATCAGAGGGAGGTTACTCATCAATAAGGTTAACACCTTGAGTTGAATCCTGCCCCTAGTGTCAAAAGAAGAAGACAAATATCTACTATGGACGGGCTCAAGTACTCCGGCAAGATCCCAGTGTGCAACAGACTCAACTTTCCGATCTGGAAGGAAAAAATCAGGTTTTACATGGAAGCAGTCGATCCTCGACTCTTCATGATTGTGGAGGAGGGACCTTATGTACCCACTAAGGCCTCCACCATCGATCCCACCAAGAAGGTGCCGAAGACACTTTCTGAAATGGACAAAGACGAGATGGTACTCGTGGGACTGGACAAGAAGGCACGAAACATTCTGGTGAGCGCAGTTGATGATTCCATGTTGCAAAATTTCAGCAACTGCAGGACTGCTCAGGAGATCTGGCAGTGCCTGATCATCCTAATGGAGGGCACGGATGAAGTGAGGGATGATCGGAGATCCCTCCTGAACCAAAAATATGAGGCCTTCAGGCAAGGGCCTAAGGAAGAGATCGGAGTCACATACGAGAACTTCCTGAAGATTGTTAACGCCCTCAAGGGCTACGGAAGAGTGTTCACCAATGGTGAACTCAATGACAAATTCCTTAGGTCCCTTACTAAGGAATGGGACACAAAGATCTGCGCCATCAGAGAATTTGGCAGACTAGCAGAAACTGATCCACAGATCCTGTTTGGGAAGCTGATGTCCTATGAACTTCAGCTGAACACCAGGAAGGCAGAGGAAGAAGCAGAGAAGGCTGCTGCAAAAGAAAAGACTGTGGCCCTAAAAGCCAGTTACTCCAGAAAGGGCAAGGGTGCGATGTCATACCGTGCGAGGAGTAAGGAAGAGGAGGAGGACTCTGAACCATGCTCCTCCGGCTCAGAACTGTCGGAGGAGGATTTCTCCCTCATCACCTGAGAGTTCAAGAAGTTCCTCAAGATGAGGAATCAAAGAAAGAAAGACAGCTCCTCCTCCAGGCATCAGAAGAAAAATTATTCTTCTGACAGGTATGCATCTAAACCTAACAAACATCGTTCTTCTGATATTATTTGCTTTGGATGCAATAAGCCAGGACACGTCGTGGCCGACTGCCATCAAAGCAAAAGAGAAAAAGGGAAAGGAGAGGAGCTCAAATCCTCCAGAGATAAGAAGAAGGAGCGGAGCTACATCGCAAGAAGGCCAAAGACACTAAGTGAGTCTGATTCCTCAGACTCCAGTGATGATGAGGAAGCCTACTTCGGGCTGGTGGGTCGCTCGGACTCAGAAGGAGAATGCCCCCCATTTACTGGGAAGGTAAAAGCTCACACCCCTCTCTCCGACTCCGACTCTGATCCTGAGTCTCAGGATGATGAACCTGAGGATGGCCCTTCAGCCCGTGAAGCTGAGCTCCTCGAGAAGTATGAGCTTCTGCTCAACACTTTCGATGAGTGTCGAAAGAGACTGAATGCTGAGAAGAAGGAAGTAAAATTCCTTAAGGGTGAGTGTGTATCCCTAAGGGAAGAGGTCACTAGCTTGATTTCTCTCCGACAGGAACACCTTGACCTGACTTCCAAGCATTCAGAGTCTTTGAAGCTCCTTGATCTAAAGCAAGAGGAAGTCGACAAGTTGGAAGAACTACTTGCGGTAGAAAGGAAGATCGTCAAGAGCTTCTCCATGCCAAAAACAGTTCTTCCAGTCGTTGATACCTTCTCTGCTCAGGCCAAAGGAGCTGGCTTGGGGCATATAGGGGTACCTGGTTCTTCATCTAGGAGAAACAAGAACCAGAGGAAGAATAAGGCCGCCAAGAAGGCCTCTGCTGATGAAAAGGGTAAGGCTCCTCTTAGTCCTGTTGCGTTCAGAAAGCCTGGCTTTCCTTGCAACCAACACGACTTTGAGTCAACATTTGGGCATCATTTCCGGCCCTCGGTTGCAAAGCCAAAGAGCCGGTATGACGGTTGGAACTTTCCCCGGAACTTCGGTGAGAGTGCCTTCCAGGAACCTTATGAGGAAATCCACATAGGAAATTATGGTCCGTTCTCTAGCGGCCATAATGGAAAGCAGGCACCAAAAGCCAAGCCTGTTATACAGAAGGTGACAAAGTCATGCGACTGTTGTCACCATGAGGCCTCCACCTCCAGATCCAAGGCCCCAGCAGTACCCACCGTTCCCAGGGTAAGGCAGGAGCCTAGGAAGAGGTACAACAGATTTGACTGTTGGTGCTGTGGCAAAGTCGGTCACTTTACCGTGGATTGTTGGTTTAATCCAAGGAACTACGAGACTCCCCATGTTAGTAATGCGAGACCGACCACTCGTAGGGTTAACCAACCGAGGGGGAGTGTGCTAACCAGGAATCTAGGACCCAAGTTCGATTGGGTTCCTAAGGCAAATTAATTTTGCTTTGCAGGAATGTCCAAAGGCCACCAAAACGCCGATCTGGTATTTGGACAGTGGATGCTCCCGGCATATGACCGGGACAAGAAGCCTGCTGCGTGATTACACTCCAGTCGAGAATGGACCCAAAGTCATCTTTGGAGGGTCAGATCGAGGAGTCACCAGAGGTTATGGTATGATTTCCAACGGTATAATCTCTATCACCGACGTGGCTTATGTTGAAGGGTTAAACCATAACCTGATCAGTGTAAGTCAGTTATGTGATAAAGGTTATGACATTAAGTTCTGCAAGGATAAATGTCTGATAATTTCACGTACTTCTTCTGAAACGGTATTATCAGGCATTAGGAGCAGAAATATCTTTTGTTTAGATTTTCTCAGTTTAGATTCATCTACCCCCGTATGCCTTGTGGCAACAGGTAGTGCATCTCTTTGTGAACAATGGCACAAGAGATTGACACATATTAATTTCAAGACAATTAGTATGCTATTTTCTAAGGACTTGGTAAGGGATGCTCCCAGTATCAAGTGCATCAAAGATAGCCCATGTCCTGCATGCCAGATGGGCAAACAGACTCGGGCTACCTTTAAGAGCATCGCTGACAAAGACTCTTCCCGAAGTCTTTACCTTTTGCATATGGACTTGTTTGGTCCAATGCAAGTTCATAGCTTGGGAGGCAAGTCCTATACGCTAGTGATAGTTGATGATCATTCTCGGTTTACCTGGGTGTTCTTTTTGAAACGAAAGTCAGATACGTTTGACATCTTCACTAATTTTGTCAAGCAGGTTCAGAACGAATTTAACTGCTCCGTGGTCAAAATCAGAAGTGACCATGGAACAGAATTCGAATCTGGTGCAATGATAGAATTTTGTGAAGAACAAGGTATCTTTCATGAGTTTTCCTCCCCGCGCACTCCTCAGCAAAATGGAGTTGCGGAGAGGAGAAATAGAACTCTCATTGAAGCCTGCACGACAATGTTGAAAGACGCTTCTCTCCCGGAATACTTCTGGGCAGAGGGTGTCAATACAGCTTGTCATGTACAAAACCGAGCATTGATCAACAAGCATCATCGTAAGACGCCCTACGAGCTACGGAAAGGCAGGAAACCAACCATGTCCTACTTGAGGATTTTTGGCTGCCGATGCTATGTACTGAATAATGGGAAGTACCCGCGTACTAAATTCGGTGAAAAATGCTTCGAAGGCATATTCATGGGCTATAGTTCCCATAGTCGGGCATATAGGGTCTTCAATAAGAAAACCATAGTGGTAGAAGAATCAATAAATATTGTATTTGATGAAGGAAGTTTGCTTAACAGCAATTCTTCCAGTAGTATTCTTGAAGATGCAGGTGCTAGACTTGAACAGCTGAGTCTGGATGAGACCCCTAAAGATGACGCTCCCAAGTACGTCAAAGTTTCCACCTCCACGTCATCTGAAAATGTTGACGATCAAGATGGAACAAATCTCTTAGAAGAAAGAGAAGCCCAAGAAGTAGTTGAAGCTCCAGACGACAGACTTCTAGAGTTCCGGCACGTGAGAGATCATCCTAGAGATCAGATCATCGGGGACCCTCGTGTTGGTGTCAGAACTCGAAGAGGTACAGTTAACGAAGTATTGCATCTTAGCTTCCTGTCACAGGTTGAGCCAAAGAAGTTCGACGAGGCGAACAAGGATGCGGCATGGATTCTGGCCATGCAAGAGGAACTACATCAATTCGAACGTTGCAAGGTTTGGACGCTGGTTCCCAGACCATACAAGCAAAATGTGATTGGCACGAAGTGGATCTTCAGAAACAAGCTGGATGAACATTGTGTCATCATAAAGAACAAGGCCAGGCTGGTGGCTCAAGGTTACAGACAGGAGGAAGGGATTGACTTCGACCAGACCTTCGCACCAGTAGCAAGGCTCGAGGCAATCAGGTTGTTCCTGGCGTATGCTTCACACAAAGGATTCACAGTCTATCAAATGGATGTGAAATCGGCATTCCTGAACGGAGACCTGAAAGAGGAAGTATACGTCGCTCAACCCCCAGGTTTTGTCGATCCTACTTATCCCAATCACGTTTATTTTCTTAATAAGGCCTTATATGGGTTGAAATAAGCTCCACGAGCTTGGTATGAGACTTTATCTAGTTTTCTTCTTGAGAACAAGTTCTCCAGAGGTAAAATAGATAAAACATTGTTTCTCAGGGAAGTCAAAGGCAAGATTTTGCTGGTGCAAATCTATGTCGATGACATAATATTCGGCTCAACGGACAACAATCTTTGCAAAAAGTTTTCTAAACTTATGCAAGGAAAGTTTGAAATGAGCAGTATGGGAGAGCTCAAGTATTTGTTAGGACTTCAAGTGAAATAGTCTGAGGATGGAATCTTCATCTCTCAGACGAAGTTCACAAATGAACTCCTTAAGAAATTCGGTATGGAGAGTGCAACCTCTATGAGGACTCCAATGTGATCCACCATGTCTCTGGATAAGGATGAGAAAGGTAAACCTTTCGATGAAACCAAATACAGAAACATCATTGGATCCCTGCTCTACCTTACTGCCAGTCGACCGAATATTATGTTCTCCACATGTGTCTGTGCCCGATATCAGGTGAACACTAAGGAATCTCACTATGTCGCCGCAAAGCGAATTCTGAGATACCTTAAAGGTACTCCTAATCTTGGCTTGTGGTACCCGAGAAACAATGATGCCGAGCTAATAGGCTTTTCAGATGCTGATTTCGCAGGGAGCAGGGATGACAGGAAAAGAACCTCCGGGACGTGTCAATTCCTCGGCAGGAGGCTTATCTCATGGAACAGCAAGAAACAGAATTGTGTTGCAACCTCCACAGCAGAGTTAGAGTATATCTCGGCAGGAAGCTGTTGCGCACAACTTCTATGGATCAGAAACCAGCTAGCCGACTACGACCTTCAGTTCAAGGAAGTACCCATGTACTGTGACTCCTCAAGTGCAATTGCCATTGCCAACAATCCGGTGTCGCACAGCAGAACGAAGCATATCGAAGTACGCTACCACTTCATTCGGGAGCACGTGGAGAACAAAGATATCTCTCTCTGTTATGTCCCCACAGACAAGCAGATTGCTTATATATTCACAAAGCCCCTAGACGAGGCCAAGTTCAATCTTTTCAAGACTGAATTGGGGATGCTCAATTATGAGGAATGAAGACTACAGAGGCTCCAGGCCCGTGCAAGAACTGAGGGGGAGCAAAGGGTAAAACGCTACAGACCCCGATTTGTAGAAGCCGAAAAGGGGGAGACTACCCTCTCGGCTAAGGCTAAGGTGGCTCCAAGCTTGCTCCCAAGAAATTGGTATTGGTAATGGATAATTCACTCAACTCTCTTTTCAGTTTATGGTTTTCATTCTCATTTGCTCTATTCACCTTAGCTTGTAGGGTTTAGGCTTCTTCAAATAGGGGGAGATTGTTGGGTATTGTATCCACAATGTACCTGATTTGAAGAAGCCCCTGGACAAGCTAAGGTCAATAGCCTATGTATTTGATAAAATCCTTCTAGTTGTGCTTGCAGTTTTTCCACGCTAAGTGCACACCAATGTCAGGGTGCAATAGGTCAATATACACGGGTCTGCACGACGTAATCCCTCGTTGAGCAGATCAGTGTGTTGGCCTACGTGTACTCTCTCTATTGGAGTGCACTTATTTTCAAGCACATGGCTGTAAATATGCAGGAGCAGACAAGGAGCAAGGATGGGTCAAGGAGCATCTCATGGGTGGAAAGACGAAATTTCGTCTAAGTTAGAATCGACGAGAATCACCAAGTGATTCTCGCCGATTCGGCGAGAATCACTTGGGATTCTCGCCAATTCGTCGAGAATCAGAGGTTGATTCTCGCCGAACTCGATCCAGCAACTTCTAAGCAAGCACCTCTGCGTCTAAGTAAGAATCGACGAGAATCACTTAGTGATTCTCGCCGATTCGGCGAGAAGCACTAGTGATTCTCGTCGAATCGACGAGAATCACTGGTTGATTCTCGCCGTCTCGACCTGGCTTAAAGCAGTGCGTGTAACCAAGGCAAATTCGACGAGAATCATCTTTGATTCTCGCCGAATCGTCGAGAATCACCTTTGATTCTCGGCGACTCGGCGAGAATCACTTTCGATTCTCACCGATTTTGACTTGGCGTTTTTCTGGAACTTCCTGAACCGGATTCTGCCGCTGTTAAATTTCTGGACCGGGATTTGGGGATTTCTTTTGTGGGTCCCACAAACGGTCTTATTGGGGGTAGCTACAGTATTTATACTCGGGTATTTTGAACGGAATACCTAGACAGAAAGAAGTCGAGTGAGTGCAACCCTAAAATCGCGAAATCTCTCCGCCGCCTCCGTCGCCGCTCGCGCAAGTCCGTTGCCGCTGCTGATCGCATTTCTTCCCGATCTCCGGCGACAGAAGCTTAGCAAAGCTTGAGTCTCACGTGTCTATCCAGAGATCCCTTGTCTCTCGATTTGTTGACCGGGAAAACCTCCCCCGTCCGAATCGATCGAGACGACCGATCCTAGAGTGACCGTTGGTAGACCTAGTTTGCTTTACAACGAAGATTGGATCTCAGAAGTACTGCTGCCGCGCATCGTCGTTGCCGTCGATCCCGAACCAAGCCGCCGCTCGGATTGCCGCCGCCGGTTTCGGGAAGATCCTTTCCAAGAGAGACCAAGGTTGTAAACTTTTCGTTGACTTCACGAACACGTCGTCGAACGAAGAGGAACACCGTAGTCTCCAAACGAAGTTTGTATCTCGTGTACTTTGTATATTTGCTTTTGTTGTAAAGGAACTGTTGTTCCGCGTTGTAAGGGTTGGGTGCAACCCGTTTTGTGGGAGTGTTGACTCTCACGTGTGGAAGGGCTCCTTCCGTTAGTGCAGGGATTGGATTTTAATCCCGTTGGAGAAGTGACCGAGTCGTCCCTTGTTGGGGAGATAGGTCGAAGGGGGAAAGTGGATGTACCCAAGTCGGGGAACCACTATAAATTGCCTGTGTATTCTGTGTGCTGTGCTTTTTATTTTTATTGTGCAGGTACGTTCGTAAATTCCGCAAAAGCGCTACTCGTCACCTATTCCCCCCCCATAGGTGCACATAGCTGACACTAGGTGGACTTTCACTTTGGAATTGCCTTGTGAAGGCAGCATAGTTTTCATAAGAATTAGGGCTGTCTGAATTGTTGTCAGAATTATCTGAGTTAACTTCAGCAACTTTCCTAGGAGGAGAAGGAGACATCCTCCTATCCTTCTTTGTTGCTTAAACCTTGAAAGCCGCAGATTTCTCTTTATACTCAGACTTATTGCTCTTCTCCTCCTCCTTTCTAGCCATAAGCTGCATCTCATATGATAACAATTTTCCAAATAGGGTTGGAGGAGATGTATCTGCATGTTTGGCCACTTCCAGGATGGCACATATCTTGATATCCCAGTCCTTGGCTAGTGATCTGAGAAACTTATCATTGAGCTCATATGTGCTGAAGACTCTTCTATATGTCAATATCTCATTAACTATTCTGAAAAACTTCTTATAACACTCAGTTATGCTGTCTGTTTTGGTTTGTCTAAAACTTTCATATTCTTGATTTAGCATAGAATTTCTGTCCTCTCTTTCTTCTTCTATTCCCTCCATGTAGATAATCAAAGTGTCCCACATCTCCTTGGAGGTTTTACAATGAACCAAGTTTTGGAAAGTTGAGTCATCTATAGCACTAACTATTATGTTCTGTGCTCTCTTATCCATAGTGGCTAAGATGATCTCATCCTTTGTGATTTTAGAGTAACTTTTTGGAGTCTTGAGGTTGGCATCAAGAACTGAGATATTCATAAAAATAAATGGTCTTTCTTGAACTGTGATGTAAATTCTTGGGTTAGAAGCTTCCATGAATAATCTGACTCTCTCTTTCCATATGCCAAAGATTTCCTTTCTACATATGGGTATTTTCATGGATGCAAGTTCCTTGTGATTTTCACCTGGACCCATTTTGACTAACTGATAACTGCCTTGCAGATCAACTCAGACTATTGAGTCTATTCTTGAGTAACCTGGCTCTAATACCTCTTGAAAGAATTGGTTTCAAGATACCCTAAACACCTAGAGGGGGGGGGGTGAATATGTTCAATTCTTATTTTATTTAGGTAGTTAAGTTAAATCACAGTTGGACAACCTTTACTACAACTATCACAACACAGATTAAAACAAACATAGCCAACACATCATACACATAGATTTATAGTGGTTCCCCAAGAGATGGGTACATCCACTTGCCCCCTTCGCCTATCTAGTAGTATACTAGATTCGGCCTAACTTCCTTCCACCTTCTCAGATCCTCAGATCTTATAACTCAGAACCCAAAATGGTTCCTACAGCTCACACTTCACCAAGTGCTGCAACTCAGATTCTTTCAGATAATCCTACCTCAAAGTGAGTCCACACTCCTACAACTCATGCAATCCTGCCCTACCTCAGCCTCTTTCACCAGGCCTACAACTCAGAGAAATCAATCTCCTACCTCAGGCTAACAGCCCTACCTCAGCCTTTATAGATATAGGCTTACAACTCAGAGAACTTAATCTCTTACACTTAGATCTAGAATAGATCTTTCAAAATTTGATTGAGAGAATGTTTATTTCTTCACCCAAGAGAAAGATGAATGGATGCAGACTTCTTGATCAGTTCTGGAATGAACTGACTACTTAAGATCCAACTTGTCTTAGCTTCTTCAAAGTTTCTTGAATCTGAACAAAGTAAGGTTGATCTTTCTTGAAAAGTTTCAGTCGATCCACAATCCAGCTCTCCTCTTCTTTCAGATGTAACTCTGAATTCTTCTTGCAGACTTGTTCAGGATCTGCCTTCACTTTTAACAGAGACTTGTATATTTCAGGATGAACCAACTACTTACTTCTTCTCATGTTCACACCTTTCTTTGATAGAACAAGTCTTTATATAGATCCCATACAAGGTTACCGACTGATCTGGTTTATAACTGCCTTCTGACAAATGTGACAGCTTTGTCAGTTACGACAGCTGTCACGTCTTTAATATTGACATTTGAAACTTTGCCACTTTTACCTCAACAAAAAGTGTCGAGACAAAACTTCATATGTGTCTACACAAATGTAACATGTGTCGACACAATTCTTAATGATGTTGACATAGCTCATAGAATGTTGACACAACACTTCTTTATTTTCTCGACACAGCTTCTAAAGAATGTGTCGATACAAGTCCCATGTGTCGACATAATCTGCTTCCAGTCTTGACATAGTTGGTGTTGATAGAATTCTCGAGTGTGTCAACACAAGTCCTGTGTGTCGACACAATTGTTGTAGACTGAATTTCTGTGTGTCGACACAAGTCTTGTGTGTCGACACAATCTTGCTCCCAGTGTCAACACATTTCCTTCACAAGTGTCGACACTTGTACTTAGAATACTTTACTGCATTTTTTTAACCTGCACATTGAAACTCAACATCCCATCAAATACACAATGATATATATCATTGAGTTAAGTGAGGCTTCTCCAAATCAGGTACACAGTTTCCAATGTACCCAACACCACCTACGAATCAGGGAGGAGGACATTCTGAAGACGGCCTTCAGTTCACGATACAAACTCTATGAGTTCACGGTGATGCCCTTCGGGCTCACAAATACTCCTTCTGCATTCATGAGCCTGATGAATCGTGTATTTGAGCCTTACTTGGATAGATTCGTCATAGTCTTCATCGACGATATCCTGATCTACTCCAAGACAAAGGAGGAGCACTCCAAGCACTTGGAACTGGTGTTTAGCAAATTGTGGGAGCATCAGATGTATGTAAAGTTCTCCAAGTGTATGTTCTGGATACAAGAGGTAGCGTTTTTGGGGCATATCATCAGTGGGGCTGGATTGGCAGTTGACCCGGCCAAGGTGCATGCTGTGAGAGATTGGCCGCGACCGAAGTCAGCTTCAGACATCCATAGCTTTTTGGGACTAGTAGGTTATTATCATGAGTTTGTGGAGGGATTTTCGAGGATCTCAGTCCCCCTCACATTCTTGACGAAGAAAGATGCGACATTTTCCTGGATAAAGAAATGAGAGGCGGTATTTCAAGAGGTGAAGGACAGAATCACCTCTTCCCCTATCCATTCGCTTCCATCTAGGAAGGAAGGATTCCACATTTACACCAATGCCACATACCGGGGGATGGGTGCAGTTCTGATACAGCATAGGCACGTCATCGTATATGCTTCGAGACAGTTGAATAAGCACAAGCAGATCTACTCGGTACATGATTTGGAGCTCGAGGCAGTAGTATTTACACTAAGGATATTGAGACACTATTTATATAGAGTTCATTGTTATATCTTCTCTGATCACAAGAACCTCAAGTACATCGATACACAAAAGGATCTAAACCTGTGCCAGAGGAGGTGGCTTGAGTTCTTATGTGATTACGATTACACCGTGCACTATCACACGAGGAAGGCGAACACAGTGGCAGATGCCTTGAGCAGGAGAGCCGACTCTACTGGACCGGAGCCCCGGGTGATGGCTATAGAATTGGTGCAGATGCTTGAGGACATGCATATTACCGTCTTTTCCAATGACTAGCCAGAGGTTTATAGAGATTACTTGGCTTCCCTGAGCATTATATGTGATATACGAGATCATATCCGGGCACAGCAGAGACAGGACGCATCCTTGGAGCCCAACATCAGAGCCCTAGAAGGGGGCAAGTCATAGGAGTATACAATTTGTGAAGACCCCGTTCACTTCTGTGGCCGTGTTTATATACCAGCAGGAGGTGGGATCCAGGATGATATTCTTAGTGAGACACACTGCACTCGGTACTCAATGCACTTAAGGATCACCAAGATGACAGTAGACCTGCGGAGGGACATGTACTGGCCCAGGATGAAGAGGGACATCATATCATTTGTGATATTTTGCGAGACCTACCAGTGGGTGAAGGCAGAGTGCAAGAGCCCAAGATGACTTCTACAACCATTATCGGTGCTAGAATGAAAGTTTGAGGATATAGTTATGGACTTTATACACAGGTTACCTCACTCCCACTTTGGGCATGATTCTATATGGGTCATCGTTGATAGACTGACCAAGGTGGTCCGATTCAAACTTGTCAAGGAGGATAGTACAATTGTATTCTTGGTGAGGTTATTTGTGGAGTAACTGGTCAGATACCATGACATACCCAGATCGATTGTCTCTGATCGCGATGGTCGGTTCACCTCTCGGGAGTTGAGGGCAGCGCAAACATACTTGGGCTCTTGTCTTACTTTCAACACCACCTTCCATCCCCAAATCAACAGTCAGATGGAGCAGACCATTCAAACCATGGAGGACCTGCTTTGATTGTGCATCTTGTATACAAGGAAGCCCCGGGAGAGATTGTTGTCCCTGATAGAGTTCTCAAATAACAACATTCACCAGACGTGTATTGGGATGGCACCGTATGAGGACTTGTATGGGAGGAAGTGCCGACACCGCTATCTTAGGTCTAGGATGAGGATCCACGAGCTCTTGGATAAGATTATATCGAGAATATAGACACACACATTATAACATAACCCTAAACAAGTAAACCCGTAGGGTTTTGTTTTGTCATGACTAGGTCATGACAAAACAACCAAAAGCTCAATGACCAAGTGAACAAGGGCCAAGGTAAAAATCATCTTGGTCTGCCTATAGCTCAGCCTCAACATTTAAACCTAAGGTCTGACCTTAGGGTTACACCTTGATCCCATGACCCTACCACAACACCCCAAACACCTTGGGAAGTCCATAAGGTCACTAAGGATCCACTGTGGGCAGTTAAAGTGGTTAAGTTGACCTAAGTCAACCCTAACCCTAAATGGGTCAAACTAGCCTACTTAGGTTCAATTGACCTTCCCCTAGTCAAGTGGACCTCACCCATGCCCTCTTAACCCTAAAGTGAGGTCAATGGGTCACCAAGGACCCATTGGGGGCAACTCAAGAGTCTATGTTGACCAAAGTCAACTCTAACCCCTAATTTGGTCAAAGTACCCTTCCTAAGGGTAGGTGACCTACAAAAGTGCAAGGTAACCCTACATAACTCTTCCTAGACCTTAGGGGAAGCCATGGGGTCACCAAGGACCCCTTAGGGTCAACCCAAATGGCCAAGTTGACCTAAGTCAACTCTAACCTTAATTTGGGTAAACTACCCTTCCTAAGGGCAGGTGGACTCCAAAGTGTCAATTCAACCCTACACATCCCTACCTAGACCCTAAGGGAGCCCAATAGGTCACTAAAGACCCAATGATGGTAACAGAAAAGGTCAAAAAGACCAAGGTCAACCCAAGCGTATTTTAGGTCAACCTAGCCCAAATAGGCTAACCCAAGCTCAAGCCTCCTCATGTGGTTTCTTTAGGGAATAATGTGCATGGGTGGGTTGCAAATAGTTCTTCAGACTGACCAAGTCAATTTGGTGACTAGGAGAGAGGGTGAGCTCCATTTCCATGATAATTGAGGAGAGAGAAATGAGGAAGAAGAGGGACAGAAGAGGTTCGGCCAAGGGGAGGCCCAAGGCCACCTTTAATGGCTGAATTCAACGCCCCCAGTGAAGGGGAGAAGCTTCCAGCCATTTCCTTGGCCTTCAAGACCTGGTTCAGCCCCCCTTCTCCATGTCCGAGCCTAGCCATTAATGGCTTTGAAGGATATTGATGATGCAGCCCCTCCACTCCCCATCTGATGCTTTAAACACCATCATTGGGTTGAGAGGAGCCTTTCCCAATCCTTACCTGAAGAAATCGAGCCTCCCCACTGTGCAGTCGCAGAAACTGAGCGCCGCCACTTTCAGGAATGGCTTCCCGGCGATCTTCTGACTTCACGCCGTCGGCAAGGTCCTCCTCCTCTCCTTGTCTCATGGATAGAACATAGCAGCGTTTAGGTTCTAGGTTCGGGATCAATTGAGCCCGAACCAATTCCTGGTTTTCCTAGTTTTCGGCCCAAAATTTTCTTGCTAAAACAGCCGGATTCCGCCTCTCCGGCGGCTGTGCCGCCGCCTGGCGACAGCCACCACCTCATCGGTGGTGGTGGTGGCCGTGGCCGGCCGGGGAAGGGGTCGGATCGCCGTCGGCAATGCTTGGAAGCGGCTCTAGGCTCGAGCTATCTTAGTCGTTGGCTAGACGTAGACGATGACCTCCAGGCGTTGGATCTGCGCCAAGATTCGTGCGCCGGTTTTGATTAAATCATTATAATTTCATTTTATTTCTCTTTTTTTGTCACACTATTTACAGTAAATGTTTTTAATTTTAAAAAATACCTAGGCTCCTCTACTGAAAAAGTCACCAACATGAAATATGTAGCCCTAGGGTCTACTATATTTCAAAATTGATTTGGACCAATTTGGGCCTCTGGTTGGACTAGGGCAACCATTTTGGTGGGACCTATACCTAGGGCTATCCTGAGATTAAAATGGGTGCCCACTCTTCATGCCTTGTCCAAATAAGCTGAAATTTGGGCAGGGGGTCACCCTTATCTAGGCCTAGGGTCTGTCCAAAAATGAGAATTTTTGGAAATATGTTGCCTATAGTTGTCTCTATTATTTAATAATACTATGAAAGATATGATACCTAAACACCTAGAGGGGGGGGGGGGGTGAATAGGTGACCTAATGCTTTTCTAACTTTATTGGCAGCAATCAGTTATATCACAGCAAACTAACTAGTTTATCACAGCAAAACACAGCATACACAGCAACAGTTTCAGCACAGTACAACACACAGTGATTTATAGTGGTTCCCCAAGATATGGGTACATCCACTTTCCCCCTTCGCCTATCTAGCAGTGTACTAGATTCGGCCAAACTCTTGCACTGTCTCAGAACCCAAATTGGTTCCTACACCTCAGGCCCAAAGCCTTACAACTCAGCTTTATCCCAAAGCCTACACTCAGCCAATCAAGGCCTACACTCAGCCAATCAAGGCCTACACTCAGCCAATCTAAGGCCTACACTCAGAGATCTCAATCTCCTACACTCAGGCTAACAAGCCCTACCCTCAGCCTTTATAAATATAGGCTTACAACCACTCAGATCCAATGGATCCTACAAGTTAAAAATGTAATACAAATAATAACTCTACAACTCAGAATTAAAGGAGGGGAGTTGAGAGATTCTTGATGAGTTCTTGGAAGAACTCAGCTGGATTCACCCTGACTTAGCTTTCTTCAAAGCTTCTTGAGTAGAACTGAATTAGGCTGAATCCTCTGCAGTTGTTCCTTGACCTCTGCCACTTAAGATCCAGACTGAATCTGAATCCTTCTTCTCAGCATAGTTCCAAAGGCTGATTTCTTGGATGGAGCCCTCTCTCTCCAACTTCTTAGATCTGCACTTGGACTGCAAGATCTTCTTGTATTGATACTCTGTGTACCACTTTTCTGATTACTTGAATAATCTGTACCACTTGTTAATCACTTGATCAACTCTTTCAACAACAGTTTCTGTAAACTGTGGGTGCCTATTTATAGGCCTTCTTCATGGTAACTGGCTGGTCCGGTTCATAACTGACTTCTGACATCTCTGACAGTTGCTGTAGATCGGCTGGAACGGCAGCTGTCATGTCATCCAGTCACTTCTTGAAAATCTCTAACAGTCAGTAAGTGTCGAGACTTTCTGTCTTAAAGTGTCGACACTTATAGTCCAAGTGTCGACACATGTTGTGTAAGTGTCGACACAAGTCTACAAGGTGTCGACACAACTCCTTGTATGTCTCGACACAGATTCTTCTTCATGTGTCGACACTGAAATTGAGTGTCGACACAAGTACTTGTTCTTCTAGCTTTTGCTGAATTCTTCTATGTGTCGACACATCTCCTTTGTGTCGACATATATTCTTGTGTTGAATCTGTCAAGTGTCGACACTGCATCTTGGTGTCGACACATAGTCTTCTATGTTGAATCTTGCTGAGTGTTGACACAGCTCCTTGTGTCGACACACCTTCTTGTTGTTGAGACTTCAGCTGAGTGTCGACACATTCCTATAGTGTCGACACTTGTACTTAGAATAATTTGTTGTTCTTTCAGTTCTTTACTAAGTGTCGACACAGCTCCATGTGTCGACACTTTCTTCCAGTGTTGAGTCTTCAGCTATGTGTCGACACATTGTTCTGGGTGTCGACATATACTTCAAATGTTGACTCTTCTGTTGAGTGTCGATACATTGTGTTGAGTGTCGACACATGCTTCAAGTGCTGACTCTTCTGCATAGTGTCGACACATTGTGTTGAGTGTCGACACTTGTACTTAGACTCTGCAGATTTTTGCTGAGTGTCGACACAGCTCCAAGTGTCGACACTTTCTGATGTAGACACAGCTTCACTGGGTGTCGACACACCTCCTTGTGTCGACACTTTCTGTCTGCACTTTTCTTCACTGAGTGTCGACACAGCTCCAAGTGTCGACACTTTCTGTCTGGTGTCGACTCTGCATCCCAGGTGTCGACACAATGACTCCAAGTGTCGACACTGCTTGTCTGGATGTCGACACAAGTCTTCTCAAGTGTCGACACTTTCCCTCTGGGTGTCGACACATAGACTTAGAAACTTTTTGCTTCAGTCCAGTACTTTCTTAACCTGCACAAGTAACTCAAACATACATCAAATACATTATGATGTATATCATTGAGTTGGGTGAGGCTTCTTCAAATCAGGTACATTTGACCAATGTACCCAACAATCTCCCCCTATTTGGAGAAGTCATAACCCTTAGTCAATGATATACACCATTCATAATTAAAATTACAAAATGATGTACAGCAGATTATAAACAGTAGGGTAACTATAAACATGTAATATTTCACACATGTATACACATTCAACATTGCAGAACAAACAAGAAATAGACATATTCTCAGAACAATCATGAAATATATTTATCATATATTATTCTAACATTTTTCTAATACATCTTCAATGGTTTACCAAAATGTATTTCATTCAAAAGATTACAACAATCTTCAAGTCAATTCCTAATCTATTTCTGGTCTGGTTCTTTGATAACAATGCCTTTGCCAGATTGGACTTGAGCTTTGACAGTGGCTTCAGCAGTTGCAGCATCAGCAGGCTTCTTGCCTTTTAAGTCCTTCTTCTTCAGCTCTTCTGCTTTGATTTTCTGCCTCTCAAAATAATGATATGGCTTAGGGAAGTACTTGCTAGGCTCCACTACAGTAGGAGGTAGCTTTCCCGGCTTTGCCTTTCTTCTATATTGAACAATGGCCTCCTGTCTTATTTCATGTTTCCTCCATTCTGCTTCAGATAACCACTTGTTCCTTTCATGAGCATTGTCCTTGGCAGCTTTCCAGGCAGTTAAAATTATATTTCTAGAGGTAGGGCTCCACTGTTCAAAATCTAGCCTTTGTTCTGCTTGTTCCCTAAACCTCTTCTTTGACAACCTTGCCTCTTCTTCTTTCTGTAGAGCCTCTTGCAGAGCTTCAGATATAGGTTGAACAACCTTTTCCAGAACAACATTAGATTTCCCTTCAGTTGGACTATACATAGTCTGGACATCTGCTTGAACCATGTCAAAATCTAGAGGTGGATAAATCACTTGAGCTACTTCTTGTTGCTCACCTCCAAGATAGGCAGTTTGAATCCCTGATTCAGCAACATTATCATCATCACAGAGTGGAGGATAGCCCAGTGTAGCTCTGATGGAGTTAGATATCCATTTGGCATGGTCAGAGCTAGCTTTGACTAATACTCTCTCCCCCTTTATGACTTCTCTGGCCATATGGTCTCTGACATCATCCTTTTGAAACCTTATCTGACTATCCAAATACCTGATTCCCTCTTTGAAGAATGGTTTGAGCTTAGTAAGTTGTTCTGATATAGCTTTCTGGGAATCTTTAATTGCAGTCTTGACAGCAGTAATCTCAGCTTGGAATACTTTATCAAAGTCAGCCTTAACTGCAGCAGCAGATGTAGAAGGTTCAGCAGACTTGTTCTTTAACTCAGTGATGATAGCATTATGAGAATCAGTTAGATTGTCATTCATCCTGATCTGATTTTCCAGTACATATCCTTGTTTTAATGCTATATCATCTACCTGTGCTTTGATCTTTTCTTGGTGTGTAGCCAGATACACAACTGCATTTCCACCCTTGTGGAAGCATTCAGTCATTTCTTTCTTGTTAAGGTTCATCTCAAACCTTATAGACTTTATTTCCTGTGCAAGATCAAACTGTAGGGTCTTGTGCCCTTCATCCACATATGTCTCAATTGCCTTTCTTTGCTCATCCAATTTTATCTGTAGTGCAACCATTAAAGCACTATAATCAGCAGTTGGAGCTTGCTGAACAATAGGCTGTGGGGCAATGGATTGCAAAGCTTTCTTGTAACTCTGGCTTCTTCTTTTAAAGACATAGAGTTTCTTCTTCTTGGCCCTAGCACTCTCCTCATCTTCAGAGGCAGAAGTGCTGGTAATATCAACCCTGTCCTTAGGGCTTTGAGGCTTCTCAGTTTGCACATCAGGTGCTTGCTCAGTTTCTAGCCTAATAGGCTCTTCCAGAACTGTCAGTTGCTCCCCCTCAGCAGCAGCACTCTTATCTTCAGCAGCAGCATCCTTGTCCATATCAAAATCTTCTTGATCTAGATTTAGAAACAAATCTTCCATTGTATATTCAGGTGGAGACTGGGCAGGAGAAGTTATTGGTTCTTCAACCACTTGAGAAGTATCATCTTGAACTACAGCAGATGTGTCTTCTAAAATAACATCTGGAACTTGACTGTCTAGCTGAGTTTGCTGAGGGACATCAGACAAATTAGCATCTTCTATAATATAGTCTAAAGTTTTTAGGTCAGTGAGTACCTCTTGGATAATGATGGTGGCTTGCTCACTGTCCAGAGTAGATGGTTATTCTACTACTGGAAGCTCCCCCTAGCTGTGATCCCTATGGATGGGGCTAGCTTGAGGCAGCTCCCCCGGGATCTCAGCTACATCTTGAGCAGCAGGGGTCTTCTCTGCAGCCACTTCCTCTTGAGCATCAGGAGTGAAAACAACTTGTTCTTCACTCCCTGAACTGCTGGAGGACTCCTGTGTCACATCAGCTGTCTTCCTTTTCTTCCTTGGAGGAGAATCTTTCTGAGTAACTAGCTTCTCTAGAGTTGGCATTTCCTTGGACAATACCCTGTTCCATCTGGAAAAGATCCTTTGATCCATCTTTCTCATGTGATTGATCTTACTTCCTGCAGCTGTATTCATTACCTCTGGTATGGTACCAGCTAGGTAGAGACTAAGTATTCTGCCCAGGTTGGGCTTCTTCAGACTCTACTTGACTTTCTCATACACCACTTGAGACCAGTCTGTTCTTAGAGTAAAGATTATTCTTGTCATAATTTCAAACATAGAGGCAGACACCCTGTCATGCCCTCCTGGCTTACTGAGAATAACCTTGCCCACAATTTCAGACATGAATTTTCCTTGACTGTTCATGCCTTTCCTGTTAAAGACAGATCCTATCTTCATCTTAGGATCAAGACCACACCAGGTTAAAGCTTCCCTGGTCTTTGAAGCAGTTACTTCTTCTTCATCTTGAGTTTTGGGTAGCTAGAGTACCTTCCTCAGACTTTTTGGAGAAATCTTGACCTTAGATCCATGAACTCTGGATTTGATTCTGTATCCAGATTCATCTACAGCAGCTCCATTAAGGAATTCAAGAACTTCCTTCTTCCAAATCTTTGTTGGTTCTGAAACCAAGTATTCTAGTCCAGAATTGGCGACTAGGGTTATCACCGATTGGATTTCTTGATCTGCGTCGTCGAACACGCCGCGCACCAGCTCATAGCCCTCGTTCACGTTCTCCTCAAGCTTAGGAGCCATTAGGGTTTGGAGAATTTGTCTTTAGAAAAGAGAAGTGTCGACACAATAGTTTTGGTCTCGAAACTTTGAAAGCGTGTCGACAAACAAAGACAGAACCCTATTTATACCTTCCTGATTTTGAAGATGAACAGGCGGGATAGCTAACTCAACATGTGTCGACACTGGCAATAAGTGTCGACACTGACTTATAATGTCTCGACACACATGTGTCGACACAAGTTTAGTCAACAGATATTATGTGTCGACACTTGGTTATGTGTCGACACAACATATCTCGACACTTTGTCGAGACTTTACTTAGAAGATTCTGAGTAAAACTTAAGTGTCGACACCACATTGGATGTGTCGACACCTACTTGACATGTGTTGACACTAACATTCTGAAGTGTCGACACCAACATCCTAGATGTGTCGACACCTTTTGCCTGAAGTGTCGACACCACTAGTCTGTGTCGACATAGACTTGTCTATGTGTCGACACCTTTTTACTTAGCCAATTTTCAATTCTGTAAACTTAGTCTAAGTTTATCATTCCTAGTTCAATTTTGAATCAATTGAACTTAGCTTCTTCTAGGGGCTTAGTAAACATGTCAGCTATCTGATTATCAGTTTTAACATATTCAAGTGAAATATCTTCTCTTTCTACATGTTCTCTAAGAAAGTGATATTTAATCTCAATATGTTTTGTTCTACTATGTGATACAGGGTTATTAGCTATTGAAATAGCACTTGTAGAATCACAATAAAGTGGAGTTCTACTTACCTGAAATCCATAGTCCTCTAGCTGATGTTGAATCCACAGAAGTTGAGCACAGCAACTTCCTGCAGCCACATACTCTGACTCAGCTGTGGAGATAGCCACACTGGTTTGCTTCTTGCTGCTCCATGAAATTAGTCTCCCTCCTAGGAATTGACAGGTTCCAGTAGTGATTTTTCTATCTTCTTTGCATCCTGCAAAGTCTGTATCTGAATAACCTGTTAGATCAAAATCTCTATTCCTAGGGTACCAGAGGCCTAGATAGGGAGTGCCCTTTAGATATCTCAAAATTCTCTTGACTGCAGTCAAGTGAGACTCTTTAGGGCAGGCTTGATACCTGGCACAAACACATGTATCATACATGATGCCAGGTCTACTAGCAGTCAAGTATAATAGGGAGCCAACTATCCCTCTATACAAGGTTTTATCTACAGGTTTCCCTGCATTATCCTTGCTAAGAGACATACTTGACCCCATAGGAGTCTTCATGGTACTGGATGAATCCATACCATATTTCCTTATGAGTTCTAGGGTGAACTTGGACTGACATATGGATAAACCACTTTCAGCCTGTTTAACTTGGAGACCCAAGAAAAACTTCAGTTCTCCCATACTACTCATCTCAAACTGACTTTGCATAAGCTTTGCAAACTTTTTGCAAAGGCTACTTTCAGTAGACCCAAATATAATGTCATCTACATATATTTGGACAAGTATGACTTTGCCTCTAGATTCCCTAAGGAATAGAGTCTTATCTATTTTCCCCCTTGAAAACTTGTTCTCAATGAGAAAACTAGATAGGGTTTCATACCAAGCTCTAGGAGCTTGTTTTAACCCATATAATGCTTTCCTAAGTCTATAGACATGATGAGGTAGAGTTGGATCAACAAAACCTGAAGGCTGCTCCATATAGACTTCTTCCTTAAGATTACCATTTAAGAATGCTGACTTGACATCCATCTGGTAAACCTTGAATCCTTGATAGGTTGCATAGGCCAAGAACATTCTTATGACTTCCAGTCTGGCTACTGGAGCAAAGGTTTGATCAAAATCAATACCTTCTTCTTGCCTATATCCTTTTGCAACCAGTCTTGCTTTATTCTTAATGATGACCCCTTGTTCATCCATCTTATTTCTGTAGATCCACTTAGTTCCTATTACATTGTGGTCTTTAGGTTTTGGAACCAGTTCCCAAACCTTGCACCTCTTGAACTGATTAAGCTCTTCTTGCATTGCTTCAGTCCATTGTGGATCTTGTATTGCTTCTTCAAATTTCTTAGGTTCAACTTGAGACAAAAAGCTGGAGTAGATTGCTGCATTCATGTATCTGCTCCTGATTTGAACTCCTTGTCTTGGATCTCCAATAATCTGCTCTACTGGATGATCTCTAAGATGCCTATTGGCTAGAGGCATCCTAACTTCAGGTTGAACCTCTTCTGCATCTGCATCATGCTGTTCTCCTTGGATTTCTTCAGCAACTGGCTCATGTAGTTCTCCCCCTGGACAACAGCTATTGCCTTCTACTTGATGTCTTGTAGCAGACACCTCTTCTATAGTAAGCTTGTCCAATTTCTTTGTCAAACCTGTGGGACTGCATACATTGCTAGACAACTCATTGTTAATAAGTTTTGTCTCATCAAAAACTACATGCACTGATTCCTCTACAACTTGTGTAGTCAAGTTGTATACTCTATAAGCCTTACTATTGTTGCTGTACCCAACAAAAATTCCCTCTTGGGACTTGACAACAAACTTAGTTAAGTAAGACTTCCCATTGTTAAGTATGAAGCATTTGCAACCAAAGATCCTGAAGTAGGATAGGTTTGGTTTCCTGCCTTTCACAACTTCATAGGGGGTCTTGTTTAGCCCTTTAGTGATGGTAGCCCTATTTATAACATGACATGCAGTGTTAACTGCTTCAGCCCAGAAATACTCTGGCAGTGATGTATCACTTAGTAGGGTCCTACCAGCCTCTATCAAGGTCATATTTTTCCTTTCAGCAATGCCATTTTGCTGAGGCGTTCTAGGTGAAGAGAATTCTTGAAATATCCCAAAGTCTTCACACAGTTTTGTCATGTTATCAGACTGAAATTCAGTACCATGGTCACTTCTAATTCTGACCACAGTACTATTTAGTTCATTTTGAATTTGCTTGACAAAGCTGTAGAAGACACTAGGTGTTTCAGATTTCTGTCTTAAGAAGAACACCCAGGAAAACCTTGAGTAGTCATCTACAACTACAAGGGTATAGACCTTCGTACCTAAGCTGTGAACTAGCATTGGACCAAAGAGATCCAAATGCAAGAGGTACAAACACCTCACAACATCTTTATTATCTATGCTTCTAAAGGTGGATTTAGTCTGCTTGCCCTTTTGACAAGCTGAGCAAATGCCATCTTTAACACACTTAACTTGAGGACCATTCCTCACTAACTCTTTGCTAAAGAGTTTGCTAATAGTCTTGTAGTTAAGACGGGCTAGCCTCTTGTGCCATTTGACACAATGAGAGACTGTCTCATCAGCTACAAGACAAACTGGAGAACCATTGTTCTCAATCATAATGTCTAGACAGTAGACATTCCTCTTTCTATATCCTGTCAAAATGATCTCTTGATCACTTGACCTCTTGATATGACAACCATTTTTAACAAATGAGATGTCATACCCTACATCACTTAACTGACTTATACTTATTAGGTTGTGTTTCAACCCTTTAACATAAGCCACTTGAGTAATGGAAACTAAGTTTGAAGAAATGTTACCAAACCCTTTGATGATTCCTTTTTCAGAACCACCAAAGGTCACTTTAGGACCATTTTGATTGGAATGTAGTCCTTCGGTAGTCCCCTTGTTCCAGTCATATGTCTGGAACATCCACTATCCAAGTACCATGTTGGGGTATGGCCACTTGGACTGACCTGCAAAACAAATTAATGAACCTTAGAACCCAAAGTATTCTTGGGTCCTTGGTGATTGTTAGTTTGCAATTTGACAAACCTACCTACTGGCATTCCAACAGGTAGTTTGGAACTCACTTTGGCACTCACATTATGCCAACAGTCCACTACAAAATGGCCAACTTTGCCACAGCACCAGCATTCAAACTTATTGTACCTTTGCTTAGGTACTGCCTTGGCTGTCTTGACTACAACAGGCTTGTTGAATGTTGGGGCTTTGCCCTTGGACTTAAACTTGGACTGCTCAGTCCCTGCAGGTCTAATAAAGCCCAGTCCAGCTTTACCCTCGTGATGAACAAATTCATCAATTATGGGTAACACTGACTTAGGTTTAGAAAACCTAGCAACCAAGTCCTTCTCCTTCTGAAGATTGTTCTCCAGACACTTAATTTGATCATTCTTAAAAGTGATAGTTCCCATCTGAATCACAGTAATGTGTTTCAGCCTGGCTACCTCATTTAGTTTTTGATCAAATTGCTTCTCAAAATCTGTTGTAGCAGCTTTTAGATCAGCAATTTCCTTTGCCTGACTTTTGGCTAGGGTCTTGCTTTTCTTGTAGGCTTGCAACAGTACCTTATATTCATCTATAAGCTGATGAATATCTTCCTCAGACTCAGATACATTCTCATCACTTGATGAAGAAGAATCTGAATCTGAACTAGGACAAGAAACTGAACTTGAACATGAATCTTGTACCTGACTGGGTCTTGGCTGCTCCAGGATTTTGGCACTGTCTGTCAAAGCCATTAGCCCTTGGCAATGACTGTCTTCTTGTTCATAAATTGACTCCAAGATCTCCATGAATTCTTCCTCTTCTTCTTATGCATACAGCCCTATGTAGGCTTCAGCCTCAGACTCAGTTTCTGAAGAAGATATATCTGATAGAGTCTTCTCCTTCTTAGCAACAAAAGACTTTTCTTTCTTCCCTTTGAAGTGAGTCTTTTTCCTGTCACCAGATTCCTTTCTCTTCTCTGGACAATCTGCAATAACATGGCCCTGTCTATTACAGCAATAGCAAACAATCTTTGAACTAGTTGCCTTGCTTGATTTTGTCCTTTTCTTGTCATTCTTTGAAGACCTCTTTTTCTGATAAGAGTCTTCCTTTCCTTGTGATGTAGAAGGCCTTGACCTCCACTGTTTCTTTTTCAAAAACTTCTGAAAGTGTCTAGTGAAAGCAGCAAAGTCTTCATCACTTTCACTGCTCTTAGACTTTGTGCTGTCAGACTCATCAGACTCTGATTCAACTACCTCTAGAGGTGGAGTTGAAGACTTATTCCTGCACTTTCTGGGAACTTCTGTCTTGAAAGCAACAGTTCTTTCTTTGTGCTCAGTCCTTGTTGATTTCTCCTCCTCTTTTCTCACTTTTAACTGCATTTCATAAGACAATAGCTTGCCAAACAGTGTGGGAGGAGGAATTTCCCCCAACTTAGCCATTTCTCTTATGACACAGATCTTAGTGTCCCAATCTTTGGTTAGGGACCTTAAGAACTTGTCATTTAGTTCATAGTTAGTGAACTCTCTTCCATAAGACATGAGTTCATTAACTATCCTGTAAAATTTCTTATAGCACTCAGTGATGCTATCACCCTTTCCTTGCCTAAAGCTCTCATACTCCTGATTTAGCAAGGACTTCCTATCTTGCCTAACTTCTTCAGAACCTTCCATATAGACAATGAGAGTATCCCACATCTCTTTTGCTGTCTTACAGTGAATTAAGTTCTGAAAAGTGGCATCATCAATGACACTCACTATTATGTTTTGTGCCCTCTTGTCCATGGTGGCTAGGACAATTTCATCCTTAGTCATCTCAGAGAAATCCTTTGGAGTCCTCTGATTTGCATCCAATACTGAAATCTTCATTGGCATATAAGGCCCTTCCTTAACTGTGATGTAGATTCTAGGGTCAGAGGCTTCCATAAATAGCCTTACCCTCTCTTTCCAGATCCCAAAGATCTCTTTCCTGCATATGGGTAATTTCATGGAACCCAATTCCTTGTGATTCTCATAAGAACCCATGTTTCTTGATGTTCTTGAATTTCTTGAATCTGTGAATTGCCTTGCACTGAATCTGCCAAACAGGATCTCCTCAGACTGTTAGTCCTTTTTGAGGAACCTGGCTCTAATACCACTTGAAAGATATGGTACCTAAACACCTAGAGGGGGGGGGGGTGAATAGGTGACCTAATCCTTTTCTAACTTTATTGGCAGCAATCAGTTATATCACAGCAAACTAACTAGTTTATCACAGCAAAACACAGCATACACAGCAACAGTTTCAGCACAGTACAGCACACAGTGATTTATAGTGGTTCCCCAAGATATGGGTACATCCACTTTCCCCCTTCGCCTATCTAGCAGTGTACTAGATTCGGCCAAACTCCTGCACTGTCTCAGAACCCAAATTGGTTCCTACACCTCAGGCCCAAAGCCTTACAACTCAGCTTTATCCCAAAGCCTACACTCAGCCAATCAAGTCCTACACTCAGCCAATCAAGGCCTACACTCATCCAATCCAAGGCCTACACTCAGAGATCTCAATCTCCTACACTCAGGCTAACAAGCCCTACCCTCAGCCTTTATAAATATAGGCTTACAATCACTCAGATCCAATGGATCCTACAAGTTAAAAATGTAATACAAATAATAACTCTACAACTCAGATTTAAAGGAGGGGAGTTGAGAGATACTTGATGAGTTCTTGGAAGAACTCAGCTGGATTCACCCTGACTTAGCTTTCTTCAAAGCTTCTTGAGTAGAACTGAATAAGGCTGAATCCTCTGCAGTTGTTCCTTGACCTCTGCCACTTAAGATCCAGACTGAATCTGAATCCTTCTTCTCAGCCTAGTTCCAAAGGCTGATTTCTTGGATGGAGCCCTCTCTCTCCAACTTCTTAGATCTGCACTTGGACTGCAAGATCTTCTTGTATTGATACTCTGTGTACCACTTTTCTGATTACTTGAATAATCTGTACCACTTGTTAATCACTTGATCAACTCTTTCAACAACAGTTTCTGTAAACTGTGGGTGCCTATTTATAGGCCTTCTTCATGGTAACCGGCTGGTCCGGTTCATAACTGACTTCTGACATCTCTGACAGTTGTTGTAGACCGGCTGGAATGGCAGCTGTCATGTCATCCAGTCACTTCTTGAAAATCTCTAACAGTCAGTAAGTGTCGAGACTTTCTGTCTTAAAATGTCGACACTTATAGTCCAAGTGTCGACACATATTGTGTAAGTGTCGACACAAGTCTATAAGGTGTCGACACAACTCCTTGTATGTCTCGACACAGATTCTTCTTCATGTGTCGACACTGAAATTGAGTGTCGACACAAGTACTTATTCTTCTAGCTTTTGCTGAATTCTTCTATGTGTCGACACATCTCCTTTGTGTCGACATATCTTCTTGTGTTGAATCTGTCAAGTGTCGACACTGCATCTTGGTGTCGACATATAGTCTTCTATGTTGAATCTTGCTGAGTGTTGACACAGCTCCTTGTGTCGACACACCTTCTTGTTGTTGAGACTTCAGCTGAGTGTCGACACATTCCTATAGTGTCGACACTTGTACTTAGAATAATTTGTTGTTCTTTCAGTTCTTTACTAAGTGTCGACACAGCTCCATGTGTCGACACTTTCTTCCAGTGTTGAGTCTTCAGCTGTGTGTCGACACATTGTTCTGGGTGTCGACACATACTTCAAATGTTGACTCTTCTGTTGAGTGTCGACACATTGTGTTGAGTGTCGACACATGCTTCAAGTGCTGACTCTTCTGCATAGTGTCGACACATTGTGTTGAGTGTCGACACTTGTACTTAGACTCTGCAGACTTTTGCTGAGTGTCGACACAGCTCCAAGTGTCGACACTTTCTGATGTAGACACAGCTTCACTGGGTGTCGACACACCTCCTTATGTCGACACTTTCTGTCTGCACTTTTCTTCACTGAGTGTCGACACAGCTCCAAGTGTCGACACTTTCTGTTTGGTGTCGACTCTGCATCCCAGGTGTCGACACAGTGACTCCAAGTGTCGACACTGCTTGTCTGGATGTCGACACAAGTCTTCTCAAGTGTCGACACTTTCCCTCTGGGTGTCGACACATGGACTTAGAAACTTTTTGCTTCAGTCCAGTACTTTCTTAACCTACACAAGTAACTCAAACATACATCAAATACATTATGATGTATATCATTGAGTTGGGTGAGGCTTCTTCAAATCAGGTACATTTGACCAATGTACCCAACATACTACGGTAAATTAATTAGGTGGTCAAATGACTTCCAAACCCACCCTAATTTTGGTGAGTGGTCCCTGGCCTCATGCTATGTATCTGTGTAAATTTTCACCTCATTTGGAGGTGTTTTTGATGGGGAATGACCAAACCCTAACTTACCTTAATGAGGGGGTTTTAAGTAAAAAGTGCACCTTGAGGATGAGTGGTCAAATCACCTCATCAGAGGTTGAGATTTTGGCCACTGACTTAACATGACATTTAACACCCTCATGGGGATTATGGGGTGGCCTAGGGTAGTTTTGGCCTAGGGTGCAAACTCAAACCCTAAAAAGGGGCTTTTGGGTGTTGTGAAGGGCATGGGGTCAAATGCCCTTGTGTGGGCTTGCAACTTGGTAGAATTGATTCTAGGACATTCCAACTCCACTGGCCTGAATCTTAGAGGATTAGGAGATGGATATACCTCTCAAATCCCTAACCCTAGTTTAGGGCATAACCACTCCTTGTGTAGAATAGGTCACCAAAACTCACCAAAAGGGTTTGAAACTTAGGTAGCATGAGTTCTAGGTTAAATAGTATCTCTGGTGAATTTATTGAATTTTATGGGTGGTATTACTAGTACCCCCTTGTTATACATGATGTGGCCCTAAATGGTATTTTATTTATTTTGAATCTCTCAATACATTGTAAACTCTTGAAATTTAGGCACGAGAAGTTTTATGTCAATATAAGTATTCCTGAATTTTGTCATAAATTTTGGTGGAAGAGTCTTAGTACCTCCTTCACAAATTTTTAAAAGGCATATTTATAGTCAATAAATTATATAAAGCAATTTACTTGTTGAAAAATTGTGAAATTGGGTCTTTGATAGTTTTAGGTCGGTAACTACTTGGTGGAATTAAATCATGATTTTTGATGATTATTTGCAGTATTTCCTTTACAAATTCATAATTTTGGGAATTTGGTATTTAATTTATTCAGAGCTTATTTATTGCTGGAAAAAAAATTGTGAGACCCTGAATTTTATGTTAATTAGTAATAATGATTTTATCATAATTTTATAGTGCAATTACTTGTGAAAAAGGGGTACTTCATGATTAAACGTGGAATTCTGGATTACTTGAATAAATATATAAATTAACAGATAAAATAGGAAAATTATGAATTTCTGGGTTTAGGCTACAAATGTCATTATAGCCTTCCAATAATTATTTTAGGGGTACTGGGTGATTATTTTGTGTACCTCCCATTATACACTTCATGTAGCTTAGGTTGGTCTGCATATAGTAAAAACTGTAGAACCTACGCTGGATGTATAATTTAAGCACATGAGTTGGGATTAGTGGTTGACTAGTTTGGATAGGTTAAAAGAAGTTCACCATTGGAAGATAGGATGAGTAGGATGTTGGGTTGGCTAGTGTTAGGTGGTGCTCGGGATCGACGAAAGATCGTCTTTTCCCGTGGGAAGGAAGTGTCAAAATCATTAGGGATAGATCCAACAATAAGTAAAAGTGTGGAAAATCTAATAGCAACTGATAACCGTAAGTGCCTTGCGAAAGGGAGCTTTGGGCGTAATCCCATCGTAGTTCCTAGTGCCTTCGAGAGCCCTTCACGAGGAATACCTTGGGCAGTCCTGCGCTAACATAAACATTAAGAATAAAATATTACAAGAGCAACTAGTATAACTAGGGTTGCACAATCACACACCCCGTTAGCTCGGGAGGTTGATTAGGTTGTTTTAATTGCCATCCAGACAGTTTGTTTGGAAGGTAGATGCACGGACGGATAGTCCGGGAAGCCAGTGGCTCAAAAGTTTTTGGATACAAATAAGGTGGTGGGTCTTTGGTATCAGACGGTCGTTCACACTGACGTCGATACGTTGACTCGGCGGTGTGGGACACTTAGCAAAAGAAAGTCTGGTGGATATGGCCAGCATTAGTACGCAGATAATCTAGGTTGTGTTCTTCTAGGGGCGTACGTGAGGGCTAGGCCTGGTAGTATGGATACCCGCCTAGGAGTGGGGGGCCCGACCCACTGTCTGTGTTTGCCACTACGGAGGTTCCTGGGAGTGAAGCTAGCTGCCCAAATAGGGGGAACTAAAGGTCTGTTTGCATAGAGTCATGTGCGTGGGTTGCACTTGCATGAATCATGGCATAAAATACTTGCATACAACCGACACCCCAACGTATAAATTGGTATGAGACTTTTTATATGGTGGGAGCCTTGCAGAAGACCACTTAACTTATATGTTTGTAGGGGCATTCATATAAGTTAAGTTTACTTATTTCGTACTTTAACTTCCTTACATATGCTGCTTATTCTACTCGTTTACTTTACTGCTTACTATTGTAGAACTGCTAGTTTGTACTTTTCTTCCTTAGCTATTTATACTAAATAAATAACTGCTAGACTAGTTCTACTGTCACCTGCTTGGCTTACTGTCCAC
This sequence comes from Platanthera guangdongensis, assembly GCA_039583875.1. Lineage (NCBI taxonomy): Eukaryota > Viridiplantae > Streptophyta > Magnoliopsida > Asparagales > Orchidaceae > Platanthera > Platanthera guangdongensis. The sequence continues at coordinate 11,160,332 of CM077160.1, read as the reverse complement.
CTTTGTAGCCTCCCTTTCCTCCTCCCCGCTCGGTGCCTAGGATCCATGGGGGGAGGGGTAGGGGGATGATAGGGCTTAGTCTTTATGACTAATAGTTTTCGGACCACAACATTACAGGGGCTCCGAATGGGAGATGGGACCAGCAGCTCCGGGACTAGCACCAGTGGAGTACGGTGCGCTTGGAGGTGGGCCAGTCTAGTACCGGGGAACCAGCGACCAGCTCCGTGAGTGATAGTCTTTATATAGCTTCTGCGAGAGATTGTAGCGAGGATCTGTTATAGTGTGCTTAAGCCTGTTTATATTTCCGTTTTGTTACTTTGCAGTACTTTCCCTTTTCTATATATAGACTGGTTATGATTTCTCTTATTACTTATGACATTTATGGACTCAGCTATTTCATTTCTGAATACTGCTCTCTTTGTGTTGATCGAAAAGGCCGGCAGAATCGGCATTTTGTAGTGGAGGCTTTCCCGAGAGTTGGGGCCACCGCAAAACGGCAGTTCTGGGCATAAGACCCCCCGGGTTTAAAAAAAGATGGTCTGACACACATACTACTGATCAGGGATCAGATGCTAGAGATATAGAGCAGACAGACCAAGTATTACGATGAGAGGCATCAAAAGGTGGATTTCCAGGTGGGAGACTGAGTCTACTTAAAGATACGTCCAGTGCATGGTGTTTCGCGAGTACGGAGGCACAAAAAGCTTATCCCTCGGTATATGGGACCATACTTGATCCTGGAGCGGATTGCTCCTTTAGCTTACTGGCTGGAGCTATAACTAGAGTTAGGGAACCTGCACGATGTCTTCCACATCTCCTTGCTTCAGAGAGCACTACTTCAGCCAGAGCAGGATATCATAGCTACGGCAGGCCTGGTAGTACCTGATAGATCAGTTTATTTGGAGCTGGTCCGGATAGACGACACTGCGATCATAGTTTTGCGGAAGAAGAAGGTTCCCTTGGTCAAGGTATTGTGGTCCAACCACAAACGAGAGGAGCACACCTGGGAGCCGATGGACCTAATGCGGGAACAATATCTGGAACTCTTCTCCTTAGGTATATCGTAAGTATTTTCGAAAAGTTTCTTAAATTCTTATGCATAGAAACCCCGTAGACCCAAATTTGAATTTCGGGGACGAAATTAAATTTTTGTTTATTTGGATTTGCAACATCCCATTTCCTACTTGACCCCTTAACTTAGATTAGGGTAGGACATGTGGTGAGAGGAAAGGATTAGGCTAGGCTTGACCCTAGGGCCATAGAGTAGGATGGGTTCACATGGGGCCCATTATATGGTTCAAATCAACATTAGGTCAAACTAGCCCAAATTGGAACCATGGACACAAATTGACCTCACCACTATGTCCCTAACCCTAAAAGAAAACTAAGTCAACCAAAAGCCCCATCATAGGGTCACCTAATGACCCAATTTGACCAAAGTCAACCCTAATCCTAATTTGGTCAAAACCACAGACATAGGCCCAATTAGTCTAAGTGGGGCACGACCATGACCCAACCAAGGTTGGGTGGTGCCATAGGGTCCAGGACCACCAAGTGGGACTAGCCCACTCATCAAATTGACCTAGTCAACTCTAAAAGTCAAGTCGGTCACCATAAGGCCTAAAGAAGAGAATTAAGGGTCAAGTACAATTCCCAAAGGGCTAAGCCCATGAGCCATAGCCCATGAATAGCCCAAGTGCCTAATTACAACCCCTACCCTCTGGTTTTGGAGGGTAGTGACATGCATGGGGGTAGTTTAGGAAATTTGCTAAGTGGAGGAGAAAGAGAATGAAGAAATGGTGCGATGAAGGCCACTTGGCCCTCCTCTTCTCTGCCCAACACCTCCACTAAGCTCCCCAACTCATTTCTAACAGAAATTAGGTGGTGGTGGACACATGGCAGCAAGGAGGAGCAACCAAAGCTCATGGCCGACCACCCCATAATGACAACTCTCTATACAACCCATATAAGCCAAAACCAACCTCACCATCACCTTCAGAACATCCAAAAGAGTGGGAATCGAGCCCTGGAGCAAAGCTCTTTATGGCAAAATGAGATTTGGAGCTAGTTCGTCAGAGCAAGGATCAGCCATGGCGCACCACCACCAAACCTGCCGCCATGCATGTTTAAGGTTCCATTTCCCCTCCCTTTCCTTTGTGATAGTCTTATAGATCTATTAGGGGAGATATCAGGCTCAATTGAGCCCGATTCCATGACAGGAATGTGAGAAAATGCTGAGCTTTGCTCCTTGCTCGGGTTCGCCGGAGGAGTTACCCCACCTGAACGGAGGTGGTGGCGATAATCGCCGCCGGCGGCGGCGGCCCAGGTGGCCTAAATTTGGAAACCAAGTTGGTCCATAAGGGATGAATCTGAGCCAATGGCTCATTGGAGAAGATGACCACACGTCCTTCATTAAATTGCATTAAATCTATCGATTGATTAAAGTAAATCATAATTATGTCACAGTTATTACAGATGCCTTACATGTCAATTTTAGGCCCCTTAGAGGCAAATTCAAAAATGGACACTAATATGAAAATTGTAGATCTATGTCTTAAATTTAATTTGACACCTTAAACATGCTATCTGGAGCAATGTAGCGTCTTGTAGGGCCATTCGCCTAGAACTGCTGCTAGGCTAGGGCAAAATTTCAAATGAGTGCCTAGGCTAAACTATAAGTCCACATGTAGTAAAATTTTGGTCATGCATGTGTGTATACTATACTTAGACTGTGCCTAAAAATAAGGATTTTTGGAAGATATTTTGCTATAGTTTTAGTTAAAATTTATTTATTAAATAAATGGAATTTAAGGAGATATGCAACTCCAAATGCTCCCAAATTTGGGTGGAATGGCTCTAAGGTCATTCTAAAGCCTTGGTAAATTTTTTGGAGCCATTTGGACCTATGCATGTTAGAGTATTCAACATGCATAGAGAGGGCATTTATGGATATGGTGTGCCAGTAGTAAAAATGGGATAAAAATGGGAATTTAGCTCATTTGGCCCAATGTATGTTATTGAAATTTTTGACAAAGGTTTATGGAGGTGGAACACTTCTCTAATGGGAAAAGTGTGATTTTTGGGATAAAAAATCCCATAATTTGGATTTATTCAGAATTAGTACATTTAGGTGTCAAAAACGAAAATTAGGACAACTAAATTTTGAAAATTCTAATTTTGATGGAACAAACTCTAATTGATATTTTCATTTCTCTGGAAAATTTGTGGAATTTTTGGATAATTATTTCTTTTGTAAATTTCATAATTCCAATTATTCCCTTATATGATTTTAATTAAAATAATGATTTATATTATTTTGAAAATTATGGGAATTTATCTAGACCCCTATTTCAGTGTTATGAATCCCTATAAATGTGATTAAGATTTTTTGATGATTATTTATTGTGATTACTTTAATAGTGGCATTTTTGTAAATACATTGACTATAGATAACCTAGGTCAATCTAGTGAATATAGATATGTGATCATGCTTTGAGCATTATTTTGACAATGTTAATGACCAGTAATTTTCCCTGAATTTTTAGTTGAATATTTGAGTTACTTCATTTGAGAAATGGGATTATTGTGAGTTTAGTCATAAATAGGAAATAAGGGTCAAATCACTTTGAAAAATTAGGATATTTGATATATTAGACTTTTTAACCTAGATGAAGAGTAGGTAAATTATTTAGACCTAAAGGACCTCTAGGCATGGTAGATCATGTTCAAAGTAACCTTGGTCACTAAATTAAAGAATTTTAGTTATGATTAAAAAATGGCCAGAAAATTATGGAACTCTGAATGGTCAATAATATTCATATGATAAACCCATGATATAAATTTGGAGGCCTTTTGTCTAAGGAATCAAAAGTCATCTCATATATGTTAGAATTAGGTCATGGGCTGCGTATAGTAAAAGTGACGTGTAGTATTTGGTTACACAGGGTGACGAGACAAGGTTAAATAGAGAGATGCATTGGGATGTTTGAAACCCTAGTCAGGACCATAAGTAGGTCATTACATAGTATCGAATGTTGGAGTGTAAGTCACCAAGAAGAATAGTTAGGGTAGGATCCGACGAAAGATTGTCGATCTCCTAATAAGTACCTTAAGTCATTAGGTTTATGTAAGAGCAACAACAAGAGTGTGGAATTAATAATGGATAGCCATCAATAATAGTAAGTGTCCTAGAAAGGGGGATTTGGGATTCAACCCATCATATTCCCAAGTACCGATATGAACCCTTCACCGGATAGACCTCAGGAAGTCCAGGATTAACCCTAAGTCTCTAAGAACATTAAGAGTTAGACAAGAATAACTTAATTGGATTGGTTGAAGAAATAGTGTTGCGTTCTCACCCTCATTGGGTTGGAGGGATACCGGGCGGGTTGATCTTGTGAGCTAGAGGCTCGGGAGCTTTAAAGTATTCTTGCCCTTATTTGGGTTGGAGGGATTTCAGACGGGTTTAGTCCTGCAAGCTGGAGGCTTGGGTGTTCGATAAAGGATGAATTGGTCCGGAGAGCTGGAGGCTCCGGTTTGAGATAACTTGCATGTACATAAAATATATTAGTGGCGAGTCTTGCGATACTAGGCCAGTCGTCACACCGACGACAGTATGGTGACTTTGGCGAGGTGTGAGGGTTTGAGGGGCCAGTGTGTTGTTTTACACTACGGTCTGGAGGACGATCCCTGAAAATGCACACTTGACCAAAAAGTCTGGTGTGATAGCCAACAATTAATATGCAGAGACTTTAGAGTTCACCTAGGACGTGTATAGATGCATTTGGGAGGTCTAGGCCTAGTAGTGTCTATACTCTCCTAGGAGTGGAGACGCCTACTCCACTACTTTTGTAGCCACAATAGTGGTACTAGAGAGTTCAGCTAACTCCAAAAAGTAGGAACTAAATGTCTGTAATCATAGAGTCATGTGTGTGAGTTGCACTTATATGAAACATAACATACATAACACATCATAACATACATATATACTTAGTACATTCATATTGCAGATCCTCATCATATAAATTAGTATGGGATCTTTTATATGATAAGGTATAACTCATGAAACCCGAACTTATAACTTTGTATGGGCAGTCATAAAAGTTAAGGTACTCCTGTAATGATAGTATAGCTGTAGTTAGTTTTCTTTCTGCTCAGTTCTTTACTTTACTACACTTCTTCAATACTATTATCCGCTCTTTACTTTACCTTACTTATACTATATAGAGAACTGCTAGATAACTTATTTACATGATAGAAAAGACCACTATCACCTTCTATTTTGATACTACTTTGTTGTTCTCCGCTTTCATCCTCCCGCACAGTGCCTAGGAGTCACAGGGGTGAGAGAAGGATAAAATGGCTTAGTATTTATGACTAACGGTCGGTTGTGACCGTATCATTTTAGAAGCTCGAGGAGATGGAGCACCAACATGACCAGTAGGACGAGGTAGCAGGACTTGAATATCAGATACCACGCATTAATACTACGACTCAGCATCTGGTGATGACGAGTGATAGTTTTTTGCTTTCGCTTAGAGTGTTGTGTGAGAGAGTGATTATTCATTATAACATATACCGGGAATAAGCCCTTTCTCTCATTTATGTACTCATTATGGACTATATCCTTTCATTATATATATATGATGTTTTTTTTTGTGATGTGGAATTGATAGGCCATTGTTGTCATTACTTCTAATCTCAAATTGGCCTACATGTTAATGATCGTACTAGCTGGCAGGGTCGGCGTCTTATGGTGTCAACTATCACAGGAGTTAGTGTCACCATAATGCGATGGTTCTGGGCATAAGATCGGGTAAACTCTCTAGTAAGGGGAGCGAACTTACATACTAGACTCTGAGCAGTGGCATAGGGCTATGAAATCTGAAAGGAAGTTCATGTATGCAAACTATATTAGGATCTTGGTGGAACCACTTGAAGGGGTATGGCCCATATGGTGTAAGTGGGTCTTCAATAAGAATACCTATATGGATGAGAATGTATAAACGTTCAAAGGGCAATTAGTGGCTAAAGGTCATAAGTAAATTCTCGGTGTTAACTATGGTGAAACCTTTTCCCATATTATCATAGTAAAGTCCATCAGAATTCTACTTGTTGTTGTTGTTGAGTATTTTGACTATGAGATCTAATAAATGATCGTCAAAATGACTTTCCTTGATGTAAAACTCCTTGAGGAAGTATACATGACACCACCCGAGTAAAGCAACTAAAATATACAAGTTCCAAAGATCAATTTATGGATTGAAGCAGGCTTCTCGAAGTTGGATTTTTTGTTTTGATGAGAAAATTAATGATTTTGGTTTCAAAAAGAATAAAAATGAACCTTGTGTTTACGAGAGATTTAGTGGCAGCACTATTGTATTCTTGATAATATATATGACATATTGTTGATTGGGAATAAAATTTCGACCCCACAAGCTGTTAAAAAAAGGCTAGAGGATTGTTTTTCTACGATAAACTTATGTGAAGAGACTTAAATACATGGTATTAAGATCTATAGAGATATACAGAAGAAGTTGTTGGGTTTGACCTAGAGTATATACATTAAAAAGGTGTTGAAACAGTTCAACATGCTTAAGTCCAAGAAGGGATTCTTACACATATCACATAGTATGAGTCTCTCTAAGGACAAGTATCCTAATCTTTGAAAGATAAGGACTGCATGAAGTTGATTCTACATTCTTCTATAATTGTATTTATCATGTATGCCATATTATGTACTCGACCTGATGTCTTATATGTTTTGAGCATGATAAGAAGTTATTAGTTCGATCTAGGTGAAGGTCACTAGACAGTAGTCAAAAATATCTTGAAGTATTTTAGAAGGACTAAGGATGTATTCTATGTTTTTGTTGGAGAGGAAGAGCTCATTATAAAGGGTTATATAGATGCTAGCTTCCAAACTAATTGGGATGAATCAAAATCTCACACATGCTTTGTGTTTTGCCTTAACGGAGGGGTTGTGAGCTGGAAGAGTTCCAAGTAGGAGACATTTGCTAATTCTACAATAGAGGCTGAGTATATTGTTGCTGCAAATGCGGCAAAGAAGGATATATGGATTAGGAAATTCATCAACTAGCTTTATGTAGTTCCTAGCATTATTGCTTTGGTAACTCTTTACTGTGACAACAATTGTTCCCGTGTACAGGTAAAGTAACCTAAATCATATCAGCACTTCAAGCACATACTATGATAGTTACATCTTATTTTAGAGAATGTCAATCAAGGAGATGTGAATATATATAGAGTACCGACTAATGAGAATATATTGGATCTACTAACAATGGCTCTTTCATAGAGGAAACATGATTGTCATAATAAATCAATGAGTATTAAATATATGGATGATCAACTATAGTGGGAGGACTGTGGATTTTATATTTATCAATTGTATGTTCATGTCATGAATAATACTATGTATCTATTTTTACATTTATGGTATGTTCTTTTATTATGTTAATTTGTTCCTATATGTTAAAGTAATTAACATAATAAATGTCCTTGAAATGTTTGTTTCCATAGAAATTTAAGTGTGTGGCTTGATTGTGAGGGCCTATGTTTATAAAAAGCTTCATTCTGAAATGGTCCCCGATCGAGGTATCATCTTAGAAATTTAAGGCGAGGACAATACATTAATACTAGCATATGGGTTGACTGATGACTGGTTCTCATAGGTCATGATATTGGATATCAAGTCAACACATAGGTACTTGTTAAACACAAGTTGTACTAGATAGACCCAACATGAGACTACTTTACAGATTGCTATAGGAATATATCACAAGTAGGTCTCAAATGACAATGGTGTTTGTGGTTTTTTGACCTAAAATCACAACATTCATAAAGTGAAAAAGGGCATACATTGATGCCATCTAAAGTAATCCTTGAGAAAGATTTATGAAAAGGGTTATTATTTGTACATTACAAATCATTCGGGTGTTTATATATGGATTGATATGGGATTTGTAATCATATATGATAGGAGTTACTTCTATGGGCCCCTTGATGGAATGAAACTAAGAAATGCATGAGCATGCTAGGATGAGTCAATATATGATATTAAGCTCAAAAATTTTAGAAAGTCTATTCTAAATCAAAAAAATAAGATTAAATTACTAAGAGGGTGACAAGCTCCATGCCTCAAGTTCAATCTGGATGTAAGGGACAAAGGGACATGTCCACATTGTGATATTGGTCACTAATATGTTCATTGAGTTACAAACTCTTGTATTACTTGGGTAGCAGAGATGTATTGCTAGTTGCTGCTCATTGTTTGTGAGATTATAGGTAATACGTTCTAATTCAAGTGAGAGACCATTAGTGTCTTATGTGATTTAGAAGTAATTAAGGAGTTAGTCCCAGTACCAACATAATGCGCTTATGGGGTCACAAATAAAAACATATGAGAAATTGGATAAAGGATCGAGATGGCTCTACTTGTATAGGTTGAGTGAAGATACAAGATTAAATAAATTGGGTGAAAGTCTATGTTGGCTAGATTGCATGTCGATATAATGATATCAAATAGAGTTCAAGTCAACATTGTGTATGTCAACTTGATAGTCTGTATAGACTAGGTTAGCCATCAATATAATTTATATCAGCTGTACTAAGTCCATGTCAACTAGACATCTAGTCAATATAGTTTATATCATTTAGACTGACTATCTATTTGATTGTCTGTGTGATGTGCATAATTAATAGTGCACCGATCGCTCAAGTAATATAAAATGAGAGAGTTCCCAAAGTATCGATATCACATAGAACATGAAAAGGTAGAGTTATGATTCGAGGAGGGACTTGAGATTGAAGTCCATTTGGTCGGATATGAAACTAGAGTTTGGTTTGGGTTTGTGAAAACAAAATAAAAGAAACTATGCTATCTATGTAGGTCACCGACACTGCCTCACAAGGTGATGGTTATACGGGCCATTAACACCGCCTCGCTTGTTGAGTGGACGGAGTGAAAGTGCAGAAGTGAAGTGAGGGCTGTTAGCACCTCTTGGCTAGATGAGTGGATCATATGGGCCATTAGTACTTCTTTATAATGTGGATGGACGAGAAGACATGCATATGGATTAGGTGCAAGTGCGGAGATTGTTCACAATTATTTCATCACATTCTCAACACCAACCAAGGCCCATCTCTAGCAATACTAATATCCAAATAATTCCATAAAAATGAAAATTGATATTAATGTTCAATGTTAACAAGCAAACATCATCACAATAATGGAGAAAATAGCTTGAATCATCTAAATAGGCGGACAGAGTGCGAGTGATACTAGCACATCCAGAGGCTCATTGATATTCATTATAGGAATCACCTGGTCATCATTCTGCATCCTAACTCGGTCTTCAACTGATGTTCAGATTCCATAAGAGCTCTCACCTTCTTCTAATATATGCATCTTCGCCATCTCACGGTCCGACCACGTCCAGTGCTAAGCTCTCCTAGGTTAGCGATGAAAGTAGCATAGAATCTCCTCTTTGAAGCTCTTGGATGATAGAGTTGGCATAATGAAAATCCTTGGTGGAAGGAGGAAGAAAATGGAGCAGCAACCCTTATGATGAAAGAAATCGCGTCCTAGTTTGAGATCCTGAAAGACCTAAAAATCACGGCTTAAATCAAAAAAGTTACAAAATTTTGTTTGCACGCGATCAAACACACCACTCCACGTTTAACTGTGCATGAACAAAATAAAATATGAATTTTCAACTTCAATAAAATGATTTTTATGCAATTGTGCATTTTACCCACACTTGACTAGAGGTGCCAGTGCGTGAAGAAAATAGATGGGCACTGTCAGATTAGCAGTTTTCAATGATTTTATGAGAAATAAACATGCACGATCAACCGGAACGTGCGTGAAGCATAAACTCATGACTACGTGATCAGAAAACTTGCAAAAAAGCATGTGTAATGGCTACACATAGTTGGAATCAACCGTGCAAGGCAAAATATGCATGGGAAGCAATAAAACATAAAATTTAGACAAAAGGAGGTCGTTCATGTGATTTTAGTCATGCACGACGAAACTAACCGTGTACGAACAAAACACATGAGTAAGGGCAGATCACCATATTTGGGCATGGAATAACATGCATGACCACATAATTCGTGAGCCAAGGAATTGCACAATCGTGTGATATACATAGGTATTAATCAAATAAAATGGGATATGCTCTGGCTGCATTCAGAACCAACAATCTGAAGCAAAAGGCCATATATAACACGGGTGCACCCCACCCCTAGACTTGGACTGGACAACATGGGTGTGTACACCACCTAATCCCAAATATACATCATCAATTTTTTTCAATTTTAATTTTACATTTCTCATTATTTTCTTTTTCAACCATTTTTTTCGCATTTTTATTTTCAATATTCAACATCAATTTTCAACACAAATTTTCAAGGAGCAAATCCATGTATTCACAAAACAACACCACATCAACACCCCCAATATGAAAATACAAACACACTAAAGCTCAGATTTGGGTGTGCGTTTAGGCTGATCATATATCTCTCACAGGTCAAGCATAAGGGCACACAAACATTTCAACTCAGAAGTGGTCTACATCATGCTTTGGTACTCAGCTTCATCACCTGATCATGACACAGTAGATTGTTTCTTGCTTTTATAGATGACTAAATTTCCTCCCATAAAAGTGAAAAAATAAGAAGTATACTTTTTATCTTCTTTATTGTTAGCATAGCTAACATAACAATATGCTCCAACCTTCAAATTGTTATGTTTTCAAAACAATAACCCCTTCCTTGGAGACCCTTTCACATTCTCCAGAATTTTCAAAGCGAAACGAAGATAACATTCTTTGGGAGCTTGAATAAATTGATTGACCTTCCCTATTGCATAAAACATATCAGGTCTGGTAACAATCAAATAGATGAGTTTTCCCACGAGTTGTTTGTACATAGTAATATCTAAAAGCGGAGTTGAATCCTCCGTCCAACTCTTGTCCTCAGTAATGTCCATAGGATAACAGATAGGCCTTTGCCCAAAAATACTAGTTTCTTTCAAAAGATCTAATGCATACTTCCATTATGAGAGCACCATGGAGTTGTGTCTTCACATGATGTCTATTCCCATGAATTACTGAGGAGAGACCATATACTTTGTAACAAAATGTTGTCGAAGGTGTCTCTTCGCTAGATCAATTCCCTCCTTATCATCACAAGTAAGGAGAATGTCATACACATAGATAGAAAGAACCACTAGCCATTTAAGAGTCTTGCATATAAAAAAAGAGTGATCAGTAGAACTCCAAGTAAAGCTAAAAAGAGAGACAACTTTGCTGAACTTATCGAACCAAGCCCATTGGACTTATTTTAAGCCATAAATTATCTTCTGTAACTTGACAACCTGATACTCCCCCTTAGCAACATACCCAGGAGGTTGCTCCATGTAAACCACCTATTGCAAATCATTATATAGGAAGGCATTCTTTATATTTAATGAATACATTCCCCAATCTTTGTTAACCGCTATAGAGAAAAGAACACGAATAGTGCTAATGTGAGAAATTGTGGAGAAGGTATCAAGGAAATCCACACCATATGTCTAAGCGAAGCCTTTGGCAACAAGCCTAGCCTTAAAGCGGTAATTAGTGCCATCCAGATGAAACTTAATGACAAAGACCCACTGGAGACTAACCACATCCACACATAGAGGAGTAGGGACAAGAGTCCAAGTACCCCTTTTAATTAACATCTTCATTTCTCCTAATATTTAACTGGGATAGCATTTGCTTAGGGAGAAAGAACAAAATTCCTTCCAGTTAGGGAAAGATGAGAATATGAGACAACAACATGAATTGAATGTTTAGTGCACATTCTAACCCCCTCTGTAGAGCAATTGGAAGGTCAAGATCTAACATGTCTTCTATAGTAGATCCATCCATCGAAAAGATTACTGTCCCGAGAACTGTCGGCAATGTATCCAAGGCAGGGAAGAATTAGAAGACAAAGGCGAAGATAGAGGAAGTGGTATAGGGAGAGGAGACAGTGGTAGAGAAGGTGGAATAGGTTCGGGTGAAGGTGCAAAATCAAAAGGTAGAGAAGGGAAAATATCAGGTGGTGAGAGAGTAGAAGCTCGAGAAAAAAGGCATATATTTAAAGAAAGTATCATCAGCAAAAACATACTATTTCCTAAGAAGGGGATTAAAGTACCAATACCCCTTTTGTGTAGGACAATATCTCAAAAAGATGCACTTTATAGAGCAAGGAGAAATTTTGTCATGATTAGGGGAAGGAGTGTGCACAAATGCTGTGCAGCTAAAAATACGGAGAGGTAAAGGAAAAGTTTGACCTCCTTGATATAAGATGGAGAATGGTGTTCATTCCAGAAGAATAGATAAAGGAATACAGTTGATGAGATAACAAGAAAGAAGCACAACATATACCCAATATGACCAGGGAACATTCATCTATTGGAGAAGGGTGGGAATAACATTTATGAGATGATGATTTTTTGCACTTAACAATCCCATTTTACTGAGAGGTGTAGGGACAACTAGTTTGATGAACTATGCCCTGATGTATGCAAAAATCAAAAAACTATTGACTAAGATATTCTCGAGCATTATCAGTTTGAAGAATTTTAAGAGAAATATCAAATTGAGTTGGTATCTAATTATAAAACACAGTGAACATATAATAAAGTTCATAATGTTCTTTCAAGAGATATAATCAAGTATATCGGGAGAAATCATCAGTAAATGTAATAAAATATAAACTCTCCCTACCAACAGACTTAACAAGAGCAGGACCCCAAATACTCGAATGAACAAGTTCAAACAGACGAGAAGGACTATGCATATGTCTCACTGTATAGGAAGGATGATTGTGCTTGCTAAGTTGGCAGGATTCATAGTCCAAAGAGGAGTCCTCTTGAGTTAAATCCAGTAGGAGTTGGTAGATGAGACAAGGAGGATGATGTCCAATGCAAAGATGCCATTATAGAAGATAAGTGATGAAATCAGCAACATTGTCTAAGAAAAAGAGCCCATTGCTTTCAGTTCTAATATCAATCTTCTCCTTAGAGTGAGTATCCTTAAAAGAATAAGTAGTAGATGAAAGGAAACCATGGAGTTTAGCTGTTTGCAGAGAGCAGGAATAGAGGGTAAATTGCACGGAAAAGATAGGACATAAAGCATGTACTCAAGTAATAGAGTCAGAGTGACACCGACTGTACCAGTCCCGCATAATGGAGATGGATTACCATCTAAACAAAAATCATAGGAGATCGGTTATGTTTCTCCAAGAAAGAGACCAAATGAGTATCACTTGTCATGAGATTAGTAGATCCCGAATAAATTAGCCACTTACCTTGAGTGACCACATTAGCACTGCTAAAAGAAGAGTCAGCGGACATGGACTTCTTTGTAGTGTAACCCGTAGACAGATGAAGATGAGGATATTTAGCCCAGTAACGATCGACAAGATGTCACATCTTCCATAATGAGAACAAACATGACGAGAGACACCATACCAACTAGAATAACCTCCACGACCACTAGAAGTACCAGAACAAACCGAATGAGAAGAGGTGTCAGGATGGGGTGGGAAAGCAAGCAGAGGGAGCTGAAGAAGAGTAATAATAACTACAATATGGGAAGTAACTGCCTTAAGGGTGGTAGAATCAGCTTTGCAAAAAATTTGTTGCCTTATTATGTCATAAGATTCTGGACGGCAAAGAAGACATTACACAACCAGAAAGTCCTGGAAGTGTTTGTACTGCTCAACTAGATCAATGAAAAATGGGTGATGATGTTGAATTTCAGCGCCAAGAGCTTACATCTCCTAATAAGTAGCAGTAGGAGTCAAAGTAGGGCAGGGAATGTCACAACCCGCATTTCCTTATCATAAAATGTTATATCTGAGTAAGAGAAAACATGTGACATGATGCCACATCGTGTAGGGGATAATTGCAGATGCTCAAGCAAGAACCTACTCCTAACACTTATCATGAAATTCTCAAGTTTATCAGGAATAAAATATATTTTAGTGAAGTTTGACGGCTGTATCCCTCGGCTCAGTGGATCAACTAGTCCACAGATTAAAATATAAATATACACGACAGAAAATACTTTACTTAGCTTAATTATTATCCTATAGTAGCAGAGACATCCAAAAGGACAACTCATGATATGTGTTAGATTGTGAGGCACCCTTAGAGGGGTGGGGGTGGGGAGGAGCGTGAATAAGTGTTAACAATATTTATTTCTTAAGCAGAGTTTACTTGGTAAAGTAGTTAAATAAATCAAAACAAATTTTTCATAAATAAAATTAAACACTTAGAAACTTATATAAATGGAAATGATAGTAATTTATTTCAAAAGTGATAAAGCTGAATACAACATATCTCTATAGAGCTAGATATTAAGGCTTATTAAAAATAAAGTTTTCTTTTAATTTCACCGGTCCTTCTACAAGAACTGGCTAGCTAAAGTGAATCTCTCCGTAGAGATTACTACTAGGCTACCCTAGATCTAACCACGATCTAGTCACTGCACACAAGACGATGATAACTCCCTAAGCCACAAAAGGACCTAGATGCCACAAACAACGTGGGGATTCTCTCCTAAGCCACGCAAGGACTTAGACGCCACACACAAGGTGATGATTTCCTCTCTCAATTATAATGAAATAAAGAATAAAACAAAGTGTAAACTATAGAATTAAAACTCCCTCTAATGAAGCGTTGAAGATGTTGATGAATCCTTGCCAAGGTTGCTTCGAATGTCATGTACGAGTCATCGATCTTTTACGCTTGAACCTTCTTGGGAGAATGATGTTTCTATGAATGTTGGAGCTCTCTGGAATAATTCCATAAGAAGGAACAGTCCAAATTCTATAATTCATAATCTCCACAGAAAAATGAGTTGATTTTATATTTTAGCGATATCGCCCGGCGACACTGGTTATCGCCAGCTTACGATATCTTCTTCGGCTGCCACGTGTCCCACGTATTCCTGATTTTTGCATAACAGATCGATCATGACCAATCGTGGGATAACGCCTGGCGATATCAATGTCGCTGGGTGACATCGAGTGCAACAGCACGCCACATGGAGGTAATGATGTAACCGTTCAGCCACTATCGCCTGGTGGCGATATTGGATACTCCTGGCGATATCATCTTAGCTCTTCTGTTCAAACCCGAATCCAAACCCAAATTACATTAATGTTAGACCTATGATATCTGCATATCATAAACACTCTAATGATCAAATACAACCGAGATATATTATTAACAAACAAAGAAGCATGGAACGTATGCTCCAAAAATCTCCCCTTTTAATAATAACAAATCTACTTAGAAAGAACTCATGAATGATCTATAAAGTGTTAGTAAATATGATTATCAAGACTAAACATTTGTATGTGCACACAACTCCTCTCGGATGTAACACTCCCCCTACATGTGTTCTCCCCCTAAAGCTAAGTAGATTGAACCAATGTATGCTATTTTTAATTTAAGAAGTTAGTGTGATTAAAAATTAAAATCAATCCTGATTATGAATGGTTTCTCATTAAATTCTCCCCCTTTTGGTATTGTCAAAAGAAATAGCAGAGTGTTGCGGAAGCAAAAATAGGAAAAAATGACAAATGAAGAAAAAATTATAGAACATATGAAACAATGTATAATAATGAAGAGTGTGAGTGAACACTAACACTGTCAACTTTCATCCATTTATATCATAGACACATACTCTAGTGAAGGTAATGTAGAATCATTTGTCGTCCAATTCTCATGAGAAGAAATTTTAGAGAAGATAATGTTGTGTACATATGAGAGGTTGATGAAAAACACATATGTAGAACTTTAAAAGTACATGAATAAGTGAAATGTTAAAAAACAAAATAACATAGAACTATATATAACTAGCTATACATGTACCCAAGAATTCAGTGTACAGATAGTAAATGAATATCCATATAAAGTTTTCACAAGACACTTTATAATTCTTTACAAGGTGCTCAACCTCATAATTCTTATGAAGACTTATCAAGATGGTAAGTAGTGCTTGGTGGAGGTTCCTTGTCAGCCCCACTTTTTTTTATAAACACAACAACAAAGATGTTGAATGAATAATGTTCTTTTAATTTTTTAAGGAACCAAAATTTTCTCATTTTTGGCATGACAAAGGACTCTGAATTCACTTGTGTTGCAATATAGGATAATCAACAATGAGTTGTGCAAAGTAAACAAGGATAATGTAATGGTTTCATCATGAAATTCTAGTGGTTATGGTAGAACATCCACAATTCACATATGTATTAAAGGTGAATTCATATGTAAAGTTTCGCCAATGTGTGTGTGAATGCATTATCATAGCTAAAATATTTCTCATACTTAAAGGCATGCGTAAATAATTTCACAAGTATAATACACTGATAAAGTTGTATATAGAGAATGATATTCAAAGTTTGAATAATTGAGCAATGTTTGAACTACTCCATATAAATGAATATACATTGTACAATGCCTAAACCCAGAAGGATGATTGTTATGCAGCCATAGGAATATTTGGGCCAAAACGTAACACAATAGAAAATCTGGGATACCGCTAGGCGATATCGAATATTGTCGATCGATGATAGCATGGAATTATAAAAACTGCCAGATTCACAGTCAAAGCACTGTTTGGAAGATATTTTCCTGAAGGACTCGAGCGAAATCTCATCCCGATGTCGGCGAACTCTCCAAACAAAGGTATGATGATGGTAATTTTTGTTTCCTTTCTTTAGGATTTTTGATTGAAATGTATATAGGGAAGATTTCATGAAATTTGAGTTGAAAAATTTTAGTTTTGATGTTTGTTTTTCTAGGATTTTGGATAAACCTAAAGAATGGAATTTTTTGAGAAAATAGACCTTAGATTCTAGAGATTGATGAAATACAAACATAGATCTAGGATTTTTGTGTAAATTAAACTCAGATCTAAAGTTTGCCTAGTAGATTTTCATAAAAAACAATTTCATGGTTTTAGGGAAGAAGATGAATAGTAGTTTGAATTTTATCTTGAATTTGTGTAGGTAAATTAGGAAGAACTTAAATTTTTATTCAGATCTTGTATGTAGGGTTGGTTAATGTTGAAATTTCATGTCAGAATCCGCCTTTGCTCGATTTTCGATATCGCCCGATGACAATGGGTGTCGTCTGGCGATATTGGTAATTTCTGGATTTTAATTTAAATTTTTTTCGTATATGGCTTCCAGCTCAATGGCTAGGAGAAGCACTGGTAGTGAGACGTGTTCAGCATACCAGACTTACCCGGGGATTGAAAATGTGAACATCAATGTTGGGAAGGTCATTTAATTTGATCTCGTTCGACACGCACACATACACGATCATCTAGCAATGGCAGGTATCATGTCTGTCATTATACCAGATTCATTTTCTTCAGTGTTAATTAGGGAATTTTATAATTATTTAAAGGACCCCAATTTCACTGAATTAAATTGTGGAGTGCAATCATGTATACAAGGGCAGATCATGGATATAACCCATTATGACCTAAGGGAAGGGTTTGGGTTGATTGAACATGAACATGTTCTGGACGATGTAGAAAATTATAGAAAGGATAGAGATTGGATGCTATTGAATATGATTTTACATGGAAATTCCATGAAAACCTTTATTCAATCCACGACCACTCTCACCGCAGATGCACGACTGGTGTAGGATATCTTGAGGCATACCATTATGCTCAAGTCTGGTGATACGAGAAAGATCACTGCTCAATTGAGATATGTGAATTATATGATCTTGGAAAGGGAGCCTTTTGATATGACGGACTTTACTATATCTATAATCCGATACATGTTTAGATTATAGAATCCTATGTGGAAGAAGTTGAACACTCTACCTATGGGAGCGGTGATCCAGTGCATCTTGTATAAGAAATATAATTAGATCGACTCAGAGTTCTATTTCAATGATTGCGACTATATTCTCTACGGGTTCTATAATATGAAGAGGTGGATCACGAGGGTGTTCCACATGTACTAGTGAACTAGTGTCAACTATTAGGAACCCACCACTTTCAGGAGGTTGATCACTACGTGAAGGGTTGGATAAATTGCGAGAGTCGTTTGAAGAACATAATAGGGAAGTTAAGAAAATTCATATGGGAATGTAGAAGTTCTTCAAATTTCTGACCAAAAGCCTGAAGTTGAAACCAACTCCAGCAGAGGCGGCAGACTGGGAGAATCTAGTCGTGAATCCTCCGCGACATTCAATGTGTCGGCCTCGTCATACAAGAAGCAATGGTTAGAGCTCAACAGAAGTCCAGGAGGAACTCGGTGGTGCATACTGCAGAAATTTCTGACGTTCGGACAGAAAAAATACTTCTAGATATATCGCCGGGCGATAACCAGTGATGCCGAGCGATAGTGAATTTTATACCTTTTCTAGTTTATGTATCTTGTGGTGAACTAATACCTGTAATAATTTTTGTGGAACTACATTGTGATGTTAGTGAACTATGAACATGTATTTGTAATATGTTTGTTCTTTTAAGTTTAATTTTATATTTTTGATTTAATTTTTTAATTAAATATTTTTTCAAAAACCATATGTGAATTCATCAGCTCGAAATGTCTAGGATTCATAGTCTTATCATTAAAAAATAGGAATCTGGAAGTGGTTTTGTGAAAATATCTGCAATCTGTGATTATGTGCTTATAAAATTAACTTCTAATATATTTTATTTAATGTGGTCTCTAATGAAGTGATGTCATACATCAATATGTTTGGAACTAGAGTGATGAATTGGATTGTATGTTAAGTCAATTGCACTTTCATTATCATATTTTAGTTCAAAAGTGTCGTGGTTAATTCCAAAGTCTTCTAAGGTTTGCTTCATCCAAGGAGCTTGTGCACAACAACTACCTAGTGCAATATATTCGGCCTTGGTGGTGGATAAGGCAATAGAATTTTGCTTCATACTCGACCACAAAATAAGTGATGGGCCTAAAAAGTGACAAGTGCCACTTGTGCTCTTACGGTCTAATGAACAACCAACATAGATAGAATCAGAATACCCATGCAAAATAAAAGTGTCATTATATGAATACCACAAACCTATCTTAGATGTACCAATAAGATATCTAAAAATTCATTTAAGTTCTTTTAAATGTGATTCTTTGGGATTAGCCTGAAATGTAGAACATAAATATACTGCGAACATAATATCAGTTCTATGTGCGGTTAAATACAAAAGTGATCCTATCATCCCTCTATATAATGTTTGATCTTTGGAAATTCCACTTTCATCTTATCCTAATTTCAAAGAGACACTCATGGGGGTATTGGCTTGTTTTAGATTTTCAAATCCAAATCTTTTTAACACTTAATGAATGTATTTAGATTGATAAATAAAAATACCATCATGCCTTTGAGTAGTTTGAAAACCAAGAAAATAGGTGATTTCTCCTACCATACTCATTTCAAATTCATTTTTCATAATTTCCACAACATTATCACATAACTTTTTATTAGTGGATCCAAAAAAATGTCATCAACATATATTTGTAAAACTTTAAGATCGTCATGAACATGCTTGATAAATAGTGTACAATCAACACTACCCATTTTGTAATCATTCTTTAATAAATACACAATCAATCTATCATACCATGCTCGGGGTGCTTGTTTTAAACCATAAACGGTTTTTTCTAATTTAAAACATGATCAGGAAATTTATCATTTACAAAGCCTGGAGGTTGTTCTACATAAACCTCATCCTTAATATACCTGTTAAGAAAAGCAGTTTTGACATCCATTTAAAATAGTTTAAATCTTTTAAACTAGCAAATGCAAGAAACATTCTAACTGCTTCTAAACGTACTACAGGCGCAAAAGTTTCATCAAAATCTATTCCTTCAATTTGTGAATAATCTTTTGCTACAAGACTAGCTTTGTTTCTAGTGACCCAAGATTCACTATCTATTTTATTTTTAAAGATCCACTTAATGCCTACAACAAGATGATTTGATAGTCTTTCTACTAATTTCCAAACCTTATTACGTTCAAATTGACTAAGCTCTTCATTCATAGCTAAAAACCAAGAATTATCATTTAAAATAGTTTCTACATCTTTTGGTTCTATATTTGATATAAGACATAGGTTTGAAAATAAATCATGTAAAGATGAACGAGTACTTACCCCTCTTGATGGTTCTCCAATAGCCAATTCTTGTGGATGATTTTTTGAAAATCTCAGATCACTTAGAGGCACATATTCTTACACTTCTTCTTCTAGTTCGTTTTTATCTTCTTCTTTTTCTCCAAGTACTTCATCATCATCCGACCTTTGTAGAGGGAAGGGCTCTTTATATTGACCTGTATTGTTAGTTTTTACACAAGAGAAAAGTTCATCAAATTTCACATGAATTGATTCTTCAACTATTTTTGTCCTTTTATTATAAACTCTATAAGCTTTACTAGTTGAAAAATATCCAATAAAAATACCTTCATCACACTTTTCGTCAAATTTTCCTAAATTGTTTTTAGTTTTCAAAATGAAACATTTACATCCAAAAACTTTTAAATAAGATACATTTGGTTTTTTTGAAAATATAATTCATACGATGTTAATTTCAAGAAGGGTCGAAGTATAATACGATTATTAACATAACATGAAGTGCTTATAGTTTCGGCCCAAAATGATCTCGGAAATTTGTATTCTGATAATATAGTACGGGCTAATTCTTGAAGTGTTATATTTTTCCTCTCTACCACACCATTTTGTTGCGGTGTGCGAGGAGCGGAAAATTCATGCTTAATCCCTAACTCGTTGCAAAAAGATACAAATTTGTCATTATCAAATTCACCTCCATGATCTGAACGAATGTATTTTATTTTTAAATCTAGTTCATTTTGAATGCATATGCACAGTTTAGAAAATTCTAAGAATGCATCAGATTTTGATGATAAGAAAAATATCCAACATAAACGAGAATAATCATCAATCAAAACAAATGTGTATTTTCTACCTTCTAGACTTTGTGTACTAATTGGACCAAACAAATCCATATGAATCATTTGTAAAGGTCTAGTAGTGGAAATAACACTTTTGCTTTTAAATGAAGATTTTGAAAATTTCCTTTTTGACATGGTGAACATAAAGAAGATAAATTTCCATGTAAAATAGGTAAACCTTTAATTAGTTTATCTTGAGACAATTTTACAATTAACTTGGAACTTGAATGTCCAAGTAGCCTATGCCATAAATCTAACTCATCATTTTTTGACATAAAATATTTTAACGAATAATGTGATAAATCATTAAACTTTATCATGTAAACATTTTGATATCTAGGAGTAGTAAGACCAATATCATTTGTTTTGGAATCAAAAATTTTACAAAGATTTGAAGATGAGTCAAATAATACATTTAAACCAATATCGTATAATTGACTTATAGAAATTAAATTATGTTTTAAACCTTTAACATGCAAACCATTTTATATAGTAAAAGACTTGTTACCTACTGCTCTAATGTCGATGATCTTTTCTTTTCCATTATCGCTAAACAAAACTACTCCTCCTTTCTTAATCTCTAGGTCAAGGAACTTTGATTTGTTGCCCGTCATGTGCTTGGAGCATCCTGAGTTCAAGTACCACACATCTTCCTTGTACTTAGCCTGCCAACACACCTAAAAAGAAGATGAGAGTAAAGATCCGGTTACCCAAGTAGTTCCTCCCATAGTATAGGTGGAAGACGTAGGTACCCAGACTTATTAAACAGAACAGTGTCCTATCTTCCTATAAGTGTGAGTGGTGTGACCAAACTTATTACATTTGACAAACTAGATAAAAAAGTTGAAGAATTTTTCAAAATAGTTTTGAACTATTGCTGGAAGTAGAATTTACAGTAGATTTATTATTTTTATTTTAAAAAGATGAATTTTGAATTTTTTTCTTTTCACCGACGATAGTGGCTGTCGCCGGGTGATAGTGTCCAGAACTGTATCCGAGTATAAATTTTGCCAAAACATAGAATTGATTCGCCAAAATCATATTCAGTGATTTTTGGCACATTCCAAACTTTTTAGTGGCCATTTCTAAATCACGAACTTGACCTTTCAATGTGGTATTTTTAGCAACTATAGTACCACATCGGCTTGCGAAGGCCTTTTTACTGCTGTCTTCTTATGATTGAGAACGTTTTAGAAATCTTTCTAAGGTCCCCTTTTCCCATATAGGAGAACAAATATGAGACCGATACTTAAAAAGATCTTTCTCAAGTTCTAGTATTCATGTTGAAGAGGGACAATCCTCTTGCCAAGTAACTTTCTCCTTCCCAAGTACTTTTAACTCAGTTGTTAGTTTTTTTATTTTCATTTAATAAATTTTTATTTTCAGATTTCTGTAGCTTAATTTCATTTAGGCTTTTGTCAAAATATTTACATGTTATTAAAAAATCAGAATATAATTCTTCATAGTTTGGAGGAGTTACCTCAATATCGCTCTGGACACTACACTCGTCATCAGATGATTAGACGTCCTTTCCCATCAGCCATATGTTGGCTTCCTCTTCAGTTTCTGAACTCGAACTGCTTGACTCCTCAAATGTGACGTCATCCCAGGTTTCAGCCTTCAGAACTTTCTTCTTATCTTTATTCTTGTGATGCCTCTCCTTCAGCTCTTTGAGATAATTAGGGCACTTGCCCTTTATATGTATAATTCTCCCATAGTGGTAACATTCGGTGGAGGTCGCTCTTCATCATCCTCTCCATCATCTTGGGTTTTTCCTTTCCTGTACCCAGATTCTTTCATCTTGAAAAACTTTCTGAAAGAATTTCTTCTGTCAGGTTTTCTCATAAACTTCCTGAACTTCTTCACGAACAAGGTTTCCTCATCTTCTTCATCATTCTCATCAGACTCACATTCCACTTCCTTCTTGGACTTCAACACCAATGCTTTCTTTCTTGGCTCAAAACTATATTCCCATTGTTGAATCCTCAGTTCTACCTCATGAGTCTTCAAATTTCCTATAAAATTCTCAATTTGAAAATTCTTTAGATCGTGTGACTCCGAGATGGCAGTCACTTTTGGATTGAACTTCGACGGAAGCGATCTAAGGATCTTCCTCACTAAATCTCCAATTGAGAAACTCTTTCCAAGAATCTTCAAGTCATTCACAATTTTGCCGAACCTCGTGTACATGGAGTCCTATATGAATGGAAATGATAGTAATTTATTTCAAAAGTAATAAAGTTGAATACAATATATCTCTATAGAGCTAGAGATTATGGCTTATGAAAAATTCAATTTTCTTTTGATTTCACCGGTCCTTCTACAAGAACCGGCTGGTTAAAGTGAATCTCTCCCTAGAGCTTGCTACTAGCCTCCCCTAGATCTAACCACGATCTAGTCACTCCACAAAAGGTGGAGATTATTCCCTAAACCGCATAAGGACTTAGACGCCACACACAAGGCCGGGATTCTATCCTAAGCCACGCAAGGACTTAGATGCCACACATAAGGCGATGATTTACTCTCTTAATTACAATTAAAATAATGAATAAAAGAAAGTGTAAACTATAGAATTAAAATTCCCTCTAATGAAGCGCTAAGATGCTGACGAATCCTTGCCAAGGTTGCTTCGAATGTCGTGTATGAGCCGTCGATCTTTCACGCTTGAACCTTCTTGGGAGAATGTAGTTTCTCTGAATGCTGGAGCTCTCTAGAGCAATTTCACGAGAAGGAACACTCCAAATTCTATAATTCATAATCTCCACAGAAAAAATGCATTGATTTTATATTTTAGCAATATCGCCTAGCGACACTAGCTATTGCCAGCCGATGATATCTTCTCCGGCTGTCACGTGTCTCACGTATTCTTGATGTTCAAATAACAGATCGATCACGACCGATTGTGGGATATCGCTTGGAGATATCAATGTTGCCGAGCGACATCGAGTGTAACTACACACTGCATGGAGGTAATTCTATAACCGTTCAGCCACTATCGCTTGGTGGTGATACTGGATATTATCTGGTGATATCATCTTAGATCTTCTATTCAAACCAAAATCCAAGCCCAAATTATATTAATGTTAGACCTATGATATCTGCACATTATAAACACCCTAATAATCAAATACAACCGAGATTTGTTATTAGCAAACCAAGAAGCGTGGAATGCATGCCCCAACAATATGCATACCTTTAGATTTAATATGAGTAGGAAAAGAGCTTTTACGTTCGTTAAAATAAAATGGCATTTGATTTAAAAGATGTCATGAGTATGAGATAAGCCTAATGTTACTTTTACAGCTTCAAAATAACTAACATGCAATCCTACCATAATTCCTTCCTAGAGAGCCAGTAAAACCAACAAATAATCTAGAGAGAGTGACTCAGCAGCTAGCAAGTAACTTAACATTCTACAAAATCTCCAGTGGGCGCCAACAACCTGACACAAACCCACCAAAAAGCATGTATATCTGAACTAAAAACAAGACAACAAAACTACCTCATGAAGGGGAGGTAAGAACCACTACTACTATTGAAAACCTGAGGCCACCAACTCTAGCCACCCAACCTACCACAGCTCTGAGCCTGGGGCATTCAAAAGAAGGAACACCGTAGCAAAAATGAATAAGTATCAAAGGAAAACCCAAGGTAAATAAACAAGAGACATTAAAGGTTTACCGGCCCAAGACAGAATAGCTGCCAAACCACAGCACATAAATCATAAAATAATAATAACCAAATGAAGAATTTATTGAGTTTTAAGTATGAGAAGTTGCACCAAGTGCATTATGAAACCACGCTTAATTAATATCTACAAGTGCATGCATAAGTACATATGTGTGTGTGTGTGTATATATATATATATATATATATATATATATATATATATATATATATATATATATATATATATATATAAACAACACAGACTGGTCAACTCAAAACACGTGGACCATTAACACTGGTAAAAATGGTACTAAGTTGGGGACCACATTTTCCAACACCAACCTTCAGACCAAACATCTCAAAAAGGCACTGTGGTGGTGACCACATTGTCCAACACAAACAAACAACCCATAAGAAGAGAGAAAAAATACTCACTAGGTGTAATATTTCACAAACTTGCACTAAGGTGGTGGTCCTTTATCCACTACCAACCAAGGACACAAATAGTCATACATTATATTAATAAATGAAAAGAAACCCAAGGCTTAACATCAGATTTCCATAATGATGCAAAGGGAGGAAAAACCAAAAGTTACTAAGGTATACCCGACGAATATGATTTGACGAACTCAAAGTCACTCGACGAACATACTAAAATTACCCGAAACTAACTCTGGAATCACTCGATGCCAAGACCACAGCCACTCGATGCCTCTCTACTTAACTAAATGCCAAGACCGAGTTCACTCAAGGAACTCGACACCAAGGCAGATTCACTCAATGCACGCGATGCCAAGGCGGATTCACTCAACACACTCGATTTCTAGCTGAGTTCACTCAATACACTCGTCGTCAAAGGCATATTCACTTAAAGCACTCGATGCCAAGCTGAGTCCAATCAACGCACTCAATTCCATGACCGATTCACTCAATGCCTAGGCTTAACTCGATGAATTTTACTTCACTCGATGCCTAGCTGACTTCACTCAACACCTAGACTTAACTGAATGAATTTTACTTCACTCGAAGCTTAGCTGAGTCCACTCAATACACTCAATACCACGGAAGCTACACTCAAGCACTCGACACCAAGCTGAGTCCACTCAACGCACTAGACGCCAAGGCAGCTATACTCCAAGCACTCAATGCTGAGGCAGCCACACTCAAAGCATTCGATGCCAAGCTGACTCCACTCAATGCACTCGACGCCAAGACAGCTACACTCAAAGCACTCGATGCCGAGAATTAGTCCACTCAATGCACTCGACGCCAAGACAGATTCACTCAATGTCTGCACTTAACTCAACGAATTTTACTTCACTCGATGCCTAACTGAGTTCACTCAACACATGGACTTAACTTAACAAATTTTACTTCACTCGACGCCTAGTAGAATTTACTCAACGCATCTTAGCCAGACTCAGTAAATTGAGATACTAGATGGAAAGGTTGACCTAATATTAATATTCAACAAATTAACATAGTCGATCTCCTTCACTACGAGGCGTATTTTGACCTAGCCGAACCCTACACTAAACCTATCTTCTACGGAGGAAAAATTAAGAGGAAAGAAAGGAAATACGAACAAGAGACTTAGTGAGGGGAAAGCAATCACCACTTGCCTCAAATCTTCCAAAATCCGGCCTCACGAGCACTCCGCTTCAAGGATCGGCCGCAAGAACTCCTCGGCAATGACTCCTGAAACTTTTCGGGGTAAATGAGAGTCAATGTCAAAAACCCTAAAGCAAAAAATCCACAAAATGGGGAAAACTTATCGTGCACGTGTACATCTCGGCGAGAGCTTTCCGAATCTACCCTCCGACGATGATTTCAAGCACCAGAACTCCTACAGTCGACGACCGAAGACTTCACGATGTCCGTCGCCTACTTTCTCTCGCAATTCGGCCCGACGGCTTGGGAGAGAGGATGAATAGGGTTTCGTCTAAAACATACAAGCTTATATATATAATATATTATTATTAGCTACATGCCCAAACAACCAAAAACCAAAATCATCTCGGATTTTCACAAAATTCGCACCAAGGCTAAATACCAATGGTACAAAACCAACGCCGAAGTCAAAATTAAGATTCCACAAACCAAACTTGAGTTAAAATTCCCCGAAGTTACAACCAACATCAACCTACTAAAATCCACAAATTCAAAACCTCAGATTCTAATGAGCAAAATCACGCTGCAATAATGGTGCCCATTAACTACGCATTAACGTAACGCCCTAACATCATTATTACGTCACTATAAAAATTTAAAATAAATATCGAAAAATCAGGGGCATTACAGCTACTCCCCCTAAAAGAAAGTTTCATCTCAAAACTTAATACAAAATCAAATCTACTTTAGAAAGAAAATAACCAAAGGTTCTCGAATAAAACACTTACCAAAAGAAACTAGGAAAACAGATAAGGATGAGCCTCTCTCATAGCTGACTCTAACTTCCAAGCTGGGCTTTCAACGTCTTGGTTTCGCCAAAGAACCTTGACAATGGGTATTGTCTTCCTTCGCAATACCCGATCCTGAGTATCTAGGATACGAATAGGCACTTCAACATAAGAAATATTAGGATGAAACTGGGGCACTGAGTCAAGAACAGGCTAGTCACTAAGCGCACATTTCCACAACTGGCTCACATGAAACATATCGTGCACACCAGGAAAATTAGCGGGCAAATCCAACCTATAAGCTGACACTCTGATGCGTTCAATGACCTGGAAAGGTCCCACATACCTGGGATCCAACTTGTGATTCCTTCCAAACCTCTTAATGCCTGACATCAGAGATACCTTGAGGAAAACCATGTCCCCAACTGCGAACTCTAGATTAGCCCTTCATCGATTAACATTCTTCTCATAACGCTCCTGATCTATACAAAACTTTTCTTGAATATGCGTCACATAAGCATTCATCTCTTCCAAGGCTTCCAGACCCAACAACAGTCTTTCACCAACTTTAGCCCCAAATAAGGGAGTTCTGCAATGCCTCCCATACAAAGCCTCAAAGGGGGCCATATGCAAACTCTCCTGATAACTGTTGTTATAGGCGAATTCCATCAATCTAAGCCGCTCGTCCAACAGTACTCCATGGTCCAAGATGTAACATCTGATCATTTCTTCCAAAATCTGATTAACTCTCTCCATCTATCCATTATTCTGCGGATGATAAGCAGTGGAATACATGAGATCGGTACCCAACCCCCCCTGAAAACTTTTCCAAAAACGAGACGTAAACTTTGAATCTCGATCTGACATGATACTTACAGGTACTCCATGCAATCTAATGACCTCTTCCAAATACAACTCTGCTATCTTCTAAATGGAATAATCAATATAGAACGGCACTAAGTGAGCACACTTCATCAATCCATCAAATATGACCGACACAGAATCATGTCCTCGGGGAGATCTCGACAAACCAATAATAAAGTCTATAGAAATACTCTCCCACTTATAACTTGGAATATCCAAAGGCGTTAGCTTGCTACCAAGCCTTCCATGATCTGCCTTAACTCATTTGCAAGTAAAACAATCATACATGTTGGATACATTGGTTCTAATGTGCCTGATTTGAAGAAGCCTCTCCCTACTCAATGATATACATCAAAATGTATTTGATGTATGTTGAGTTTACTTGTGCAGGTTAAGTATTTGCAGGAAAGATGAAAAGTTTCTAAGTCCATGTGTCGACACCTAGAGGGAAAGTGATGACACTTAAGAAGACTTGTGTCGACACCCAGGTAAGCAGTGTCGACACTTGGAGTACTTGTGTCGACACCAGGGATGCAGAGTCGACACCAGACAGAAAGTGTCGACACAAGGAGCTGTGTCGACACTCAATGAAGAGAAGTCCATTGAAGAAGTGTCGACACTTAGCAGTTGTGTCGACACTCAGTGAAACTGTGTCTACATCAGAAAGTGTCGACACTTGGAGGCTGTGTCGACACTCAGTAGAAGTCAGCAGAGTCTAAGTATAAGTGTCGACACCCAAAGGAATGTGTCGACACTCAGCAGAAGAGTCAACACTTGAAGAAAGTGTCGACACAAGAAAGAATATGTCGACACGCAGCAGGAGACTCAACACTTGAAGAAAGTGTCGACACAAGAAAGAATGTGTCGACACTCAGAAGAAGACTCAACACTTGAAGAAAGTGTCGACACAAGGAGCTGTGTCGACATTTAGCAAAGATCAGCAAAATTCTAAGTACAAGTGTCGACACTAAGGAGATGTGTCGACACTCAGCCAGAGACTCAACAGATGAGGAATATGTCGACATAAGGAGCTGTGTCGACACTCAGCAAGTATCAACACAGAAGGCATGTGTCGACACCAAGAAGATGTGTCGACACTGAACAAGTTCAACACATGAAGATGTGTCGACACAAAAGAGTTGTGTCGACACTTACAAGAATTCAGCAATATACTGAAGAACAAAGTGTTGTGTCGACACTCAATATCAGTGTCGACACATGAAGAAGAAGCTATGTCGAGAAGTGCATTCTATAACACAAGGAGTTGTGTCGACACCTTGTAGGCTATTGTCGACACTTAGTCAACTTGTGTCGACACTTAGTCTATAAGTGTCGACACTTAAATACAGACAGTCTCGACACTATCAGACAGTTACAGAATTTTCAAGAACTGACTGGATGACTTGACAGCTGCCATTCCAGCCGGTCTACTGCACCTGCCAGAGTTGTCAGAAATCAGTTATGAACCGGACCAGCCGGTTACCATGAAGAAGGCCTATAAATAGGCTTATACTGTCTACAGAAACATATGATTAATAGTTGTTCAAGTAATTGAAAAGAAAAGAAGATCTAGCTATTCCTTGAAGAATCTAGTGA
Organism: Platanthera guangdongensis; assembly: GCA_039583875.1. Taxonomy (NCBI): domain Eukaryota; kingdom Viridiplantae; phylum Streptophyta; class Magnoliopsida; order Asparagales; family Orchidaceae; genus Platanthera; species Platanthera guangdongensis. Next base: position 11,130,773 of record CM077160.1, on the reverse strand, counting down.
AGATCTAAGTAGTTGGAGAGAGAGAGCTCCATCCAAGAAGACAGCCGTTGGAACCAGGATGAGAAGAAGGGTTCAGATTTGTTCTGAATCTTAAGTAGCAGAGATCAAGGATCAACTACAGAGGAGATCAATCTTATTGTGTTCTACATTCAAGAAGCTTTGAAGAAAGCCAAGTCAGGTTGATTTCAGCTGAGTTCTTCCAAGAACTCATCAAGAAACTCACAACTCTTCTCTCTTTTCTCTGAGTTATAGAGGTTACATTTTGTATTCATATTATCTTGTAGGATCCTTAGGGATCTGAGTTTTGTAAGCCTGTAATTATAAAGGCTGAGTGTAAGGCCTGTGTGCCTGAGTGTAGGAGATTTGTATCTCTGAGTGTAGGCCTGTTGTGGGTGAGTGTAGGCCTTGGTGGCTGAGTGTAGGCTTTGTGAAGAAGCTGAGTGTAGGCTTTGTGAAGAAGTTGAGTTGTAGGGCCTTGGGCCTGAGCTGTAGGAACCTGGTTGAGGTTCTGAGTGTAAGATCTGAGGATCTGAGATAGTGGAGGAGTTTGGACGAATCTAGTACACTGCTAGATAGGCGAAGGGGAAAAGTGGATGTACCCAAACCTTGGGGAACCACTATAAATCTGTGTGTCTACTGTGTGATTGTGTAATTCTGTGATTGCTGCTTATGTGATGTGATAAAGTAACTAGAACTCTGTGATATAATCTGAATTCTGCCTAAAAAGTTAAAAAGATTTAAGTCACCTATTCACCCCCCTCTTGGTGAGTAGGTACAATATCTTTCAAGTGGTATCAGAGCCAGGTTACTCAAAAAGGGACATAACTGTCTGAGTAGATCCTGTTGGCAGATTCAGTCTAAGTACATTACAGAATCAAGAAAATCAAGAACCATGGGTTCCACTGAGAATCATAAGGAATTGGGATCCATGAAGCTACCCATATGTAGAAAAGAGATCTTTGGCATCTGGAAGGAAAGGGTGAGACTGTTTATGGAAGCCTCAGACCCTAGAATATATATCACAGTGAAAGAAGGCCATATGTGCCCATGAAGGTTTCAGTCTTAGATGCAAATCAGAGAACACCTAAGGATTTCTCTGAAATGACAAAGGATGAGATTGTTCTAGCCACAATGGACAAAAGGGCTCAGAATATCATTGTGAGTGCTATAGATGATGCTACTTTTCAGAATTTGATACACTGCAAGACATCCAAGGAAATGTGGGATACTCTTATTGTGTACATGGAGGGTTCTGAAGAAGTGAGGCAAGACAGAAAGTCTTTGCTAAACCAAGAATATGAAAGTTTCAGGCAACGTAGGACTGATAGCATAACTGAATGCTATAAGAAGTTCTATAGGATTGTGAATGAGCTAATGTCCTATGGCAGAGAGTTCAGTAATTATGAGCTTACTGATAAGTTTCTAAGGTCCCTAACAAAAGATTGGGACACCAAGATCTGTGCCATTAGGGAAATGACAAAGTTAGCAGAAATTCCTCCACCAACACTATTTGGCAAACTGCTGTCCTATGAAATGCAATTGATGGTGAGGAAAGAAGAGGAGAAATCTACAAGAAGTGAACATAAAGAAAGGATAATGGCTTTTAAAACTGAAGCCCCCAGAAAGTACAGAAGTAAGTCACTAACTCCACCTCCAAAGGTTGCTGAAACTGAGTCAGATGAGTCAGCAAGCAGAAAGTCTGAAAGCAGTGAAAGTGATGAGGACTTTGCTGCCTTCACAAGACATTTTCAGAAGTTCTTAAAGAAGAAACAGTGGAGGACAAAGCCATCTACTTCACAGAGTAAAGAAGATTATTATCAGAATAAAAAGTCTTCAAAGAAAGACAGGAAAAAGACCAAGTCTAGCAAAGCAACTCTTTCAAAAATTGTATGCTATTGCTGTAATAGACAAGGACATGTTGTTACAGACTGTCCAGAGAAAAAGAAGGAGTATAATGACAAGAAAAAGACTCAATTCAAGGGCAAGAAGGAAAAGTCTTTTGTTGCCAAAAAGGATAAGAGCCTGTCAGACATTTCTTCATCAGAAACTGAGTCAGATGCTGAAGCATATATAGGACTGTTTGCTGAGGAAGAAAAAGAAGAGTTCATCCAGATCATGAACTCAATATATGAATAAGAGGACAGTCAGTGCCAAGGACTGATGGCATTGACAGAAAGTAACAAAATCCAGGAGCATCCTGGACCTAGTAAGGTACAAAATTGTTCTTTCAGTTCAATTTCTTGTGCTAGTTCAGAATCAGATTCATCATCATCAAATGATGAGAGTGCATCTGAGTCTGAAGAGGATATTCATCAATTGATAGATGAATATAAAGTTCTGTTGCAAGCATTTAAGAAATGCAAATCCTTGGCCAAGAGTCAAGCTAAGGAGATTGCAAGTCTCAAAATGGATGCAACTGATTATGAGAAGATGTTTGATCAAAAGCTAAATGAGATAGCCAGACTGAAGCACACAACTGTGATTCAGATGGGGACTATAACTTTTAAGAATGATCAAATCAAAAGTCTGGAGATTAGTCTTCAGAAGGAGAGAGATTTAGTTGCTAGGTTTTCCAAACCAAAGTCAGTTCTACCCTTAATTGATGAATTTGTTCATCACAAAGGTAAAGCTGGACTGAGGTTTACTAAACCAGCTAGGACTGTTCAGTCCAAGTCCAAGTCCAAGGGCATAGCCGCAGCTCTCAACAAGCCAGCTGTAGATAAAATAACTAAGAATGTACCTAAGCAAAAGTACAATAGGTTTGAGTGTTGGTGCTGTGGCAAAGTAGGCCACTTTGCCATGGACTGTTGGCACAATGCAAGTGCCAAAGTGAGTAGCAAACTGCCTGTTGGAAAACCTGCAGGTAGCTTTGTTAGGAAGCAAACTAACCAGTACCAAGGACCCAAGAATTCTTTGGGTTCTAAGGTTCACTAATCTGTTTTGCAGGTAAGTCCAAGTGGCCATGCCCCAATATGGTACTTGGACAGTGGATGTTCCAGACATATGACTGGAACAAGGGGATTGCTAAAGGACTTCACTCCAATCAAAGATGGTCCTAAAGTCACCTTTGGTGGTTCTGAAAAAGGAATCATCAAGGGATTTGGTAACATTTCTAGCTCCCATATAACTATTACTCAAGTGGCTTATGTCAAAGGTTTGAAACATAACCTTATTAGTATAAGTCAATTGAGTGATGTAGGATATGACATCTTTTTGTGAAAGATGGTTGTCATATCAGGAGGTCAAATGATCAAGAGATCATTTTGACAGGTTATAGAAAGAGGAATGTCTATTGCCTAGACATTATGGTTGAGAACAATATTTCTCCAGTGTGTCTTGTAGCTAATGAGACAGTCTCTCATTATGTCAAATGGCACAAGAGGCTAGCCCATCTATATTACAAGACAATTGGACAACTCTTTAGTAAAGAGTTAGTGAGGAATGATCCTCAAGTTAAGTGTATTAAAGATGGAATATGCTCAGCTTGTCAAAAGGGCAAGCAGACTAGATCCACCTTTAGTAGCATTGAAAACAAAGATGCTGTGAGGTGTTTATACCTCTTCATATGAATCTCTTTGGTCCTATGCCAGTTCACAGCCTAGGTAGGAAGGTCTATACCTTTGTAGTTGTAGATGACTACTCAAGGTTTTCCTGGGTGTTCTTCCTTAGACAGAAATCTGAAACACCTAGTGTCTTCTATAGCTTTGTCAAACAAATTCAGAATGAACTAGATAGTACAGTGGTCAAAATAAGAAGTGACCATGGTACTGAATTTCAATCTGATAGTATGACAACACTATGTGAAGAATTTGGGATATTTCAAGAGTTTTCTTCACCAAGAACACCTCAACAAAATGACATTGCTGAGAGGAAGAATAGAACCTTGATTGAGGCTGGTAGGACCCTATTAAGTGATACATCACTACCAGAATATTTCTGGGCAGAAGCAGTTAATACTGCATGTCATGTTATTAATAGGGCTACCATTACTAAAAGCCACAACAAGACCCCCTATGAGATTGTGAAAGGAAGAAAACCAAACCTATCCTACTTCAGGGCCTTTGGTTGTAAGTGCTTTATACTTAACAATGGAAAGTCTTACTTAACTAAGTTTGCTGCCAAGTCCCAAGAGGGGATCTTTGTTGGGTACAGCAATAATAGTAACGCTTATAGAGTCTACAACTTGTCTACTCAAGTTGTAGAAGAGTCTGTACATGTAGTATTTGATGAAACTAGACTTATTAACAATGAATTGTCTAGTAGTATATGCAGCTCCATAGGTATAACAAAGAAGATGGACAAGCTCACTATAGAAGAAGAACCTACTGCAAGACAGCAAGTAGAAGATAGTGGCTGCTGTCCAGGGGGAGTACTACATGTACCTAATGAAGAAGAAGTCCAAGGAGTACAGCAAGATGAAGAAACTGAAGAAGTTCAACCTGAAGCCAGGATGCCTCCAGCCAATAGGCATCTAAGAGATCATCCAGCAGAACAAATCATTGGTGATCCAAGACAAGGGGTACAAATAAGGAGCAGAAATCTGAATGCAGTGCTCTACTCCAGTTTTCTATCCCAAGTTGAACCAAAGAAGTTTGAAGAATCCATCCTAGACCCTCATTGGATTGAAGCAATGCAAGAAGAGCTGAATCAGTTCAAGAGGTGAAAGGTCTGGGAGCTTGTTCCTAAACCAAAAGACCACAACATAATTGGGACCAAGTGGATCTTTAGGAACAAGATGGATGAGCATGGAGTCATCATTAAGAACAAAGAAAGATTGGTTGCTAAAGGATATAGGCAGGAAGAAGGTATTGATTTTGTTCAAACCTTTGCTCCAGTAGTCAGACTGGAAGCCATAAGGATGTTTCTGGCCTATGCAACCTTTCAAGGATTTAAAGTTTACCAAATGGATGTAAAGTCAGCCTTTCTGAATGGTAATCTAAAAGAGGAAGTCTATGTGGAACAGCCATCAGGTTTTGTTGATTCAACTCAACCTAATCATGTCTATAGACTTAGGAAAGCATTATATGGGTTAAAACAAGCCCCTAGGGCTTGGTATGAAACCCTGTCTAGTTTCCTCATTGAGAATAAGTTCACAAGGGGGAAAATAGACAAGACTCTATTTCTTAGGGAATCCAGAGGCAAAGTAATACTAGTCCAAATATATGTAGATGACATAATATTCGGGTCTACTGAAAGTAGTCTTTGCAAAACTAATGCAAGGACAATTTGAGATGAGTAGTATGGGAGAACTTAAGTTCTTCTTGGGTCTCCAAGTTAGACAGACTGAGAAAGGTTTATCCATATGCTAGTCTAAGTTCACCCTAGAACTCATAAGGAAGTATGGTATGGATTCATCCAGTACCATGAAGACTCCTATGGGGTCAAGTACGTCTCTTAGCAAAGATGATGCAGGGAAACCTGTAAATGAGACTTTGTATGGAGGGATAGTTGGCTCCCTTCTATATTTGACTACAAGTAGACCAGATATCATGTATGCTACATGTGTCTATGCTAGGTACCAAGCAAGCCCTAAGGAGTCTCATTTGACAGCAGTCAAAAGGATATTGAGATATCTAAAGGACACTCCTTATCTAGGCCTCTGGTACCCTAGGAATGGGGATTTTGAACTAACAGGTTATTCAAATGCAGACTTTGCAGGATGCAAAGAAGACAGAAAAAGCACAACTGGAACCTGTCAATTCCTAGGTGGAAGACTGATTTCATGGAGTAGCAAAAAGCAAATAAGTGTGGCTATCTCCACTGCAGAATCAGAATATGTGGCTGCAGGAAGTTGCTGTGCTCAACTTCTATGGATACAACATCAGCTTGAGGATTATGGAGTTTAGGTAAGTAGAACACCACTGTTTTGTAATTCTACTAGTGTTATATCAATTGCAAACAATCCTGTTTCCCATAGTAGAACTAAACATATTGAAATAAAATATCATTTTCTAAGGGAACATGTAGAAAAACAAGATATTTCACTAGAATATGTTAAGACAGATAATCAACTAGCTGATATGTATACTAAGCCCCTAGAAGAAACTAAGTTCAATAGGTTTAAAATTGAACTAGGTATGATAAACTTAGAATAAGTTTATAGAAATGGCTAAGTAAAATGGTGTCGACACACAGAGATATCTGTGTCGACATAGAAAAGTGGTGTCGACACTTCAGTGAAAAGGTGTCGACACATCTAGGAAGTTGGTGTCGACACTTCAAAAAATTAGTGTCGACACATGACAAGTAGATGTCGATACAACCAAGGTGGTGTCGACACTTAGGCTTTACTCAGAATTATCTAAGTGATGTCTCGACTAAATGTCGAGTTGAGTGGTGTCGACACATAAACAAGTGTCGACACATATAATCTGTTGACTAAACTTGTGTCGACACATAAGTGTCGAGACATTATAAGTCAGTGTCGACACTTATCGACAGTGTCGACACAATTTAAGTTAGTTAACCCGCCTTTTCATCTTCAAACCTAGAAAGGTATAAATAGAATTTCTCCATTGTCTGTCGACATGCTCACTAAAGTTTCGAGACCAAACTTGTGTGTCGACACCTCTCTTCTCTCCAGTCAAATTCTTCAAACCCTAATGGTGCCAAAGCTCGAGGAGAACGTTAATGAAGGCTACGAACTGGTGCGACAAGCGTTTGACGAAGCAGAACAGGAAATCAAAGATGTAGTAACCCTAGTTGCAGACTCAGGGTTAGAATTTCTTGTTTCTGAGCCGACTAAGATCTGGAAGAAAGAAGTATTGGAATTCCTGAATGGAGCTAAAGTAAACGAATCTGGATTCAAGATCAAGTCCAGGGTCCATGGAGAAAAAGTGAAGGTCTCTCCCAAAAGTTTGAGAAAGGTTCTAAACCTGCCAAGGACAAAAGAAGAGGATGAAGTAACTGCTTCTAAGACCAGAGAAGCATTGACATGGTGTGGTCTAGATTCCAAACTGAAAATTGGATCTGTATTCAATAGGAAGGGGATGAACAGCCAGGGTAAATTTCTATCAGAAATTGTTGGCAAAGTGATCTTAAGTAAGCCTGGAGGGCATGACAGGGTATTTGCCCATATGTTCAATCTCATGACCAGGATAATCTTCAGCCTAAAAACTGATTGGTCTGTAGTAGTCTTTGAAAAGATCAAGGATAGTATGAAGAAGCCCAACTTGGGTAGGATCTTAAGTCTATACTTGGCTGGTAGCTTACCAGAGGTTATGAGTCAGGCTGCTGACACTAAGATCAACCATATGAGGAAGATGGACATGAGAATATTCTCTAGATGGGACAGGGTTTTGTCTAAGGAAATGCCAACCCCTGAGAAAATAACTCCTGAGCAAGTAACACCTCTAAAGAAGAAGAAGAAAACTACCCCAGTGGCTCAGGTTTCATCTAGCAGCTCTGGTAGTGAAGAGCAAGTTGTCTTTACTCCAGAAGAGGATGTAGAAGAAAATGCTGGGAAGTCTCCAGCTCAACAAGATGCTGCAGAGAGGCAGGGGGAGCTACCACCAGCTAGCCCCATACACCAGGATCAAATCCAGGGGGAGCCTCTAGTAGTGGAAGAGCCTACTCCACTGGAAAGTGAACAGGCTACAAACATCATTATTGAGGTAATCACTGAGATTAATACTTTAGATTTTTCTATAGAGGATAATGTTTTTTCTGATTCCTTAAATAATGTTAATCAGCAAACTCAGATTGATAGCCAACTTCCAGATGTTATCATGGAGGACACATCTGTTACAGTTCAAGTAGTATCTGATCCAGTAGTAGATGAGCCAAGATTTTCTCCTGCCCATTCTCCACAAGAATTTACTATGGAAGATCTCTTCCTCAATCTGGATCAAGAAGACCTTGAGAAGGAAAGTACTACTACTGAGGGGGAGAATGCTCCAGTTGAGGGGGAGCAAGTGCAAATTCTGGAAGAACCTGCAAGGCAAGAACCTGAGAAGGCACCAGAAGTGCAGAAGGAGTTACCTCCAAGCCCTAAGGAGAGGGTAGAAATTGCTAGCACATCAGCTTCTGAAGATGAGGAAGCTGCCAGAGCAAAGAAAAGAAAATTCCAAGTTTTCAAGAGAAGTCATAAAGGGGGAGAGGGTGTTAGTCAAAGCCAGCTCTGATCATACCAAGTGGATTTCTAATTCTATCAGAGCTACTCTGGGTTATCCTCCTTTATGTGATGATGACAATGTTGCAGAATCTGGGATACATCCTGCATATCTAGGAGGGGAGCAACCTGAAGTGGCTCAAGTCATCTACCCTCCTCCAGATTTTGATATGGTTCAAGCTGATATACAATCAATGTATAGCCCACCAGGGGGATAGCAAAATGTCATCATATAGAAAGTTGTTCAGCCAATATCTGAGGCTATACAAGAAGCTCTGCAGAAAGAAGAAGAAGCCAGACTGTCTAAAAAGAGGTTCAGGGAGCATGCTGAACAAAGACCAGACTTTGAGCAGTGGAGCCCCACTTCAAGAAACATTATCTTAACTGCATGGAAAGCTGCAAAAGATAATATTCAAGACAGAAATAAATGGTTTTCTGAATTGGAATGGAGAAAGCATGAGACAAGGCAAGAAGCCATAGTCCAATATAGGAGAAAGGCCAAGATGGGAAAGCTACCTCCTACTGCCCAAGAGCCTAGCAAGTACTTTCCCAAGCCTTATCACTACTTTGAGAGGACAAAGATTAAAGCTGAAGAGCAAAAGAAAAAGGATCTGAAAGGCAAGAAACCTGTTGATACTGAAGTTACTGAAGCCCCTATACAAGCCAAGATACAGTCTGAAAAAGGGATAGTGATCAAAGATGTTGATCAAAAATATCATAGAATTTTCTTAAGTTTACTATGTAATCGTTTGTTGTTAAACATTCTGTAAACTTTTGAAAAATGTATATGACAAAGCTGTTAGAACAATGTGATGTGTGATAAATTTATTTCATAATTGTTCTGAGATAATGTCTATGTATACATGTTTGATTGATACATGTTTATGTTTGCCCTGATATATAATCCTGCTTTACATCATGCTATGTTTTTATTCTGTATGATGTATATCATTGACTAAGGGTTATGACTTCTCCAAATAGGGGGAGATTGTTGGGTACATTGGTTCTAATGTACCTGATTTGAAGACGCCTCACCCTACTCAATGATATACATCAAAATGTATTTGATGTATGTTGAGTTTACTTGTGCAGGTTAAGTATTTGCAGGAAAGATGAAAAAGTTTCTAAGTCCATGTGTCGACACCCAGAGGGAAAGTGTCGACACTTAAGAAGACTTGTGTCGATACCCAGGCAAGCAGTGTCGACACTTGGAGTACTTGTGTTGACACCAGGGATGCAGAGTTGACACCAGAAAGAAAGTGTCGACACAAGGAGCTGTGTCGACACTCAATGAAGAGAAGTCCAGTGAAGAAGTGTCGACACTTAGCAGTTGTGTCGACACTCAGTGAAATTGTATCTACATCAGAAAGTGTCGACACTTTGAGGCTGTGTCGACACTCAGCAGAAGTCAGCAGAGTCTAAGTATAAGTGTCGACACCCAGAGGAATGTGTCGACACTCTGCATAAGAGTCAACACTTGAAGAAAGTGTCGACACAAGAAAGAATGTGTCGACACTCAGCAGGAGACTCAACACTTGAAGAAAGTGTCGACACAAGAAAGAATGTGTCGACACTCAGAAGAAGACTCAACACTTGAAGAAAGTGTCGACACAAGGAGCTGTGTCGACATTTAGCAAAGATCAGCAAAATTCTAAGTAGAAGTGTCGAGACTAAGGAGATGTGTCGACACTCAGCCAGAGACTCAACAGATGAAGAATATGTCGACACAAGGAGCTGTGTCGACACTCAGCAAGTATCAACACAGAAGGCATGTGTCGACACCAAGAAGATGTGTCGACACTGAACAAGTTCAACACATGAAGATGTGTCAACACAAAAGAGTTGTGTCGACACTTACAAGAATTCAGCAATATACTGAAGAACAAAGTGTGGTGTCGACACTCAATATCAGTGTCGACACATGAAGAAGAAGCTGTGTAGAGAAGTGCATTCTACAACACAAGGAGTTGTGTCGACACCTTGTAGGCTATTGTCGACACTTAGTCAACTTGTGTCGACACTTAGTCTATAAGTGTCGACACTTAAAGACAGACAGTCTCGACACTGTCAGACAGTTCCAGAATTTTCAAGAACTGACTGGATGACTTGACAGCTGCCATTCCAGCCGGTCTACTGTACCTGTCAGAGTTGTCAGAAATCAGTTATGAACCGGACCAGCCGGTTACCATGAAGAAGGCCTATAAATAGGCTTATACTGTCTACAGAAACAGATGATTAATAGTTGTTCAAGTAATTGAAAAGAAAAGAAGATCTAGCTATTCTTTGAAGAATCTAGTGAAGATCTAAGTAGTTGGAGAGAGAGAGCTCCATCCAAGAAGACAGCCGTTGGAACCAGGCTGAGAAGAAGGGTTCAGATTTGTTCTGAATCTTAAGTAGCAGAGATCAAGGATCAACTGCAGAGGAGATCAATCTTATTGTTTTCTACATTCAAGAAGCTTTGAAGAAAGCCAAGTCAGGTTGATTTCAGCTGAGTTCTTCGAAGAACTCATCAAGAAACTCACAACTCTTCTCTCTTTTCTCTAAGTTGTAGAGGTTACATTTTGTATTCATATTATCTTGTAGGATCTTTAGGGATCTGAGTTTTGTAAGCCTGTAATTATAAAGGCTGAGTGTAGGGCCTGTGTGCCTGAGTGTAGGAGATTTGTATCTCTGAGTGTAGGCCTGTTGTGGCTGAGTGTAGGACTTGGTGGCTGAGTGTAGGCTTTGTGAAGAAGCTGAGTTGTAGGGCCTTGGGCCTGAGCTGTAGGAACCTGGTTGAGGTTCTGCGTGTAAGATTTGAGGATCTGAGATAGTGGAGGAGTTTGGCCGAGTCTAGTACACTGCTAGATAGGCGAAGGGGGAAAGTGGATGTACCCAAACCTTGGGGAACCACTATAAATCTGTGTGTCTACTGTGTGATTGTGTAATTCTGTGATTGCTGCTTATGTGCTGTGATAAAGTAACTAGAACTCTGTGATATAATCTGAATTCTGCCTAAAAAGTTAAAAAGATTTAAGTCACCTATTCACCCCCCCTCTAGGTGAGTAGGTACAATATCTTTCAATACATAAACTTGGCTATATCGTTCTTTATACCTGACCACCAAACAATTATCTTCAGATCTCGATACATCTTTGTGAAACTAGGATGGTGGGCAACACTAGAACCGTGCACTTCACTACATATATTTGCTCGAATATCCTCAACAACGAGAATACAATATCTATTGTGGTACTTTAACGTACCCACATCATCATTCAAAAAGTCTGGTAATTCCCCTTTCTTAGTTCTACAATGAAAATGCTGCAAATCAGGGTAGTCCTTTTGATGTAGCCTTGTAAGCATAATCCAAGATGGCTCTACCACTTAGAGGCTATTTGGCAAATCACTACTCCCAACAAAAATACCCATTAATAATAACTCTTCCACCAAGGATTCCACAGATAGGTTAAAGATCTACGCGGTCTTCCTACTCAAGGCATTAGCTACCACATTAGCTTTACACGGATGATATAAGTTATCAACATCATAATTCACGACATACTCCAACCATCTACGCTAGCCAAAGAGTAGGGGGAACAGGAACAGCTTGACCCGCAGCACGGTTCTGCACTCTAGGCTGTTGTCCTGAAATGATAGTCAACAACGCCTAAATTTGCAATTACATCTCAACCATCTATTTGATTGAGCCTCATTACTATGTCGCAGTCCTTCAATCACAGCCTCACTTTGAGCCCCTAATGACTCGCCCACAGACTTTGGAGTCTACGTCATCACAACATGCTTAGGCAGCATCCTAATAATACAATGAACAACTAATCAAATCCTAGCTTAATGCTAGAACAACCCAACTTAGTTCAGACCTTACATGTATAGATACTTTCTCATGCTGCTAAATTGCTCTGGGGATTTCATAAATGATGATATACCGTCGTCCTATTAACTCATGTGCATAAACTATGAATGCATGAATTCTTATTCTTTTTGGTTTAAATCCATGTGTCTACGTATGTAATCAGGTAAATCTTAGCTTGTCTTGTGTGCAAATGCTATATTATGTTATGCATATTGTGTTATGCATTCTAATAAAGGCCTTAATGCATGTTATGAGCAGCATATACATAAAATATTATTCAAATTATACTACATAATATCGCATGTAATGAAAAGGTAAAATCTAATGGGCATTTATATGATGATTGATATGCATCCCATATTACATAACGGTCACATGTTGCTTTCTATGAGGATACGTATACAAACACATATTATGCATCACATATTACATAATATGCCCTGTATACTTCTTATCATGCTTATGAGTATAGTGTTCATGCTTCGACCAATACATACTGATGACACATCTGTTTGTGTATGAAATGGAACAAGACCACTAAACTACACCTCTAATACAAATTATCATAACCCGTATTTTCTCATCATAAAACATGATATCAGAGTAAGAGGAAACATGTCCCGTAACGCCGTTCCATACTGGGGATAACTGCAGACGCTCATGCATGAATCTACTCCTAACACTTATCATGAAATTCTCAAGTTTATCTAGAAGAAAACATAATTTATTTAAGTTTGACATTTGTGTCCCTCGGCTCAGTGGATCAACTAGTCTATTGATGAATATATAAATTTACACTGCAGAAAATACTTTACTTAGCTCGATTGTTATCCAACATGAACAGAGACCTCCAAAAGGATAACTCATGATATGCATACCTCTAGATTTAATATAAGTAGGAAAAGAGCTTTTATGTTCGTTAAAATATAATGAAATTTGATTTAAAATATGTCATGAGTATGAGATAAGCATAATGATACTTTTATAGCTTGAAAATAACTAACATTCAATCCTAGAATAAATCCTTCCCAGAGAGCAAGTAAAACCAGCAAATCATCTATAGAGTGTGACTCAGCAGCTAGCAAGTAACTTAACATTCTAAAAAATCTCTAGTGCTCGTCAACAACCTTACACGAACCCACCAAAAAACATGTATGTCTGAACTAAAAAAAAACAACAAAACTACCTCACGAACGAGAGGTAAGAACCATTGCTACTACTGCTAAAAACCTAATGCCACAAAGTCTAACCACCCAACCTGCTACAGCTCCGGGCCTGAGGCATTCAAAAGAAGGAATGCCTCAGCAAGAATGAACAAGTGGCAAAAGAAAATCAAAGGTAAATAAACAATAGAAGTTAAAAGGCTACCAGCCCAAGACAGAATAGCTGCCAAACCACAGCATATAAATCATAAAATAATAATAAGCAAATGAAGAATTTACAGAGTTTTAAGTATGAGAAGTTGCACCAAGTGTTTTATGAAGCTATGCTTCATTAGCATCTGCAAGTGCATGCATAAGTACATATGTGTATATATATATATATATATATACAAACAATAGAGACTGATCAGCTCAAAACACGTGAATCATTAACATTGGTAAAAATGGTACTAAGTTGGGGCCACATTGTCCAACACCAACCTTCAGACCAAACATCTCAAAAAGGAACTATGGTGGTGGCCACATTGCCCAACATAGCCCAACAACACATAAGAAGAGAGAAAAAAACCCAGCAGGTGTAATGATTCACAAGCCGACACTAAGGTAGTGGTCTTTATCCACTGTCAACCAAGATATCAAATAATCATACATTATATTAATAAACGAAAAGAAATCCAAGGCTTAGCATCAGATTTCCATGATGATGTAAAGGGAAGAAAAACCAAAAGTTACTAAGGTATACCCAACGAATATGACTTGACGAACTCAAAGTCACTCGACGGACATACTAAAATTACCCGAAACTAACTCTGGAATCAGTTGATGCCAAGACTACAGCCACTCGACGCCTCTCTGCTTCACTCAACACTAAGACCAAGTTCACTAAATGCACGCGATGACGAGGCAGATTCACACAATGCACTCGAAGCCAAGGAAGATTCCCTCAATGCACTCGACGCTTAGCTGAGTTCACTCAATGCACTTGACGCCGAAGGCATATTCACATAAAGAACTCGACGCCAAGCTTAGTCCACTCAATACACTCGACGCCATGACAGATTGTCTTAACTCCTGGACTTAACATGACGAATTTTACTTCACTCAATGCCTAGCTAAGTTCACTCAACTCTTGGACTTAACTGAACAAATTTTACTTCACTCAACGCCTAACTGAGTTCACTTAACACACTCAATGCTAAGGCAGCTACACTCAAGCACTCGACGCCAAGCTGAGTCCACTCAACGTACTCGACGCCAAGGCAGCTACACTCAAAGCACTTGATGCCAAGGAATCCAAACTAAAAACACTTGATGCGAAGCTGAGTCCACTCAATGCACTCGACGCCAAGGTAGCTACACTCAAAGCACTAGATTCCAATAAATAGTCAACTCAACGCACTCGACGCCAAGACAGATTCATTCAATGCCTGGACTTAACTCAATGAATTTTACTTTACTCAACACTTAGCTAAGTTCACTCAACTCCTAGACTTAACTGAATGAATTTTGCTTCACTCGACGCCTAGCTGAGTTTACTCAACGCATCTTAGCGAGAGTTAGTAAATTGAGATACCAGATAGAAAGGTTGGCCTAATACTGATATTCGACTAATTAACACAGTTGATCTCCTTCACTACTCAACAGATTTCGACCTAGCCGAACCATACACTACCCCTATCTTCTAAGGAGTATAAATCAAGAGGAAAGAAAGGAATACGAAAAAGAGACTTAGCGAGGGGAAAGAAATCACCACTTGTCTCAAATCTTCCAAAATCCGACCTCACGTGCTCTTCGCTTCAAGGATCGGTCGCAAGAACTCATATGCAACGACTCCTAAAACTTTTCTTGGTAAAGGAGTGTCAAGGTCAAAAACCTTAACACCAAAAACCCACAAAACGGGAAAAATTTATCATGCACGCGTAGATCTCGGCAAGAACTTTCCGAATCTACCCTATGATGATGATTTCGAGCAGCAGAACTCCTACAGTTGATGGCAGAATACCTCGCAATGTCCGCCGCCTACATTCTCCCACAATTCTGCTCGATGGCTTGGGAGAGATGATGAATAGGGTTGCGTCTAAAATGCAAGATAATATATTATTATTATTATTATTATTATATTATTATTAGCTACATGCCCAAACGACTGGAAAACCCAAATCAACTCGGATATCCACGAAATTCCCACCAAGGCTAAATATCAATGCTACAAAATGAACGATGAAGTTGAAATTAAGATTCGACAAACCAAACTCAGTTTAAAGTTCCCCAAAGTTACAACCAACATCAACTACTAAAATCCATCGAGTCAAAACCTTGGATTCTAATGAGCAAAATCACGCTCCAACAACAGCGCCCGTTAACGACGCGTCAACGTAACGCCCTAACATCATTATTACGTCACTAAAAAAATTTAAAATAAATATCGAAAAATCTGGGGCATTACAGGGAAACATATCAGAATATAACCTGTATATGTGCGAGGCCTGAGCACCTTTAGAATACAAAGCAGCAAGATGAGTCCAAGCAGATTTAACCATCTTATTATGTCAAATTATAGGTAGGCACTCATTGGAGAGACTATTAGTCAACCAAATCTTGAATAAAGAATCATTGGCATCCCAATCATCAAAGGCAGTAGATCCTTGAGATGGAGGGTCATCAGTGAGACAATGACATTTGCGGTGTGGCCTCAGCAAGAACACAAACAAGACAATCTAGTCTGAATATTGCAGGCCAGTCATATTAGAAGCTATTCCAAGATTGTCAGATGGAGGGGAAGTACTAGGTATGGTTTGAGAATAAGGCACAAATAAAGTCGAATATGAGTACTCTGTATCCTCCATGAAGAAGGCATTTTAAAAAAGAATCCGCACAGATAGGAGAGCTCAGTGGTAGGCTAGAAAAATCGTAGTCTGCCATGAGAATAGAGGAACATGGCGAGTGGTTAGAAAACCAGAGTCCGCAAGGATCATGTGAGCTCTGATACCATGTGAAAAAAAATCTAAATAACATGCATTTAATTACACAAAAAGTTAAGTTATACGGGTATGACCCCCTATTTATAGGGAGAAGAGAAATAAAGAAAATACAACTACCAATGTGCGACAAAAATGCAACATGTGAATAGGTAGATAAAATTTTTTAGACCGCAATATTTGAGCGGTTAGACAAGTTGACTATTCCACAGAAACAAAGCATCGGCTCTACTCCTCAGTCTGCTACTAATGATCAGAGAAAACACAAGAGAATAACTGTATGTGTCTTCCAACTTTCAGGAACTCATCTTTCTTCATCATTAGGCTGCAACACAAATAGATAGCTGCCTCTATATACAGCTTCAGTTTTGCCTCTTTCCACAGCTTAAGCCCCTCCTCAAATCATGGCCTCTATCCATAGTTGCTTGAATCTTCTGTCTGCCAAACCCATAACAACTGATAGAACAATCCTCCTCGAACAATCACGGAGGCGGCCTCAATGATCTCCAATCTTGTAAGACTCTCTGACTAGTCTGCTAGAGGCAAAATGCAACACTTCTAGATCTAGTCCGCCAACATGGCTGCCAAGCCTTCAGAACTACTCAGGTAGAAGACAGTCAGACCTCTAAGGCCAATCCACTGGTCCACTAAATGCCAGACTGCCATGCTTCATTCGCCAGACTGTCAAACCATTAGACTGTCTAGACCAAAATGCCATACCGCCAATCTGCCAAACCGCCAGGCTGCCAAATTGCCAAACGGCCAGGACCAACTCGCCAGACTGCCAAGCTTCACAAAATCTAACAGATTTAATTTTAAAACTTCTTAAACATTGTTTTGACTATTCATGCCTTGCAATTTATCTTTGATTGTATAATGGAAATGATTGTAGAAAATATGTGGAATGATTAGTTTGCCTCTAAGTATGAGTGATGCTTTATGTTTGATATAATGGATTAATTTGTCACTCATTTTTGATTCCTACATATTCAAATAATCATGTTATGCATGAGTGTGTAGTGTAATAATATATCTAATTGAAATGGGCTAATAAATTACCTACACACCATTGAATTAACTTCTTGTAATTTATGGATATTAATGCATTAATTACTTAAAGAAGTTTGATTATAAAAAATATAGAAAATGTTTGCTAACAAGTAAATTCGAAGTCTTTGGTCACAAAATTTAAAAGTTCAAATGATGTCGCGGCCCCTCCGCCACTACTTGATGATGACCCGGTTGCTGAGGCACAACGTCACAAAGATCTTAGGTGTCGTGATGATGCTGAAGGAAGACTGCGTTACAACCTCCGCCCGCGGCGTGCAAAATCCACCGCGCAGAATTAATTATCTTATTTCATGCACTTTTATTTTATATTGATGAATATAAAATTATTCCATGTTTGGATGATAATTTTATATTCATAAATGTTGTGTAATTTTAATTTTGGACACTTTATATTTGTGGTGTGTATTTAACCATACGAATGGATGAGATTACATCTCCATCATCGATGGTTAAGGGCTTGTTGTAACTCCTATATAAGAAGGCTTTTATGAGGATTTTATGATGACTTGAAGAAGAAGAAACCCTATTTTCCCCTTGTGAAAATTTCGGCCAAGAGGAGATCCCTTGCCGCCACCGCCCTTGGTGTGAAGCCTCCCCTTGCTACCTCCATCCCGATCGGTGCGACTTTGGCGTGGCTTCCTTCCGTGCGACTCCAAGGAAGAAGGTTGCGGCCCCATTTGGTGTGAAGCCGGTGGTTCCGTGGAGAGAGTGAATCTCCCACTTTATCTTGTGTGATTGATGTTCTTGGTTGGGTAATCTCTTCCTCTCTTAGTGATTCTTGCTTTGAGTTTGTGGAGGTTTTGCGAACCGTCTTTTCCATGATTTTTAAATACATCGCTTGCAAAATCCGATTGGACTTCGTTGCTATTGAATCTCTTGTATTCCAGATCGGGAAGATCCTTTGAGGGAGCGAGACTTGGCCTATCCTTGACTTGCTCTCCAAGATCGGAACACTTTGTGTTAACAAGGGAATTAATCTCAACTGGAACTCGACCGCCATTTGAAGTTTTCCGCTGCTCTGAAATAAATTATTGCTACATTTGAAACCGCTCAAGTTGATAAAATATGTGCTTGTGTAGGTGCGGTGAGTTGTGTGCTTGTTGGAAAGGTAGGTCTTAAGGACGATGTATCGAGTCGGGCTTACGGTGAGTTGTGTGCTTGTTGTTGAGCTAGGTCTTAAGGACGTTGTATCGAGTCCGGCAATTTTTTCTCATTCGGATTTGGGAGC
This sequence comes from Platanthera guangdongensis, assembly GCA_039583875.1. Taxonomy (NCBI): domain Eukaryota; kingdom Viridiplantae; phylum Streptophyta; class Magnoliopsida; order Asparagales; family Orchidaceae; genus Platanthera; species Platanthera guangdongensis. Next base: position 11,112,367 of record CM077160.1, on the reverse strand, counting down.
CAACCTGACCCCGTTTCGCTCGCTTTTGGTCGGAGCCCTCCCCTCTAGCTTTTATGTTCTATGACGATAGTTTCTGTTAGCGTAGTCGAGCACGTATCATGGTCTCCCCTACATCAATTTGGTATCCGAGGGAGGTTATTTCAACTCCCACATTGCAAACATCCTCGCTGCGTTCCTTGTTGGTCAATCTGATCTTTAGAAAAAATAAATTTTATTTTTGGTGGTCTGCCAATAGTGGGCTAAAATCATTATTTTTCAGCGAAATTTAAAAAAAAACAAAAACCTTAACGATCTACGTGTTACTCATGTCAGGAATCTATAAAAATATCTTATTTCCAGTATAGCTACAGCCCTAGGAAAAATCATCTTTCTAGATTTTTCTAAACCTGAATGCGCACTAGGCTAGGATCAGAATACATGACACCGTCTATGTCTAGGATGGCTGCGAGTGAGCGTGGGGATCCCAATACCGAGGCCATAGCAGGGCTACGTAACGAAATGACGGAGCTTAGGGACATGTTAGCACAGATCCTACAAAATCAAGCAAGGCCATCCCCGCCACCTGTTAATGTTGAGCAGCCCAACCGGCGCCAACAAACTCCTGATTCAGACTCTGATGGGGACTCTCCCCGAGTGCCCCCTCGAGACCACCGCCACGATCGTGGTTTTGATATTGCTAGGGCCATTAAGATCGACGCCCCCACTTATGTTGGTATGGGAGATCCCCAGATCTTCCTTACTTGGGTGATGGATATGGAGTGCTACTTTGATTGGCACACCCTTACGGACCATCAAAAGGTTCAGGTTGCCCGGATGAGGCTAATGGGACGCGCCAAAACTTATTGGCTGAATGAAGAGTGTAGGCTAGGAGCCGGGAATGGGGTACCACTTATTGGATGGGTCGTGATGAAGAACATGTTGACTGATCAGTACGTTCCCTCGTACCATCGGACACAGATGTTCGACAAGCTTGCCACTCTGTGGTAGGGCTCAAATTCAGTAGCTGAGTATATGGGTGAACTGAAAGACCGTATGGTGCATTGTGACCTAAGGGAGATCCCCGAGGTCACCCTATCCAGATTTCGTAAGGGGCTTCAACCTGATATACAACGGAAGCTCTTACGATATGGTCATACGGATCTGAACACGACATTCAATGCCGCCCTCGACATCGAAAAGCACTTAGCCTCTAGGGATCACTCTCGTTAGTCCCATGCGAAGGGAAAATCCACAACTAGAGCATCTTCCTCCATATATCCGGACAAAGGGAAGTTTCGGTCCACCGAGTCAAAGTCTGTCGTGATCACTGTTAGGAATGCTAAGAACCCTGCAAGTGAGCGTATCCCCATAGGGAAAGTTAGCAAGTCTAACGCTACATGTTACTCTTGCGGCATTCAAGGTCACTACGCCTTTGAATGCCCAACGAAGACCAAAGCCATAGCCCTATTAGAGTCGACTACCGACCTTGCTGATTACGTATATGAGGCTGCTTAGGAGAGTGACCCAAAAGGGGTCCCAAGTGATTTAGAGGACGATCACCCCCTTATGGTGATGTGTTGTATCTTGACCACTCCCCGTCCGTTAGATGACTGGAAGAGGATGAGTATATTTTCCCTGATCTTTAAGAGTGGCGAGAAGTTGTGCAAGTTGATCATTGATAGTGGCAGTTGTGTGAACGTCATCTCTGAGAATGCCGTTACACGTATGCACTTGACTACGCAGCCCCACCCGACTCCCTACCAAGTATCTTGGATTAATAAGGTTACTGTCCCGGTCACCAAGCGATGCCTTATACCCCTCTCGATCAAATCCTACACTGACGAGGTGTGGTGTGATGTCCTTCCTATGGACGCCTATCACGTGTTGTTGGGCCACCCTTGGATTTACGACCGCGACGTGACACACTTTGGGAGATCCAACACATACGAATTTAAATTTAATGGTAAGGTCATTACGTTGAGGCCGACCGTCCCGAAGGAGCCAGTAGCTTTGGCTAAGGACACCACAGTTCCGGTCGAGAGGAAGACGTTGAATCTAGTGGGTAGAAAAGAATTTGTGAAGGATCCTTTTCTTGACGGGATGATGTATGCACTAGTTCTTATGAGTGCGAAAAGGGATTCGAGAGCACTGGACGATTTTCCTAAAGAGTTACAGGTATTGTTGGACAAATATATGGACGCGTACCCCGATGAGCTGCCTTCGTTGTTACCACCACTGAGGAATATACAACATGCGATAGACCTTATACCTGATTCCTCCTTACCGAACCAGCCCCACTATAGGCTTCATCCCACCGCCCATAAAGAGTAATAAACCCAAATCGAGGATTTGATGAAAAAAGGATTCATTAGGACTAGTATGAGTCCATGTGCGGTACCTGCCCTTCTTGCTCCCAAGAAGGATGGTACGTGGCGAATGTGTGTTGATAGCCTGCTATCTAAAAGTCCACGTAGTGTCAACTATCTTCACCTATGGGGGGGGGGGGGATAGGTGACGTGCAGCGTTTTTGCGGAATTTAAAATTGTACCTGCACAATAAAAATAAACATCACAGCACACAGAATACACAAGCTATTTATAGTGGTTCCCCGATTTGGGTACATCCACTTTCCCCCTTCGACCTATCTCCCAACAAGGGACGACTCGGTCTCTTCACCAACAGGATTGAAATCCAATCCTTGCACTATCGGAAGGAACCCTTCCACACGTAGAAGTCAACACTCCCACAACACGGGTTGCACCCAACCCTTACAACTAGGAACCTACGTTCCTTTACAACAAAAGTAAAACTAGAATGTACAAAAGATACAAACTACGTTTGGAGACTAAGGTGTCCCTCTTTGTTAACGACGTGTTCTTGAAGTCCACAAAGAGTCCACAACCCTAGATCTCTCTTGGAGAGGATCTCCCCGGAACCGGCGGCGGCAAGATGGGCGGCGGCTAGGTTCACGGGATCGGCGGCGACGACGATGTGCGGCTGCTGTACTTTAGAGATCCAAACTTCATAGCGAAGCTAGCTAGGTCTACCAACGGTCACACTAGGATCAGTCGTCTCTATCAATTCGGACGGGGAAGGTTTTCCCGATCAACAAATTAAGAGACAAGAGATCTCCGGTTAGACACGTGAGACGCTAAGCTTGGCTAAGCTTCTATCGACCGGAGATCTGGAAGAAACCACGATCAAGACCGGCGATCAACTCTCTCAATCGGCGACAGCGGCGGCGGAGCGGAACTCACGATCTAGGTTACGTCGCGGCCCGTGTTTTCATCTTTTTCTCCGTCTACTTACTGTTCAAAAATACCCTGTATTTATACTGTAGACAACTTCAATATGACCGTTGCGGGTCCCACCTGAAGGAAACCCTAGTTCCGGTTCAACACAGTGCCAGCTGCAGAATCCGGTCCAACTGTTTCCAGAAAAATTGCCAAGTCAAAATCAGCGAGAATCGAAGGTGATTCTCGACGAATCGGCGAGAATCAATTAGTGATTCTCGACGATTCGTCGAGAATCACTAGTGATTCTCGCCGAATCACTTGATGATTCTCGCCGAATCACTTGTTGATTCTCGACGAATATAACTTGGCCATGATCTGCTCAATGATGGGTTCGGCGAGAATCACTAGTGATTCTCGCCGAATCTTACTTGGCACCGCTTTGAGGTAGCCGGATAGAGTCGGCGAGAATCACTAATGATTCTCGACGATTCGGAGAGAATCACTAGTGATTCTCGCCGAATTATACTTAGACGATTTTTCGTCTTTCCACCCAAGAGCTGCTCCTTGACCCATCCTTGCTCCTTGTCTGCTCTTGCATAGTTACAGCCCTGTACTTGAAAGTAAGTGCACTCCAATAGAGAGAGTACACGTAGGCCAACACACTGATCTGCTCAACGAGGGATTACGTCGTGCAGACCCGTGTATATTGACCTACTGCACCCTGACATTGGTGTGCACTTAGCGTGGAATAACTGCAAGCACAACTTAAGAGGTTTCATCAAATACATTGTGAATTCATCTTAGCTTTACAGGTGGCTTCCTCAAATCCAGGTAATTGTGGATACAATACCCAACAATCTCCCCATATTTGACGAAGCCAAAATCCTACTAGCTAAGATGAATAACACCAACCAGATAATATAAACAACATTCAGAATGTAAATATGCAGCACAAGAGAATATAGGCAAACAGATCAAGACTTGAGTCATTCATAAATTCAAATACATATATATATATAATCTCAGGAATGTTCATATACTAACAAAAAACATTAATTGTTCTTAAGATAGAATGACTGGCTATAAATTTTTGACTATTTTTCTTTGGCTAAGTCATCCTTGAGTTTTTGAGCCAAATACTTCTTTCTTTGCCTCTCCATATACTCTTTGGGCTTCAGATAATATCTGGGAGGAGGAGCTTTATCTGCCGCAGTATTGGTCCTGAAGAAGATGTTTCGTTTCGCTTCATACGTCTTGTGCATCTCCCACTCATACTGGCTGTATACATCGTTTCGATTGATTTCCCCTTTTTCCTGTAGCCAGAATGTGTCCAATATGATACTCTTGGATACTGGGCTCCACTTTTCGTTTCTTACTTCCTCCTCCTTCAGTCTGATTCTCTTTTCAACTTGTGTTTCCTTTGATGTCCCTTCTTGCGATTTCCTCTTGTCCCTGGATTTTTCTAGGGCTCCTTGATCAAACATTGCCATCAGTTTTGCCTTGGAGGAGGCCCTAGCAGCCCTATGAACATCAGCTTCACTTACAGGAACTTCTTCAACACTGGCGCCCTCATCAACCACAGTATAATCTTCAGGAGCAGGAGCACCCTGGGGATTTTCAGGGATATTAACGCCTAACGCTTGTTGGAGCATCCACCAGCAGCTGTCATAGACATATTTTTTTGACTGTTCAAAGTTGTTGAACATGACTTCCCGAAGCTCAGCCATCTTAGCTATATATTCTTTCTCCCCCTTTTTGGCTTCGACTGCGATGGAATTTGCATAGGAGTGCATTGAGTCATCAATATGCTTTGTAGTCCTGGAGAATTCAGTGACCAAGGATTGTTGATTTGTGTTGAGAGTTACCATATTGCCATCGAACTTTTGAATGTTATTTGCTACGACATGAGCATTCTGATTTACGATTGTGAGAGTATCAGTGTTCCTTTTTAATCCCTCCATAAGAAGAGTGACAGCTTGGCCAGCCGCTGTATATTTATCTTCAAACTTCTTTTCCATCACGTCCAGTTTGTGATTGATCTCCACTACGTTCTTGAGCATGAGATTCTCCGATTTCTTAATTCTTTTCAACAGTTTATTTTGAGCTTTCTCAAAAGATGCTTTAAGCTCATCCACTATACCCTGAATGACATTCACGGTGTGAGTGGCTATATCATCTCATAGTGGAAGATCCTGAGGCACTTCTTGGCCTTGCACTTCATCAGATGCATCTGTAGAGCTGGACAAGAGCTCAGCCTCTAAGGGAGGAATACTTGCAGCATCTGTAGATTTCTCGGACTCCCCCTCCACTCGTGCACCAATGTTCTCAGGAACGATCTCAGGTGCATGCTTGTCAGATGGAGCTTCAATGATATTCTGAGTCTCCAATGCTTCATGTCCATCATTGCCTTCTTCTTCACCTTCATCATCCATGAGATCATGCGAATCAACATCATCTTCGTCAGCAGTCTCCTCTACATTAGCTTCGGCTCCTTGATCGTTCAGGTTCAGAGCCTCCTCATTCTCCAGCACAGTTTCACTTGCTTCTTGTATATCTGCCACTGCATCTCTGGCTATCTGGGAGATGTAAGATACGATATGAGCATCAGTGGATATAGGCTGCCCCTCAATTCCTGCAGTCAATGCATCAGGAATTTCACTGGGGATTACTACGGAATCAGCCACAGTGCCGTCCTCGGCTGGAGATGCGTCCAGTTGTTCTACCACGGCAGCCTGCCCAATTCGCCTCTCCCATCTGTCAAAAACACTCGAGTCTATTTTCTTTAAGTAATGTAGAGGAACACCTTTACTCATGTCATACTTATCTCCGTTCAACTGATTGAGGTACAGACTGATGATTCGGCCAAAGCTAGGAGATTGCAGGGTGTCCTTTATCCTCTCAAAAAGCCATGCCCCCCAGTTGAATCTTTTCCTGCAGACAATTGCCACCAGGATCTTGAACATGTCCGCAGAGATGTGGTCATGAGAGCCCGGCTTGCATATGAGTACCTTCCCAACGATGTCTGACAGAAGTTTCCCTTCTTCATTCATATCCTTTCGCTTTATCGACCGAGTTCCTCGAGCGAGACCACAGAATAATAGAGTCCTGGTTTTGTCTTCTTCCTCAAGATAATCCTCGTGCTCCGAGCTAGTGAGCTGCAAGTAGTGGGTCAGCTTGCTGCCAGACATCTTGATCTTTGCCCCGGCAACCTTGCTTTTGATAAGAGAGTCGTCATTCCGGAGTTTTGCGGTTGCAAAGAACTCCAGCACTTCCTTGTCCAGGATTTTACAGGGATGCTCTAGTACGAATGAGAGTCCAGCCTCCTCTAGCATAAGGATGATGTTCCTGAATTCATCTGAGGCATGAGAGAACCCTGTTCGAACCAGCTCGCATCCAGTGACCAGCCCAGCGGTTGTCCTTGGAGCCATAGAAAATCTAGGGAGAGAAGCCCTACTATACACTTAATCAAAAATCAAAGGGAAGCGACACTAGTAATAAAGTCCAAGCAAGGGTGAGGATGTGGTTACCCAAAAGCGTAGACGAGAGTTAGTTGGTTGAAGATAATGGACACCCGATGAGTGCACGCGGAGAAATTCCTGGAAGGAAGAATCGGCGAGATCGACGGGATTTTTGCACGTTGAGATCGACGGAGTTCTTCACGAGGCGGGAAACTTGCGGGATGTCGACGGAAAGGGGAATATTGCGGGATGAAACGGCGAGAAACCTTCGGTGTGCTTCCTGTGGGATGTCGACGTAGTTCTTCACGATTCGGCGAGAGACCTTCGGTGAGAAGCTTGCGGGAAACCTTCGGTAAATCGGCGAGAATCTTGTGGGATTCGGCGAGTTTCCTGCGGAGAAGGTCCTTCGACGGGATTCCTACGGAATGTGAAGGGTCGGAGGGAATTCTAAATATATAAAGGGTCGCCGAGCTCTGTAGCGCGGGCTTGTAACTCAAGTGGGGGCATTAAGGTATTGGAATCTTCGTGTGGCTGTTGGGTTTGGGTTAAGCGGGTTTCGAGTTTGTCTAAGTCGATTTGAAAATCTTCTAAATATACAAATACTCCTTAAAGCCAAGCTCTTAGGGTTTGAACCGGCTTTTCCATATATTTATTGATGGCAATCTTCGCTAGTTTTCTGTGAACTAATTTACGCCTGTAGATGTTAGATCTCGAGTCTACCAGTGGAATTTCCGATAAGTCTTCATTGTTGTATCTATGGTTTATGTTTACCGTGTTAACATATCCTTAGATGTACACACATATAAGTGTAAGTATAAGTATAAATAAATATATATATATATATATATATATATGTAAATGTGGATACAATATGACTCAAGCCCTGGAACTGATCAAAAGTACCTGGGATTATGAGAGTTATCATTTAGTCCCTCAGGTCAAACATATTAGGAGCTCAATGTGAGTATGCCCATATAGATATCACATCTATTATTCCAGACGCTTGTTCCAATTTAGTCTTGAGCCATCTAATGTCTAGTTCCCATCATATTTGCGGAAACCTAGACTACCCTGCAAGAAAGAGTTACATTACCTTAGGAACCCAATACATATTGGGTCCTAGGTTCCTGTTAGCATAAGCACTTGACTGCCTTCCTTCAGAAATTCTGACAGGAAGACTACCTCTGCCCTGGAGATGTGGATACGCCCTTGCCCTTGACACAGAGGGGTTGTGCCAACAGTCTATGGCAAAGTGTCCCACCTTGCCACAGCACCAACACTCGTGAATGTTATATCTCCGTTTCTGACCTGATCTTGTGACTGAGGTAGTTATGAGTCTAGGTCCAAACGAGATAGATCTGGATCTGCACCCAGAACTGCCTCTTCCACCGTGACACGTGGAAGGGTGGAATGAATGCATGCAGCGAGCGTCACGAGGTCTGGGAAGTGGTGCCTTCCTTTCAGACAGCCCCCTTCCTGAGACCCCATGAGAACTTACAGCATGAATTCTAACCCCCCTTTCCTGTGTCCTTGGGTGGAGAGAAGATTTCTGAGAGCTGATATTAGCTGATTCATGCCGAGTATGGGCAGTGGCCGAGAATACAAAGGGCTCAGAAGGAGCCTTAGGTATTCTCTCATGGGTGGCCATGATAGCCCTTGCACTCTGGGTGTCTCCACATGAGGACAGATCACCCTTGCAGTGACCACGATTATTCCTGTGGTCATACCTGAAGGCATGATGAATACCCTTCCTGCTTGGAGTGGGGGGTTGGAATACCGTTTCCCCATTTCTCCACGAATTGATAATTCGGGAGATCCACTCATTTTCTACCTTCCTCTTCATAGCATCAACCTTGGAAAAATTTGATACTATCCTTTTCTCAGTCTCTAGACTACTCTCTAGATCAGAGATTTTAGAGTCCTTGACCTTGTTGGATGCCAATTGGAGAACCAACAAGATCTTCAGCCGTGCAATCTCCTGAGCTTGTTCTTCAACAAGCAGGTTGCTTTTCTGAAGGGCTCTCTGCAGGGAATCAGAATTTTCTGAAGGGACACAGTTCCTGTCTTCAGAAACTTCAAGAGAGACGGGGCAGGATGAAAAAGTTACCTGCTCTTCAGTGTTATTGTCATTAGAGTCAGTGACCGTTGTGTCATCCTCATCAGAGCTGCTTTCCTCACTGGCCTCTTCAGTCTTTGACACGGACACTGGAGTTCTGATGCTGTCCGATTGATCCTTGCCTTTATCTTCAGAGGCGAGTACCCCCACATAGGCTTCATCCTCTAGTTGACAGCAGTTTCCAGGTTTCCCTGATACCCCCATCAGCTCTGAGATCATCACCCACATAGATTTAGCCGTCTCACATTTTTCCAATCTAGAGCAAGAAGGTCTAGACCAGATATCCATGATAATCTGACGAATCCTCTTGTCCAGATTAAATAAGGAAAGTTCCGTCTCTGACATCTCAGCAATGCACTTGGGCACTTGGATCTTTCCAGAGTCGGAGGTCTTCATAGTAATAAAAGGACCCTCTTCCAGGATGAAAGATGCTCGAGGATCGATAGCATCCAAGTAATACGACACTCTCATCCTCCAGACGGGATAAAACTCCTTTGTGCATGTGGGGAGTCTTAGTGACGATATCTCATGATCCAGCTCCATGCTTCTGACACTGGTGGTAGGATTCTACTCAAGGTGTAAACCTTTTTGATGAGCAACTTCGCTTTGATACCACTTGAAAGTCCACCTAGTGTCAACTATCTTCACCTATGGGGGGGGGGAGGAATTGGTGACGTGCAGCGTTTTTGCAGAATTTAAAATTATACCTGCACAATAAAAATAAACAACACAGCACACAGAATACACAAGCTATTTATAGTGGTTCCCCGATTTGGGTACATCCACTTTCCCCCTTCGACCTATCTCCCAACAAGGGACGACTCGGTCTCTTCACCAACAGGATTGAAATCCAATCCTTGCACTATCAGAAGGAACCCTTCCACACGTAGGAGTCAACACTCCCACAACACGGGTTGCACCCAACCCTTACAACTAGGAACCTACGTTCCTTTACAACAAAAGTAAAACTAGAATGTACAAAAGATACAAACTACGTTTGGAGACTAAGGTGTCCCTCTTTGTTGACGACGTGTTCTTGAAGTCCACAAAGAGTCCACAACCCTAGATATCTCTTGGAGAGGATCTCCCCGGAACCGGCGGCGGCAAGATGGGCGGCGGCTAGGTTCACGGGATCGGCGGCGACGACGATGTGCGGCTGCTGTACTTTAGAGATCCAAACTTCATAGCGAAGCTAGCTAGGTCTACCAACGGTCACACTAGGATCAGTCGTCTCGATCAATTCAGACGGGGAAGGTTTTCCCGATCAACAAATCAAGAGACAAGAGATCTCCGGTTAGACACGTGAGATGCTAAGCTTGGCTAAGCTTCTATCGACCGGAGATCTGGAAGAAACCATGATCAAGACCGGCGATCAACTCTCTCAATCGGCGACGGCGGCGGCGGAGCGGAACTCGCGATCTAGGTTACGTCGCGGCCCGTGTTTTCGTATTTTTCTCCGTCTACTTACTGTTCAAAAATACCCTGTATTTATACTGTAGACAACTTCAATATGACCGTTGTGGGTCCCACCTGAAGGAAACCCTAGTTCCGGTTCAACACAGTGCCAGCGGCAGAATCCGGTCCAGCTGTTTCCAGAAAAATTGCCAAGTCAAAATCGGCGAGAATCGAAGTTGATTCTCGACGAATCGGCGATAATCAGTTAGTGATTCTCGACGATTCGTCGAGAATCACTAGTGATTCTCGCCGAATCACTTGATGATTCTCGCCGAATCACTTGTTGATTCTCGACAAATATAACTTGGCCATGATCTGCTCAACGATGGGTTCAGCGAGAATCACTAGTGATTCTCGCCGAATCTTACTTGGCACCGCTTTGAGGTAGCCGGATAGAGTCGGCGAGAATCACTAATGATTCTCGCCGAATCGGCGAGAATCACTAATGATTCTCGCCGAATCGGCGAGAATCACTTGGTGATTCTCGCCGAATTATACTTAGACGATTTTTCGTCTTTCCACCCAAGAGCTGCTCCTTGACCCATCCTTGCTCCTTGTCTGCTCTTGCATAGTTACAGTCCTGTACTTGAAAGTAAGTGCATTCCAATAGAGAGAGTACACGTAGGCCAACACACTGATCTGCTCAACGAGGGATTACGTCGTGCAGACCCGTGTATATTGACCTACTGCACCCTGACATTGGTGTGCACTTAGCGTGGAATAACTGCAAGCACAACTTAAGAGGTTTCATCAAATACATTGTGAATTCATCTTAGCTTGACAGGTGGCTTCCTCAAATCCAGGTAATTGTGGATACAATACCCAACACTATCAACAAGATTACCATCAAATATAAATTTCCTATTCCGCAATTAGATGACCTCCTAGATGTCTTATCTAGCGCTACTATTTTTTCAAAGTTAGATTTGCGGAGTGGCTATCACCACATCAGGATCCGTGAGGGGGACGAATGGAAGACTGCATTCAATTCAAAGGATGGGTTAAAAGAGTGGCTTGTGATGCCCTTTGGGCTATCCAATGCCCCCAATAATTTCTCCCGGATGATGACACATGTCTTTCAGCCTTATATGGGGAAGTTTGTGGTCATCTATTTCGATGACATCTTAGTCTTTAGTACCACCACTGCTGAGCACGTCTCCCACATGAGGTCGGTTCTTTCCACCCTGCGGAAGGAAACCTTATTCCTTAATCTCAAGAAGTGCACATTCTATGTCACTGAAGTGGAGTTCTTAGGCTATATAGTCGGTTCGGAAGGCATTAGAGTTGACCCTAACAAGGTTAAAGTCATTAAGGATTGGCCCGAACCGACCACATTACGAGAAGTGCGAAGTTTCTATGGGTTAGCTACATTTTACCACCGTTTCATTCGAGACTTTAGTAGCATTATGGCCCCCATTAGCGATTGCATGAAGAAAGGTGAGTTCACTTGGACGAAGTTCGCCACTATTGCTTTCCAACGGATTAAGGAACTTATGACTGAGACACCTGTCTTACGTCTACCTGACTTCTCAAAGGTCTTTGAGCTTACGTGTGACGCTTCTGGCATGGGAATAGGAGGTGTCTTGAGTCAGGAAGGACACCCTGTGAGTTATTTTAGTGAGAAGTTAGCGGGTGCCAAATTGAATTACTCAAATTACGATAAGGAGTTTTATGCCGTCATTAGATGTTTGCACCATTGGAGGCACTATCTCCTCTCTAAGGAGTTTGTGATCCTCTCCGATCACGAAGCACTACGGTTCATCAATGGCCAGCATAAAATCAGCCCGCGTCATGCTAAGTGGGTATCTTTCCTACAGGGTTACACTTTTAATCTCAAACACCTTAAGGGAGCTGACAATCGAGTCGCGGATGCGCTTAGTCGCCTAAACCTGTTACTCACCACTATGGAGGTTAACGTGGTAGGATTCGAGCGAATCAAGGATGAGTATGCCACATGCCCTGATTTTCAGGACGCCTATTTGTCTGCCCAAGATATCTCCCCCACAGTTATATCTGCGTTCGTCATTAAGGATGACTATCTATTTAGGCATGGGAACTTGTGTATTCCACAGTCATCGTTACGCCTCCATATCATCTGGGAATTGCATAGCGGAGGGTTGAGTGGTCATTTCGGCAGGGATAAGACCATTACATTAGTTGAGTAAAAATTCTATTGGCCAAAACTTAAGGCAATGGTGGGGCGGGTGGTGAGTAGTTGTCGCACTTGTCAGGTATCCAAGGGCACCAAAACCAACGTCGGATTATATACACCGTTGCCTATACCTTCTACACCATGGGAAGACGTGAGCATTGACTTTGTCTTAGGCCTACCCAATACTTTTCGTCGTCACGATTCCATTCTTGTAGTTGTGGATAGGTTCTCTAAGATGGCATACTTTATTTCGTGCGCTAGAACCAACGATGCATCTCATATTGCAAAATGATTTTTTAAAGAAGTCGTTAGTCACCGAGGAGTGCCAAAGGCAATAGTCTCGGATAGAGATGTTAAGTACACGAGCTATTTCTGGAAAACACTTTGGGTCTTAATGGGTACTAAGTTATTGTTTTCCTCCTCCTATCACCCTCAGACCGATGGGAAAACAGAGGTGGTCAATCGAAGCCCAGGAAGCCTTCTTAGATGCCTAGTGAGCGATCACAAAGGTACGTGGGATCTTCTTCTTCCCCACGCCCAGTTGGCCTATAATAATTCGAAAAATCGGTCCACTGGTGTGTCTCCAAATGAGATTGTTCACGGGTACAAGGCCCCTGTGCCTCTTAACTTGGTTCCGTTGCCCCCCAACATTCAAGGACAAGTCAGTTTGCACAATCCTTCACCCAACATATTCATGACCTACATGCACGTATACGAGCAACCTTGACTGCTCAATACGAGTCTTATCAATCACATACTAATCTACATAGGAGCGTGTCGCACTTCAAAGTTGGCGATTTGGTCCTAGTCCGGTTAGTTTCCGAACGCTTGTCATCTGACACCGTTAAAAAGTTGGCACCAAAGTGCACCGGCCCTTTTCAGATTATAAAGAAACTAGGTGACAACGCTTTTGTGTTGGATTTTCCAGCTGATTGGGGTATCTCCCCTATTTTTAATGTCTCGAATTTGACGCCATTTGTTTTGCCTCCACCTGAGTTGAATTCTTTGTCGTCTTCTCCATCCACTAAAATTTCCAATGGGTTGGGGAGTGGTAGTTCGGATGATCTCTCTCATTCGGTCCCCGCAGGTATAATATCGGATGGTACGTTGCCTTCTTTTATTCCTACTGCTGACATGTTTCCCAGGTTTCCCAAGACATTTCTCACTCCAAATATGATACTTCCTGCTGATCCACTTACTACTCCTGATGGTGCTACCTACCGCTTCCTCATCCGTTGGCGTGACCGCCCCCTTCAGACGATTCATGGGTACTCACGACAAAACTTCAACGTTTGGATGCCGAGCTTCTCCCCCTCTATCTCTCGAACCACGCATCGGAGATACATGATTTTGAGTGGGGGAGGATTGATGTCGCGGCCCATCCGCCACTACTTGATGATGACCCGGTTGTCGAGGCAGATCTTAGGTGCCGTGATGATGCTGAAGGAAGACCGCATTAAAACCTCCGCCCGCGGCGTGCCAAATCCACCGCGCAGAATTAATTATCTTTTTTCATGCACTTTTATTTTATATTGATGAATATAAAATTATTCCATGTTTGGATGATAATATTATATTCATAAATGTTGTGTAATTTTACTTTTGGACACTTTATATTTGTGGTGTGTATTTAACCATACGGATTGATGAGATTACATCTCCATCATGGATGGTTAAAGTCTTGTTGTAACTCCTATATAAGGAGGCTTTTATGTGGATTTTATGATGACTTGAAGAAGAAGAAACCCTCTTTTCCCCTTGTGAAAATTTCGGCCAAGAGGAGATCCCTTGCCGCCGCCCCCTTGGTGTGAAACCTCCCCTTACTACCTCCATCCCGATCGGTGCGACTCCGGCATGGATTCCTTCGGTGCGACTCCAAGGAAGAAGATTGCAGCCCCATTCGGTGTGAAGCTGGTGGTTTCGTGGAGAGAGTGAATCTCCCACTTTATCTTGTGTGATTGATGTTCTTGGTTGGGTAATCTCTTCCTCTCTTAGTGATTCTTTCTTTGAATTTGTGGAGGTTTTGCGAACTGTATTTTCCATGATTTTTAAATACATCGCTTGCAAAATCCGATTCGACTTCGTTGCTATTGAATCTCTAGTATTCCAGATTGGGAAGATCCTTTGTGGGAGCGAACTTGGCCTAGCCTTGACTTGCTCTCCAAGATCGAAACACTTTGTGTTAATAAGGGAATTAATCTCAACTGGAACTCGACCGCCATTTGAAGTTTGTCGCTGCTCCGAAATAAATTATTGCTGCATTTGAAACGGCTCAAGTTGATAAAATAGGTGCTTATGTAGGTGCGGTGAGTTGTGTGCTTGTTGGAGAGGTAGGCCTTAAGGACGTTGTATCGAGTCCGGCTTACGGTGAGTTGTGTGCTTGTTGGAGAGGTAGGTCTTAAGGACGTTGTATCGAGTCCGACAATTTTCCTCATTCAGATTTGGGAGCCAGCCCGACCCCTTTTTGCTCGCTTTTGGTCGGAGCCCTCCCCTCTAGCTTTTAGGTTCTGCGACGATAGTTTCCGTTACCGTAGTCGAGCACGAATCACGGTCTCCCCTACATCATCAAATAATAAATAATAAGGAAACTCCACCAAACATTATTTCTCCTCTTGATAAGTCTTAATAAGCATTGTGAGATTGATCTCCTTGGAAAAAATTATAAAGTGACAAGTGCAAACAATTTAATAAATACACCATATAAATTGACATCTCTTTAGTACACATGATCACCGATACAATTTAGAATAATATTATGTGATACCCCAGACAATACTTTGCTCCCTGATATGTTTTTATAAGTATTGTGTGCGTGAAGTACCTTGGTAGTTATTCTATTTATTATTGTGCATAGAATTTAGTGGTCTTAGAACCCATGGCCTTCATCTCTTTGGTTTGACAATATAAAATCCCAAGTTGTATTTGATTACACTCGTGTTCGGTGTAATGTGTAGGTTTATAGGTATGAAGTATGAGATTTTCAATCTCTATGACCTACCGCTAGGCATTAGCTTTACCACTGGCATTAGCAATGCAGGATTAAAGTGAATGAGCAAACACTTCTCTCTATGACCTACCACCGGGTGCTAGCCCTACCAGCGAACTCTATCCCAACCGCTAGGTGCTAGCCTTTTCAACGACCGTCGATTCAATTGCATCGAGAAGAAATGCTATCATCGGGCGCTAGCCTTACCACGTCATGGTATCCAAAAGCGGTGAGATTATTTTAGGATATTTTTCAAATTTAATGGACAACTGGAGACACCGTGTAAAAAGACCTACCGTCGGGCGCTAGCTCTACCATTGGCGGTAGCTTATTTACAAAGAGACTATAAAATCATACATTTCTTTTTTGGAGGAGATAAGGAGGAGAATTACAATAATAGGGTTAGGCCACCAGCTCTACAGTTGCGAACCACCATTTCCGTGCAAGGAAAAGTGAAATTTCTCCCTACCAGTCATGATCGAAGAACTCTGAAGAGTGAAGTTTCCAATGACCATTAGTAGTTGATCGAGTGCAAGAAGAATGACAATACGAAGCAACGATCGTGCACCATTCTATGGAGGAATTCTTCATTGAGGGAGCAATTGTTTCAAAGCTCTTTATCTTTATTTAAACATTTTCTCTTTTCTAATCATTCTGTGTGTGGGTAAAATCGACCGGGGAGGTCGTCAAAATCTAGGAAGGATTATGTAGGAAATATTCTTGGGAGGACGTCTAGATCTGGGAGATCTAATGGGCTCTAAGAC
This sequence comes from Platanthera guangdongensis, assembly GCA_039583875.1. Taxonomy (NCBI): domain Eukaryota; kingdom Viridiplantae; phylum Streptophyta; class Magnoliopsida; order Asparagales; family Orchidaceae; genus Platanthera; species Platanthera guangdongensis. The sequence goes on along the minus strand of CM077160.1, from coordinate 11,096,221 downwards.
CCTTCCTGTGAGGAAGGTGAGGAGTCGGCTCATTAATCTTCTAGGGATGAAGAGAGAGTGACAACCGGTCCTGGTTGATGGTCAGTATAAAAACGAAAAGCAAAGTATTTGAATAAAATTATATTTCATATATTTCATCTTAAATTTATGGTTGCATGTTGTTATGGTTATAAGGGGTGTATAAAAAATTAGAAAACCAACATTAATAGGGGAAAAGTGATTCTGTAACCTACCGTCATGCGTTAGTAGTCTACCTCATCATGATAGCATACAGAATAGGTTGACCTGCCAAATTTGTGTTTTATGTGACCTAACTTCGCGCGGTAGTAGCCTACCACCCCCGGTGGCTTCCATAACAGGTTGCCTTGCTAAAACACTTTTAATTCTGAATTTTAATTGAAAACCTTATTCACCCCCTCCCCCCTCCCCTCTAAGGTTGGCCAGTATGTCCGACAAGTAGTATCAAAGCAGGTTATTCCAGAACAGTTTCACCACCGGGAATAATGACCAACCTTGATCTCGAATTGACTAGTGGGATGAAACTTTGTACACTGAAAAATCACTAACAGCTCCTTTGTTTACAGGAATGAACTATAATGGGTGGAAAATTTTAATGAGAAAATTCCTTATTTCATTAGATGTAGAAGTGTGGAATATGACTATTGTCGATCCCATACTTAATTTAAATAGGAATGAATGTTATTTAAATGTTAAACCTATGAATAGTCTATTTTGTGCGCTTGCACATGAGATTTTTAAACTCATCTATACTCTATCTACTGCCTACGATATATGGAAATTTCTCGAGATTGCTTATAGTTTTCCTTCTACAAATGATGAATCTAAGCAATTTCTTATGGATCCAAGCGAAGAATCAAATGTAGACCTACTTTCGGAAGAAGGCATGGCAATCACATCAAGGTATAGGGAAGATTAAAATATATCTTTGGAAGAGGAAATCCAAGAGAAAGATCAATCAAAGAAAGAGGAATGTGAGATTACATGACCATGCTCGGATGGGGACACAAAAAGTACATCAAGCATAGTTGAAGATCTCAAAGGAACTTCATGTTTATATCTTGCCACTTCAAGAACATTGTAAGCAAAAATTCTCACTTTGCTATGACTTCAATTTCTACATTATGTATGCTACATATTTGATGCTTGCCACTTCAAGAACATTGCAGGACAATGACCGTAATTAAAATAGAGTCGTAGCGTGCGGGATCTCCCTAAATTTCTATCGATAATTCAACCAATTTAACAACGCACAAATCAAAGGGACGCTACCCCTTTTATAGATTGAACAAGGGCAATATGTCATTGTTCGCTCAAGCGCATAGGACCTACCCGGTCCAGATAATTAGAAATTCAAATTAAACCTATCCGCAAGCATTCACAAGACCAACACGAGAGGATCTGGACAAAAATAACGATTTAAAAGAAGTCCAAATCGATCCAAAATTAATTAAAAATGAGAGTGGCCAAACCACTTGACCTCAAGAAGACATTAAGGTTAAGGAAATTGATTTCCTCTGGCGTTCAAGAGATCTACCCGATCCAAGTGACACTAGACTATTCGGAAGAATAAATGCTTGAAAATCAGATTTTAATTAAGGAACTAATTTCAATATAAATCAGGACAAATTACTAGCCTTCTATTCCACCAAATCTATCAAATATTTTAGAAGAAATGACACAAGAGATGGTTAGAGATTCGTTACCTAAATCCCAAGAAAAATCCGTCCACAAGATGAGTGGAGGAATAACACATGACGGTGGTTGATTTCTATTTCCACGTAAAACCTCGGATCCACACCGGACGATAAAGATGCAAGCCGTTCTTCCGTTTGCTAACCCTAGGAGAGGGAAACAAACCTTGTTGGCCCAATATATTGAATTAAGAGAGAGAGGAAAGGTGGTGGCCAAATTATTTAGGGAAGAAAGGGAGAGGGAGAGGGTGGTCAGTTTTGGTGAAGAGGAGGGCTGCTCGATTTTGGAGGGGAAAAGGGTTGGTCAGATTTTGTGAAGGAGAGAGAGGGGGCAGTTTTAGGAGGAGGGCTGAACCCTAGAGGTGATGTGGTGGCCGACGGCTAGGGGAGAAAAGAGATGTGGTTAGTTTTTCTTTAGGAAGAGGAAGGGCTAGATTTGGAGGCCTTGTGGAGGGACGAGGAGGTGGAGAGGAGGAGGAGGAGATGGGTGTCGAACTTGGAGAGGAAGGGAGGGAGGGAGGAGGATGGCCGAATATTTCCAAGAGGAGGGGAAAAATTCTACAAGAATTAGGTTTTCAATTTTATTATCAACTTGCTTAACTCTTCATAACATGGTCTATATATAGGCTACACCACTCAATCTCCTCCACTCAAAATAAACTAAACATGAGATGATTATATGCACCCATCATACATGAAATAAAAATATAAGAGATGGTTATAGGCACCCATCATTACATGAAATAACAATTTAATAATAAACTACATGGAAATGAAATGCTAAAATAAAAATGCTTGAAATAAAAAAGGCTTTAAAATAAGAATATTGCTTAATATGTAATTATAAAATTTTAATTTATAATTACATATGTTTATTTGATGGTAACGACAGACGTCGTGCAAAACATGTAGCAGTATTGGCGAAGAACATCGTGGTAGACTCCCATCTTCAAGCTTGCGGCAACGACCATCCCAATCCACAAATTCTCTATGTTGGGGATCAATGATCGCATCAGCAACGTCGCTATAAATTCTCCCCCACTCAAAATTACTCATCTCTGATGAGTGGCCCATGAGGGGAGAACAGTCAAAAGCAGCAGTAACATGGGGAAAATTTGGCACCGATATCCATGTCGTAGTAGCATGAACATCCCATAACAATGAGCACCTGACAGACATTGAAATAGAAAGACTTTCGTGAAAACTTGAAAGGGTGTCAAGTAAAAGCAAAATGACTTGAATATTACCATCTGGTTCAAGAGCCAAGGAGTCCATGTGGAAAATAGATACGGGAGAAATCACACTCCCCAACCCAAGAGAACATTTAGTGGGAGGAAGAAATGATAAAGAAAGCCACTCAAGAGGAAAAGATACGTACAGTAAAAAGTCCGGAAACATGAAATAAAGTGAAACACCATGTGCTTTATAAAAATCTAAAAGAAAAGCATGAAATCTGAAGTTCTTCATATCCATGGACTGGTCGGCGTTCCTACATATTAAATTATTGACAGAGCTATAAGGCATCCACTCAGAGACTGACTAGACTAAACCCGCATCCCTAAATCCAGCGTAGGATGGTATCGGAAGGGAGCAAAAGTGCGTGCGACATAAATTAAAATGAAACGCTAACGTCCTAGATACATGTAGGGCATATAAGTAATAAGACACAAATTGATTGATTAAAATTTTAAAAGTAGGCCTAAGTAACTTACGACCGTGAGGAGTGAAACCATGTGCTACATGACTAGACTCAAAAGCGGACGATAAGGGGGTTAAGTCAGGTGGCACGGGAGCCTTATAATCAAAAATGATTTCAATGGGATCCAAATCCGCAGTTTTAATGCTAACTTTAATATACACACGCTTAGCATGAAGATATGCCAAGGAGAACCGCTCATCATAAACAATAGAGTTGGATGCTCCCGGATGTGAAAGGATGTGTGAGCGATATAACTCAAGGGGGAAATTATAGTCACAAACGTATGTACATGAGGGTCATCAAAAGGCGGTGGGTAAATGCGTGCAACCGGGTGTGGTATATGTATATGTTTAGGAGACACCATATCCCAAGGCACAATAGCCAAGGAATCACAAGTAGTCCTAAGGAAGGATTTGCCCAACGTCGCATGATCAAATGAATGGTCTATCCTCGTAAAAACATAGTCAGATCTACGAGGTGCTGTGAAAAGACCAAATACTAGTGCGCTCAACTTATTAATATCCAAATGCTGAGACAATACCAATGTAGGAACTAATAGAGTGGGTGTAGCACAAAAAAATCAGATTGGGACTACTAGATTCACGTCCTAAAAAGTCATCTAATGTAGGCAAATGATTTGGAGGAAGGGTCGATAAAATCAATCCCGGGACAAAATCCAAGTCAGTTTAATTTTCATCCAATGGTGACGATAACAAGGAACTCTTATCCGGGTCTATATCAATAACATCATGCAAAAGCACAACTTCCTCGCTTGGAAATTCTTCCAACACACTGGAGACATCATCCAAAACAGAATCAGTAAAAGTCTCAGAAATGGGCAAAATCGAACCCGACAAAATTTCTAATTTATATTGAGCTTCAGGCAATGGTGATAACATCAAAGAATTATCTAAATTCATTCCAAATTATCCTTCCCTCATAAGGTAAATCATCCATATTAGCACTAGGGAAATCCTCACTCTCAAGCTCCTCAGATGACTCAGATACAATCTCAACTGGTGTAATTATAAGCACTATCATGATGGGGATCGTACCCTAAAGAGTGCAATCAATACTAGGGTGATCAAACACAATGCTAGTAGGGCATGAAATAGGCAATGAGATACTCTTACATATTGGAATTACATCATCCCATACATCATCTTTCAAATCACTAGGATATCCAAGCTCCTAAATGTCACTAAAATCATCAGTTAAATCAGCCTCAGCCTCAGTAGCGGGCTTAGTCCTAGACACTGCCTCAGACTGATCAGCAGAGTCAATGACTAAATCATGTAGCTCAGGGGGAGACTCAAAAAGGACTGTGGATGTATTCGGGATAGGACGCATAATAGAGCCAAGATCAGATATGCCACTTAACTCACATGTCGTAATCGTCTGTCTGCCCCTACAGAGAGGACTACTCTCACCCTGCAGGCTCATGGTAGTCCTAGCAGTCACTTGTATAGAACTTGGGATAGGGGACCTCACCTTTTCCTTTCCTCCGTAGGTGGGTGCGGGTATGCTATGGGTAGCTCTACCAACCTGGGGAAAGGGTCTATCCTGAGGAATTATTACACGAAATAACAATTCAATAGTAAACTACATGGAAATAAAATGCTAAAATAAAAATGATTGAAATAAAAAGGCTTTAAAATAAGAATATTGCTTAATATGTAAATATAAATTTTTAATTTTTAATTACATATTTTTATTTGATGGTAACAACGGACGTTGTGCAAAACATGTAGCGCCGTTGGTGAAGAACGTCATGGTAGACTCACATCTTCAAGCTTATGGCAATGACCATCCCAATCCACAAATTCTCTGTGTCGGGGAAAACCAATTCATCACAACTAAATCTTCCATGCATGATGTTTCAAACAAAGATTTATATAAGGAGACTCAAAATAATTTGTATAGAAATTTGACGTATAAAATGAATATTCAACCAAAGTATGAATGAAACTTGTATTTAAAAATGATGCACCTATTCCCGACAAAAGGGTCCATTCATTAGTATCTCCCCATGAATTATCATGCTATATATGGGTACCCAAAGGAACCACAACACTTCGATCCTTTTGGATACCTAAAAAACTTATCCATTAGTATCCACCTATTGCGTGAAGTAGAATCTAATCAAAACAAAATTACTTAATAATCTACTTCACGATGTGCTTAATGTCCTTTTATTTTTGTGTCAATTTTGTTTTTGTTTTTTGTTTTTTAAGCCAACATGTCATAGACACTTTACATATATTTTTGCTACATGATATTATCAAATTTAATGAAAATTAAATAACCCAATTTGAACTCTTTATGCTAAAAAGCTACAATCCATAAGTTTTGAAACGTCAATTCAAAAGTTGTTCTTAAGTCACAATAGTAATGTGGAATATATGATTTGTGCAAGAGTGGTTATTTAAGATTTAAATGGTTTACTAGGGGACTTAGGCTACAAATATTTAACGTATAACTTTATGGTTATGTCACTGATCTCACTGTTGCATCAGATAGCCCCTAACATGCTAAGATATAATCAGGAAAAATCAGACTATAAAAATGATGAAAGTCACGAGTTTTACATGGCATTTCAATGTTCTGTTAATATCTCCTAGCGATGGGTTTCTACCATTAGCGATGACTCCAGTTACCTGAATATTTTGATTTCCTTAAAAATAATCATATATTTTTTTGAAAACTAATTTTGATTTTTTTAAAGGACAAATCCTGAAATATATTGTATTGTGTTTCACTCTTGTTTGTAAGCATGACATTGATATTTAAACTTTAAAATCAATTATATATATTAACATAAATCATGGAGCTTAATCACATTCCTTTCGACCTATGAATAGTGAGTTAGGAGTACCACCTTAGGCGTATGAAAATGAAGTATATTTGTGTTAAAACTTACATAACATAGCACATGGTTACCCTAACTTATCATTCTAACATCATCTCTTACTATAAGAAAACCCCATTGTTCATTCTAGTATATTATATCATGATTTGCTAAAGTAAAACTGAATGTGCTCCATCTAATAAATTAACAAAGATGAATATGAACATCACATAAAACGTAATGATTTAGTATGATCAAGTGACATCCTAAACTCACATTCTATCTAATTCAATAACAAAATCCATAAGAGTACTTAAGAATGATCTTAAATTGGCTATGTATATCTATCTTAGAAATTGTAAATCATATGATAGATATTAGTATCATTATGTCATACTCATTTTTGTGTAGTGTGTATGTGAAGTGCATCACTCGTATTTGCATGTATTTCTTTCTTATGAGAACCATAAAATCAATTGTGCACCAATCAATATCAAATCACATAATCATTATCATATCTTTCTTGGTCTATGAAATATATTTGTATTGAATACATACAACATCTTTTAAATATAAATCAATTCTATTTTGAGGAGCGTAACACTGCACTTTATATCCATACTTATCACTCTAGAGTCACCATATTATGTATGTTAAATTGAATATTTATGCTAGGCACTTTGTAGCTTGCTATGCTAATTATTTGAAAATAATAACAATAATAATAATTAGAATATTAAGATTTGAAAACAATGATATTTATATATCCAAACTTTTGTCACCCATTTGTACCATAATTTTATATATGTATCTTTCAGAATCAAATGCATAAGTAGGACCACGATCATTCACCCATTATGTGTGTCTAACAATAGTGGGGGCATAGGGGTATGTGCATTAGAGATGCTAACCTGTAAACCATGTCTTGTCCTTAACTGGAGAGGGTTCCAGTAGGGCCTTAAGAGGAATTGGGGGGGAATAGTGTTAGGTTGAGCGGGTCTATTTTGTATGCATATGGGATTAACACCCCAACCTAAGGTATTTATGCAGGTCCCCATGCTCATCCGTCACTTTGTACGGGGATAGGATGTAGTCATATAGCTTGGGTAGTTATAATCTTGGGCATGCTTATAACGTATCATTTGCATAACTAGTATCTCAATAAAGGTCATGATCCTCTAGTTCATGCATATTTGGCCAGTATGAACATGTGAACCTTATGTCTTTTGCATACTTATTTTTAGTCATGATGTTTTTTTGTAAAACACAAGTACTTTTGAATAATCGAAAAGCATAAGATAGTAAAAATTGGGCTTGTTTTCAAAAATCAAGGCAATGGTTGATATCGCCTGGCATTAGTACTATCACCAGTGATAGTGTTTCTTTCATGCTAAGCATTATTTTCTTTCTTCTAATCTTATTTTGATTATTTCATTCTCTTATTATGTGTTTTTGTTTCTGTCTAGTTCATTTTTTAACATAAAAACTCTTAAAAATTATAAAATCCCAAAATTACAAAAATATGTTTTGACTTCATTTTTTGTGTGTGTTTATCTCTTAAAAAAGAGAGGCAACTGAAATAAAATGACACGATCATTATTTTAAAGACGTGTGATGACTAATATTTTTGTTATTATTTTGAATAGTATTTTGTATTATATTTGGATATTTACGTGTTCTCTTTCTTTATTTTTATATAAAATTATCTTAAAAAAATACTAATTATGGTTCTAACATTATATTTTATTTTGTAGGAATTCGACAGGCCTCAGGTGATTTTATTTCAATCCGCAAAAGTCCGCTCCATCGCCACCACCTTTGCATGTTGTCATCACCATCACCGCCATGCTCGCCGCCACCTTTGCAAGAGGTCGTCACGTTCGCCGTCATGTGCCCGTTCATGTCTCCATCGTCGCGCCATCAATAATCATGCCGCAACGCCATCGTCGCGCCGTCAATAATCATGCCGCAATGCCATCGCCACACCAGCCCTCAAAGTGTAGCCCTTTTTAAGATCTGACCCTCTACAAGTGCAGCCCAAGCCTCCTCCAAATGCAGCTCACGCCATGCAGCCCACTTCAACATTGATGCCGCCCACTTCAACATTGATGCTGCCCACCATTCATAATCGCCCACCTCCAACCATTTAATTAAAACTGGCCATTCATAACCTCCTTAATCAAAACCGCCCACCTTAAGTTCCTCCTTCATTTCTTAATTAATCACATTAACTCCAATCAATTAAAACCCCATATTCATTAATTCATAACCATTTCATGTGGCTGGCTACCTCCATGTTAAACTCCCTCATGCATTCACCTTTTCACCTCCCTCCACCTCTTCATTTCCCCATATTTATTCTCAACAATTAAACCCTATGTCCTTTCATTCTCTTCTTTATCTAGATCCTTCCATGGTTGCTATAAGAGGAGCATGAAGCCAAGGATTTTGAGGGGAGAGGAAAAAAGTTAGAGTTGGAGAGGAGAGCAAGTTCAAGAGAGAGAGAGAGAGAGTTCTACCTTGTATGAGAGTTTCTTTTATGTTGTCTCTTATGCTTTAATTTTCATTGTGTTGTGTACTTTTGTTATTTTCCTTCTAATAAAAATGCAAATTTTTTATTTCATTGTTGTTGTTTTCTTTATCATGAGTAGCTAAATCCTTTCTTAGTACTTGATTGGTTAGTATTGGGATGAAGATTTAATCATAATCTTTCGTCTCTAATTTTTGAATTTCTCATTGCGATTTATTTCTGGTTAAAATTTGGCGGCGGGTTTATATTGCTAGTATATCAAATCTCGCTATCTGATTGGTAGTCTAGTTAGCCGAGAGGCTCGTGAATATCATAGATCGCTCGGAAATAAAGAGATTTTGATATTCTTTTTTGAGAATTGAGGATATCAAAATCTTTTGGATTTGGGATTTATCGTTCATGCAATTTTAAATTACTTTCAAATTTTAAGAGATTATGTTTGAAATATTTTTAAAATGAGGTGGTAGTTGTCTCTAGAGAGTTGTTATTGTATTTTTCAATCCCCCAATCAAAACGGATTCTCAAGAATCAGAACGCATCTTTTATAATCGGATTCCCAAGAACGCCCAATCAAGTGCTAAATCGTGAATTTTCTCGTTAGTCAACTCTCTTCATTTTTACAAAAACCAAAACCAATTTTCACTCGATAAGTTAATAGTTCCACCTTGTGAGTAGAAGTACTCAAAAGACCTGGGAAATACGACACTTGATCATAGTACAAGCGATAGGTGCACTTGCCTACTGCAATAATCAGATTTTAAGCATCAAATTTTTGGCACCGTTGTCGGGGACGTAATTTTTGATATTTTAAAAGCAAGGTTCTATTACTCTTATCATTTTCTTATTTTTTTTCATAAAAATTTTGATTTTTAAATTTTTATAATTAAAACTTCTAGCGAAAGGGCCGTGTTGGGTTTTCATCCCACAAGACCGCCTAGTACCTCAAGAGCTCTTCACCGGGTATTCCTTGGGAAGTCCTAGAATTTTTTATTTTATAAATTTTTAATCTTAAAATTTTTAATCTTAAAATTTTTATGTTTGGTGTATGACCCGAGGGAATCCGTCACCTCTTCTTGATTTGGATTCGGAAATCGAGCGAACCCTTCGGCACCGCTTATAATTTCGAGTTCCGAATTTTCAAGATACGGAATCCTTAGGAGACACTCCTAATCCTTCATTAATTCTCTCTCCGTCACCGTCTTCTTCATTATTTTTGGCAATATTACGAAAGCATCGAGTTTATTACTTCTACTAAAATTCTAAAAACAAAAACATTTTTTTAATAAAAAAAATATCAAAAAAATTTTAAGTTTTCTTTTTCTTTTTGGTAACAGTTTTTTTTATGGAATCGTCTTATTTTGGCGCATTTTATAATTTTTGCTGGTCGCTGGAGCACTTTAATTCTGAATGTCTTTTGGGAACCCCTCCTTATTTTGATTTCAATTTTTCCGGAGCAGATCAAAGTGGCCAATTTGACCCTTACTCCAATTTTTGTCCTACTTGGGAGATGGGGAACCCATCTTATTTTTCTTATGATTTTTCCCCACAAAGCGCCGCGCCTCTAAATTTTAATTCAATCGATAATGGGTATTTTGAATTGCAAACTTCTCTTGATAATATTAATTCGCATTTCAAAACCATTATCGATTATTTTTCTCATGAGGCCGCATCGTTTTCTTCATCTTCTTCTCCGTCTTCGTCTCCTCTAATTTCTTCATGTAATGAGTCACCGGGTATCCCGACTTGTCTTTTTCCTCTCGAGGAGGATAACTATTCAGATATCCCGGATTGTTTCCTTCCACTTTTGGAAGACACCCCAATGGATACTCCGGTGTGCTTCTTACCTTTTGAGGATGACAGGACGTCTCATCATTCTCTCTCTTTTTCTGAAGACGTTTGTGATTCCATTTCGCTTCAACCTTTAACTGTTCCAACTTTTTCCAGTTTTAGCAAGTCTTTTTTTTTTCTTTTATTTTAGATAACTCTTCTTTAGTCCTCTCTACGCATTCTTCTCCCGAAATTTCACAAGTCTCTCCTTCTCCTTGTGAAATTTCAGTTGATGAAATTTCTTTTTCTACTTCTTCTTTTGATGACCCCTTCTTTCCCATTTTACATACGACGGAGTTCTTCTATAACTACGTCCGTTCATTTTCGGGCATCATTCACTTGAAGATTCCACCGCATGCCGGTGCGATTCTTCACTTCTTCATTTTTTTAATTTACTCTCCTAAGCACATACTTAGGGAGTTACCACTTCATCTTACTTTTTATTATCCCTTTAGATAACCAATAACGTCGGGCTCAGCCGACGTTAAACAAAGAACACTCTTGGGAGGCACCCCTTGCTTATCTTTTTTGTAATTTCTTTTTCTTTTTGTTTGCTTATTTTGTTTTGCAGGAATAATGCCCCCGGCGGTTCATTTGGCTCCATCCTTTCCTCTCTTCCTTAGGCCTGAGCCGGTGTCCAGCTTACGCATGGGGGAACGAAATCAGCATTCGGCCTCACGACTCTGGGGGAGTCTTGTTCTTTTTATTTATTTACTTTTTTGCCCCCTCCCCTCTTCTTTTATTTTTGTCTTTTTCTTTCCTCATACTTACTCTTCAACATTGGGGACAATGTTGAACTTTATACATGGGGGAGTGTTTTCCCTTTATTTTTAAGACTTTCAAAAAACAATACAAAAAAATGAAAACAAAACAAAAACACAAAAAATTAGAAAACTTCAAAAAAAACAAAAAATAAAAAAATTTCATGTCTTTTGTATTTGTCTTGTTCTTAGGCTTTGTTGTACTTGTTTAGCTGAAATAAAATTTTCTAATCTTTTATTTTAGCTATGTTTCTTTGAGTATTATGTTGACTCTTGCAGTGTTCCTAATTATGGTAGTATGTTAGTGTGAAAATTTAGTTTGAAAATTGCGCTTTTGCGTAGCTATCTTTTTATATTTTTCACTTTTATAAAATTTATCATCCGTTATTTTTCTCTTTTTAATTCTATGTAATGTTGATAAATGATTAGTGCAGTTGGTGTGAATAAATCTGGATGCTTATTAATTTCATTTTTATGAAGAATTTTTGTTTCTTACTTCTAGCTAGAACATGTCTCTTTGATTTTTCAATACTTTACTTTAGATAGACACAGTAGAAACATGAAAATGATTTCGGCCTCCTCTTGATTCGTTTGAGTCTTTGCATACCGGACCAAAATCTTAACCATTGCTAACCATTTTGTGCTTTCTCCCCGTTCTTTTTGTAGCCCCACTTATTTTTTATCAAAGCCAAAGAGCCATCCCATGTTGCACACTTAAATTTTGAGATTTATTTGTACTAGTGTGTGCTTCCATTCTGTGAAAAATAGTGAATGTTCAAAAATATTATCCGTTTGCTACAAAAGAAAAAAAAGGGGAGAGAAAAATGTTGAAAAGGATGAAGAAAAATTGAAAATTATTATGTGTGTACTTCTTTTGACCCCTAACTATATTTCAAAATTTGGGGTGTCAAAATTTATTTTTGCTAGCACAACTGTTTTTGCAAAGCTCTTTTTTTGTTTAAGTGTGCTTTTACCCTTCATGTTTATCTTTTGCTATCTGCACCTTAAACCTATGCCTAAACGCTACACCTAATGCAAGTCCTTTTGATTCATGCTTCTTTGGTCTATTTTTAGTATTGTAACGAGAATGATTTTGGGTAAGTTTTATAGGTAGGAGTAACAGCTTAATTAAGATTGATGTGATTTTAATGGTCTCTTAGGTTTTAGTAACAACTCAATGTACTTTTTATTTGACACTTTACTTAGCTTTTGAATTTGTAAAAACATTGGATGATTAATTTTTATGCTAGTGAAATTTGTAAATTTATATGCTATGTTTAAGTAATCTGTTTCACTTCTTTTTCATCACTCTCCCTATCTTTAATTTCGCATCGTACTCATAGCGGCATGGTTAGATTATTTGATTAGACTATTTTATTTTTGCTAACTTGTATGTCTTTGCTTGGGGGCAAGCAAATGCTCAAGCATGAGGGTATTTGATGACTAATATTTCTGTTATTATTTTGAATAGTATTTTATATTATATTTTGATATTTACGTGTTCTCCTTCTTTATTTTTATATAAAATTATCTTAAAAATTACTAATTATGGTTCTAACATTATATTTTATTTTGTAGGAATTCGACAGGTCTCGGGTGATTTTATTTCAATCCGCAAAAGTTCGCTCCATCGCTGCCACCTTTGCATGTTGTCATCGCCATCACCGCCATGCTCGCCGCCACCTTTGCAAGTGGTCGTCATGTTCGCCGTCGTGTGCCCGTTCATGTCGCCATCGTCGCGCCGTCAATAATCATGCCGCAACGCCATCGTCGCGCCGTCAATAATCATGCTGCAACGCCATCGCCGCACTAGCCCTCAAAGTGTAGCCCTTTTTAAGATCTAACCCTCTACAAGTGTAGCCCAAGCCTCCTCCAAATGCATCTCACGCCATGCAGCCCACTTTAACATTGATGCAGCCCGCCATTCATAACCGCCCACCTCCAACCATTTAATTAAAACCGGTCATTCATAACCTCCTTAATCAAAACCGCCCATCTTAAGTTCCTCCTTCATTTCTTAATTAATCACATTAACTTCAATCAATTAAAACCCCATATTCATTAATTCATAACCATTTCATGTGGCCGGCTACCTCCATGTTAAACTCCCTCATACATTCACCTTTTCACCTCCCTCCACCTCTTCATTTCCCCACATTTATTCTCACCAATTAAACCCTATGTCCTTTCATTCTCTTCTTTATCTACATCCTTCCATGGTTACTATAAGAGGAGCATGAAGCCAAGGCTTTTGAGGGGAGAAAAAAAGTTAGAGTTGGAGAGGAGAGCAAGTTCAAGTTCAAGAGAGAGAGTTCTACCTTGTATGAGAGTTTTTTTATGTTGTCTCTTATGTTTTAATTTTCATTGTGTTGTGTACTTTTGTTATTTCCCTTCTAATAAAAATGCAAATATTTTATTTCATTGTTGTTGTTTTCTTTATCATGAGTAGTTAAATCCTTTCTTAGTACTTGATTGGTTAGTATTTATATGAAGATTTAATCATAGTCTTTCGTCTCTAATTTTTGAATTTCTCATTGCGATTTATTTCCGATTAAAATTTGTCGGCGTGTTTATATTGCTACTATATAAAATCTCGCTATCTGATTGGTAGTCTAGTTAGCCGAGAGCCTCGTGAATGTCATGGATCGCTCGGAAATAAAGAGATTTTGATATTCTTCTTTGAGAATTGAGGATATCAAAATCTTTTGGATTTGCGATTTATCGTTCATGCAATTTTAAATTACTTTCAAATTTTAAGAGATTATGTTTGAAATATTTTTAAAATTAGGCGGTAGTTGTCTCTAGCGAGTTGTTCTTGTATTTTTCAATCCCCCAATTGAAATGGATTCTCAAGAATCAAAACACATCTTTTATAATCGGATTCCCAAGAACGCTCAATAAATTGCTAAATCGTGAATTTTCTCGTTAGTCAACTCTCTTATTTGCAAAAACATTGGATGATTAATTTTTATGCTAGTGAAATTTGTAAATTTATATGCTATGTTTAAGTAATCTGTTTCACTTCTTTTTCATCACTCTCCCTATCTCTAATTTTGCATCGTACTCATAGCGGCATGGTTAGATTATTTGATTAGGCTATTTTATTTTTGCAAACTTGTATGTCTTTGCTTGGGGGCAAGCAAATGGTCAAGCATGAGGGTATTTGATGACTAATATTTCTGTTATTATTTTGAATAGTATTTTATATTATATTTTGATATTTACGTGTTCTCTTTCTTTATTTTTGTATAAAATTATCTTAAAAAATTACTAATTATGGTTCTAACATTATATTTTATTTTGTAGCAATTTGACAGGCCTCGGGTGATTATATTTCAATCCGCAAAAGTACGCTCCATCGCCGCCACCTTTGCATGTTGTCATCGCCATCACCGCCATGCTCGCCGCCACCTTTGCAAGTGGTCGTCATGTTCGCCGTCGTGTGCCCGTTCATGTCGCCATCGTCGCGCCGTCAATAATCATGCCGCAACGCCATCGTCGCGCCGTCAATAATCATGCAGCAACACCATCGCCACACCAGCCCTCAAAGTGTAGCCCTTTTTAAGATCTAACCGTCTACAAGTGTAGCCCAAGCCTCCTCCAAATGCAGCTCATGCCATGCAGCCCACTTTAACATTGATGCAGCCCGCCATTCATAACCGCCCACTTCCAATCATTTAATTAAAACCGGCCATTCATAACCTCCTTAATCAAAACCACCCATCTTAAGTTCCTCCTTCATTTCTTAATTAATCACATTAACTCCAATCAATTAAAACCCCATATTCATTAATTCATAACCATTTCATGTGGCCGGCTACCTCCATGTTAAACTCCCTCATGCATTCACCTTTTCACCTCCCTCCACCTCTTCATTTCCTAACATTTATTCTCACCAATTAAACCCTATGTCCTTTCATTCTCTTCTTTATCTAGATCCTTCCATGGTTGCTATAAGAGGAGCATGAAGCCAAGACTTTTGAGGGGAGAGGAAAAAAGTTAGAGTTGGAGAGGAGAGCAAGTTCGAGAGAGAGAGAGTTTTACCTTGTATGGGAGTTTCTTTTATGTTGTCTCTTATGCTTTAATTTTCATTGTGTTGTGTACTTTTGTTATTTCTCTTCTAATGAAAATGCAATTTTTTTATTTCATTGTTGTTGTTTTCTTTATCATGAGTAGCTAAATCCTTTATTAGTACTTGATTGGTTAGTATTGAGATGAAGATTTAATCATAATCTTTTGTCTCTAATTTTTGAATTTCTCATTGCGATTTATTTCCGATTAAAATTTGGCGGCGTGTTTATATTGCTACTATATAAAATCTCGCTATCTGATTGGTAGTCTAGTTAGCCGAGATTCTCGTGAATGTCATGGATCGCTCGGAAATAAAGAGATTTTGATATTCTTTTTTGAGAATTGAGGATATAAAAATCTTTTGGATTTGTGATTTATCGTTCATGCAATTTTAAATTACTTTCAAATTTTTAGAGATTATGTTTGAAATATTTTTAAAATTAGGCGGTAGTTGTCTCTAGCGAGTTGTTATTGTATTTTTCAATCCCCCAATTGAAACGGATTCTCAAGAATCAGAACACATCTTTTATAATCGGATTCCCAAGAACGCCCAATCAAGTGCTAAATCGTGAATTTTATCGTTAGTCAACTCTCTTTTTTGCAAAAACATTGGATGATTAATTTTTATGCTAGTGAAATTTATAAATTTATATGCTATGTTTTAGTAATCAGTTTCACTTCTTTTTCCTCACTCTCCCTATCTCTAATTTTGCATCGTACTCATAGCAGCATGGTTAGATTATTTGATTAGGCTATTTTATTTTTGCAAACTTGTATGTCTTTGCTTGGGGGCAAGCAAATGCTCAAGCATGTGGGTATTTGATGACTAATATTTCTGTTATTATTTTGAATAGTATTTTATATTATATTTTGATATTTACGTGTTCTCTTTCTTTATTTTTATATAAAATTATCTTAAAAAATTACTAATTATGATTCTAACATTATATTTTATTTTGTAGGAATTCGACAGGTCTCGGGTGATTTTATTTCAATCCGCAAAAGTCCGCTCCATCGCCGCCACCTTTGCATGTTGTCATTGCCATCACCGCCATGCTCGCCGCCACCTTTGCAAGTGGTCGTCACGTTCGCCGTCGTGTGCACGTTCATGTCGCCATCGTCGTGCCGTCAATAATCATGCCGCAACGCCATCGTCGCGCCGTCAATAATCATGCCGCAACGCCATCGCAGCACCAGCCCTCAAAGTGTAGCCCTTTTTAAGATCTGACCCTCTACAAGTGTAGCCCAAGTCTCCTCCAAATGCAGCTCACGCCATGCAGCCCACTTTAACATTGATGCAGCCCGCCATTCATAACCGCCCACCTCCAACCATTTAATTAAAACCGGCCATTCATAACCTCCTTAATCAAAACCGCCCACCTTAAGTTCCTCTTTCATTTCTTAATTAATCACATTAACTCCAATCAATTAAAACCCCATATTCATTAATTCATAACCATTTCATGTGGCCGGCTACCTACATGTTAAACTCCCTCATGCATTCACCTTTTCACCTCCCTCCACCTCTTCATTTCCCCACATTTATTCTCACCAATTAAACCCTATGTCCTTTCATTCTCTTCTTTATCTAGATCCTTACATGGTTGCTATTAGAGGAGCATGAAGCCAAGGCTTTTGAGGGGAGAGGAAAAAAGTTAGAGTTGGAGAGGAGAGCAAGTTCAAGAGAGAGAGAGAGAGAGTTCTACCTTGTATGGGAGTTTCTTTTATGTTGTCTCTTATGCTTTAATTTTCATTGTGTTGTGTACTTTTGTTATTTCCCTTCTAATGAAAATGCAAATTTTTTATTTCATTGTTGTTGTTTTTTTTATCATGAGTAGTTAAATCCTTTCTTAGTACTTGATTGGTTAGTATTGAGATGAAGATTTAATCATAATCTTTCGTCTCTAATTTTTGAATTTCTCATTGCGATTTATTTCCGATTAAAATTTGGCGGCGGGTTTATTTTGCTAGTATATAAAATCTCGCTATCTGATTGGTAGTCTAGTTAGCCGAGAGGCTCGTGAATGTCATAGCTCGCTCGGAAATAAAGAGATTTTGATATTCTTCTTTGAGAATTGAGGATATCAAAATCTTTTGGATTTGAGATTTATCGTTCATGCAATTTTAAATTACTTTCAAATTTTAAGAGATTATGTTTGAAATATTTTTAAATTTAGGCGGTAGTTGTCTCTAGCGAGTTGCTATTGTATTTTTCAATCCCACAATCGAAACGGATTCTCAAGAATCAGAACGCATCTTTTATAATCAGATTCCGAAGAACGCCCAATCAAGTGCTAAATCGTGAATTTTCTCGTTAGTCAACTCTCTTCGTTTTCACAAAAACCAAAACCAATTTTCACTCGATAAGTTAATAGTTCCACCTTGTGAGTAGAAGTACTCAAAAGAGCCGGAAACACGACACTTGATCATACTACAAGCGATAGGTGCACTTGCCTACTGCAACAATCAGATTTTAAGCATCAACGTGCATGAGTAGAACTGAAAACATAAAGATTACATGCAATGTTTGTTTTAGGATTGCTAAACTCTGTCTAACATTGTAGGTTTATGTCCTGTTGTGTCTAATCTATTGGTAATTAACAACTGAGTGCGACTAAATAGGATAGTGTATGTTTAATAAGCCTCTAAGTATGTGTGAGGATTTAAGTAAGTATAATTACATTCCACTGATCACAAATCCTTAGAAAATGCACTCTTGTAGAAATTTCAAATATTACATGTTATTGTTAATGGGCGAAAATTGCACCGCCTAGTTAACGGGTTGTTCAATCTCACAAGCTAGGTGAAGAAGTGGGTTGCGGGGCTGATAAGTTGGAAAGAAGGAAGCTTCAGAGTGCTCGAGAGTGGAGTAAGCGCTTGTTCAAGGGTTGCGAGGATAGACGAAAGATTTGCTGAGAGCAGTCGGGAAGGCTGATGATCAGCGGAGAAGGTTGATGATCAACGGAGAAGGATGATGATCAGCAAAGAAGGCTGATGATCAGCGGAGAATCTTGATGATCAGTGGAGGAGGTTGATGATCAGCGGAGGAGCTTGATGATCAGAGAAGGTTGATGATTAGAGGAGAATCTTGATGATCAGTAGAGAAGCTTGATGATCAGCGAAGGAGGTTAATGATCAGCAGAGTTGCCTGATGATCAACGGAGGAGCTTGATGATCAACAGAGAATGTTGATGATCAGCGGAGAAGCTTGATGATCAGCGGATGAGGTTGATGATCATCGAAGAAGCTTGATGATCAGCGGAGGAGGTTGATGATCAGCGGAGGAGCTTGATGATTAACATAGAATCTTGATGATCAGTGGAGGAGGTTGATGATCAGCGGAGGAGCTTGATGATCAGCGGAGAAGCTTGATGATCAGTAGAGAAGATTGATGATCAGCGGAGAAGCTTGATGATCAGCTGAGGAGGTTGATCATCAGCAGAGGAGGTTGATCATCAGCAGAGAAGGCTGATGATCAACAGAGTAGCTTGATGATCAACGGAGGAGTTGATGATCAGTGGAGGAGCTTGATGATCAGTGGAGGAGCTTGATGATCAGTAGAGAAGGTTGATGATCAGTGGAGAAGCTTGATGATCAGCTGATGAGGTTGATGATCAACGAAGAAGCTTGATGATCAGCGGAGGAGGTAGATGATCAGCGGAGGAGCTTGATGATTAACAGAGAATCTTAATGATCAGCGGAGGAGGTTGATGATCAGCAGAGGAGCTTAATGATCAGCGGAGAAGCTTGATGATCAACAAAAAAGGTTGATGATCAGCGGAGAAGCTTTCTGATCAGCTGAGGAGGTTGATCATCAGCAGAGAAGGCTGATGATCAACGGAGTAGCTTGATGATCAACGGAGGAGGTTGATGATCAGCGGAGGAGCTTGATGATCAGTGGAGGAGCTTGATGATCAGCAGAGAAGGTTGATGATCAGCAGAGAAGCTTCATGATCAACGGAGAAGCTTGATGATTAGCGGAGGAAGTTGATGATCAGCGGAGGAGCTTGATGATCAACGGAGAAGATTGATGATCAGCAGAGGAGCTTGATGATCAACGGAGGAGCTTGATGATTAGCGGAGAAGCTTGATGATCAGTAGAGAAGGTTGATGATCAGCGAAGAAGCTTGATGATCAGTAGAGGAGGTTGATCAGGACCTGTCTATCAGACAGTTAATTGACGGTTGTGCTTGTAGATTGATGCCGAGGGAGTTGAGCTGAGAAGAAGCGAGGGGGTTGCTAGCAGCGGCAACAACAGACTTCGCCCGCCGTAGCTTAAATTCCACTCTTGTGATGGGATTTTCCTTTAATCAAGAAATAAGATTACAGTTTGCAATAGCAACTACTTCCTTAGATATTACTTTCTCATGTAAAGGTGCAATAAGATTGGAAAATCCCATCACAAGAGTGGAATTTAAGCAAACTGTAGATGATCAGCTATTGCAAACTGTAGTTGCTAGAGGAAGATCTTTAAGAAGCGGGGCTCAGTGACAAAATCATGGATGAGGAAGTAGTTGCTAGAGGTTAAGGAAAAGAGGCTGCTAGTAGGCCACACGACTTGATGACAAGTTATGGAAGACTGGAAAACTGAGTCTGCATGCCTTGATGATCAACTGTGGAGGACTGGAAAACTGAGTCCGCAGGTCGTGCTGGCAGCGGCAATTTTCCTCCAGCGTGTCGTACAATCCTTAAATGAGAGGTATCAGGGGCTATTTATAGGCCTGAGGAAGATCTTTAAGAAGCGGGGCTCAGTGACAAAATCATGGAGACTTGTGCAGACTCGCCGAGCAAGCTGCCCGGCTGGGCGGACTGGGAGAAGGTAGGCCGCCTCCTTTGGGCTACTGAGGCAGCAGAGGGGGTGGACTGAGGAGCAGAGGGGGTGGCTTGAGGAGCAGGCTACCCCTGAGTTGGCGGCCTGAGGAGCACGCTGCCCCTGAGGTGGCGGCCTGAGGAGCAGGCCGCCTCTGTAGGGCTGCTGAGGCAGCAGAGGGGGCGGGGGGAGGCCTGAGGAGCAGGCCGCCACTGAGGTGGCGGCCTGAGTAGCAGGCTGCCTCCTTAGGGCTGCTGAGGCAGTAGAGGGGGTAGCCTAAGGAGCAGGCCGCCCCTGAGGTGCCAGCCTGAGGAGAAGGCCACCTCCTTAGGGCTGTTGAGGCAGCAGAGGGTGCGGCCTGAGGAGCAGGCCACCCCTAATGTGGTGGCCTGAGGAGTAGGCCGCCTCCTTAGGGCTGCTGTGATAGTAGAGCCGGTGGCCTGAGGAGCAGGAAGCCCCTGCGGTGGTGGCCTGAGGAGCAGGCCGCCTCCCCAGGGCTGCTGAGGCAGTAAAGGTGGGTGACCTGAGGAGCATGCCGCCCCTGGGCAGGCAGAGGAGGCGGCCTAAGGAGCAGGCCGCCCTCTTAGCAGGTAGAAGAGGGGGCGTGAGGAGCCGGCCGCCCCGGGGCAAGCAAAGGTGGCGACCTGAGGAGCAGTCCGCCCTCTTATTCAAGTAGAGCTAGTGGCCTGGGGAGTAGGCTGCCCTCTTGGTCAAGCAGAGCTGGAGGCCTGGGGAGTAGGCTGCCCTCTTGGTCAAGAAGAGCTGACGGCCCAGGGAGCAGGCCGCCCTATTGATCAAAAAGAGCTAGCGGCCTGGGGAGTAGGCTGCCCTCTTGGTGAAGCAGAGCTGGCGGCCTAGGGAGCATGCCACCCTCTTGGTCAAGCAGAGCTGGTGGCCTGGGGAGCAGGCCACCCTCTTGGTCAAGCAGAGCTAGCGTCCTGGGGAGCAGGCCGCTCTCTTGGTAAAGCAGAGCTAGCATCCTAGGGAGCAGGCCGCCCTCTTGGTCAAGCAGAGCTGGCGGCCTGGGGAGCAGGCTGCCCTCTTGGTGGTGGCGGCCTGAGGAGCAGGCCGCCCATTTGAGGGTGGAGGCCTGAGGAGCAGGACACCCACTTGAGGGTGGCGGCCTAAGGAGCAGGCCTCCCACTTGAGGGCGGCAGCCTGAGGAGCAGGCCATCCACTTGAGGGGGAGGAATCCCTTATGACGAGCCGGAGAGTGAATCCACCGAGCTAGCGACAGTTGAGTTGTTCTGTAGGGTTGATGCCAGCTGGGCGACCTGGGGGACTGAATGAATAGACCGCATAGATCGGCCCCTGTTTCTTTAGATTGCCTCCTGTGAGGAAAAATGCTGCGCGGTTAGCAGGCCAAATCGTGCGGCCTACGATGTTGGGAACAACCTACCGTCTCGCAGGGCACGTGGTAGCTATGCGACCTGGGCGGACAGAGAAATTTGTCCTCCTACACTTGGACTTGTCGTGAACTCCATGGAGAACCTGGAGCAGGCCGCGACTAGCGAGCTGGCTACCTTGGGAAGGATTGCTGATTTCTGGGTTAACATAATCCCCGCACCTTTTTAAGTTCCGAAGGGAACTTCGAAAAAGTTGGATACCCTCGAAAATCGTGATCCACCCCAAAGGAAAGGAAGGGGGCAAGGAGAGATAGAACCTGATGTCTCTCCTTAGGACTTTGGTAATGCATGTCTTTCCCTGCAAAGGAAAAGTTAGTGTAGGCTTGTATGGAACGTACATCTTGCGCGTACCTGGGTTTGCCTTTGCAAAACGAAAAAGATGTGTCTTCTACTGAGTTCTGTAAAATGAAGGTGAGAGGAAAACATAGAAGCATAATAACTTGCAAGTACCTTATGGAGGCTTGCAATCACCTGTTATCGTATACAAAAGGAAGAGTAAGCAGCATGCGTGAAGAGAAAAATAAGTTGTAAGTACCTGAATGTTGGAACACCTGATTACTAATTTGGGTCAGGATCACTATGTCTCTAGGAACCTTTGCTTGACCTCCTGTATAGCTTAATAGGTCAATTAGAATTGAGTCTAAGGGTTAGAAGTCTAGGTTTGGAAGCTGCCCTGAAGACCAAGATT
The DNA here is from genome assembly GCA_039583875.1 of Platanthera guangdongensis. Lineage (NCBI taxonomy): Eukaryota > Viridiplantae > Streptophyta > Magnoliopsida > Asparagales > Orchidaceae > Platanthera > Platanthera guangdongensis. The sequence continues at coordinate 11,073,869 of CM077160.1, read as the reverse complement.
TTGTGTTTGGAGACTAAGTCATATCGTCGAGCTCAGCACGACGATTTGTCGAACTCCGATCGACGATCGTCTAGCTCAACTTCGACAGATCGTCGAACTCCATTCGACGATCGCTGAGCTCAACTTCATAATATCATCGAACTCCATTCGACGATCGGTGAGCTCAGGTCGACGATTTTGACTCTGCTTTGGATCTTTATCTCTGAGCTCAGTTCGACGATCTTTGAGCTCAGATCGATGATATTTTGCTGCTGTATATTTCCAGATCGCTGAGCTCAGCTCGACGATAGCAGAGCTCAGTTCGACGATTTCAGATAACCTCCAGAATGTTTCTAAATTCAAATTCAAATCAGTCAGGAGTTATTCTGCAATTAATTCAGAGATTTGCTAGCCGTTTTCATTTATTTCTGGACCAAGTTTCAAGGGATTTTTCAAGGAATATTTCTGTGGACTTTCCTCCAGAAGAGATTATGTAATTAAGGATGCAATTAATGCAGGCCAACGACTATACTTGACAGAGAATGTTATTCTATTCTATACCAGAGAATAAAAGACAGGATTTTTGAATCTCTCAGAAGAACACACACAATACAGAGAGAGGATACATATTACAGAGACACATTCAAAAATCTTCTGTCACAAAAGAATTCTGAAGAACACTCATCCAAGGAGATCAAGCCTTCTCAAATCTTTAGATCTCCTTAGTTTTCAAAGTGTTCAAGGCCAACATATTTCCAGACTCCAGACATTCAACATTTCAGCTATTGCTGAAATCATCTATTGCTGGAGTTCAATCTTTGAAGGCCTATCACCCTCTGCAAAGCTTTTCTTCCTGAAGATCTCAAGGATTCAGGGGGAGCTTTGACAACAACAATCCACATAGTCTTCTCAGTTGTTTGAGAAAGAGAAGACTGCCATCATTCTCTCACCCCCACTCTGTAAAGGGTTTCTCAAACTCCCTTCAAAAGTTTGAGCTTGGTTTTTGATCATCTTGTCAAAAGCTCATTGGTGGCAAGACACCTGATCAAAAAATTTGCTTTGGTTTTTGAGCACCTTATCAAAAGATCATTGGTGCCCAGGACACCTGATCAACTCATCCTGCACTGGATTCCTACCTAGGGTGGTAGAAGAGTGGATGTACCCAAGTTTGGGGAACCACTATATTTCCTTGTGTCTTCTAGTTTTGCTTGTTTTCATTTTTGTTTCTGGCCTTGATTTTTCTGTGATTAGCTTTTGTTTTACTTAGTGCTGTGATTAGTTTTATTTACTGCTTCCCTGCTCACTCTTATTACAACAATTGTTGTAAAAAGTTTCAAAGCACCATATACTCTATTCACCCCCTCTAGAGTATATTAGATCTAGCTGCTCTTTCAATTGGTATCAGAGCCAGGTTGGTTAAACATACCATACCTGATTGGTTGTACAGGCTAACACCTGAACCCAAAGATCCCAAGTGAGATCTGTTTTTCTTTAGTATTTTATTATTAGTTTTTGTTTTCACAAATCATAGCCCAAAACAAAGATTATGCTAGACTAGACCTGCAGTGTGCAATCTATCCAAGTTTGTACTTTGGAAAGTAAGGATTAGGCTTTACATGAATTCTATTAACGAAGATATCTTTAATTCTGTTTTGACAGTATGTCCAAGACCCCCAGAGAACACAAGCACAAATGCTGTGCCACCTCCATCAGGAACAGATGCTGACATCAAGAGATGGAAGGTAGCTGATGCTAAGGCTATGAACATCCTAGCCCAGACAATGTCAGATGATATATTTCAAAAGGTAGCTGAATGTAATTCAGCAAAAGAAATTTGGGACAAACTCTCAGAAAGAGTCTCAGGCTCAGCTGATGAGAGAAAGGATAGAAGATCCCATCTCATCTCTCAATATGAGAACTTCAAGAAGGGAGAGACTGAGTCAGTGGGAGACATGTACAACATACTAAGTCTAATTGTCAGTGAACTCAGGACATTGGACAAAGAGATCTCTCTAACTGAACTTAATGACAAGATCCTAATATGCTCCCCCAGCACTTGGGATTCAAGAATCTGGCCAATTAAGGATGCCAGAAGTCTGAATGAGATCACCACTGAAGCTCTATTGGGTAAGCTCAAATCCTATGAGCTACTCATCAAAAATAGAGAGGAAGAACAGAAGGCTGCCTCACCAGCCACCAGAAAAGAGAAGACCATAGCATTTAAAGCAACTGAAGATCTACCTGAAGACAAAGCCACATGCAATGATGAACTACTCAGCTTGTTGGCCAAAAGATTATACAAAATGGTCAGAAAGGACTTCAGAAGAAGATCATACAAGGAGCAGGATAAGCCATGGTATGACAAGTCCATTAGTAATAATAAAGACATTATTTGCTTTGGTTGCAGGAAACCAGGGCACATAGTTCCTGACTGTCCAGAGAACAAGAACAAGGACAGAAGGGACATAAAAGAAAGAAGAAAGGAGAAAGACTCCAAAAGGAATGGCAATGGCAAACCTTCTTCAAGCAAAAACAAGCATACAAGAAAAGGGTTTGTTGCTGAATCCTGGAGTGAGACAGAAGAGGAGTCAGAAGCCTCATCCAGCTCCAGTGATGATGAGGATGATGCAGAAGAAAAGGAGTTCTGCATGATGGCAATCAATGCCTCTCAGCACAATTCAGAGGAAGAGGAGTCAGAGTCAGACTCAGAGACTCAACCTGAAGAAGATCAGGTAATTGGTTCTTTTGATTTTAGTTCAGAAGATTTTAAATCTGAATTTAAAGCACTATGTTTAGACCTGCTAAAGTCTGAGAAAGAGATTATCTCTCTCAGAAATCAATTATCTGAACACAATACTTTAAAGTCAGAAAACTTCAAACTCTCTCAGGAGTTGGAGTGCTGTAGGGAACAGATAGCTTCACTGAATAGTGAGCTCTCTGAGGCCAAGAAGCTTGAAGAATCCCTTAATGGGAGAAGCATCAAGCTGATGGACATCACAAGCACATTGAACTCTAGATTTAATAGTACACTGGGCTTGGGTGCCTTATCCAGCCAACCTATTGTTCTAACAACCCCAATCAAATTCATTTCTGACAAAGGAAAGGGAGTTGTAGAGGTTGCTAGGAAAAATTCTGAACTGCCTCAGAAAACCAAGTCCCAGCAGATATTGTCGAACGGATATCGACGATCGCCGAATGAAGATCGACGATCGCCGAACGGAGCTCGACGATCTCAGGAACCATCGTCGAACGCAGATCGACGATCTCAGCCAAGGTCGTCGAACGCAGGTCGACGATCTCAAATACCTGACCTCACCCATTGTCGACCGTCGAATGGAGCTCGACGATCTGACCCAAGATCGTCGAACGCAGCTCCAAGATCATCGAACAGAGGTCAGAGCTCTGGAAAATTTTTCAAAGGCAAATCAAAATTGAATCCTAAGGGTCCTACATCCCAAATCTTTAACCCTTATACTGAATGGATTATACCTCCAAGGAGATATCATCCTGAAGGATATAAGAGTCAACCTGGGATGTCTTTCATTTCAGATTTTAGAGGTTATCAACCTAGGCCCAAGGTAAACTGGGTCAAAAACAAATGAATTGTCTTATGTGCAGGTGAAGAACTATCCAACATCTAACCAACAATGGTATTTGGATAGTGGGTGCTCTAAGCACATGACAAGGAACAAGGACAACCTCACTTTCTTTAGAGCCAAGCTTGGACCCAAAGTTATCTTTGGTGATTCAAACTTTGGACAAACTAAAGGATATGGTGCAGTCCAGATTGGTTCAGTAACCTTCAAGAAGGTAGCTTATGTGGAAGGACTGAAGCACAACCTAATCAGCATCAGTCAGCTGTGTGATGAAGGCTACCAGGTGACCTTCAGCAAAGCCTTATGCAAAATCAAGTCAGAGGACAACACAACTGTGTTGACAGGTAAAAGAAAAGGTAACATCTACCTAGTAGATTTTCTTTCAACTGATGTAGATATCTGCTTGTTTAATTCTGTCAGTAGACCAAATATTTTATGGCATAAGAGATTAGGACACCTAAACCTTAGAACTATTGCTAGGCTATCCAAAGACAACCTTGTTAGAGGTCTACCTTCTGGCCCCTACAAAAAGGAAGAACTCTGCAGGGCTTGTCAATTAGGCAAGCAAACTAAAAACAGCTTTAAGTCACTTAATAAGAGTGATTCACCTAAGATATTGTATCTGTTACACATGGATCTTTTTGGACCCATCTCAGTACAAAGCCTAGGAGGGAAATCCTACACTTTAGTAGTTGTAGATGACTTCTCTAGATTCACTTGGGTGTTCTTTGTAAGGAAGAAGTCTGATAACTTTAAGTGTTTGACAGAGTTTCTCAAATGTATACAGATTGAGTTCAATACTCACATTGCCCTGATCAGAAGTGATCATGGGACAGAGTTTGATTCTCTTCTTATGCAAGAGTTCTGTCAGAGTGAAGGGATCAGGCATACTTTCTCAGCTCCTAGAACTCCTCAACAAAATGGGGTAGCTGAAAGGAAAAATAGAACCCTTATTGAATCTGCCACTACATTGTTGTCAGATGCTCATCTACCTCTATCCTTCTGGGCAGAGGCAGTGAGCACCTCCAACTATGTGTTGAACAGAAGTCTAATACATAAACTAAAGGGAAAGACTCCCTATGAACTACTCAAAGGGAAGAAACCTAAAGTTGACTATTTTAGAGTCTTTGGTTGTATTTGCTACATTCACAATAATGACAAGAAATACTTAGCAAAATTTCAAGCCAAAGCTGATGAAGGAGTGTTTCTGGGATACTCCATGATCAGCAAGGCTTATAGGGTCTATAATAAATCATCTTTAAAAATTGAGGAATCTGTTCATATTTCTTTTGATGAATCTAACATGTCTTTCAAGGAGAAGATTTCTTCTACCATAGAACCTTTGCAGGAACATTCTCTAGTTGAAGACCTGAACAAGTTACAGGTTACTCAAAGGGATGAAAGCAGTGAAGATGAAGAACATGCTCAACATATTGAAGAACAACTTGAAGAGCCAGTTGTTGTACCACAAGAGGAAACAACAACACATGTTGGTGAACAATCAACACCCCCTGTTGATTTAGTAACATCAAGAGACCATCCAATTTCCCAAATAATTGGAGAAATCTCAGCTGGTGTGCAAACCAGAAATCAGGTCAACCAAAACCTGTTGCACACCTGCTTCCTATCTCAAATTGAACATCAGTCCATTCAAGATGCAGAGTAAGATCCACACTGGATCATTGCAATGCAAGAAGAGTTGCATCAATTTGGGAGGAACAAAGTATGGGAACTAGTGCCAAAACCTAAGGATCATTCCATTGTTGGAACAAAATGGGTATTCAGAAACAAATTGGATGATCAATGAGTAATTATAAGAAACAAGGAAAGGCTAGTTGCTCAGGGATACTCTCAAGAAGAAGGAATAGACTACGACCAGACCTTTGCACCTGTTGCAAGATTGGAAGCCATCAGAATATTTCTAGATTATGCAGCTCACAAATGCTTCAAGATATATCAGATGGATGTCAAAAGTGCTTTCTTGAATGGAGACATCAAAGAGGAAGTTTATGTCAGACAACCTTCAGGTTTTATCTCTCCAACTTATCCTGATTATATTTTTAGATTAAATAAAGCATTATATGGTCTCAAGCAAGCTCCTAGAGCATGGTATGAGACCCTAGCATGCTTTCTCTTGGAAAATAGTTTTATAAGGGGTAGAGTAGACCAAACTTTTTTCATTAGAACCCATAAGTCCCATACCCTACTAGTACAAATTTATGTAGACGATATCATTTTTGGTTCTACTGACTCCAAATTGTGCAAAAGGTTTTCTAACCTGATGCATTCTAAATTTGAGATGAGTAGCATGGGTGAGCTATCCTTCTTCCTAGGATTGCAAGTCAAGCAACATACTGAAGGCATCTTTATTTCTCAAACCAAATATGCAAATGAACTGGTTAAGAAATTTGGTATGTCTGAGGCATCTTGTATGAAAACACCCATGCCTACTAATGCTGCATTGGATGCTGATGAACATGGGAAACCTGTTGATCAGACAACATATAGAGAAATGATTGGCTCTTTACTGTATCTTACAGCTAGTAGACCAGATATAATGTTTGCTACATGTATATGTGCTAGGTTCCAAGTAAGCCCTAGAGAGTCACACCTAACTTTAGTAAAGAGGATTCTCAGGTATGTTAAAAGTTGTCCAAATCTAGGTCTCTGGTATCCAAAAGATTCAACATTTGATTTAACTAGATTCTCTGATGCTGATTATGCTGGATGCAGAATTGACAGGAAAAGCACCAGTGGAACTTGTCAGTTCCTTGGTGACAGACTTGTCTCTTGGTTTTGTAAGAAACAAACATCTGTGTCAGCTTCAACTGCTGAAGCTGAATATATGACTGCAGGCAGTTGTTGTTCACAAATCTTGTGGATCCAAAACCAACTCCTAGACTATGGCTACAACTTAGAGAAGTCTAAAATCTTTTGTGATAACACAAGTGCTATTTCCATAGCTCAAAATCCAGTCCTCCATAGTAGGACAAAACACATAGAGATTAGGCATCATTTCTTAATGGATAATGTTGAAAAGAATAAAATTGAATTACAATATATCCCAACTGATTTACAAAGGAGAGATATTTTCACCAAGCCCTTGGATGAAAAGAAACACACCTTCTTCCTAAATCAGTTAGGAATGTTAGATGGAGGAAGCCTTAAATAATATCCAAGATTTTGAAAGCTTAAAAATTGACCAATACTAGGCAAACATACTGATTTTTCTTAGTGTCTAGAGCTTTTCTGATCTCTGAACTGCGCTCGACGATTTGCCCCAAGATCGTCGAACGGAGATCGACGATTTCCAAAAATCGTCGAACTGAGTTCAGCGTCTCTCAGATAGTATGAACTATCTCTTCCGGTCAACGATCGTCGAACGGCGCTCGACGATTATGTTCTTTGAACGATCGTTGAACGGAGCTCGACGCTCTCCAATATCGTCAAACAGAGATCGACGATGTTGAAAACTCTTCAGATTCCTTTAGTAGCTTTGATCGTCGAACTGAGTTCAACGATCTTTCCATTTCTGCGTCGAACCCTAATATAAAACTCATTTTTCGCCGTCGTTCTCTTTTGCGCTTTCGATTTCTCTGCAAGAATTTTCTTTCCCTCCAAACAGTTCTACACTTGGTCGTTTTGTTTGTTGAGGTTTTGCAGGTACCAATGACTGTGTCAGTTACTGTTCTTGCTGCAATGAAGTTTGATGCTGGGTTTGATATTGATATAGAATCCTTCAGCACGACTGACCAGATTTTTCAAGATATACTGGGTTTGTTCAAGGATCAGAATCTGACTGCCATAATGACCACCAGGATCAAGCTGGCTTCTGATGAAATCAAGGAGTGGGTTTATACTGCCCATAATCAAGATAACTCTACAATAGTTGGGTCTATTGCTGGAAATCAGGTACCCTTGACCCCAACCATCCTATCAGAAGTTTTGGAGTTGAGAAATGGAGAAGACTCTGCTGAGCTATCTGGAGAAGAGTATTCTGAACTGCTTGCCAGGATGGGTCATCCAGAGGGAAACCCTAGCAAGCTCTTCAAAAGGAACATGTCTGTAGAATACAGGTTCATGGCAGATGTGGTGGGGAAAGTGCTACTGGCAAAGCACTCTGCCCATGATAAAATATCAAGATATCAGCTCTGCCTCATGGGAGCTCTTGTGGACAAGAAGAATTTGAATTGGGGAGAGGTTTTCTTTGACCTCATCAAAAAGAAAATCAATAAAAGTTTTGTTAATTTTGGGAGAATTATTGGAGTATTTCTGCAGCACAGGTGTCCTTCCTTGCTGGTCTCCTCTGGAGTTCATATCAATGCCTCCAAGAGATTGTCTTGTGCCCTCTTTGGAAAGTGGGACAGACAGATAAGCAAGCCTAGCAGGCCCTCCTCCAGTGCTCCTTCAGGCACAAGGACTCAAAGAGTCACTCCTCCACAGGTCTCTGCCCCTACAGATGACCTGACTGCTGCTGTTGCTTCTCCTCCTCCTCCTCCAATTCCATCCCTTCCCATATCATCCACCATTCCAGCTCCATCCACCATCATCATATCCAGCCCATCTCCAACATCAACACCTTCTCCAGAACCTATTCTACCTCCACCAGCAGGCCAATTCCACCCACTGTTCTCCTATCCTCCACCAGATATCACCTCATCACCCTCTCATTCATCCTTCACCCTGCTTGATGATTCCTTTATGGATGATTCCCCATCATCTCCTCCTGAGTTACCTTCCTCCTCCACTTCATTTCAAGACCTCCTACACAAGATCATTGATCAACCAACTTTCACCCCATCCATATCCATTCCCCTATCCTCCATTTCCACCTTGCCAACACCTCAGCCATCCTTTCCACAATTCTCCAGCTCTCCACTTCCAGAACTTTCAGCTGCTTCCATACCTTCTACCTCTGCTCCAGCTCTTGAGCAAGTAGACCTCTCAGCCCTTGCTGATAGGTTGTATGAGCTGTTTGCCCCCAGGCTCTCTCTATTGTTGGAGACCTCCTTGGCTCCTCTACACCTGTCAGTGTCAGCCCTTTCTGCCATGCTCTATTCACTCTTCCCTCAGGCAGCACCTACAACAGTGTGCCTTGATCCAGACATGTCTGCATCCAGGCAGGGGGAGATGCCATATGAAGTGAATCTTCATGCTGCTGCTGCAGCTGCTTCTGTATGCTCTCTGTCTGCTGCTGCTGTTAGTACTGCTTCTTCTGCTGCTCCTCCTCTTGTTGCTGTTGCTGTGCCTCTAGAAAGTCAGATTTCAACTGCAGTTCTTGTAATAGACCTCAGGTCTTTGCTTTCAGCTTTTGATTCTGCTTTCTTCAGCTGTCTGCCAGAGGTTAATGCTGTCCAGCCCCCAGAAGACTTATCCAAGGCACTTGTGCCTTTCTCTTGCTGTGACCCTAGCATTATCACTTCTTTTGTAAATTCAGTAATTGCTGCTGCTGCTTCTTCTGAAGAAAGGACTGATTTTGCTTCTGAGAATGTTGATACTACTGCTGCTGAAATTCTTACTGTTTCTGATGAACCATCTTCCATGGACATTCTGATGTCAGAGGCCACTGAATTTGAGCCTTCTGCAGTCTTTGATAATGTTCCTTCTGTTGCTGATAGTGAATTTGCTGTTTCTGCTGCTGCTAGTGAAGTTGCTGCTGTTGTCACCTGTCCAGAGCCTACTGCTGCTGTTGTTGTTTCTACTTCACCTTCTTCATCTACTGCTGTCCCTGCTGTTACCATCTTAACACCTGCTGCTGCTGCTATTTCAACTTCTGCCTCATCTGCTTCAGCTCAGCTCAAAAAGGACTTGATGAAGAAAATAGATGCTCTCTATGAGGACCAGAGCTCTGAATCTGATGAATTTAAAACAGACTCTGATGACTCTTCTGCTACCATTGCCAGAAAAAGGAAGGTAAGGAGCAAAGCAATGAAAAGGGTACCTCCTGCTAAAGTTAAAGATAACAATGATATCCCATATTACATTCTGCATAACTGCCCAATTACTGAACACTGGATGCAATACTCTAAAAATCAGCTGAAAGCAATGAAGAAAAAGAGAAAATATGAGAAGGGTTCATCCCAATTCCAGCACTCTCATCCTCCTCCACCACCTCCTCCTGATACAGGTGCAGGTGGAAGCTCTGCAAGTCAACCCCCAGCCAGAAGTCAGGCTCCCTATCAACCTCATGCCAGATCTTACCACAGGGAAAGCCAATCCAGGGGTTCTCATTCTAGGAGAGGAGGATATAGGGGTAATCAGAGAGATATTCAAGTCTATTCTAAAGGTTACTCCAGGCAGCACCCATATTCCAGGGAAAGACATAGTTCTTCTGATACAACATCTGGTTCTTTCCCTTACAAGCTAAAAGAAACTGTGTCTGCCAGGCCTTCTCAAGACAATCCCTCCAACAGGTATGAGCCACCTGTACCTTTTGAGGACCCTGAAAATAATCCAGCTGCTTGGACTTCTAGGTTAAAGGAATTAGTTGCACTGGATCAGATTAAAAAGGCCAAAGAATAAGGATTAGATTCTTCTAACATTTCTACTATGTCTGAACAGAGACAGAAAGAACTAGAGAGATATGCTTCAAGTAAATTCTTTGATGCAGACAGGTACATGGAATTACACCCTGAAGTAGTGGTTCCCAGGCTTAAACAGCAAACATCTTTAGGTGCAGCAGATGACACCAGATCTAAGAAGGAAGCCCTCAATCCTAACAGAGAGATTAAAATGGTTAAGGGCAAAGAGAAGAAATGATATTGTAAGGTGACAATTTCTGCAATTTCTGATGATTATCTGGATGCTATATATATATCTCTGTGATTCTGCATGTATAGCTGTTGTTTTTATGTTTTACTGATTGTATGTTGTTATTTAAGTTTTTCCAAAGTCTGTAAATAGTAATCCTAACCCAAATAGGGGGAGATTGTTGGAACACCCTATTACTAATTTGGGTCAGGATCACTATGTCTCTAGGAACCTTTGCTTGACCTCCTGTATAGCTTAATAGGTCAATTAGAATTGAGTCTAAGGGTTAGAAGTCTAGGTTTGGAAGCTGCCCTAAAGACCAAGATTTTGTGTTTAGAGACTAAGTCATATCATCGAGCTCAGCACGACGATTCGTCGAACTCCGATCGACGATCGTCTAGCTCAACTTCGACAGATCGTCGAACTCCATTCGACGATCGCTGAGCTCAACTTCATAATATCGTTGAACTCCATTCGACGATCGGTGAGCTCAGGTTGACGATTTTGACTCTGCTTTGGATCTTTATCTCTGAGCTCAGTTCGACGATCTTTGAGCTCAGATCGATGATATTTTGCTGTTGTATATTTCCAGATCGCTGAGCTCAGCTCGACGATAGCAGAGCTCAGTTCGGCGATTTCAGATAACCTCCAGAATGTTTCTAAATTCAAATTCAAATCAGTCAGGAGTTATTCTGCAATTAATTCAGAGATTTGCTTGCCGTTTTCATTTATTTCTGGACCAAGTTTCAAAGGATTTTTCAAGGAATATTTCTGTGGACTTTCCTCCAGAAGAGATTATGCAATTAAGGATGCAATTAATACAGGCCAACAGCTATACTTAACAGAGAATGTTATTCTATTCTATACCAGAGAATAAAAGACAGGATTTTTGAATCTCTCAGAAGAACACACACAATACAGAGAGAGGATACAGATTACAGAGACACATTCAAAAATCTTCTATCACAAAAGAATTCTGAAGAACACTCATCCAAGGAGATCAAGCCTTCTCAAATCTTTAGATCTCCTTAGTCTTCAAAGTGTTCAAGGACAACATATTTCCAGACTCCAGACATTCAACATTTCAGCTATTGCTGAAATCATCTATTGCTGGAGTTCAATCTTTGAAGGCCTATCACCCTCTGCAAAGCTTTTCTTCCTGAAGATCTCAAGGATTCAGGGGGAGCCTTGACAACAACAATCCACATAGTCTTCTCAGTTGTTTGAGAAAGAGAAGACTTCCATCATTCTCTCACCCCCACTCTGTAAAGGGTTTCTCAAACTCTCTTCAAAAGTTTGAGCTTGGTTTTTGAGTACCTTGTCAAAAGCTCATTGGTGGCAAGACACCTGATCAAAAAATCTGCTTTGGTTTTTGAGCACCTTATCAAAAGCTCATTGGTGCCCAGGACACCTGATCAACTCATCCTGCAGTGGATTCCTACCTAGGGTGGCAGAAGAGTGGATGTACCCAAGTTTGGGGAACCACTATATTTCCTTGTGTCTTCTGGTTTTGCTTGTTTTCATTTTTGTTTCTGGCCTTGATTTTTCTGTGATTAGCTTTTGTTTTACTTAGTGCTGTGATTAGTTTTATTTACTGCTTCCCTGCTCACTCTTATTACAACAATTATTGTAAAAAGTTTCAAAGCACCATATACTCTATTCACCCCCCTCTAAAGTATATCAGATCTAGCTGCTCTTTCAATAAGTTGTAAGTACCTGGAGGGGACTTACTAGTGTTTTCCGGTTGCTGTAAAAGAGAAGTTAGTGGCAGATATGGAAGTAAAGTAAGCTGCAAGTACCTGAAGGTAACTTGCAGGAATCTGCCAGTCTCTGCAAAAAAGAGTTCGAAGCGGATGTAATATGTGAAAGTAAGTTGCAAGTACCTGTGAAGAAACTTGCAAGCATCTGTCGATCTCTACAAGAAGAGAGTTAGAAGCAGATGTGGTATATGAAAGTAAGTTGCAAGTACCTGTGAAGAAACTTTTAAGCATCTGCTGATCTCTGCAAAAAATAGTTAGAAGCAGATGTGATTTATGAAAGTAGGTTACAAGTACCTGTGAAGAATCTTACAAGCATCTGCTGATCTCTACAATAAAAGAGTTAGAAGCAGATGTGATATATGAAAGTAGGTTGCAAGTAACTGTGAAGAAACTTGCAAGCATTTGCTGATCTCTACAAGAAAAGATTTAGAAGCAGATGTGATATATGAAAGTAAGTTGCAAGTACCTTTGAAGAAACTTGCAAGCATCTGCTGATCTCTACAAGAAAAGAGTTAGAAGCAGATGCGTTATATGAAAGTAGATTACAAGTACCTATGAAGAAACTTGCAAGCATCTGCTGATCTCTGCAAGAAAATAGTTAGAAGCAGATGTGATATATGAAAGTAGGTTGCAAGTACCTGTGAAGAAACTTGCAGACATTTGCAAGAAAAGAGTTAGAAGCAGATATGATATATGAAAGTAGGTTGCAAGTACCTGTGAAGAAACTTGCAAGCATCTACTGATCTCTGCAATAAAAGAGTTAGAAGCAGATGTGATATATGAATGTAAGTTGCAAGTACCTGTGAAGAAACTTACAAGCATATGCTGATCTCTGCAAGAAGAGAGTTAGAAGCAGATGTGGTATATGAAAGTAAGTTGCAAGTACCTGTAAAGAAACTTGCAAACATATGCTGATTTCTACAAGAAAAGAGTTAGAAGCAGATGTGATATATGAAAGTAGGTTTCAAGTACCTGTGAAGAGACTTGCAAACACCTGCTGATCACTGCAAAGAGAAGAGTGAGCAGCAGATATAATATAATGAATTGAGCTGCAAGTACCTGAGCGAAACTTGCAAATGCTAACTATTGATGAGATAGGATAGATGTGATCATATAATAGAGGAAATGCTTAATGAACTCTTCTGATAAATGAATGAAGATCAAACCCGAATAGTGATCTTCTTGCTAGATTAGAGATATCTTTAGCATGAAGTCCAGATCAATAAGTCGAGCATTGACTGTTGACATGATATAATAGATATGATCAGATTAGTAGAGAAGAAGCTTGACGAATTCTGCCAATCTTAACCAGATTACAATAGCAAGGCTTGATGATTAAGAAGAGTCAGATTCTTTGATCAATGATTGATGCCATTAACATTTGATAAGAGTAACGAAGAACTTTGCAGATCATCATCTGATAGAGATTTGAGCAAGAAATGTATATAAGATGAGAATAAGCAGAAATGATTGTTGTGAATCCTTTTGATAGGTCGGATTTAACCTATTCATCTTTGAAAAAGGCAATTGAAAATAAATTGGCCTATACTCGGAGATGACCAAGAAACGGCTGGATACTGCCACAGGAGATCACCTGTGGGCCTTATGCATCGCTTGTCCAAGAAAGGTCATCAGGTGTATAGTCCTACTAAGAGCGGGCTAGCCGCGCATCCTTTAGAAGGGAACAAAAGAGAAAATCATGGGAAATCATGAGAAGGATCGCTAGATACACTGCTCTCATGCCTCGGGATACACCATCACTGATCAATGAGACTAGTTGCGCCAAGTGGCCTAAAGCATTACTTGTTTGTGGAAATATCAGTGGAGTTATGGGCCCTTGAAAGCACGGGTTGAGAGTACCATAGAGTGTTTGACCATCATATTTGTGAGATGATCGAAGAGACAAGGCTATTCTTGATCACCATTGCTTGTCAAGCAAAGATCATTATAACTGTAATGTATCCTTAACGGAGCATAACATAGCTAACACATGGGCCTTCATGGCACACATTTTGTGTCAGATACTGGCTAGGACCGAATTCCCATATACCACTGCATGAGAGTTGGATAGCCCCCACTACACATATGCGAACACTCCCCGCGATATGCGGTCATTGTGGCCTTACACCAGAATCCAATCTCAAGGGGGCCTATAGCAAGACTCGGCGATATCTCAGTGGTTCAGTGATCTCTTTGGCAAAGAGAAATAGAGGAAGAAACATTACAAAAAGGGAAATATGTCAGTATAGGATCCCTGAAGTAAATTTTATTGAAATGCAAGAAGGTACACTTAGAAGTGTTTCGAGATGAAATTGTTCAAAGAGTAAGAGTAGAGATAACCCGTCATGGTTGTGAAAAAACATTGAAGAACTATGAAGTCATTTGTTGGATTAGAATAGTCTTCCAAGCACGCCCTCATCATCGACATCGAAGCATTCAACAGTATTGTTAACAACAAGGAGAGGGTGTTCTTCGACTAGGCTCACTCCTCTTGAGCAACAAGGAATGTCTACAACTTCTTTGCCCTTTGTGGTTGCTGGATCAGGGCGATCATCTTTGGGAAGTAGGTCACACATCTTACCCTCCGCAACATCTTTTGAACTAGTTGGTGGAGTGCTCGACAGTTCTCAGTTAGGTTGCCTGGCTCTTTATGGAATTCGCAATATGGATCTGAGTCTTTAGATCTTTGATCAGCTAGTCGATAAGGCCTTTTTTAGTTAGCCCTGTCTTTCATGACTTGGCTTACTTCTAACATGTACTCATCTAGTTCAGACTCAGGCAAGTCATCATCTTGTTGTTGTTGGACCGCAGCTGTTTGCGAAGATGGAGCTGTTAGCAGCAATGGATCCCGAGTACGATCATGGTCCTGGAAGGGATATCGATGACGCTGAAACCTTCTTCACTTCCTTGAGTGAGATGAGAAATCTTTGTGAGGAGACCTCGGAGGCTTCTTGTGAGAAGGATCTTTCTCTAATATAAGCCTGGAGACGAAGCCTGGATTGCACTTTTCACCTCGAATATATGAGTTGGCTAAGGAAATCAACTCTTGGTATATTCTTGGTGCTCGGACATTGGCTTCAAACTTGAGCGGCCCTTCACGAAGATCGTAGATAAGAGCCACTCAGTACATTTCTTGACCAACAATATCTATATCCAAGATTTCTCTCTAGAATTGATCAACAAACTGAGACCAAGTCTCGTTATCATGTTGCTTGATCTCAAAGAGGGTTTCTGGACCGCTCTTTCTCTTAGTTGAAGTAGAGAATATGAGCAAGAACTCCCTTTGCAGATCAACAAAGGAAGTGATGGATTGAGGGAGAAGACCATAGAACCAATCCCTCACTTGTCCATCAAACAACGTCACAAGGAGTTTGCACTTGGTAGCATCTGAAAGAGACTTGAGAGCTATGTCTAATTCAAAAGCTTGAAGGTGCTTTGTTGGATCAGTCTCTTTAGTGTAGATTGGTAACCTGGGCTCTCTGAAATTAACTGGAGTAGGTTCATGATGAACATTCTCTGTAAATGGAGAAGGCTCTTCCTACTCTCCTACAATATAAGGATAAAAGGGAGCATAAGTTGCAGCTGCAAAAGGAGGAGGATGATAGAAAGGAAAAGTTGCTGCAGGAGGAGCAAAGGTAAGAGCTGATGGGTAAGGATGACTTCCCTGAAAGTTGAGAAATCTTGCAGAACTTCCCCGGGCTGCTTCCCGGAAGAAGTTTTGACGAGCTGTAAACTCTTCATCTTGAGGTCGCAAAGGGGCTGCAGGCCCTTGCAGAAAGGTTATTATATAAGGAAGATAGACCAGTGGGCAAGCTGGAGGATAAGCCTGTTGATTATCCAATGTTGGCGTTGGATTGACCAGAGCAGCTGGAGTAACTGGAGCTGTTGTAGGTTGTGTGTCTAATCGCTGCGTGATTGCTGTAAGCATTTGGTCGATTACTTGAAATTGCTGGGCATTTTCACGGCATAATTGCTTGAAGGCCTCCTAGAGAGGATCATCTCTAAGACTTGATTCAGCAAGATTCTCGGCTTAATGATGTTCTCACATAGCTAACTGTCAGTTTTCACCGTCTGTTCGGATCTAAAGGTCGCGTGTGAACTATTGATGCGTGAAAATGGCAGTGCCTAGTTAACGGGTCGTTCGATCTCACAAGCTAGGTGAAGAAGAGGGTTGTGAGGCTGATGAGAAGGAAAGGAGGAAGCTTCAGAGTGCTCGAGAGTGGAGCAAGCACTTGTGCGGGGATAGACGAGAGATTTGCTGAGAGCAGCCAGGAAGGCTGATGATCAGTGGAGAAGGTTAATGATCAACAGAGAATGCTGATAATCAGCAGAGAATGCTGATGATCAGGAGAGAAGCTTGATGATCAGCAGAGGAGGTTGATGTTCAGCAGAGGAGCTTAATGATCAGCAGAGGAGATTGATGATCAACAGAGAAGCTTGATGATCAGCGGAGGAGGTTGATGATCAGCGGAGAGGCTTGATGATCAGCAGAGGAGGTTGATGATCAGCGGAAGAGCTTGACGATCAGCGAAGAAGCTTGATGATCATCGGAGGTGCTTGATGATCAGCGGAAGAGCTTGATGATCAGCGGAGAAGCTTGATGATCAACAGAGAAGGTTGATGATCAGCGGAGAAGCTTGATGATTAGTGGATGAGGTAGATCATCAGTAGATAAGGATGATGGTCAGTGGACAAGCTTGATGATCAGCGGAGGAGGTTGATGATCAGTGGAGGAGCTTGATGATCAGTGGAGGAGCTTGATGATTAACAGAGAAGGTTGATGATCAACGGAGAAGCTTGATGATCAGCGGAGAAGCTTGATGATCAGCGGAGGAGGTTGATGATCAGTAGAGGAGCTTGATGATCAGCAGAGGAGCTTGATAATCAGCGGAGGAGCTTGATGATTAGTAGAGGAGGTTGATGATCAGCAGAGGAGGTTGATGATCAGCAGAGGAGCTTGATGATCAGCGGAGGAGCTTGATGATTAGCGGAGGAGGTTGATGATCAGTGGAGAAGCTTGATGATCAGCGGAGGAGGTTGATGATCAGCGGAGGAGCTTGATGATCATCAGAGAAGCTTGATGATCAGCGGAGGAGCTTGTTGATCAGCGGAGGAGCTTGATGGTCAGCCGAGAAGCTTGATGATCAGCAGAGAATGTTGATGATCAGTGGAGAAGCTTGATGATTAGCAGAGGAGGTTGATCATCAGCAGAGAAGGCTGATGATCAGCGGAGAAGCTTGATGATTAGCGGAGGAGGTTGATGATCAGTGGAGGAGATTGATGATCAACGGAGGAGCTTGATATTTAGTAGGGAAGGTTGATGATCAGCGAAGAAGCTTGATGATCAGTGGAGAAGCTTGATGATCAGTGGAGGAGGTTGATGATCAACAGAGAAGCTTGATGATCAGCGGAAGTGCTTGATGATCAGTGGAAGAGCTTGATGATCAGTGGAGGAGCTTGATGATCAGCAGAGGAGCTTGATGATTAGCAGATAAGCTTGATGATCAGCAGAGAAGGCTGATGATCAGCGGAGAAGCCTGATGATTAGTGGAGGAGGTTGATCAAGAGCTGTCGATCAGATGGTTACTTTGATGGTTATGCTTGTAGATTGATGTCGAGGGAGTTGAGCAGAGAAGAAGAGAGTGGGCCTTTAACTGTGAGAACAATAGACTTCGCCCGTCGCGGCTTAAATGCCACTCTTGCGACGGGCTTTTGATTTAATCAAGAAACAAGATTACAACTTGCTATTGCACCTTTACATGAGAAAACAATAAAGGGTACAAAGGGGGAAGCTGGCGGCTACGGAAGAAGTTGCCAGAGGTTAAGGAAAAGAGGATGCTAGCAGGCCGCACGGCTTGATGGCAAGCTGTGGAAGACTGGAAAACTGAGTCCACATGACTTGATAATCAACTGTGGAGGACTGGAAAATTGAGTCTGCAGCTCTTGCTGGCAGCGGCAGATTTCCTCCCATGGTTCGTCCCGTCCTCAAATGATAGGTATCATGGTATATTTATAGGCCCGGGGAAGATCTTTTAGAAGCGGGGCCCAGTGACATCATCATGGAGACTTGTGCGGACTCGGCTAGCAAGCTGCCTGGCTAGGCAGACTATGAGAAGACAGGCCATATCCTTTGGGCTGCTGGGACAGCAGAGGGTGCAGCCTGAGGACCAGGCCGTCCCTGAGGTGGCAGCCTGAGGAGCAGAGGGGGCAGCCTGAGGAGCAGGCTGCCCCTGAGGTGGCGGCCTGAGGAGCATGCCTCCTCCTTAGGGCTGTTGAGGTAGCAGAAGGGGTGGCCTGAGGAGCAGGCCGCCCCTGAGGTGGCCGCCTGAGGAGCAGGATGCCTCCTTAGGGCTGTTGAGGCAGCAGATGGGGCATCTTAAGGAGCAGCCCTCCCCTGAGGTGACGGCCTTGAGGAGCAGGCCGCCTCCTTAGGGCTGCTTAGGCAGTGGAGGGGGCGGCCTGAGGAGCAGGCCGCCCCTGAGATGGAGGCCTGAGGAGCAGGACACCTCCTTAGGGCTGCTGAGGCAGCAGAGGAGGGCGGCCTGAGGAGCAGGCCGCCCCTAGGCAGGCAGAGGAGGAGGCCTGAGGAGCAGGCCACCATCCTGGCAGGTAGAGGAGGCAACCTGAGGAACAGGCCGCCCCTAGGCATATAAACATGGTGGCCTGGGGAGCAGACTGCCCTCTTGGTCAAGCAGAGCTGGCGGCCTGGGGAGCCAGCCGCCCTCTTGGTCAAGAAGAGCTAGCGGCCCGGGGAGCAGGCTGCCCTCTTGGTCAAGCAGAGCTGGCGGCCTGGGGAGCAGGCCGCCATCTTGGTCAAGCAGAGGTGGCGGCTTGGGGAGCAGGCCGCCCTCTTGGTTAAGTAGAGATGGCGGCCTGGGGAGCAGGCCGCCCTCTTGGTCAAGCAGAGCTGGCGGCCTGGGGAGCAGGCCGCCCTCTTGGTCAAGTGAGCTGGAGCGTGAATCCATCGAGCCCGCGACAGTTGAGTTGGTCCGTAGGGTTGATGCCAGCTGGGCGACCTGGCAGACTGAAGGAATAAATCGCACAGATCACCCCCTATTACTTTAGATTGCCTCCTATAAGGAAAAATGCTGCGCGGTTAGCAGGCCTAACCGTATGACCTGTGAGGGTGGGAACAGCCCGTCGTCCTGCACGGCACGCAGTAGCTATGCAACCTGGGTGTACTGAGAAATCTGTCTGCCTACACTTGGACTTGTCGCGAACTCCAGGGAGAACCTAGAGCAGGCCGCGACTAGTGAGCTGGCTACCTTGGGAAAGATTGCCGATTTCTGGGTTAACAGTTATAACTCGTGATATTGTGTCTAACATGCTAGAAATGGCTTGAAAAATCAATGTTATATTGTTAAATTTTCATATATAGAGTTTAGAACATTGGTCCAAAATTACTATAGTAAGGTCTTTGTATTCAAGTTAAAGTGTATTTATCTATGTGAGTAGATTTTGATTTATCCGGGGACCTAGAAAAATGTATAAATTGATAATAAACAAAAAAAGGAAAACTCATATATTTGTTATCATAATATGTGTCAAGGATACCCCCCAAGCAATACTCATTTCTCCCAATAAGGCTTCATTAGCATTGTGAGGATGAGAACCTAGGTATTTGGAATCGTTTCGATCTTGTGCAAATGAAGTAAATTGAGTCCGGGCCCCTTTGTTCTTGTCTTAGTATATTGTAGATGGAAACGTGACACTATTTTTCATTTCATCACTCGTGTGTTAACATATTAATTTATTGAAATAAAACATGTACTCATGATTATTTTTACTTGGTGTTTTTTCTTTCATGCGAAACACACACCTGTCATTATTTTATCTAACTCTTCCATGCCTAAGAATTGGACTTAAACCGCACTGACTATCTGTCGCACAAGTGTACTAGTACACAATTACTATTCATGGTACTTAGAATATTACACTGTAATACCTCTATTAATCACTTGACATTGTATGCCAAATCTTCTGTATTTAGATTGACATGCTTTGTCCAAAATTTCTTATGATCTGCCATTAATTTAAATCAAATTTTTTTTTGAATGTTTGTTAGGTCTATAATCTTTGTGCCCATCTAGTATTTTCTTTCTCTTATGCATTTTTATATGCTTTACAGAAACTTCATCTTTCTGATTTGATTGTTCATGAGTTAGTCCTATGTTAGTCACAATCATAGGGGGAGCACACACGTAAGGGGAGCACACATGTAGGGGGGCATACATGTGGGGGGAGCATATATGTGGGGGAGCATATATTTATGGGGGAGCACAGGAGAACACATATGGGGGGAGTTATACTTCTATCACACTGAGCAATCTTGTTTAGTAAACCTCATTATATTTCACACATTATTGGATTACACTATACCATACTACTAATGATTTATATCTCATAAACGGGATTCAATATTATCAAAGGGAGAGTTTTTTGGAACACATGGTCCGCATCTCTTTGGTTTGGTAATATCAAATTGCAAGTTGTATTTGATAACACTCATGTTGGGTATAGTGTACAGGGTTATAGGTATGAAGAATGAGATTTTCAATCTCTATGACCTACTATTGGGTGGTAGCTCTACCGCCGGCCCTAGCGACACCAGATTAAAGTGAACGAGCAAACACTTCTCTCTATGACCTACCACCATGCGCTAGCCCTACCGCCGAGCGTTAGCCATTTCAACGATCATCGAAGTCAATTGTTTCGAGAAGAAATGTTACCGCTGGGCATTAGCCATTTCGACAATCG
The DNA here is from genome assembly GCA_039583875.1 of Platanthera guangdongensis. Lineage (NCBI taxonomy): Eukaryota > Viridiplantae > Streptophyta > Magnoliopsida > Asparagales > Orchidaceae > Platanthera > Platanthera guangdongensis. The sequence goes on along the minus strand of CM077160.1, from coordinate 11,053,027 downwards.
TCGAGTCAACTGTGTCGAGAAGAAATGCTACCTCTGGGAGCTATCCTTACCACACCGCGTTATCCAAAAGCAGTGAGATTATTTTAGGATATTTTTCCTAATTTGATTGACAGCTGGCGACACCGCCTAAAAAGACCTATAGTCGTGCGCTAGCTATACCGCTGGAGGTAGCTTATTTACAAAGATACTATAAAGCACGCGTTTCTTTTTCTGAGGAGAAAAGGAGGAGAATTATAAGCTTTGGGTTCGGCCACCTCCTCTATAGTTTCCAACCGCCGTCTCCGTGCAAGGAAAAGTGAAATTTGTCCCTCCCATTCGTGATCAAAGAACTTTGAGGAGCAAAGTTTCCAGTGGCCATCAGTAGTTGATCAAGTGCAAGAAGAACGACATTCAGATGCATCGATCGTGCACCACTCTATGGAGGACTTCTTGTTTGAGGGATCAATTGTTTCAAATCTCTTTATTTATACCCTTTCTCTTTTCTAATCATTCTGTGTATTAGGAAGATCGACCGGGGAGGTCATCTGAATCCTCGAAGGATTCCATAGGAAATTGCCTCGGGAGGACGTCTAGGTCTGAGAGATCTAGTGGGCTCTAAGATCCTTCCAGGGAGGAAGGTGAGGAGTCAGCTCATCAATATTCTTGGGAAGAAGAGAGAGAGCCAATCGGTCCTGGTTTAATATTGGTATAGAAACCAAAAGAAAATTATTTGATTCATCGCCTCTGATCTCCAGCATCACAGGGGTCTAGTTGTATTGTTGTAAACTCTTGTTTTTTGTTTTGAAAAAAATATATTTCTTTTATTTCATCTCGAATTTGTGGTTGCATGTTGCTAGGGTTCTAAGGGGTGTGTGGAAAATTAGAAAACAAAATTTCATAGGGGAAAAGTGATTATGTGACCTACTGTCGCGTGGTAGTAGTCTACTTCCCTGCGGTAGCTTCCAAAATAGGCTGCCCTACAAAACTTGTGTTTTTTGCAACTAACCGCCATGCGGTAGTAGCCTACCACCCCATAGTAGCTTCCCGAATAGGTTACCCTGCTGAAACTAATTTAATTCTGAATTTTAATTGAAAATCTTATTCACCCCCCCTAAGGTTGGCCACATGGTCCAACAAGTGGAAGTAATTTTACTTTACATTTTTGATGAGATTGTGTTTATTTAAATATATATCTCATGTGTATTGATTATTGCACGTGTATTTGATATCAAAACACAATTTGTACACATTATTATCGCACATAAATTTTCAACTCATGAGAATTTGGCACTAACGCCCAAATACACAATTCACTACAAATATTAAATAAATGTTCTAGATAGTTGAGCATGATCGATGCAATGCTTTTATATTTTAAATACAAATCACTTTACATTGTAGATAATTATCTATTCTTGATAGTTTAACCATGCTTGATGTATTTAATAATAATCAATAGAATGACACCACTTGTAGGGGTGGATCTAGGAATTTTAACAGAGGGGAGGAAAAAGAGGTAGAGCGATGATAAGCTCTATCATGATGGGTATCGTAGCCTAAAGAGTACACTCAATACTAGGGTGATCAAACACAATGCTAGCAGGGCATGAAATAGGCAACGAGATACTCTTACATATCGGAATTACATCATCCCATACATCATCTTTCAAATCACTAGGATATCCAAGCTCCTAAACGTCACTAAAATCATCAGTTAAATAAGCCTCACCCTCAGTGGCAGGCTTAGTCCTAGACACTGCCTCAGACTCATCAACAGAGTCAACAAATAAATCATGTATCTTAGGGGGAGACTCAAAAAGGACTGTGGACATATTCGGGATAGGACACACAATAGAGCCAAGATCAAATATGCCACTGAACTCACATGTTGTTATCATCTGTCTGCCCCTACAGAGAGGACTACTCTCACCCCGCGGGCTCAAGGTAGTCCTAGCAGTCACTTATATAGAACTTGGGATAGGGGACCTCACCTTTTCATTTCCTCCATAGGTGGGTGCGGGTATGCTATGGGTAGCTCTACCAACCTGGGGAAAGGATCTATCCTGAGGAATTGTTACACGAAATAACAATTCAATAATAAACTACATGGAAATGAAATGCTAAAATAAAAATGATTGAAATAAAAAAGGCTTTAAAATAAGAATATTGCTTAATATGTAAATATAAATTTTTAATTTTTAATTACATATTTTTATTTGATGGTAACAACAGACGTTGTGCAAAATATGTAGTGTCATTGGTGAAGATCGTCGTGGTAGACTCCCATCTTCAAGCTTACGACAACGACCGTACCAATCCACAAATTATCTATGTCGGGGACCAACTGCCACATCATCAACATTGCCATCAATATTGCTAAACGTAAAATCAAGAATATGAAAAATATTAATTCAAAATTGCATTTAGAAAATAAAAAAATTAAAAGCACAGTTTCATGAAAAATATGTTTTTGATGTGTCTAATTCTCCTACTTGCTCTTTAGTTAACATTTCTACACCTTGTATAGATTGTAATGAATTAAAAGAAAAATTTTAAGGTATTTGAAAAAGTGCTTCTTTTTATGAAAGAATAAAATGAGAAATTTTGTTTAGAAAACTCATCATTGAAAAGTGATTGTGCTAGACACAATAATTATAAAATTGAAATTAAGGAGATGAATGAGACTTTTGGAGAATTCAGAAGTAAGTATGAAACTCGTATTGAATCTATACTCTCCACTCTTAAAAATAGCATAACTGCGTAAAATAAAGCTAGATATAATCTCAAAATTAAAAATAAAGAATTAGTTATAAAAGTCCACATGATTAAGAAAATATGTTTAAAAACTCACAAAATACAACTCCAAAATTTCAAGAAAAACTAGAAAGTATGTTGAATATGAATTGTCATATGATAACTAAGCCAATCAATGGGAGTAGAAAATTTCAAGAAAGTGTAAATGAAATTCCAAAACAAAAAAATCACCCTCATTTGCAAAATCAAATTACTCCCAATTTGAAATCAAATGAACGAAAATTTCCTTTTAAGAATCAATATGCAATGAGTCTTTATGCTAAACAACGTAAATCTAACTTGGAAAACCAATTCATCACAACTAAATCTTCCACCCATGATGTTTCAAACAAAGATTTATATAAGAAGACTCAAAATAATTTGTATAGAAATTTGACGTATAAAATGAATATTCAACCAAAGTATGAATGAAGCTTGTATTTAAAAATGACGCACCTATTCCCGTCAAAAGGGTCGATTCATTAGTATCTCCCCATGAATTATCATGCTATATATGGGTACCCAAAGGAACCACAACACTTGGATCCTTTTGGATACCTAAAAAACTTATCCATTACTATCCACCTATTGCGTGAAGTAGAATCTAATCAAAACAAAATTACTTAATAATCTACTTCACGATGTGCTTGATGTCCTTTTGTTTTTGTGTCAATTTTGTTTTTGTTTTTTAAGCCAACATGTCATAGACACTTTACATATATTTTTGCTACATGATATTATTAAATTTAATGAAAATTAAATAACCCAATTTGAACTCTTTATGCTAAAAGCTACAATCCATAAGTTTTGAAACGTCAATTCAAAAGTTGTTTTTAAGCCACAATAGTAATGTGGAATATATGATTTGTGCAAGAGTGGTTATTTAAGATTTAAATGGGTTACTAGGGGACTTAGGCTACAAATATTTAACGTATAACTTTATGATTATATCACTGATCTCACTGTTGCATCAGATAGCCCCTAACATGCTAAGATATAATCAGGAAAAATCAGACTACAAAATGATGAAAGTCACGTGTTTTACATGGCATTTCAATGTTCTGTTAATATCTCCTAGCGATGGGTTTCTACCATTAGCGATGGAACCCGTTACCTGCATATTTTGATTTCCTTAAAAATAATCATATATTTTTCTGAAAACTAATTTTGATTGTTTTTAAAGGTCAAATCTTGAAATATATTGTATTGTGTTTCACTCTAGTTTGTAAGCATGACATTCATATTTAAAATTTAAAATCAATTATATATATTAACATAAATCATGGAGCTTAATCACATTCCTTTCGGCCTATGAATAGTGAGTTAGGAGTACCACCTTAGGCATATGAAAATCAAGTATATTTGTGTTAAAACTTACATAACATAGCACATGGTTGCCCTAACTTATCATTCTAACATCATCTCTTACTATAAGAAAACCCCATTGTTCATTCTAGTATATTATATCATGATTTGCTAAAGTAAAACTGAATGTGCTCCATCTAATAAATTAACAAAGATGAATATGAACATCACATACAACGTAATGATTAAGTATGATCAAGTGACATCCTAAACTCACATTCTATCTAATTCAATAACAAAATCCATAAGAGTACTTAAGAATAATCTTAAATTGGCTATGTCTATCTATCTTATAAATTGTAAATCATGTGATAGATATTAGTATCATTATGTCATACTCATTTTCGTGTAGTGTTTATGTGAAGTGCATCACTTGTATTTGCATGTATTTCTTTCTTATGAGAACTATAAAATCAATTGTGCACCAATCAATATCAAATCACATAATCATTATCATATCTTTCTTGGTCTATGAAATATATTTGTATTGAATACATACAACATCTTTTAAATATAAATCAATTCTATTTTGAGGAGCATAACACCACACTTTATATCCATACTCATCACTCTAGCGTCACCATATTGTGTATGTTAAATTGAATATTTATGCTAGGCACTTTGTAGCTTGCTATGCTAATTATTTGAAAATAATAACAATAATAATAATTAGAATATTAAGATTTGAAAACCATGATATTTATATATCCAAACTTTTGTCATCCATTTGTACCATAATTTTATATATGTATCTTTCAGAATCAAATGCATAAGTAGGACCACGATCATTCACCCATTGTGTGTGTCTAACAATAGTGGCGGCATAGGGGTATGTGCATTAAAGATACTAACCTGTAAACCATGCTTTGCCCTTAACTGGAGAGGGTTCCAGTAGGGCCTTAGGAGGAATTGGGGGGAATAGTGTTAGGTTCAGCGGGTCTATTTTGTATGTATATGGGATTAACACCCCAACCTAAGGTATTTAGGCAGGTCCTCATGCTCATCCGTCACTTTGTACGGGGATAGTATGAGGTCGTTTTGGTTGGGTAGTTATAATCTTGGACATGCTTATAACGTATCATTTGCATGACTAGTATCTCAATAAAGGTCATGATCCTCTAGTTCATGCATATTTGGCCAGTATGAACATGTGAACTTTATGTCTTTTGCATACTTATTTTTTAGTCGTGATGTTTTTTTGTAAAACACAAGTACTTTTGAATAATCGAAAAGCATAAGATAGTGAAAATTGGGCTTGTTTTCAAAAATCAAGTCAATGGTTGATATCGCCTGGCATTAGTACTATCATCGGTGATAGTGTTTCTTTCATGTTAAGCCTTATTTTCTTTCTTCTGATCTTATTTTGATTATTTCATTCTCTTATTATGTGTTTTTGTTTCTGTCCAATTCATTTTTTAACATAAAAACTCATAAAAAATATAAAATCCCAAAATTACAAAAATATGTTTTGACTTCATTTTTGTGTGTGTTTATCTCTTAAAAATGACAGGGAACTGAAACAAAAATGACACGATCATTATTTTAAAGACGTGCATGAGTAGAACTGAAAACATAAAGATTACATGCAATGTTTGCTTTAGGATTGCTAAACTCTGTCTAACATTGTATGTTTATGTCCTGTTGTGTATAATCTATTGGTAATTAACAACTGAGTGCGACTAAATAGGATAGTGTATGTTTAATAAGCCTCTAAGTATGTGTGAGGATTTAGGTAAGTATAATTACATTCCACTGATCACAAATCCCTAGAAAATGCACTCTTGTTGAAATTTCAAAGATTACATGTTATTGTTGATGCGCGAAAATGACACCGCCTAGTTAACGGGTTGTTCGATCTCACAAGCTAGGTGAAGTAGTGGGTTGCGGGGCTGATGAGATGGAAAGAAGGAAGCTTCAGAGTGCTCGAGAGTGGAGCAAGCGCTTGTTCAAGGGTTGCGAGGTTAAACGAGAGATATGCTGAGAACAGCCGGGAAGGTTGATGATCAGCGGAGAAGGTTAATGATCAGCGGAGAAGGCTGATGATCAGTAGAGAAGGCTGATGATCAGCGGAGAAGCTTGATGATTAGTGGAGGAGGTTGATGATCAGTAGAGGAGCTTGATGATCAGAGGAGAAGCTTGATGATCAGCGGAGAAGCTTGATGATCAACGGAGGAGGTTGATGATCAGCGGAGGAGCATGATGATCAGCGCAGGAGCTTGATGATCAGCAGAGAAGGTTGATGATCAGAGGAGAAGCTTGATGATCAGCAAAGGAGGATGATGATCAGCGGAGAAGCTTGATGATAAGTGGAGGTTGATGATCAGCGGAGGAGCTTGATGATTAGCAGAGAAGCTTGATGATCAGCGGAGGATCTTGATGATCAGCGGAGGAGCTTGATGATCAGCGGAGAAGCTTGATGATCAGCAGAGAAGGTTGATGATTAGCGGAGAAGCTTGATGATCAGCGGAGGAGGTTGATCATCAGCAGAGAAGGCTGATGATCAGTGGAGAAGCTTGATGATCAGAGGAGGAGGTTGATGATCAGCGGAGGAGCTTGATGATCAGTGGAGGAGCTTGATGATCTGCAGAGAAGGTTGACGATCAGCGGAGAAGCTTGATGATCAGTAGAGAAGCTTGGTGATTAACATAGGAGGTTGATGATCAACGGAGGAGCTTGATGATTAGCAGAGAAGCTTGATGATCAGTGGAGGAGCTTGATGATCAGCGGAAGAGCTTGATGATTAGCGAAAAAGCTTGATGATCAGCATAGAAGGTTGATGATCAGCGGAGAAGCTTGATGATCAGTATAGAAGGTTGATGATCAGCGGAGAAGCTTGATGATCAGCAGAGGAGGTTGATCAGGAGCTGTCGATCAGATGATTACTTTGATGGTTGTACTTGTAGATTGATGCCGAGGGAGTTGAGCTGAGAAGAAGTGAGGGGGTCTCTAGCAGCGCCAACAACAGACTTCGCCAGCCACGGCTTAAATGCCACTCTTGCGACGGGCTTTTCCTTTAATAAAGAAACAAGATTACAGCTTGCTATTTCACCTTTACATGAGAAAGCAATAAAGGGTACAAAGGGGGAAGCTGGCGGCTAAGGAAGAACTTGCTAGAGGTTAAGGAAAAGAGGCAGCTAGTAGGCCGCATGACTTGATGGCAAGTTGTGGAAGACTGGAAAATTGAGTCTGCGTGTCTTGATGATCAACTGTGGAGGACTGGAAAACTGAGTCCGCAGGTCTTGCTGGCAGCGACAGTTTTCCTCTCGCGCATCATCCCCTCCTCAAATGAGAGGTATCAGGGCCCATTTATAGGCCCGAGGAAGATCTTTTAGAAGCGGGGCCCAGTGAAAAAATCATAGAGACTTGTGCGGACTCAGCGAGCAAGCTGCCCGGCTGGGCGGACTGGGAGAAGGCAGGCCACCTCCTTTGGGTTGCTGACGCAGCAGAGGGGGCGGCTTGAGGAGCAGGTCGCCCCAGAGATGGCGGCCTGAGGAGCAGAGGGGGTGGCCTGAGGAGTAGGCCGCCCCTGAGGTGGCGGCATGAGGAGCAGGCCACCTCCTTAGGGCTGCTGAGGCAGCAGAGGGGGAGGCTTGAGGTGCAGGCCGCCCCCGAGGTGTAGGCCTGATCAGCAGGTCGCCTCCTTAGGGCTGCTGAGGCAACAGAGGGGGCATCCTGAGGAGCAGGCCTCCCCTGAGGTGGTGGCCTGAGAAGAAGGACGCCTCCTTAGGGCTGCTGAGGCAGCAGAGGGGGCGGCATGAGGAGCAAGTGCCCCTAATGTGGCGGCCTGAGAAGTAGGCCACCTCCTTAGGGCTGCTGAGGTAGTAGAGAGGGTGGCCTAAGGAGCAGGACGCCTCCTTAGGGCTGTTGAGGCAGTAAAGGAGGGCTGCCTGAGGAGCAGGCCGCCCCTGGGCAGGCAGAGGAGGCAGCCTGAGGAGCAGGACACCCTCTTAGTAGGCAGAGTAAGCGGCCTAAGGAGCAGGCCTCCCCTGGGCAAGCAAAGGTCGCGGCCTGGGGAGCAGACCGCCCTCTTGTTCAAGTAGAGCTGGAGGCCTAGGGAGCCGACCGCCCTCTTGGTCAAGCAGAGCTGGCGGCCTGGGGAGCAGGCCTCCCTCTTGTTCAAGTAGAGCTGACGGCCTAGGGAGCAGGCCGCCCTATTGATCAAGCAGAGCTAGCGGCCTGGGGAGCATGCCTCCCTCTTGGTCAAGTAGAGCTGGCAGCCTAAGTAGCAGGACGCCCTCTTGGTCAAAAAGAGCTGGCGGCTTGGGGAGCAGGCCGCCCTCTTGGTCAAGCAGAGCTGGCGGCCTGGGGAGCAGGCCGCTCTCTTCGAAAAGCAGTGCTGGTGGCCTGGGGAGCATGCCGCCCTCTTGGTCAAGCAGAGCTGGCGGCCTGGGGAGTAGGCCGCCCTCTTGGTGGTGGCACCCTGAGGATCAGGCCGCCCACTTGAGGGTGGCGCCCTGAGGAGCAGGCCACCCACTTGAGCGTGGCGACCTGAGGAGCAGGCCTCCCACTTGAGGGTGGCGGCGTAAGGAGCATACCGTCCACTTAAGGGGGAGGAATCCCTTATGGCGAGCCGGAGAGTGAATCTGTCGAGCTAGCGACAGTTGAGTTGGTCCGTAGGGTTAACGCCAGCTGGGCGACCTGGCAGAGTGAATTAATAGATCGCACAAATCGCCCCCTGTTGCTTTAGATTGCCTCCTGTAAGGAAAAATGCTACGCGGTTAGCAGGCCAAACCATGCGGCCTGCGATGGTGGGAATAGACTACCGTCCCGTAGGGCACGCGGTAGCTATGCGACGTGGGAGGACAGAGAAATTTGTCCTCCTACACTTAGACTTGTCGCGATCTCTAGGGAGAACCTGGAGCAGGCTGCGACTAGCGAGCTGGCTGCCTTGGGAAGGATTGCCGATTTTTGGGTTAACATAATCCCGCACTTTTTTAAGTTCTGAAGGGAACTTCAAGAAAGTTGGAGACCCACGAAAATCGTGATCCACCCCAAAGGAAAGGAAGGGGGCAAGGAGAGATAGAACCTGATGTCTCTCCTTAGGAGTTTGCTAATGTCTGTCTTTTCCCTGCAAAGTAAAAGTTAATGTAGGCATGTATGGAAGGTACATCCAGCGCGTACTTGGGTTTGCCTTTGCAAAACAAAGAAGATGTGTTTTCTACTGAGTTCTGCAAAATGAAGGTGAGAGGAAAACATAGAAGCATAATAACTTACAAGTACCTGATGGAGGCTTGCAAGTACCTGATGGAGGCTTGCAAGCACCTATTATCCTCTACAAAAGGAAGAGTAAGCAGCATGCGTGAAGAGAAAAATAAGTTGCAAGTACCTGAAGGGGACTTGCTAGCGTTTGCTGGTTAATGTAAAAGAGAAGTTAGCGGCAAATATGGAAGTAAAGTAAGTTGCAAGTACCTGAAGGTAACTTGCAGGAATCTGCCAGTCTATGCAAAAAGGAGTTCGAAGCATATGTAATATATGAAAGTAAGTTGCAAGTACCTTTGAAGAAACTTGCAAGTATCTGTCGATCTCTGCAAGAAGAGAGTTAGAAGCAGATGTGGTTTATGAAAGTAAGTTACAAGTACCTGTGAAGAAACTTGTAAGCATCTGCTGATCTCTGGAAAAAAAGAGTTAGAAGGAAATGTGATTTATGAAAGTAGGTTACAAGTACCTGTGAAGAAACTTTCAAGCATCTGCTGATCTCTACAATAAAAGAGTTAAAAGCAGATGTGATATATGAAAGTAGGTTGCAAGTAACTGTGAAGAAACTTGCAAGAATCTGCTGATCTCTACAAGAAAAGACTTTGAAGCAGATGTGATATATGAAAGTAGGTTGCAAGTACCTGTGAAGAAACTTGCAAGCATCTGCTGATCTCTGCAAGAAAAGAGTTGGAAGCAGATGAGATATATGAAAGTATGTTGCAAGTACCTGTGAAGAAACTTGCAAGCATCTGCTGATCTCTGTAAGAAAATAGTTATAAGTAGATGTGATATATGAAAGTAGGTTGCAAGTACCTATGAAGAAACTTGCAAACATCTGCTGATCTCTGCAATAAAAGAGTTAGAAGCAGATGTGATATATGAAAGTAGGTTGCAAGTACCTGTGAAGAAACTTGCGAGCATCTGCCGATCTCTGCAATAAAAGAGTTAGAAGCAGATGTGATATAGGAAAGTAAGTTGCAAGTACATGTGAAGAAACTTACAAGCATCTGCTGATCTCTGCAAGAAGAGAGTTAGAAGCAGATATGGTATAAGAAAGTAAGTTGCAAGTACCTGTGAAGAAACTTGCAATCATCTGTTGATCTCTACAAGAAAAGAGTTAGAAGCAGATGTGATATATGAAAGTAGGTTGCAAGTACCTGTGAAGAGACTTGCAAACACCTGCTGATCACTGCAAAGAGAAGAGTGAGCAGCAGATATAATATATGGAATTGAGCTGCAAGTAACTGAGCGAAACTTGCACATGCTAACTATTGATGAGATAGGATAGATGTGATCATATAGCAGAGGAAATGCTTAATGAACTCTGCTGATAACTGAATGAAGATCAAACCCGAATAGTGATCTTCTTGCTAGATTAGAGATATCTTTAGCATGAAGTCCAGATCAATAAGTCGAGCGTTGACTGTTGACATGATATAATAGATATGATCAGATTAGTAGAGAAGAAGCTTGACGAATTCTGCCAATCTTAACCAGATTACAATAGCAAGGCTTGATGATTAAGAAGAGTCAGATTCTTTGATCAATGATTGATGCCATTAACATTTGATAAGAGTAACGAAGAACTTTGCAGATCATCATCTGATAGAGATTTGAGCAAGAAATGTATATAAGATGAGAATAAGCAGAAATGATTGTTGCAAATTCTTTTGATAGGTCGGATTTAACTTGTTCATCTATGAAAAAGGCAATTGAAAATAAAGTGGTCTATACTCGGAGATGACCAAGAAAGGGCCGGATACTGCCACAGGAGATCACCTGTGGGCCTTATGCATCGCTTGTCCAAGAATGGTCATCAGGAGTATAGTCATACTAAGAGCGGGCTAGCCGCGCATCCTTTAGAAGGGTACAAATGAGAAAAGCATGGGAAATCCTGAGAAGGATCGCTAGATACGCTGCTATCATGCCTCAGGTTACAACATCACTGATCAATGAGACTAGTTGCGCCAAGTGGCCTAAAGCATTGTTTGTTTGTGGAAAGATCAGTGGAATTGTGGGCCCCGTGAAAGAACAGATTGAGAGTATCATAAAGTGTTCGGCCATCACATTTGTGAGATGATCAAAGAGACAATGTTATGCTTGATCACCATTACTTATCAAGCAAAGATCATTGTAACTGTAATGTATCCTTAACGGAGCACAGCAGAGCTAACACATGGGCCTTCATGGCGCACACTTTGTGTTAGATACTGGCTAGGATCTGAAGTCTTGTATTCCACCACATGAGAGTTGGATAGCCCCCACTACACATATGCGAACACTCCTCATGATATGAGGTCATTGTGGACTTATGCCGGAATACAATCTCGAGGGGGCCTATAGCAAGACTCGGCGATATCTCAGTGGTTTAGTGATCTCTTTGGCAAAGAGAAAATAGAGGAAGAAGCATTACAAAAAGGGAAATGTGTCAGTACAGGATCCCTGAAGTAAATTTTATTGAAATGCAAGAAGGTACACTTAGAAGTGTTTCGAGATGAAAATGTTCAAAGAGTAAAAGTAGAGATAACCCGTCATGATTATGAAAAAACTTTGAAGAACTGTGAAGTCCTTTGTCGTCTTAGAATAGTCTTCCAAGCACGCCCTCGTCATCGACATCGAAGCATTCAACAGTATTGTTGACAACAAGGAGAGGGTGTTCTTCGACTAGGCTCACTCCACTCGAGCAATAAGGAATGTCTACAACTTCTTTGTCCTTTGTGGTTGTTGGATCAGGGCGATCATATTTGGGAAGCAGGTCACGCATCTTACCCTCCCGCAGCATCTTTTGAACTAGTTGGCAGAGTGCTCGGCAGTTCTCAGTTAGGTGGCCCGGCTCTTTGTGGAATTCACAATATGGATCTGAGTCTTTAGATCTTTGATCAGCTGGTCGATAAGGCCTTTTTTAGTTAGTCCTGTCTTTCATGACTTGGCTTACTTCTAACATGGCCTCATCTAGTTCAGACTCAGGCAAGTCATCATATTGTTGTTGATGGACCACAACTGTTTGCGAAGATGGAGCTATTAGCAGCAATGGATCCCGAGTACGATCGTGGTCCTGGAAGCGATATCGATGATGCTGAAACCTTCTTCCCTTCCTTGAGTGAGATGAGAAATCATTGTGAGGAGACCTCAGAGGCTGCTTGTGAGAAGGATATTTCTCTGATATAAGCCTTGAGATGAAGCTTCGATTGCTATTTTCACCTTGGATATATGACTTGGCTAAGGCAATCAACTCTTGGTATGTTCTTGTTGCTCGGACAATGGCTTCAAACTTGAGCGGCACTTCACGAAGATCGTGGATAAGAGCCACTTGGTACATTTCTTGACCAACAATCTCGATGTCCAAGATTTCTCTCTAGAATCGATCAACGAACTGAGACCAAGTCTCGTTCTCATGTTGCTTGATCTCAAAGAGGGCTTCTGGACCACCCTTTCTCTTAGTTGAAGTAGAGAATCTGAGCAAGAACTCCCTTCGCAGATCAACAAAGTAAGTGATGGATTGAAGGCGAAGACCATAGAACCAATCCCTCACTTGTCCATCAAACGTCGTCACAAGGAGTTCGCACTTGGTAGCATCTGAAAGAGTCTTGAGAGCTATGGCGGATTCAAAAGCTTGAAGGTGCTTCGTTGGTTCAGTCTCTCTAGTGTAGATTGGTAACCTGGGCTCTCTGAAATTAGCTGGAGTAGGTTCATGACAAACATTCTATGTAAATGGCGAAGTCTCTTCCTGCTCTCCTATAGCATTAGGATAAAAGGGTGCATACGTTGCAGCTGTAAAAGGAGGAGGAGGATAGAAAGGAAAAGCTACTGTAGGAGGAGCAAAGGCAGGAGCTGATGGGTAAGGATGACTTCTCTGAAAGTTGAGAAATCTTGCAGGAAATCCCCTGGTTGCTTCCTGGAAGATGTTTTGACGAGCTATAAACTCTTCATCTTGAGGTCGCAAAGGGGCTGCAGGCCCTTGCAGAAAGGTTGCTGTATAAGGTGTACAGACCGGTGGGAAAGCTGGAGGATAAGCCTATTGATTCTCTAATGTTGGCATTGGATTGACCGGAGCAGCTGGAGTAACTGGAGCTGCTGCAGGTTGTGTGTCTAATTGCTGTGTAATTGCAGCAAGCATTTGGTTGATTACTTGAAATTGCAGGGCATTTTTACGGCATGATTGCTCGAAGGCCTCCCAGAGAGGATCATCTCTAGGACTTGATTGAGCAAGGTTCTCGGCTGAATGATGATCTCACATAGCTAACTATCGGTTTTCACCGTCTGTTCGTATCTGAAGGGCGTTTTTGAACTATTGATGCGCGAAAACAGGACCGCCTAGTTAACGGGTCGTTTGATCTCACAAGCTAGGTGAAGAAGAGGGTTACAAGACTGATGAGAAGGAAAGGAGGGAGCTTCAGAGTGCTCGAGAGTGGAGCAAGGGCTGTTCAAGGGTTGCAGGGATAGACAAGAGATTTGCTGAGAACAGTCGGGAAGGTTGATGATCAGCGGAGAAGGTTGATGATCAGCAGAGAAGGCTGATGATTAGCGGAGAAGCTTGATGATAAGCGGAGGAGGTTTATGATCAGCGGAGGAGCTTGAAGATCAGCGAAGAAGCTTGATGATCAGTGGAGGAGGTTGATGATCAATGAAGAAGCTTGATGATCAGCGGAGGAGGTTGATGATCAGAAGAGGAGATTGATGATCAGCTGAGAAGCTTGATGATCAGCGGAGGAGCTTGATGATCAACGGAGGAGCTTGATGATCAGCGGAGGATCTTGATGATCAGTGAAGGAGCTTGATGATCAGCGAAGGAGCTTGATGATCAGCAGAGAAGGTTGATGATCAGCGGAGAAGCTTGATGATGAGCGGACGAGGTTGATCATCAGCAGAGAAGGCTGATGATCGGCGGAGAAGCTTGATGATCAATGAAGGAGGTTGATGATCAGTGGAGGAGCTTGATGATCAGCGGAGGAGTTTGATGATTAGCAGAGAAGGTTGATGATCAACGAAGAAGCTTGATGATCTGCAGAGAAGCATCATGATCAGCAGAGGAGGTTGATGATCAGTGGAGGAGCTTGATGATCAGCAGAGGAGGTTGATGATCAGCTGAGGAGCGTGATGATCAGCGGAGAAGCTTGATGATCAACAGAGGAGGTTGATGATCAACAAAGGAGCATGGTGATCAGTGGAGGAGCTTGACGATCAGCTGAGAAGCTTGATGATCAGCGGAGGAGGTTGATGATCGGCGGAGAAGCTTGATGATCAGCAGAGGAGGTTGATGATCAGTGGAGGAGATTGATGATCAGCGGAGAAGCTTGTTGATCAGCGGAGGAGCTTGATGATCAGCAGAAGAGCTTGATGAACAGCGGATAAGCTTGATGATCAACTGAGAAGGTTGATGATCAGTGTAGAAGCTTGATGATCAGCGGAGGAGGTTGATCATCAGCAGACAAGCCTGATGATTAGTGGAGAAGCTTGATGATCTGCGTAGGAGGTTGATGATCAGTGGAGGGGCTTGATGATCAACAGAGGAGCTTGATGATTAGCAGAGAAGGTTGATGATCAGCAAAGAAGCTTGATGATCATCGGAGAAGCTTGATGATCAGCGGAGGAGGTATATGATCAGCGGAGGAGCTTGATGATCAACGGAGAAGCATGGTGATCAGCGGAGGAGCTTGATGATCAGTAGAGGATCTTGATGATCAGCGGAGGAGCTTGATGATCAGCAGAGAAGCTTGATGATCAGCAGAGAAGGTTGAAGATCAGTGGAGAAGCTTGATGATCAGCGGAGGAGGTTGATCAAGAACTATCTATCAGATGGTTACTTTGACGATTGTGCTTGTAGATTGATGCCGACGGAGTTGAGCTGAGAAGAAGAGAGGGGGCCGCTAGCAGCGGCAACAATAGACTTCGCCCGCCGCGGCTTAAATCCCACTCTTTCGATGTGCTTTCAATTTAATCAAGAAACAAGATTACAGCTTTCTATTGCACCTTTACATGAGAAAGCAATAAAGGGTACAAAGGGGGAAGCGGGAGGCTAAGGAAGAAGTTACCATAGGTTAAGGAAAAGAGGCTGCTTGCAGGCCGCACGGCTTGATGATAAGCTGTGGAAGATTGGAAAACTGAGTCCGAAGGCCTTGATGATCAACTGTGGAGGACTGGAAAATTGAGTCTGCAGCTCTTGCTGGCAGCGGCAGGTTTCCTCCCGTGGGTCATCCCCGCCTTAAATTATAGGTATCAGGGGCTATTTATAGGCCAGAGGAAGATCTTCTAGAAGCGGGGCCCAGTGACGTCATCATGGAGACTTGTGTTGACTCGGCGAGCAAGCTGCCTGGCTAGGCAGACTTGGAGAAGGCAGGCCGCATCCTTTGGGCTACTGAGGCAGCAGAGGGGGTGGCTTGAGGAGCAGAGGGGGCGGCCTGAGGAGAAGGCCGCCCCTGAGGTGGCGGACTGAGGAGCAGGCCTCCTCCTTAGGGCAGCTGAGGCAGCAGAGCGGGTGGACTGAGGTGTAACACCCCCTATCCGTCGCATAGCATATAGCAGTAGGTCCGGCCGGGGCCCGACGCCATATACCACAGACAGACCGGGTGGTTACTTATGGAAGCAGTTTATAAGTTGCAAAACAAGAACCCAGCAACAAGCATGAATGTCCATTAACATGATAATAGGAATGTTATTACAAAATACTCAAAAGTCGGCCTTAAGGCCTTACAAAATGTTTCACTTGTCTTTTACATGATTTACAAACCTCGGCGCGCAGGCCGGCCATACATGAATAAAACATAAAACATTTTCACTTGGGCCTTCGAGGGCCAGCTTCGCAAAAAGGGCTTTAGCCCGCTATTGACCGCTTGGTCCAGCTGCACCCGCAAGCAAACAAACCACCGCACGGTGGCAAACAAGGCAACGGTCAGCAATGCTGACCAAATTATAACGATCCCGCCCCCAACTCGGGGCGGCGATGCTCCTTTCCTGCATTTCATTAGCATAAGCGAGCAATTATAACCATAGCCATTTCATCACAGACGCTGGCTCGCACGGCCACACGCCCCGTGCACTCAGGGCACATTCTCGGTGAACGCAGTCTAAGTCTGCCGACTCACCGCCATCCCCTTTGGACGGCCAAACAATGAGCAGTTTGTCTTCCCGGCATGGGTCACGGTAATTTAAACCATAGACCGCCGAAGACTCTCATCTATGCCAACGGCTCTAATCCGAACGACATAGAGTGGGTACGGTTCCATCTAACCCGTGCTCACAACGCAACGGTAATTTAAACCATATGCGCCCGCAACGGTAATTTAAACCATATGCGCAGGTCAAACTTCTCCCGAGTCCCATTTCCATCACAAAATCACATAACCTAGTTATGTTCAAGTTGGCTCTCAGGCCACCAAGTTGGCAAGATCTCGTATCCGCCCAGTTTTCCGGGTGCACCTTTGGGTTAGTCCCCAAGGCTCCCTGTTGCAATCTACCGCGTAGAAAACCCGAAAAACAAACCATAACACGGAGTCTTCTCCGGCCTTATGCAATGCAACAACACCGATCCAGACCAACATGTCCGGGTAGGCTTCACACAAAATGCCTATGTCCGTTCTCGCATACGGACTCTAAACAACGGGGACTTCACATATCTACCCGAAGGAACGCCTCCAACTCTCCGCAAACTCGCGAGAGCGGGCTTCCTATGCAAAGAAAGAGAGCGACTCATGCTCAAGATGAGGATCGTTACCCTTGCGGTCCTCTTTGGCGCCATCGAAAAGTAATCGGATGGAAATCACCGCACTTGCGTTGCCTCCGTGGATCCGGAGTCGGCTTGCGATTCGGAGCTCCGAAGCTCCTCCAATGGCGGATCTAGCTCCTCTTCTTCTTGCCTTAGCTCTTCTTTCTCCAAGGGTTTGGAGAGAGAACAAGTGGAAAAAGTGAGGGTTTTCTAAGTCAAAACCCGGGTATATCCCTACAGGAACAACCCCCAGCCGTTGGATCTTCAGTCAAAGAAATGAACGGCTTCGATTCGGGACTGAAATGCCCAATCTGGACCGAACACGGCCTGGCACACGCCCGTGTCCAGGGCCGTGTGCCTCATTCGCCGTCAAAATCGAATCACCTGGAACCTCACACGGGTATCGAACACGCCCGTGTTCGAGCTGACACGCCCGTGTTCCACCTGACACGGCCGTGTAGCTGGCCGTGTACCCCATCATTTTCTCCCGTTTTCAACCCGAGCACTGCACGGGTTCTAGGACACGCCCGTGTCCTTGCCCGTGTCACCTTGACACGCCTGGGCTCCAGGCCGTGTACAAGGTCTCGGCACTTCGCGGCTAAGTGTCGACACGGGTCGACACGCCCTGCGACACGCCCGTGTCGCAGGCCGTGTGCCATGTCTCGACACACTGTCGACACCAAAGTGTCGACTTCGCGGGACGAGTGTCGACACGGGTTGACACGCCCTGCGACACGCCCGTGTCGCAGGCCGTGTGCCGTGTCTCGACACAACGTCGAAGCACTGTGTCGACTTCACGGCTAAGTGTCGACACGGGTCGACACGCCCTGCGACACGCCCGTGTCGCAGGCCGTGTGCCCAGTCTCGACACAATGTCGAGACCAAAGTGTCGACTTCACGCCTTAGTGTCGACACAGGCTTGACACGCCCTGGGACACGCCCGTGTCCCAGGCCGTGTGCCTGCAGCCAGAACTCAAATTGGCCCAAAAAATATTCCCTTTGCTCCTTTGAGTTTCGGGGCGTTACAACTCTACCCCTCTTAAAAGAATTTCGCCCACGAAATTACATAAAGGGAAAAAACATGTACAAAACTAAAATTTGTACCTGAGCGGAACAACTCCGGATATTCGTCAAGCATCGTCTGCTCTCGCTCCCAAGAGAGCTCCTCACGACCGCAATTGTCCCACCGGACTTTGACCATCCTGATCTCTTTATTGCGTAGCCGCTTGACCTCCAAGTCCTCAATCCGCACGGGCTTGACCTTTGTCGTTAGCCCACTATCCACCGGCACTTGATTGGCCGCGATCACTTGCGTAGGCTCTTGCACCGCCTTCCGAAGCACCGAAATATGGAATACATCATGTAAACCACTTAGCTCCACTGAAAGCTTCAGCCGATAGGCCGCTTCTCCTACTCGCTCCAGAACCTCGAACGGTCCAAGGTACCTCGGGCTTAGCTTTTTCAATCGCCGCACCCGCGAGACACCCTTGAACGGCTTGATCTTCAAGTATACATAATCGCCCACAGCGAACTCCACGTTCCTGTGCTTGGCATTATAGTACTTTGCTTGCCGGTCCTGAGCGATAAGCAACCTCTCCCGAATTGTCCTTACCAAAGAAGTAGCATCCTCCACTTCCGATCGCTTATACAACTTTGACTCGCCCGTTTCTAACCAAGACAACGACGTGCGACATCTTCTACCATAAAGGGCCTCGAAAGGCGCCATCTGAATACTTGCTTGGTAGCTGTTATTGTATGCGAACTCCACTAAATAAAGGTGGTCCTCCCATTGCTTTCCAAAGTCCAAGACACACATGCGAAGCATGTCTTCCATCGTTCTATTGACCCTCTCGGTCTGCCCATCCGTTTATGGATGGAAGGCTGTGCTAAACTTCAGCTTTGTTCCCAACATTTGCTGCACCAGCCTCCAATCATTGGACGTAAACCGCCCATCTCGGTCACTCACGATGCTACGGGGCACACCATGAAGCCGCACTATGTTATCCACATAAAGCTTTGCCAGCTTCTCCACCGGATCATCCTTCCTATGCGGAATAAAATGCGACACCTTTGTTAATCGATCGACCACCACCCAAATGGCGTCGTTCCCCTTCTGCGACCTTGGCAAACCATGCACAAAGTCCATAGAGATGTCGTCGAATTTCCACTCCGGAATAGGCAAGGACTTAAGAAATCCTCCCGGCTTTTGGCACTCCGCCTTTACCAAGGCGCAGGTTTGGCACTTCGCTACGTATAGCGCCACATCCTTCTTCAAACCCGGCCACCAAAATAGTTTCTTGACGTCGCGGTACATCTTCGTGCTCCCCGGGTGAATCGAGTACTTGGTATGGTGCGCCTCGTACAACAACTCCACCCGTAAATTGCCCACACTTGGGACGCACAGACGACCGTCTTTCCAAAGCAATCCGTCCTCCACAACGAATTGGGAATTTGACCCATCCAGAGCCTCTATCATGAACTGCTTCATATGAGCATCCATATCCAAAGCCTGCCGAATCCGATCAGCCAGGTCATATTGGACTTCAGTCCAATTCAGCACTGCTTCAGCACTAGATTGTCTATCCACACAAACAATCTCCAACGCCTCCAGCTCCTGCACCAACCGCTCATCATGCACTGATAGCCAATTCGCTTGAGCTGGGGCTCGGCGACTCAACGCGTCCGCAACCGCATTCCCTTTGCCAGGCACGTAGTGGATCTTGAAAGTATAGTCCCCCAGGAACTCCATCCACCTACGCTGCCGCATATTCAGATCTTTCTGATCAATCAAATACTTTAGGCTCTTGTGATCGGTGTAGATATCAATCTTCACACCGTACAAATAGTGTCTCCACAGCTTCAAGGCAAAAATCACGGCCGCTAACTCCAAGTCATGGACCGGATAATTCCTCTCGTGCACTTTTAGCTGTCTCGAGCCATAAGCTATCACGCTGCCGTGCTGCAATAGCACGCAACCCAAACCGCTGCCCGAAGCATCGCTATATATCTCATAGCCTTCGGTTCCAACCGGCGAACTCAGCACAGGCGCCGTGGTCAACCGACACTTTAACTCCTCAAAAGCTCGCGCGCACTCCGGCGTCCAAACGAACTTATGATCCTTCCTCGTCAAAGTAGTGAGAGGTAACGCTATCCGCGAGAAGTTCTCTACGAAGCGCCTATAATAGCCGGCAAGCCCCAAAAAGCTCCGGACTTCTGCTACCGTAGCAAGCTCAGGCCACTCCCGTATCGCAACAATCTTCGCCGGATCCACAACAATACCCTCTCCACTCACTATATGCCCGAGGAACGCCACTGAGGATAGCCAAAACTCGCACTTCGAGAACTTGGCATACAACTGGTTTCTCCTGAGTGTCTCCAACACCAAATGGAGATGCTTGAAGTGATCCTCCTCACTTTGCGAGTACACCAAAATATCGTCGATGAAGACGATCACGAAATGTTCTAGGTACTCCCTGAACGTCCTGTTCATCAAATCCATAAATACTGACGGCGCATTAGTCAGCCCAAACGACATGACCGTAAACTCATAATGCCCGTATCTCGTACTAAACGCTGTCTTCGGGATATCACTCTCCCTTATCCGCAGCTGATAGTACCCAGACTTGAGATCTAACTTCGAGTACACCGTCGACCCGACTAACTGATCAAAGAGATCATCAATCCGGGGGATCGGGTACTTGTTCTTCTCAGTCAGCTTGTTTAGCTCCCGATAATCAATACACAACCTCAAGCTTCCGTCCTTCTTCTTAACAAAGAGGACCGGTGCGCTCCAAGGCGAAGAACTCGGGCGCACATACCCTTGCTCCAGCAACTCTTGCAGTTGAACTTTCAGCTCCGCCATTTCCTTAGGCGCTAGCCGATACGGAGATCGTGACACAGGCTTTGCACCTGGCACTAGCTCGATAGTAAAATCTATCTCCCGTTGTGGCGGGGCTCCAGGAAGATCTGCGGGGAACACATCAGGGTATTCCGATACCACTGAAATACAATCCATCGCGGGCTTCGGCTTTGCAACCTCTACTAGTGTAAAGAACAGTTCCGCTCCGGCACGAACCGCCTTCACCACCGGAAGAGCAGACATCAACGTCTTGCTCGACCCCTTTAAGCCCGAAAAGTCGTCTCACGACTTGCTCCCAGCTTTACTTCCTTGCTACCGCAATCTATATGGGCCTGCTGCTCCGAGAGCCAGTCCATTCCAAATATGACGTCGAACTCCACCAACGGAAGTAAGGACGCCCGCAGGTCAAACTCCTGCTCTCCGATATGAATCTTAACATCGCAGATCCTATCCGCTCGCATCGAACACCCATTTGGCAACAACACATCCAACTTATCCTTCGCCATCGAAGAAGGGACTCCGATGCGTAATATAAATCCTTCGGACAAGAAGGAGTGTGAAGCTCCCGTATCAAAGAGTGCTCGTGCCGGATTTTCACAAATCAATACGAATCCTAAACAAGCAGTGGTAAGGTAACATGTTCATAACAAGCATATAAAGGAATTGACTTGCTATAAATTAAACCGTACCTGTCACCACGTCAGCTTGTTTAATGGCCTCCTGTTGGCCAAGATTGTAAACTCTTGGTTGGGCCGGAGCATAATGGGATGCGGTCGACTCCACCGCCTTGCCCTTCTCTTCATAAGTAGCTCCCGGCTTCCTCTCGGACTTAGGACGTCCGCTCCAACAATCACGGGCGAAATGCCCCGTCTTGCAACAAGTAAAGCACGCGCCCGGGGTCCGACTCGTAGTCGCCCCAGAAGCACCAGAAGGAGCTGGACCCGAAGTCGTATGCTTCTTAAAGAATATTTGATAGCCAGACTTTGAAGTTGTCGGCACTTTGAACCCAGATTTCTTCTCACTCAAGCTTTTCTTCGCTTGCACATTCTTCATGTCCTTTTCCAAGGACCGGGCAGTATTGACCAAGGTTAAGAAACCCTGCGTCATTGGCCCCGACAGTAACAATCTCAGCTCATCCCTCAAGCCTTCATAAAAACGATTAGTCTTGCGCTCCTCATCCATGATGGTGGAGCTAGCATAACGACTCAACCGCGTAAACTCGTGGAGATATTCATCCACGTTCCTCTCACCCTGCACCAACTTCAGGAATTCATTCTCCATCGAGATCCTCTGAGTAGAAGGGAGGTATCTTGCTAAGAACAATTCCGAGAACTCTTCCATCGGAACGTCTATCAGTTGTCTACCTCGCAGATGATGCAGCTCCAAACCTTCCCACCACATCCTTGCTTCACCGTCCAGCAGGAACGTAGCAATGGTGGTCATCTGCCACTCCTCCGTCTCCATCGCTGTCATGACTCTCTTCACCCTAGAGAGCCAGTATTCAGCCTGAGATGGGGTTCCCAACCCCGAGAATAACGGAGGGTTAAAGCTCATTACATGCTTCAACTGCCTCTCAGTCGCCCTCCTTGGCACTATTGGTTCTACAACCACTTGCTCCATCCTCCTCGGCTCAGCCTCTTGAAGAGGTACTTGCTCCATCACAGGAGCGGGCTGCTGCGCTTGCCTCCCAGGCTGCGCATTTATCACGGCCAACACCGCTTCAGCCACCAGTCGAATATTCTCAGCCGACAAAGGTGTTGCGGGAGAAACATCCGGTGCACTACTTGCCTTAGAAACTCGGCGTTCTGACGGCCCAGCACCACTTCGGGTCACCTATAGTGGTACAAAACACCGTTAAGCGACCAAATAAATTGCAAACAGCAATTATAGGAACACGCAGGTTCCGCAAACACGAGTATTTTCATTCCTAAGTGGACATTCATGGGTTCTTTTTACTGTTATTACGATGACGCACACAATATGCTCACCACCCCTTAAAAAGAATTCGCCCACGAATTCACTTTAAGCCCGACCAAAACCAGTAGTCTGATACCAAATTGTAGCACCCCCTATCCGTCGCATAGCATATAACAGTAGGTCCGGCCGGGGCCCGACGCCATATACCACAGACAGACTGGGTGGTTACTTATGGAAACCATCCAACCAATCTCAACGTCCTACACAGAGCATTCTAGCGGAAGCAGTTTATAAGTTGCAAAACAAGAACCCAGCAACAAGCATGAATGTCCACTAACATGATAATAGGAATGTTATTACAAAATACTCAAAAGTCGGCCTTAAGGCCTTACAAAATGTTTCACTTGTCTTTTACATGATTTACAAACCTCGGCGCGCAGGCCGGCCATACATGAATAAAACATAAAACAATTCCACTTGGGCCTTCGAGGGCCAGCTTCGCAAAAAGGGCTTTAGCCCGCTATTGACCGCTTGGTCCAGCTGCACCTGCAAGCAAACAAACCACCGCACGGTGGCAAACAAGGCAACGGTCAGCAATGCTGACCAAATTATAACGATCCCGCCCCCAACTCGGGGCGGCGATGCTCCTTTCCTGCATTTCATTAGCATAAGCGAGCAATTATAACCATAGCCATTTCATCACAGACGCTGGCTCGCACAGCCACACGCCCCATGCACTCAGGGCACATTCTCGGTGAACGCAGTCTAAGTCTGCCGACTCACCGCCATCCCCTTTGGACGGCCAAACAATGAGCAGTTTGTCTTCCCGGCATGGGTCACGGTAATTTAAACCATAGACCGCCGAAGACTCTCATCTATGCCAACGGCTCTAATCCGAACGACATAGAGTGGGTACGGTTCCATCTAACCCGTGCTCACAACGCAACGGTAATTTAAACTATATGCGCCCGCAACGGTAATTTAAACCATATGCGCAGGTCAAACTTCTCCCGAGTCCCATTTCCATCACAAAATCACATAACCTAGTTATGTTCAAGTTGGCTCTCAGGCCACCAAGTTGGCAAGATCTCGTATCCGCCCAGTTTTCCGGGTGCACCTTTGGGTTAGTCCCCAAGGCTCCCTGCTGCAATCTACCGCGTAGAAAACCCGAAAAACAAACCATAACACGGAGTCTTCTCCGGCCTTATGCAATGCAACAACACCGATCCAGACCAACATGTCCGGGTAGGCTTCACACAAAA
Source organism: Platanthera guangdongensis (assembly GCA_039583875.1). NCBI lineage: Eukaryota > Viridiplantae > Streptophyta > Magnoliopsida > Asparagales > Orchidaceae > Platanthera > Platanthera guangdongensis. Next base: position 11,028,954 of record CM077160.1, on the reverse strand, counting down.
TGCCTATGTCCATTCTCGCATACGGACTCTAAACAACGGGGACTTCACATATCTACCCGAAGGAACGCCTCCAACTCTCCGCAAACTCGCGAGAGCGGGCTTCCTATGCAAAGAAAGAGAGCGACTCATGCTCAAGATGAGGATCGTTACCCTTGCGGTCCTCTTTGGCGCCATCGAAAATTAATCGGATGGAAATCACCGCACTTGCGTTGCCTCCGTGGATCCGGAGTCGGCTTGCGATTCGGAGCTCCGAAGCTCCTCCAATGGCGGATCTAGCTCCTCTTCTTCTTGCCTTAGCTCTTCTTTCTCCAAGGGTTTGGAGAGAGAACAAGTGGAAAAGTGAGGGTTTTCTAAGTCAAAACCCGGGTATATCCCTACAGGAACAACCCCCAGCCGTTGGATCTTCAGTCAAAGAAATGAACGGCTTCGATTCGGGACTGAAATGCCCAATCTGGACCGAACACGGCCTGGCACACGCCCGTGTCCAGGGCCGTGTGCCTCATTCGCCGTCAAAATCGAATCAGCTGGAACCTCACACGGGTATCGAACACGCCCGTGTTCGAGCTGACACGCCCGTGTTCCACCTGACACGGCCGTGTAGCTGGCCGTGTACCCCATCATTTTCTCCCGTTTTCAACCCGAGCACTGCACGGGTTCTAGGACACGCCCGTGTCCTTGCCCGTGTCACCTTGACACGCCTGGGCTCCAGGCCGTGTACAAGGTCTCGGCACTTCGCGGCTAAGTGTCGACACGGGTCGACACGCCCTGCGACACGCCCGTGTCGCAGGCCGTGTGCCATGTCTCGACACACTGTCGACACCAAAGTGTCGACTTCGCGGGACGAGTGTCGACACGGGTTGACACGCCCTGCGACACGCCCGTGTCGCAGGCCGTGTGCCGTGTCTCGACACAACGTCGAAGCACTGTGTCGACTTCACGGCTAAGTGTCGACACGGGTCGACACGCCCTGCGACACGCCCGTGTCGCAGGCCGTGTGCCCAGTCTCGACACAATGTCGAGACCAAAGTGTCGACTTCACGCCTTAGTGTCGACACAGGCTTGACACGCCCTGGGACACGCCCGTGTCCCAGGCCGTGTGCCTGCAGCCAGAACTCAAATTGGCCCAAAAAATATTCCACTTTGCTCCTTTGAGTTTCGGGGCGTTACATGAGGAGCGGGCCGCGTGAGGAGCAGGACGCCTCCTTAGGGATGTTGAGGTAGCAGAGGGGGCGGCTTGAGGAGCAGGACGCACCCTGAGGTGGAGGCCTGAGGATCAGGCCGCCTCCTTAGGGCTGCACAGGTAGTAGAGGGGGCGTCCTGAGGAGCAGGCCGCTACTAAGGTGGCAGCCTGAGGAGCAAGCCGCCTCCTTAGGGCTGCTGAGGCAGCAGAGGGGGCGGCCTGAGGAGCAGGCCACCCCTGAGGTCGTGTCCTGAGAAGCAGGCCACCTCCTTAGGGCTGCTGAGGCAACAGAGGAGTGCGGCCTGAGGAGCAGGCCGCCCTTGGGCAAGTAGAGGAGGCGTCCTGAGGAGCAGGCCGCCCTCTTGGCAGGCAGAGGAGGCGGCCTGAGGAGCAGGCCGCCCCTGGGCAAGCAAAGGTGGCGGCCTGGGGAGCAGGCCACCCACTTGGTCAAGCAGAGCTGGCGACCTGGGGAGCAGGCCACCCTCTTGGTCAAGCAGAGCTGCCGGATTGGGGAGCAGGCTGCCCTCTTGGTCAAGTAGAGCTGGCGGCCTGGGGAGCAGGCCGCCCTCTTGGTCAAGCAGAGTTGGCGGTCTGGGGAGCAGGCCGCCCTCTTGGTCAATCAGAGCTGGCAGCCTAGGCAACAGGCGGCCCTCTTGGTCAAGCAGAGTTGGCAGCCTGGGGAGCAGGCCGCCCTCTTGGTCAAGTAGAGCTGGCGGCCTGAGGAGCAGACCGCCCTCTTGGTGGTGGCAGCCTGAGTATCCGGCCACCCACTTGAGGGTGGCTGCCTGAGGAGCAGGCCGCCCACTTGAGGGTGGCGGCCTAAGGAGCAGGCAGCCCACTTGAGGGTGGTGGTCTGAGGAGCAGGCTGCCCACTTGAGGGTGACGGCCTGAGGAGAAGGCCGCCCACTTGAGGGGGAGGAATCCCTGATGGAGAGCTGTAGAGTGAATCCGTCGAGCCTGTGACGGTTGAGTTGGTCCGTAGGGTTGACGCCAGCTGGGCGACCTGGCGGATTGAAGGAATAGATCGCACAGATCGCCCCCTGTTGCTTTTGATTGCCTCATGCAAGGAAAAATGCTGCATAGTTAGCTGGCCTAACCGCGCAGCTTGCGAGGGTGGGAACATCCCACCGTCCCGCAGGGCACGTAGTAGCTATACGACCTGGGCGTACAGAGAAATCTGTCTGCCTACACTTGGACTTATCGCGAGCTCCAGGGTGAACCTGGAGCAGGCTGCGACTAGCAAGCTGGCTACCTTGGGAAGGATCTGAAAGAATTAGTTTTCAAGATATCCTAAACACCTAGAGGGGGGGGGGGTGAATAGGTTCAATTCCTTTTCCTTAAGGCAGATAATATTTTTACTGCTAGATCACTTATTCAGCAATTTACACAGCACAGTATAAAAAGAAATCACAGCCAATCACAGAGTGCACACAGATTTATAGTGGTTCCCCAAGTGATGGGTACATCCACTTTCCCCCTTCGCCAATGTACAACCTCGGGCTCGAAAGAAGTTCTCAAGGAACAAATAGGTCAGGACAGACGTATGGGACCAGGGGGCCCACTCGCAAGAGGCGAGATGATTGGCTCTCCAGTGGGGAGGATACCCCACCCAGAGGCGAGAGGGACCCCAGAGGCGAGGCGGCCCCCAGAGGCGAGAGGGCCCCCAGAGGCGAGAGGGTCTCCAGCGGCGAGAAGACCTCGTGGCAAAGAGCGCAGGCGAGATGGGCAGTGGGGTCCATCTCGCCGACAGGTGCTTCTCCACTCGCCAGGGGGAGAGGAGGCCATTTTCATACCTCCGTGTCAGTAGGGGTTTTTACTCTTCTACCCCGGGTATTTTTACCCTCTTACCCTTAGCGGTCTGCATATAGCACCTCAGAACAGCGGAGTTTGGCTGTTGGCAGACCCAGCCAGGGGTACCCCGGTAATTTCAGACCAGTACAGTTTTACTATTGGCAGTTCAGATCCTGAAATCTATAAATAAGCCCATAGGGGTTCTTCAGAAGGGACTTTTTTTGGACTCCCAAGGGGAATCATCGGCACTGTCTTCTGAGGAACTCCAAGCCCAGATTTTGGCTTTCGAGGGGAGGCTCTCTGTGACCTTCCGGGTAAGCGGTGGGACCTCCCTGCTGCGGCTTTGGGCCAGTTTTTTTAGTCCTTCACGACCAGTCGTAGGTCGGAGCTTGGGCCAAGTAGGTGCCCGCTATGCCACTATTTTGCGAAAATTTGTCGAAGTCTAATTTTGGCTTCAACAGTTCTGGTGCGGTGAGCGTGGAGGTAGCCGGTTCAAGAAAAGTTTGAGTTTGGTCCTATGGCAGGAGGTGAAGGAGAAGGATCTGGTTCTGGAGGTTCCCCCTCCCAGGTAGAAGAGGCGACGAGGAAAATGCTGGAGGACTTCAGGCGAGAGGTCATGCAAGCCATAAGCTTGGCCTTCTCGGCAAGGAGTGAGTGGGCGACGCCTCAGGTCCCGATCGAGGTGGTCCCGCTCTTAGGCGAGAACGCCCCTGGTCAGCGCCCGGGGAAGGAGGTCCCTGCGGAGGCTGGCGAGAGGGACATGGCGGCGCGGGAACTCTTCCCAGGCCAGCGTCCCGGGAAGGAGATCCCTGCGGAGGACGGCGAGAAGGAGGCAGCTGTGTGAGAGCTCTTCCCTGGGCACGGTCTCGCAAATCAGGCCAGCCAGCCAAGGCCGCGAGACATGCCCTCTCGGCAAGCAGTCGGCGAGAGCCCGTTCAGTGAACTCATCATCTTGGCTCCGGTGCCAGAAGGGTTCCGGGAGCCCGACATGTCCTACTACTCGGGGAAGGATGATCCTGTACAGCATGTGCAGTGGTTTGAAGATGTGGTTTCGATAAGACAAATGACGGATGCGTTCAAGTGTCGACTGTTTGCCATCACCTTGAAGGAGAAGGCGCGAGACTTGTTCCATCAGTTACCGGCAAGGACGATCTATTGTTTCGAGGATTTGCGGAGGGGTTTCTTATTGAGGTTTTCAACATCGAAGAAGTGTAAGAAGGAGGCGGAGTGCTTGTTCTCGGTAAGGCAGTGCCACGATGAAACGTTGGGACACTACGTGGATCGGTTTCAGGAGGAGATCCTACAGGTCCAGGAGGTCCCTGGGTATACGCTAATGCCTGCATTCACCCTGGGACTGAGGCCAGGCTTCTTTAGCATGGAGTTGAAAAGGGTGCCCCCTCTCTTTTGAGGAGCTTATGGAGAGGGCAGCGAAGGAGATGGATTTTGAGAGGGCCAATCCGGCGTTTGCAAGGAGGTTAGCCAAGTTGGCGGAGGACGACGCAAAGGAACCAGGAGTCGGAAAGCAAAGGAGCAGAGGGAGCAGAGAGAAGAGAGAAGGAGGGAGGAACCCCGAGGCCGGGGCACCAAGGACAGAATCACCGGGGGTCCCGAGAGCCGAACAACCGGATAGGTTGGAGGCCTCATGAGGGTCACCCACAGGAGTTAGAAGTAGGCTTCCAGGGAAGGGATAACTTCCGGGAGCCAAGGAGGTTCGACCAACCGGCATGGAGACAGAGAGTGAGGGATCGTTTTCAGCATCAGCAGGAGGCGATGGGGATCGGTCGAGGAAGAGGAGCTCGAGGAGGAGGAAGAAGAGGAAGAGGAGAAGGAAGAAGGGGTGGCGTGGCATTGCTTTTCTGTGACTTCCATCAGGAGGGAGGTCACACAACGGCCACGTGCCCAGAGTTCTTAGAGATGAGAGAGGCCAGAGGATTGAGGAGGCAGGATCCGCCGGTAAGGATCGTGGAAGTGCAGCAAGGGGAGGCAGAGGATAGGTGCGAGGACCGGGTGGATGTGGGTACCCGGGGGGGAATCGGGGCCATTCACGGAGGGATTGGGATCAAGGCCACCCGGAAGGGGAGCCTCCAGACCATGTTACGGAAGGGGGTAGCCTCAACCTCCCAAACCCCACCCCGCTGGAAAAAATTACCTTCTCTTCAGAGGATATGCCAGAGTATGAGGACCCGTTCTGCGACGCCTTGGTGATCCAGACAGCGGTGGAAAACTTTACGGTCTCCAAGATCCTGGTGGATAATGGGAGCTCCGTAAATGTGATTTTTAAAAGGGCCTTCGATGAGATGCAGGTGGAAACCAAAAGGATCTTGGCCTCGGACGGACCGTTGTTCGGATTCTCCGGGGAGAGAAAGGAAGTGGAAGGGGGAGTAGCGCTGCACGTGAGGTTGGGGGGGGGTGTCACGGAACTGCCAGTTCGTGATTGTAGACGCCCCGAGCAGCTACTGCGCCATCTTTGGGCGTCCCCTCATCAGCACCTTTCGCTGCGTCCCCCCATCAGTTTCACAATGGGGCGATCTGTAAGTGGCGAGACAGTGCTACGTCACAGCGGTCAACACCCTATCTTGGATGGCAGAAGCAGAGAGGTTGGAAAAAGAGATGGCAGCACATGAAGAAGCTGTCGGGGAAAAGGAGGTGAGTCCAGAGGAAGCAAGAGAAGGAACCAAAGAGGGAGTCGGGGGAGAGGCGACTGAGAAGCAGCTAGGAGGAGACGTGCAGGAGGCCCAGAGGGGTGTAGAGGCCGAGCAGCAGCAAGGGAGCCCGGAGGGGGCCATGGAGATCGAGGGGGAGCAGAGAAGAGGAGGTGTGCAGGAGGTCAGGAGGAGCGGGGAGTTGAAGCCACAAAAGGGAAGGCAGGAGAAAGTGGGAAGAGAAGAGGCTGAGGAGGAAGCACGAAGGGGCATGGAAATTGAGCTGCAGTAGGGCGAGGTGATGGAAGTCAAGGGAGCAGGAGGGGAGGAAGAGCCAGAGCAGGAAGAAGAGGCAAGGGACGACTGGGAGCAATCGCGGCTGGAGGTGGCCGAGGAAGTGGTGGAGATGGAGGTCCACACCAGCCAGGGTCAGGTACAAAAGGTGCGGATCAGCGGGGGCTTGAGCCCCGAGGACCAGGAGCGGATGCGGGCCTGCATTTAGAGAAATGTCGACGTCTTCGCTTGGGGCGCGACAAACATGTCGGGCATTGATGCGGACGTGGCCTACCACCACCTAAATCTGGACCCCCGCACCCGCCCCATACGCCAGAAGATGAGAGCCATCGCCACCAAGCTGGAGGAGCCCATTCGCGAGGAGGTCAAGAAGCTCCTGGAGGCGGGCTTCATCTCAGAGATCCAGTATCCGGGCTGGATCTCCAATGTGGTAATGGTGAAGAAGGGGGGAGGAAAATGGAGAATGTGTATTGACTTTTCTTTATTAAATAAATCATGCCCTAAGGATTGCTACCCCCTGCCTCGAATCGACGCGCTGGTTGATTCAGCCGTTGGTTTTTCTGTTATGAGTTTTCTAGATGCTTTTTCAGGTTACCATCAGATCCGGATGCACCCTCCAGACGTCAAGGACGTCTCCTTCATCACAAGGGAAGGGTGCTTTAGTTATAACATGATGCCCTTTGGGTTAAAAAACGCAGGAGCAACATACCAGCGGATGATGGATCGAGTTTTCCAGGGCCAAAGGGGTCGGAACCTAGAAGTCTACGTTGATGATCTCATGGTAAAGAGCAAGAGAGTGAACTCGCATCTCCAGGACCTGGAGGAGACATTCGCCACCTTGAGGAAGTTCAAAATGAGGTTGAACCCCTTAAAATGTGTTTTCGGGGCAAGTCGTGGGAAATTCCTTGGGCACCTTCTGACTCCGGCAGGGGTAGAACCTAATCCTGATAAAGTAAAAGCCATTCTGGAGCTAGAACCACCTCAAAACGCTAAGGAGGTGCAGCGCTTGACAGGAAAGCTGGCCGGCCTTAGCAGATTTCTCTCCAGGTCAGGGGAGAAGTACTCACCTTTCTTTAGAGTGCTACGAGGGAATCAGAGATTCGAATGGACTACGGAGTGCGAAGAAGCCTTTCAAAAGCTGAAGGAGCAACTCTCCCTGGCTCCTCTGCTTCAAAGCCCAAAAGAGGGGAAGGATCTGACCTTGTACCTAGGAGTGGGAGCAGAGGCGGTGAGCTCCGTCCTAGTCAGAGAAGAGGGAAAAAAGCAGCTGCCTATGTATTATGTTAGCAGGATCCTAAGGAAGGCGGAGCTTCGTTATCCTATCCTAGAGAAGCTGGCGTACGCCTTGGTTATTTCAGCCAGGAAGCTTTGGCCGTATTTCCAGGAACATTCGGTTAGGGTGGTGACGGACCATCCTCTCCGAAAGATTTTTGAAGGAGTAGAGCACTCGGGTAGGCTGGCCAAGTGGTCTATCGAGTTGAGTGAATTCAACATTTCGTTCGTACCAAGGCTCTCCATTAAGGCGCAGGTGGTGGCCGACTTCTTGGCAGACTACATCGCAGAGGTCGGGGCTGAGGAGCCGCGGCCACCGGAGGCGTGGAAGATAATGGTCGACGGGGCCTCGGGAAAGCACTCTCTCGGAGCAGGGGTGGTACTAACAAGTCCCCAGGGGGTAACCATAAAACAAGCCGTCGCCTTGCATTTCCCCACAACCAACAACCAAGTAGAGTACGAGGCAGTGATAGCCGACCTTCGCTTGGCAATGGAGCTCGAGATTAAGGACATTGAGGTTTTCACAGATTCATTAGTGGTGGCATCCCAGATACGTGGAGAGTTCGAGGCTCGGGAGCCCACCCTCGTGAAATATTTGACCAAGGTGAGGACAATCATCGGGGGGTTCCAGACGTTCTCCATCCAGCACGTCCCCAGAGAAGAGAACACAGCTGCCGACCGGTTGGCTAAGTTCGGACCTTGGGAAGGGGGTGCCCTGACTGATTTATTCCATGCAGCGATCGAAGAGGGGGATCTAATGGAGGTGGATCGGCGGCCCTCGTGGGTGGATCCCTTCGTTACCTTCTTTCTAACAGGAACCCTCCCTAAGGGGGGCAAGGAGGCAAGAAATGTCCGCCATAAGGTGGCTCATTATCTCATGCGTGAAGGAGGACTACACCGGAGGATGCTTTCGGGTCTCCTAGCTCGATGCGTGATGGAGGAGGAGACCAGACATATTCTGGAGGAGGTGCACTCCGGGGAATGTGGTAGTCATTCCGGAGGGAGGACATTGGTAGCAAAGGTGGTCAGACAGGGGTACTTCTGGCCCACCCTGAGGAAGGACGCGATAGAGTTTGCGAGGAAATGACGAAAATGCCAGCTCTACGCCCCCCTCCAGCTCTTGCCGGCTCAAAAGGTCCGAAGCATCATAGCACCATGGCCTTTCGCCATTTGGGGAATGGATTTAGTTGGGACTTTCCCTCCAGCTAGTGGACAAAGAAGGTTCCTCCTGGTCATGATAGATTACTTCTCCAAGTGGCTGGAGGTTAAGGCGCTAGCAAAGGTGACCTCACAAGTCATCAGGAACTTCGTCTGGGGGGAGATCATCTGCAGGCACGGGCTGCCTCAGGCCATCGTCATGGATAACGGCCCCCAGTTTGCTAGTGAAGAGTTCATCAGCTTCTGCACTCAGTTGGGCATCGACCTCAGGTTTGCCTCCGTCCACCACCCCAGAAGCAATGGTCAGGTGGAGGCGGCAAACAAGATTATCATTAACCTGCTAAAGCAGAAGGTGGAGAATCTGAGAGGGAATTGGGTAGAACAGCTCCCTTCGGTCCTGTGGTCTCTAAGAATAACCCCGAACACGGCCACTGGCGAGACCCCTTTCAAGCTTTCCCATGGTTGTGAGGCGGTACTACTGGTGGAGTTCGAGATCCGATCCCCACGAGTTGCGGCTGCAGGTGACGGAGACGAGGCATGGAGGATGGAAAACAAAGAAGGCATGCGCCTCTCACTAGACCTGGCATAGGAGCAGCGAAACGTAGCAGCCATCAGACAGGAAGAGATCAAGCGTCGAATGACAAAACACTTTGACAAGCATATCAGGATAAAGCAATTCGCGGAAGGAGAACTAGTACTAAAAAGGTTGATGCGGCAGGGAGGTCCGCCCCGGTGGGAAAGCTCAATCCAAATTGGGAGGGACCTTATATTGTAGAGAGAGTGTTGAAAGCGGGGGGGTTACTACCTCCAGGATGTGGAGGGTAGGACCTTGAACCATTCCTGGAGTGGGGATGACTTAAAACGCTTCTACCCATGAAAAGGGAGAGCGGTAGATATGTACTCAAAGCATGATCAATATAATATATTTCTCAAAACATCTCTTGTTTTTGTTTATCATGAAGTCCTAAAGGCAGGATTGAGGTATCTTCATTGGCACCCCGAGCTCGGCTCGGCCCCAGGTAGACCCGCTGCGCAGGCTCTCATCTAGCTGGCAGGTCCGAAGGCTCGCATGTGGGGGATAGGTTTTGTTTGAGATCTTCATCGGCACCCCGAGCTCGGCTCGGCCCCAGGTAGACCCGCTGCGCAGGCTCTCATCTAGCTGGCAGGTCCGAAGGCTCGCCTGTGGGGGATAGGTTTTGGTTTGAGATCTTCATCGGCACCCCGAGCTCGGCTCGGCCCCAGGTAGACCCGCTGCGCAGGCTCTCATCTAGCTGGCAGGTCCGAAGGCTCGCCTGTGGGGGATAGGTTTTTGTTTGAGATCTTGATCGGCACACCGAGCTCGGCTCGACCCCAGGTAGACCCGCTACGCAGGCTCTCATCTAGCTGGCAGGTCCGAAGGCTCGCCTGTGGGGGATAGGTTTTGGTTTGAGATCTTCATCGGCACCCCGAGCTAGGCTCGGCCCAAGGTAGACCCACTGCGCAGGCTCTCATCTAGCTGGCAGGTCCGAAGGCTCGCCTGTGGGGGATAGGTTTTGGTTTGAGATCTTTTTCGGCACCCCGAGCTCGGCTCGGCCCCAGGTAGACCCGCTGCGCAGGCTCTCATCTAGCTGGCAGGTCCGAAGGCTCGCCTGTGGGGGATAGGTTTTGGTTTGAGATCTTCATCGGCACCCCGAGCTCGGCTCGGCCCCAGGTATACCCGCTGCGCAGGCTCTCATCTAGCTGGCAGGTCCGAAGGCTTGCCTGTGTGGGATAGGTTTTGGTTTGAGATCTTCATCGGCACCCCGAGCTCGGCTCGGCCCCAGGTAGACCCGCTGCGCAGGCTCTCATCTAGCTAGCAGGTTCGAAGGCTCGCCTGTGGGGGATAGGTTTTGGTTTGAGATCTTCATCGGCACCCCGAGCTCGACTCGGCCCCAGGTAGACCCGCTGCGCTGGCTCTCAACTAGCTAGCAGGTCCCAAGGCTCGCCTGTGGGGGATAGTGAAAGATATGGTACCTAAACACCTAGAGGGGGGGGGTGAATAGGTGACCTAAACCTTTTTTGACTTTTGTTTGGCAGCACAACAGTTTTTCACTGATTACTACAGCTAACAGCAAATACAGAAATTAAGCAGTCAATACACAGCACAGCACAGCACAGAAGACACACTAATTTTATAGTGGTTCCCCAATCTTTGGGTACATCCACTTTCCCCCTTCGCCTATCTAGCAGTGTACTAGATTCGGCCAAACTTCTCCACTAGCTCAGAACCCAACAAGGTTCCTACCTCAGGCCCAAAGCCTTACACTCAGCCAAAAGGCCTACACTCAGCCACCCAGGCCTACACTCAGCCAGTCAAGGCTTACACTCAGCCAATTAAAGGCCTACACTCAGAGTTCTTCAACTCCTACACTCAGGCACCAAGCCCTACCCTCAGCCTTTATAAAATAGGCTTACAATCACTCAGATCCAATGGATCTTACAAGTTTAAGATAGAAATTACAAATGCTAACTCTACAACTCAGAAAGGATGAGAGGAGTTGAGAGTTTCTTGAAGAGTTCTTGGAAGAACTCAGCTTGATCCAAACTGACTTAGCTTTCTTCAAAGCTTCTTGAGTAGAACTGAATTAGTCTGAATCTTCTGCAGTTGATCCTTGATCTCTGCTTCTTGAAATCCAGATGACTCTGAATTCTTCTTTTCAGCCTTAGTTCCAAAGACTGAATCCTTGGTTGGAGCTCTCTCTCTCCAACTACTTAGATCTGCAGTTGGACTGCCTGATCTTCTTGTGTTGATCCTCTATGTATCACTTCTTGATTTAATCTGATCAACCACTTCAATTATTCTCACAACAAGTAATGATTGTGAACAACTTAACCACTTAACAACTTTATTCTGTAAACTTGGGTGCCTATTTATAGGCTTCCTTTATGGTAACCGGCTGATCCGGTTTATAACAGACTTTTGACTTCTCTGACAGTTGCTGTAGACCGGCTGGATTGGCAGCTGTCATGTCAACCAGTCACTTCTTGAAATTCTCTAACTGTCAGTTAGTGTCGAGACTTTCTGTTCTTAAGTGTCGACACTTATAGACCAAGTGTCGACACATGTTGTGTAAGTGTCGACACAAGTCTACAAGGTGTCGACACAATTCCTTGTATGTCTCGACACAGATTCTTCTGCATGTGTCGACACTGAAATTGAGTGTCGACACAAGTACTTGTACTTCATTCTTTATCTGTATTCTTCTAAGTGTCGACACATCTCCTTTGTGTCGACACATCTTCATGTGTAGAAACTGTCAAGTGTCGACACTGCTTCTTGGTGTCGACACAAGTCTTCATTCTTGATTCTTCAGCTGAGTGTCGACACATTCCTTTAGTGTCGACACTTGTACTTAGAATATTTTACAACTTTTCTGTTCTTTGCTAAGTGTCGACACATCTCCTTGTGTCGACACTTTCTTCAAGTGTTGAGTCTTCTGGTTATGTGTCGACACATTGTGCTGAGTGTCGACACATTCTTCAAGTGTTGACTTCTTTGAGTGTGTGTCGACACATTGTGCTGAGTGTCGACACATTCTTCATATGTTGACTCTGCTGATTAAGTGTCGACACATAGTGTTGAGTGTCGACACTTGTACTTAGTCTCTGCAGAATTTTGCTGAGTGTCGACACAACTCCAAGTGTCGACACTTTCTGATGTTGACTCAGCTCTTCTAGGTGTCGACACTTCCGCCAAGTGTCGACACAGCTTTTCTGCATCCTTCTACACTGAGTGTCGACACAGCTCCAAGTGTCGACACTTTCTGACTGGTGTCGACACTTCTTCCCAGGTGTCGACACAATGACTCCAAGTGTCGACACTGCATGTCTGGGTGTCGACACAAGCTTTCTCAAGTGTCGACACTTTGCCTCTGGGTGTCGACACATGGACTTAGAAATTTTCAGCTTCAGTCCAGTGTATATCTAACCTGCACAAGTAACTCAAACAAACATCAAATACATTCTGATGTATATCATTGAGTTAGGTGAGGCTTCTTCAAATCAGGTACATTTGACCAATGTACCCAACAATCTCCCCCTATTTGGAGAAGTCATAACCCTTAGTCAATGATATACACCACTCATAATTAAAAATTACAAAATGATGTAAAACATATAAATGACAACAGGGTAAACTTGAACATGTAATAAAGCACACATGTATACTTATTAAACATTGCAGAACAATTAAGAAACACACATATTTCAGAACATTCATACTATATTTATCATATACTGTTCCAATAATGTTCCTTATACATTTTCAATGAAGTATTACAATGTTTTTCACTCAACAGATTACAACAAGCATCAAGTTAATTCCTAATCTAGTGCTGATCAGGTTCTTTAATAACAATGCCTTTTCCAGCTTTAACTTGAGCTTTCACAGCAGCAGCAGCAGCAGGCTCAGCTTCAGCAGTCTTCTTCCCTTTAGAGTCCTTCTTCTTCTGTTCTTCAGCCTTGATCTTTTGTCTTTCAAAATAATGATAGGGCTTAGGAAAGTACTTGCTAGGCTCCACAGCTGTTGGAGGTAGCTTTCCTAACTTAGCCTTCCTTCTATATTGGACAATTGCTTCCTGCCTACTCTCATGCTTTCTCCATTCAGCCTCTGAGAACCACTTGTTCCTCTCATGGGCATTGTCCTTGGCTGCTTTCCAGGCTGTAAGAATTATGTTCCTAGAAGTAGGGCTCCACTGTTCAAAATCTGGCTTTTGCTCAGCAATTTCCCTAAACTTCTTCTTTGACAGCCTAGTTTCTTCTTCCTTGTCCAAAGCCTCTTGCATTGCAGCTGTGATAGGTTGAACAACCTTTTCCAGAATAATATTAGGCTTGCCAGCAGGTGGACTATACATTGTGCTTATATCTGCATGAATCATGTCAAAGTCTGGAGGTGGATAGATTACATCAGCCACTGCTTGTTGCTCACCTCCAAGATATGTGCCTTGAATACCAGATTCAGCTACATTGTCATCATCACAAAGGGGAGGATAGCCCAGTGTAGCCCTGATGGAATTTGATATCCATTTTGCATGCTCAGAACTGGCCTTGACTAACACTCTCTCCCCCTTTATGACTTCTTGGGCTACATGATCTCTCACATCATCTTTCTGGAATCTGATTTGGCTATCCAAATACCTTATGCCCTCTTTAAAGAAAGGTCTAAGCTTTGTAAGCTGTTCTGAAATGACCTTCTGGGAATCTTTTATGGCAGTCTGTACAGCAGCAATCTCTGCTTGAAAGAGTTTATCAAAATCAGCTTTGCAGCAGCAGAGGAAGTTGAAGGTTCATCTGATTTATTCTTGAGTTCTGTGACTATTGCATTGTGAGATGCAGTCAAATTATCATTCATCCTTAACTGATTCTCCAGCACATAGCCTTGCTTAGTGCTATATCATCCACTTTCTCTTTGATGGTTTCTTGATGTTTAGCCAGATAGACTACTGCATGAGCACCCTTGGTAAAACAATCAGTCATTTCCCTTTTATTAAGGTTCATTTCAAACCTTATTGACTTGATTTCCTGGCCCAGATCAGATTGTAGTGCTTTGTGCCCTTCATCAACATAAGTTTCTAAAGCTTTCCTTTGTTCATCCATCTTGATTTGCAAGGCAAGCAATAGAGCACTGTAATCAGTGGATGGAGCTTGTTGAACTAAGGAATGTTGAGCAACTGTTTGGAGAGCCTTCTTATAGCTCTGGCTTCTCTTTTGAAACAAAGAACTTCTTTTTCTTAGCTTGCTCAGCTTCATCATCTTCAGAGTCTGATGTACTGGCTATATCCACCCTATCCTTAGGGCTGGATTGTTTTTCAGTATGCACATCTTGTGCCTTCTCAGTATCTAGCCTTATAGGCTCTTCCACAACTTCCTATGTTCTCCCCCTCAGCAGCAGCATCCTTTACTGTATCAGCATCATTCTTTTCCATATCAAAATCATCCTGTTCTAAATTCAGAAATAGATCTTCCATGGTATATTCTGGGGGTGACTGTGCAGGAGATGTACTTGGTTCTTCAACCACTTTATCAGGTATCACAACAGATGTGTCTGGAAGAACAACATCTGGTTCTTGGTGTGCTTGCTGATTGGCTGATGGTCATCAGACAAATCAGAATTTATTATAGAGAAATCTAATGTATTAAGGTCAGAAAGTACCTCTTGAATGAGGAGGGTGGCTTGTTCACTCTCCAGTGTAGATGGTTCTGCTACACCTGGAAGCTCCCCCTGGATGTCAGCTGGCTCCTGAGGAGCAGGTGACTTTTCTGCAGCCTTATCCATTGGACTATCAGGAGTGAAACCACATGTTCTTCACTGCCTGAGCTGCTTGAGGACTCTTGAGGCACAGCAGCAGTCTTCCTCTTCTTCCTGGGAGGAGAGTCTTTCTTAGAAGCTTGCTTTTCAGGGGTGGCCAATTCCTTTGACACCAGCACCCTTTCCCATCTAGAGAATATCCTGGAGTCCATTCTCCTCATATGATTGATCTTAGTTCCTGCAGCAGTGCTCATTACCTCTGGAATTGATCCAGCCAGGTAGAGACTTAGTATCCTGCCCAGATTGGGCTTCTTCAGGCTTTCTTTTACTTTCTCATAAACCACCATTGACCAATCTGTTTTCAGAGTGAAGATGATTCTGGTCATGACTTCAAACATGGAGGCAGACACCCTGTCATGTCCTCCTGGCTTGCTCAGTATTACCTTGCCCACTATTTCAGACAAGAACTTGCCTTGATTATTCATACCTTTTCTGTTAAAGACTGATCCCACCTTCATCTTTGGATCCAGTCCACACCAAGTAAGAGCTTCCCTGGTCTTAGATGCAGTTACTTCCTCTTCACCTTGAACTTTAGGTAGCTGAAGTACCTTTCTTAAAGACTTGGGTGAAATTTTGACCTTGGTGCCATGCACCCTTGACTTAATCCTGTAGCCTGAGTCATCTACAGACGCGCCAGAAAGAAATTCAATGACTTCCTTCTTCCATATTTTCGTTGGTTCTGAAACCAAGAACTCCAATCCTGAATTGGCAATTAGGGTTAGCACTGATTTGATTTCTTGATCGCTGTCGTCAAATGCGCCTCGCACAAGCTCATAGCCTTCGTTACGTTCTCTTCCAGCTTGGGAGCCATTAGGGTTTTGAGAATTAGTCTTGAGATGAGAGAAATGTCGACACAAGAGTTTAGGTCTCGAAACTTTGAAAGCGTGTCGACAATCAAAGACAGAACCCTATTTATACCTTTCTTGTTTGAAGACGAACAGGCGGGATGAATTTCTAATGATGTGTCGACACTGTCAATAAGTGTCGACACTGACTTATAATGTCTCGACACTCATGTGTCGACACAAATTTAGTCAACAGATTTTATGTGTCGACACTTGGTTAAGTGTCGACACCACTATACTCGACATGTGTCGAGACTTTACTTAGAAAAATTCTGAGTAAAACTTAAGTGTCGACACTTTATTGGATGTGTCGACACCTACTCGACATGTGTCGACACTAACATTCTGAAGTGTCGACACTAACTTCCTAGATGTGTCGACACCATTTTCCTGAAGTGTCGACACTTACTATTCTGTGTCGACATAGACTTGTCTATGTGTCGACACCTTTTTACTTAGCCAATTTTTGTTCTGTATACTTAGTCTAAGTTTATCATACCTAGTTCAATTTTGAACCTATTAAACTTAGCTTCTTCTAAGGGCTTAGTAAACATATCAGCTATCTGATTATCTGTTTTAACATATTCAAGTGCAATATCATTTCTTTCTACATGCTCCCTAAGAAAGTGATATTTTATCTCAATATGTTTAGTTCTACTATGTGATACAGGGTTATTAGCTATGGAAATAGCACTTGTAGAATCACAATAAAGTGGAGTTCTACTTACCTGACATCCATAGTCTTCTAGCTGATGTTGAATCCACAGAAGTTGAGCACAGCAACTTCCTGCAGCTACATATTCTGACTCAGCTGTGGAGATGGCCACACTGGTTTGCTTCTTACTACTCCATGAAATGAGTCTTCCACCTAGGAATTGACAGGATCCAGTTGTGCTTTTTCTATCTTCTTTGCATCCTGCAAAGTCTGCATCTGAATAGCCTGTTAGATCAAAATCTCCATTCCTAGGGTACCAGAGGCCTAGATAAGGTGTGCCCTTTAGATATCTCAAGATTCTCTTGACTGCAGTCAAGTGAGATTCTTTGGGGCAGGCTTGATACCTGGCACAAACACATGTAGCATACATAATGTCAGGCCTACTTGCAGTCAAGTATAGTAGGGAGCCAACTATCCCTCTATACAAGGTTTCATCTACAGGTTTCCCTGCATCATCCTTGCTTAGAGACATACTTGACCCCATAGGAGTCTTCATGGTACTGGAGGAATCCATACCATATTTCCTTATGAGTTCTAGGGTGAACTTTGACTGACATATGGACAAGCCACTTTCAGTCTGTTTAACTTGGAGACCCAAGAAAAACTTCAGTTCTCCCATACTACTCATTTCAAATTGACTTTGCATAAGCTTTGCAAACTTTTTGCAAAGGCTACTTTCAGTAGACCCAAATATAATGTCATCTACATATATTTGGACAAGTATTACTTTGCCTCTAGATTCCCTAAGGAATAGAGTCTTATCTATTTTCCCCCTTGTGAACTTGTTCTCAATGAGGAAACTAGATAGGGTTTCATACCAAGCTCTAGGAGCTTGCTTTAACCCATACAATGCTTTCCTAAGTCTATAGACATAATGTGGAAGAGTAGGATCAACAAAACCTGAAGGCTGCTCCACATATACTTCTTCTTTTAAATTACCATTAAGGAATGCTGACTTCACATCCATTTGGTATACTTTGAATCCTTGGTAGGTTGCATAGGCCAAGAACATCCTTATGGCTTCCAGTCTGGCTACTGGAGCAAAGGTTTGATCAAAATCAATACCTTCTTCTTGCCTATATCCTTTTGCAACCAGTCTTGCCTTATTCTTAATGATGACTCCTTGTTCATCTAACTTGTTTCTGTAGATCCACTTTGTTCCTATCACATTGTGATCTTTAGGCTTAGGAACTAAGTCCCAAACCTTGCACCTCTTGAACTGGTTTAGCTCTTCCTGCATAGCTTCAGTCCACTGTGGATCTTGTATTGCTTCTTCAAATTTCTTTGGTTCTATTTGAGACAGAAAACTTGAATATACTGCAGCATTCTGATTTCTGCTCCTTGTCTGAACACCTTGTCTTGGATCTCCAATGATCAGCTCCACTGGATGATCTCTTAGATGCCTGTTGGCTGGAGGCATCCTTACTTCTGGTTGTACTTCTTCAGCATCTTCATCATGCTGAGTTCCTTGTACTTCTTCAGCTCCTGGTACATGTAGTTCTCCCCCTGGACATAAGCCATCTTCTTCTACTTGCTGTCTTGCAGCAGGTACATCTTCTATGGTTAGCTTGTCCATCTTCTTAGTAAGACCTGTGGGGCTGCACACACTACTAGACAACTCATTGTTAATTAGTTGTGTCTCATCAAAAACTACATGCACAGACTCCTCTACAACTTGTGTAGTCAAGTTGTAGACTCTATAAGCCTTACTATTATTGCTGTACCCAACAAACACTCCCTCTTGGGACTTGGCAGCAAACTTAGTTAAGTAAGACTTCCCATTGTTAAGTATGAAGCATTTACAACCAAAAGATCCTAAAATAGGATAGATTTGGTTTCCTGCCTTTCACTACTTCATAGGGGGTCTTGTTTAACCTTTTAGTGATGGTAGCCCTATTTATCACATGGCATGCAGTGTTAACTGCTTCAGCCCAGAAATATTCTGGCAGTGATGAATCACTTAATAGGGTTCTACCAGCCTCTATCAAGGTCCTATTTTTCCTTTCAGCAATGCCATTTTGCTGAGGTGTTCTAGGTGAAGAGAATTCTTGAAATATCCCATAGTCTTCACACAGCTTTGTCATGCTTTCAGATTGAAACTCAGTACCATGGTCACTTCTAATTTTGACCACTGTACAGTTCAATTCATTCTGAATTTGCTTAACAAAACTATAGAAGACACTAGGTGTTTCAGATTTCTGCTTTAAGAAGAACACCCAGGAAAACCTTGAGTAGTCATCAACAACTACAAAGGTGTAGACCTTCCTACCTAAGCTGTGAACTGGCATTGGACCAAATAGATCCATATGCAAGAGGTATAAACACCTCACAGCATCCTTGTTGTCAATGCTTCTAAAGGTGGATTTAGTCTGCTTGCCCTTTTGACAAGCTGAGCAAATGCCATCTTTGACACACTTAACTTGAGGACCATTCCTCACTAACTCTTTACTAAAGAGTTTGCCAATAGTCTTGTAATTAAGATGAGCAAGCCTCTTGTGCCATTTGACACATTGAGAGACTGTCTCATCAGCTACAAGACAAACTGGAGAACTATTGTTCTCAACCATAATGTCTAAACAATAGACATTTCTCTTCCTATAACCTGTCAAAATGATCTTTTGATCACTTGACCTCTTGATATGACAACCATTTTTAACAAATGAGATGTCATACCCTACATCACTTAATTGACTTATACTAATGAGGTTATGTTTCAAACCTTTAACATAAGCCACTTGAGTAATGGTAACAAGGTTAGAAGAAATGTTACCAAACCCTTTGATGATTCCTTTTTCAGAACCACCAAAGGTCACCTTTGGACCATTTTTGATTGGGATGTAGTCCTTCAGTAGTCCCCTAGTTCCAGTCATGTGTCTGGAACATCCACTATCCAAGTACCATGTAGGGGTATGGCCACTTGGATTCTCCTGCAAAACAAATTAATGAACCTTAGAACCCAAAGTAAACTTGGGTCCTTGGTGATTGTTAGTTTGCAACTTGACATAGCTACCTGCTGGCTTTCCAACCAGGTAACTTGCTACTACTTTTGGCACTGGCATTGTGCCAACAAGTCCAAAGCAAAGTGGCCAACCTTTGCCACAGCACCAACATTCAAATTTGTTGTACCTTTGCTTAGGTACAGACTTGGCTGTCTTAACTACAGCAGTCTTAGTGAATGTTGGGGCTTTGCCCTTGGACTTGGACTGATTCTGAACAGTCCTAGCTGGATTAACAAATCCCAGTCCAGTCTTTCCTTTATGATGAACAAAATCATCAATCAAGGGTAGCACTGATTTAGGTTTTGAAAACCTAGCTACTAGCTCTTTCTCCTTCTGAAGATTAATCTCCAGTTTCTTAATTTGATCATTCTTAAATGTAATAGTACCCATCTGAATCACAGTAATGTGTTTCAGCCTGGCCACTTCATTCAGTTTTTGATCATAATTCTTCTCATAATCTATTGCAGCTGCCTTGAGATCAGCAATTTCCTTGGCCAAATTTTTGGCTAGGGTCTTGCTTTTCTTATAGGCTTGCAATAGTACTTGATATTCATCTAGGAGTTGATGAATATCTCCCTCAGACTCAGATATATTCTCATCACTTGATGAAGAATAATCTGACTCTGAACTAGAACTGAAATCAGAACTTTGAGTTAAACCTTGTACCTGACTGGGTCCTGGCTGCTCCAGGTTTTTGGTACTTTCAGTCAAAGCCATCAGTCCTTGGCTTTGACAGTCTTCTTGCTCATAGATAGATTCCATGATCTGCATAAACTCTTCTTCTTCTTCAGCAAATAGCCCAATATAGGCTTCAGCATCTGTCTCAGTGTCTGAAGAAGACATATCTGAAAGAGTCTTCTCATTCTTTGCAACAAAGGACTTCTCCTTCTTTCCTTTGAAGTGTGTTTTCTTTTTGTCACTGGATTCTTTCCTTCTTTCAGGACAGTCTGCAATAACATGGCCCTGTCTATTGCAGCAGTAACAAATTATCTTGGATCCAGTTGCCTTACTAGTCTTGGTCCTTTTCTTGTCCTTCTTTGAAGGCTTCTTTTCCTGATACTGAACCTCTTTCCCTTTGGAAGATGAAGGTCTAGACCTCCACTGTTTCTTCTTAAGGAACTTCTGAAAATGTCTGGTGAATGCAGCAAAGTCTTCATCACTTTCACTGCTTGTAGATTTTGTACTTTCTGACTCTTCAGATTCTGATTCAACTACCTCAGGAGGAGGAGTTGATGACTTGGTCCTGCTCTTTCTGGTACATCTGACTTAAAGGCAACAGTCTTTTCTCTGTATTCAGTCCTTGTTGACTTTTCTTCTTCTTTTCTCACTGACAATTGCATCTCATAAGATAACAACTTGCCAAAAAGTGTGGGAGGAGGAATTTCTCCCAACTTTGCCATTTCTCTGATGGCACAGATCTTGGTGTCCCAGTCTTTGGTGAGGGACCTTAAGAATTTATCATTCAACTCATAGTTTGTGAACTCTCTTCCATATGACATGAGTTCATTTACAATTCTATAAAATTTCTTGTAGCATTCAGTGATGCTATCTCCTCTTCCTTGCCTAAAGCTCTCATATTCTTGATTAAGCAAGGACTTCCTATCTTGCCTTACTTCTTCAGAACCTTCCATATAGACAATGAGGGTATCCCACATTTCTTTTGCAGTTTTACAGTGAATAAGGTTCTGGAAGGTGGCATCATCAATTGCACTAACTATTATATTCTGTGCTCTTTTGTCCATGGTTGCTAGGACAATCTCATCCTTGGTCATTTCAGAGAAATCCTTTGGAGTCCTCTGATTTGCATCCAATACTGAAATCTTCATGGGCACATATGGCCCTTCTTTGACTGTGATGTATATCCTAGGGTCAGAGGCTTCCATAAAAAGCCTAACCCTCTCTTTCCAGATCCCAAAGATCTCTTTTCTGCATATAGGTAGTTTCATTGAACCCAACTCCTTATGATTCTCTGAAGAACCCATGTTCTTGATTTTCTTGAAACTGTTTCCTGTTTCCTGACTTATACTGAATCTGCCAAACTGGATCTCCTCAGACAGTTAGTCCTGATTTTGAGGAACCTCGCTCTGATACCACTTGAAAGATATGGTACCTAAACACCTAGAGGGGGGGGGTGAATAGGTGACCTAAACCTTTTTTGACTTTTGTTTGGCAGCACAACAGTTTTTCACAGATTACTACAGCTAACAGCAAATACAGAAATTAAGCAGTCAATACACAGCACAGCACAGCACAGAAGACACACTAATTTTATAGTGGTTCCCCAATCTTTGGGTACATCCACTTTCCCCCTTCGCCTATCTAGCAGTGTACTAGATTCGGCCAAACTTCTCCACTAGCTCAGAACCCAACAAGGTTCCTACCTCAGGCCCAAAGCCTTACACTCAGCCAAAAGGCCTACACTCAGCCACCCAGGCCTACACTCAGCCATCAAGGCTTACACTCAGCCAATTAAAGGCCTACACTCAGAGTTCTTCAACTCCTACACTCAGGCACCAAGCCCTACCCTCAGCCTTTATAAAATAGGCTTACAATCACTCAGATCCAATGGATCTTACAAGTTTAAATAGAAATTACAAATGCTAACTCTACAACTCAGAAAGGATGAGAGGAGTTGAGAGTTTCTTGAAGAGTTCTTGGAAGAACTCAGCTTGATCCAAACTGACTTAGCTTTCTTCAAAGCTTCTTGAGTAGAACTGAATTAGTCTGAATCTTCTGCAGTTGATCCTTGATCTCTGCTTCTTGAAATCCAGATGACTCTGAATTCTTCTTCTCAGCCTTAGTTCCAAAGACTGAATCCTTGGTTGGAGCTCTCTCTCTCCAACTACTTAGATCTGCAGTTGGACTGCCTGATCTTCTTGTGTTGATCCTCTATGTATCACTTCTTGATTTAATCTGATCAACCACTTCAATTATTCTCACAACAAGTAATGATTGTGAACAACTTAACCACTTAACAACTTTATTCTGTAAACTATGGGTGCCTATTTATAGGCTTCCTTTATGGTAACCGGCTGATCCGGTTTATAACAGACTTTTGACTTCTCTGACAGTTGCTGTAGACCGGCTGGATCGGCAGCTGTCATGTCAACCAGTCACTTCTTGAAATTCTCTAACTGTCAGTTAGTGTCGAGACTTTCTGTTCTTAAGTGTCGACACTTATAGACCAAGTGTCGACACATGTTGTGTAAGTGTCGACACAAGTCTACAAGGTGTCGACACAATTCCTTGTATGTCTCGACACAGTTTCTTCTGCATGTGTCGACACTGAAATTGAGTGTCGACACAAGTACTTGTACTTCATTCTTTATCTGTATTCTTCTAAGTGTCGACACATCTCCTTTGTGTCGACACATCTTCATGTGTTGAAACTGTCAAGTGTCGACACTGCTTCTTGGTGTCGACACAAGTCTTCATTCTTGATTCTTCAGCTGAGTGTCGACACATTCCTTTAGTGTCGACACTTGTACTTAGAATATTTTACAACTTTTCTGTTCTTTGCTAAGTGTCGACACAGCTCCTTGTGTCGACACTTTCTTCAAGTGTTGAGTCTTCTGGTTATGTGTCGACACATTGTGCTGAGTGTCGACACATTCTTCAAGTGTTGACTTCTTTGAGTGTGTGTCGACACATTGTGCTGAGTGTCGACACATTCTTCATATGTTGACTCTGCTGATTAAGTGTCGACACATTGTGTTGAGTGTCGACACTTGTACTTAGTCTCTGCAGAATTATGCTGAGTGTCGACACAACTCCAAGTGTCGACACTTTCTGATGTTGACTCAGCTCTTCTAGGTGTCGACACTTCCGCTAAGTGTCGACACAGCTTTTCTGCATCCTTCTACACTGAGTGTCGACACAGCTCCAAGTGTCGACACTTTCTGACTGGTGTCGACACTTCTTCCCAGGTGTCGACACAATGACTCCAAGTGTCGACACTGCATGTCTGGGTGTCGACACAAGCTTTCTCAAGTGTCGACACTTTGCCTCTGGGTGTCGACACATGGACTTAGAAATTTTCAGCTTCAGTCCAGTGTATATCTAACCTGCACAAGTAACTCAAACAAACATCAAATACATTCTGATGTATATCATTGAGTTAGGTGAGGCTTCTTCAAATCAGGTACATTTGACCAATGTACCCAACAGATAGGTTTTGGTTTGAGATCTTCATCGGCACCCCGAGCTCGGCTCGGCCCCAGGTAGACCCGCTGTGCAGGCTCTCATCTAGCTGGCAGGTCCGAAGGCTCGCCTGTGTGGGATAGGTTTTGGTTTGAGATCTTCATCGGCACCCCGAGCTCGGCTCGACCCCAGGTAGACCCGCTACGCAGGCTCTCATCTAGCTGGCAGGTCCGAAGGCTCGCCTGTGGGGGATAGGTTTTGGTTTGAGATCTTCATCGGCACCCCGAGCTCGGCTCAGCCCCAGGTAGACCCGCTGCACAGGCTCTCATCTAGCTGGCAGGTCCGAAGGCTCGCCTGTGGGGGATAGGTTTTGGTTTGAGATCTTCATCGGCACCACGAGCTCGGCTCGGCCCCAGGTAGACCTGCTGCGCAGGCTCTCATTAAGCTGGCAGGTCCGTAGGCTCGCTTGTGGGGGAGGGGTTGGGTTAAGGCATCTTCATCAGTATTAAGCTGACAGGGCAGTAAATTCACTTTGGCAGAATAATGGAAAAAGTCTCCTTGAAAGCGACTTTACACCTTAGCATCTCAACCTGGTCCTCGGGGACAAGAAATGAACTAAAGAGAAAGGGGAGGAGTGAGGCGAGTGGCGGCACTCGCAGTAGGCGATCTCGAGGATCGTCTCGCCTTCGCGAGTGGGACACTCGCAAGACAAGGTATCGCACCGCCTCGCGGGTGTGAGGTAGTCAAGGAGGCGTCTCGCGTAAGTCAGAAAAAAAGGACAAAACAGAAGAGGCTAGGCAACGAGATGGGAGGATAGCACCGTCTCGCAGACCAGAACAAACCAGAGATTAACTTCGAAAAATAGAAAACAAAAATAGAGACAACAAAAATGAGCACTCGCTTGTCACTTGACAGATACCACAAAAATATTGTTTAAAGTTTTTACAGCAATGAAAGGAGGAGAGAGTGATTCTAAATCTTGGAGGCGGCACATCAGTCCTCGCCAGATGAAGAATCATCGCTCTCCTCGCTATATAGCTCAGGAACCAAGTCGCGCGCAGTCACAGCCTCGGATTCATCCTTCACAACCCCCAGGTCCTTCATCATTTGCAGCACCAGCTCTGCCGCACGGACACCAGCATCTCGACACTACTCCTCGACTTCCTCATGGGAGTAATGTGGCGGAGGTGTCCGGAAGGGCTCGCGGCGAGACGACGACGTAGCATCAGCCCGAAGACGCGAGTTCTCAGCAGTCAATGCCTGGACCTCCTCCTCCAAAGCCGCCAAGCGCGAGCGCAGTTGTTTCGCCGTCTCGGCATCCTGCGGGACGGCCTAGCAGTTAGCCGAGAATGATGGAAAAAGAAAGGTCCAAGGAAAAAGTTATGGCTTACCACGCCGCCTTGGGCCTTCGCGAGGAGGGACTCGGCATCAGATAACCTTCTCGCTAGCCTGATGGACTTCTCCCGCTCCACCTCGAGGTTCTCCTCGCTGGCCTTCCACTTCGAATTGATGTAAATGAGGCGGCGAGAGGAGCGGTGCGAGAACTCCAAGGCCCGCATTTGGTGGTGAGAAGTTTTTAGCACAAGATCTTTGGTAGATTCGCTTTCTGGCGAAACGGCATCAAGGCCGCCATAGAGGTCGTACCCTATGGCGAAGGCATGGCTAGTAGGGACCTCTTGCTCCTTCCAAGGGGGAAGGAGGGTGGATATGGACACGCGGTTGGCATCCCGCCCCCACAGCAGAACCGGGTTGCCGACGACATCATGAACCACGGGACCCAGGTTGTAGTTCATATGGGAGGAGGGAGCGGGACGACCAGAGGAGTCGCCTTCGCGAGAGGAGGTGGCAGCCGCCTGTTCAGGAGCATCAGCTTGCGGTTTGGGCGCCACAGTAGGAAGGTTGGAGGCGGCAGCAGGTTGATCAGGGATTACCGTCCCGCGGGAAGGCGAGACGGCCTGATGGCTGGGCGAAAGGGGCGATGGAGTTTCCCCTATAGAAATAGGGCTCCCCTGGGGAGCTTTCTTCCTTTCCTTAGAAATAACTACTGCTTTTTACATCTTCTTCTTAGGAGGGCTGGGGCGAGAGGGTACCATCTCGTCTGCGGGCCTCTTCAGCGGGATGGCCACTAGGGACTCTCTCGCCGCCTCTGCCGCCGCGTTGGCGAGATCAAGACCCTTCGCGGGGTGGATGTTGCTCTTGTAAGGAGGGAGCGCTGGAACGATTCGCTCACCTAAAAGAGAGCAGGGGATGTAAAGAAGCGAGATGACAACCAGCGAGATAAGCAGAGTAAAAGGATAAGATAAGAGTACCTTCGCCAGGGAGCACTGGGAGAAGCGAGTCGAGACCTCGCCGCAAGAAGTTGACCTCGAAATTTTTGCCGGCCAAGTACTCGCACAGCAGCTTCTCTGGGCCACTGACTTGGGGGGTGGCGTAGAAACTCTCTGGCGGAGAGACCGGCATGAGAGGGATGCCGCCGAAGTCAGCACGGTCTCCCCGGATGAAGACGAATCGGGTGAGCCAATGGTGGTTCTTGTTTGGCGTCTCGCATACCTTAAGCCCCTGCCCAGTAAAGTACGAGATTCCATCGGCGTTGGCATGGTAGATGAAAAGCTTGCGGAAGGCCGTCAAGCTGAACTCGATGCGTTCCCGGTGCATATAGCAGGCGAAGGCGACCAACACCGAGATGGCGTTAGGGTTGAACTGTGCCGGGACGATGCCAAAGTATTTGAAGACCTGCTTCACCTCAGGCCAAAGGGGCAGCCGCAGCCCCGCTCGAAATGCGAGATGGGGAAGGCGAGTTCCCCCGGGTAGTAGGTGTTGATGCACTCGCCGACCTTGGGGGGACGTGACTCTACCCCTTCGCCCAGGTACTCGCGGACAAACCTATGGTAATCTTCTTGAGGGAGCCTGCCGAGCGGGAAGTCATGGTCGGTAAACCTCTTCCCACAGCGGCTGCGCCCCTCACCTTCCTCAACCTTCTTCTTACCCATCCTCTTCGGCGAGATGGTATACGGCGAGTCAAAGGAAGAAATTGGTGAGAGATCCAAGAGAAGAAGGCGAGAAGGGCCGGCGAGACGGAAGAGTCAGAGAGCCAAGAGCTCGGGTAACAGTAGAAGCGGAAAGTGTGGCATCTGATCCCGGACTAGGTGTATTTATAACTGATACATAACCAATGATTAATGGGCGGGAAAAACATGAGGGGAGGGGAAGAGTCGATGTCCTTTTCTCTCTCGTAAACCTTGATCGGCGCGACCCATCACAATCAGGAAAAAATATATATATAGCATAAATTAAAAGGAGAGTTAAAAAAGGAATGAAAAATATCAGCAATAAAAATATATGTTCAAAGGTCGTCCCGCGTACAGCGGGCACCCAGTTTCCTACACATCTTGGCGAGATGACGCCGCGAGATTAGTATTATTACAGCTTTTACGAGAAGAAGAAAAAAGAAGAATAGCGAGACGGACATCCTTCAGTACGGGTGCCATTCCCAGCGGCCACCGCGAGCTCCCCCGCGAGGAGGTCTACTCCGCGAGTGGAAGGAGCGAATGGATTCGAGACCACGCCGCGCGAGACGGAGCTGCATATCAGTCTCATTAATGATGGCTTCAGGGTTGGTACCATCGACGTCTAGCTCGACATTAGCTCCGGAGGATAGGCGAGCGCATTCATTCTCCAGCAATTCGATGCGCTTCTCCGCGGCCTGCTAATCCAGCGTCAAGGAGTGGATGATACGCGCGTGCTTCCGAAAAAGCTCAGCCGTCTTGCGCTTCATCTCCGCTGGATTTGAAGGGTCACCCAGATAATCTTCAATCCCGTCTACAGGAGGAGGCGAGATGGAGAGTCGCTTTGGCTGCTCCTCAGCAGGAGAGTTGGCCCGAGAATCTGCGCAAGGGGTGCAGAGGCAGGGTGGAAGAGGCACTCGCAGAAGGGTGTGAGAATAGCAAAGGGGATTCAAAAGTGCGAGGGAATGTCTCTTACCGGGAAGGCGAGAGGTATCGACGGCCGGGGAAGTATCGTCCCTCATCTCACTGGGAGTAGTTGGGGGCGTAGAGGAGGGCTGCGAATCGAACTCCTCGAAGTGAGAGGCAGAACCATCTCGCGGGCTCTTCGGGTGCTACGGAACCGCGAGAGCCCCCTGTAAAAACACTAGTCATCAAAAGAGGGCGCCCGATTGTGGAGATAATAGTGGCAAAAACAAGTGCCCACCTCATTTTCCTTGGAAGGCACTTGAGGGGTGTGGATGGACTCTATAGCGACGCGAGGCAGATCTCCCGTGGTAGGAGACGGATCACCAGGCTTCGTCTTTTTCAGGCGAGATGACGGGGGGAGGGGGTGAACTAAAGAAGAGGTAAGAGAAGCCACGCTGGCCTTATGTTGCTCTCGCACCCGTGCGAGACGTTCACGGAAGCTCTGGCTGTGCATCATACCAAAGGATTCAAGCAAGGAAAGAAAAATATGCAAAGCAGGACGCAAGGTGTGCGGGGAAGGAATCATATATTTATAGGACCCGGTGGGGGCCTCGAAAGATTCCTCATAAATACATTTTTAATGCGCCTTAAATAACGAGCCTCGGTTGAACATTCTTTTCGAGATTAGAATAATCTCAAAAAGTGCGGGGATTGTGTACAACCTCGGGCTCGAAAGAAGTTCTCAAGGAACAAATAGGTCGGGACAGACGTATGGGACCAGGGGGCCCACTCGCAAGAGGCGAGACGATTGGCTCTCCAGTGGGGAGGATACCCCACCCAGAGGCGAGAGGGCCCCCAGAGGCGAGAGGGCCCCCAGAGGCGAGAGGGCCCCCAGAGGCGAGAGGGTCTCCAGCGGCGAGAAGACCTCGCGGCAAAGATCGCAGGCGAGATGGGTAGTGGGGTCCATCTCGCCGACAGGTGCTTCTCCACTCGCCAGGGGGAGATGAGGCCATTTTCATACCTCTGTGTCAGCAAGGGTTTTTAATCTTCTACCCCGGGTATTTTTACCCTCTTACCCTTAGCGGTCTGCATATAGCACCTCAGAACAGCGGAGTTTGGCTGTTGGCAGACCCAGCCAGGGGTACCCCGGTAATTTCAGACCAGTACAGTTTTACTATTGGCAGTTCAGATCCTGAAATCTATAAATAAGCCCATAGGGGTTCTTCAGAAGGGACTTTTTTTGGACTCCCAAGGGGAATCATCGGCACTGTCTTCTGAGGAACTCCAAGCCCAGCTTTGGCTTTGGAGGGGAAGCTCTCTGTGACCTTCCGGGTAAGCGGTGGGACCTCCCTACTGCGGCTTTGGGCCAGGTTTTTTAGTCCTTCACAACCAGTCAGAGGTCGGAGATTGGGCCAAGTAGGTGCCGGCTACGCCCCTATTTTGCGAACATTTGTCGAAGTCCAATTTTGGCTTCAACAGCCAATCTAGCAGTATACTAGATTCGGCCTAACTCCCTTCTTTCTTCTTAGATCCGCAAATCTTACAACTCAGAACCTTGAAAGGTCCCTACAGCCCCGACTTCAGCAAGTCCTACAACTCAGATGCTCTCAGATAATCCTACCTCAGAGTGAGTTCACACTCCTACAACTAAGACAATCAAACCCTACCTCAGCCTCTTTCACCCGGCCTACAACTCAGGAAATCAGGACCTACCTCAGCCTCTTCTAAAAGGCCTACAACTCAGGCAATCAAGCCCTACCTCAGCCTATTCCACAAGGCCTACAACTCAGGCAATCAAGCCCTACCTCAGCCTCTTCCACAATGCCTATAACTCAGAGAGAAAACTCTCCTACCTCAGGCACTCCGCCCTACCTCAGCCTTTATAGATTGAGGCTTACAACTCAGAGAAATTAATCCCCTACCTCAGGCACTCAGCCCTACCTCAGCCTTTATAGATTTAAGCTTACAAATCAGAGAGATAACCATCCTACACTCAGATCTATAAAAGATCCTACAGAGAAATTGATTACAAAAAATATAAATCCTTCACCCAGGTTGAGAGAGAATGGGTTGAAGGTTTCTTGATCGGTTCTTGATAGATCTGATTACTTTAGATCCAACCTGTCTTAGCTTCTTCAAAGCTTATTGAATTTGAACAAAGTATGGTTGATCTTCTTGGAGATGATCTTCAATCAGCTCCCTTTTTCTATTCAGATGTGGCTCTGAATTCTTCTGGCAGACTTGTTCAAGATCTACCCTTAGAGACTTGTTAATTCCTAGATGAAGACTTCTCTTCTTCCTCTTAGTTGTTATTTGTATCTTCTTATTCCTCTCTCTTGGATACTTTTAGCACTCTATCTATTTGATAATAGAACATATCTTTATATAGGATCCATCAGAGGTTACCGGCTGATCCGGTTCATAACAAGCTTCTGACAGCTCTGACAGATGCAACAGCTTTGTTGGTTATGATAGCTGTCAAGTCTCCAGTTACTTCATTGTACTTTGTCTCAGCAGCAAAGTGTCGGGACAATACTTCAAATGTGTTGACACAAATAGATCATGTATCGACACAACTCTTGGTGATGTCGACACAACTCTCACAATGTCGACACAACTTCTCTTTAACTTCTTAACACAGCTTCAGTGGCATATGTCGAGACAAGTCCTGTGTGTCGACACAGATCTTCTTTTTCTTCTTGACACAGCTTCTGTGGAATGTGTCAACACAAGGCCTGGGTGTCGACACAATAACTTCTAGTCTAGATAAAGTTGATGTCGACAGAATTCTGGAGTGTGTCGACACAAGTTCTGTGTGTCGACACAAGTGTTGTCGATAGAATTCTGGAGTGTGTTTACACATGTCCTATGTGTCGACACAAGTGTTGTCAACAGAATTCTGGAATGTGTCGACACAAGTCCTGTGTGTCGACACAGTTGTTGTCGACAAATTTTTTGTGTGTCGACACAAGTTCTGTGTGTCGACACAATCTGGCTCATGGGGTCGACACAGCCTTTCCCATGTATCGACACAATTCTTCTCAAGTGTCGACATAATTCTTCTCAAGTGTCGACACAATTCTTCTCAAGTGTCGACACTTGTACTTAGAAACTTTTTCTACACTTCCTTTACCTGCACATTCAAACTCAACACAACATCAAATACACCTTGATGAATATCATTGAGTTAGGTGAGGCTTCTACAAATCTGGTACAGATTTTCCAAAACTCCCCCTATTTGGAGAATGCATAACCCTTAGTCAATGATATACATCACTTTATAATAAAACAAAGAACATGATGTATAAGAGCATTATTTGAGAGGGTAATACATAAACAAAATCAGCATATTATATATCACAGAATATGATAAAATATAATGAACATGAATCAATGTTTTGTTGAACTACAAGAAGTTTCGGAACAACAGATGACATAGATTTTAAAAAGATTACATATTTCTAAAATTTAGTCAATCTAATCTTAGGACTGATCAGGCTCCTTGATAACACTGTCTTTTCCAGACTGAACTTTAGCTTTTACACTAGCTTCAGTGTCTTCAGCTGGCTTCTTCTTTATTCTTGAGCTCTTTAGCCTTAACCTTTTGCCTTTCAAAATAGTGATAAGGCTTTGGAAAGTACTTGCTAGGCTCCATAGAAGTAGCAGTTATCTTCCCAGTTTTGAGATCTCTTCTAAATTGATGTATGACATCTTGCCATTTCTAATACTTGCTCCATTATTGTTTAGAGTACCACTTGCCCATATCATGCATGTTATCTTTAACAGCTTGCAAGGCAGTGAGAATAATGTTTCTGGAGGTGGGACTTCATCTTTCAAAATCAGGCTTTAATTCAGCCTGCTCTCTAAACCTTTTATTAGAAAGTTGAGCTTCTTACTCTCTTTTCAAAGCATATTTAGACATCTCAACCTTCTCAATAATCACATTCTGAACATCCTGTGGAGGACTGTACATTTGTTTTACTGTAGAGTGAATGGCCGCAAAATCAGCAGGTGGATAAATAATTTGAGTCACTTCTTGCTGAACCCCTTCATTGGCAGCCACTTCCTGCTGAACCCCTTCATTGGCAGCAGGTTGTATGCCTGACTCAGCAGTATTGTCATCATCACAAAGGGGTGGATAACCAAGAGTTGCTCTGATAGCATTAGTTATCCATTTAGCATGTTCAAAGCATGCATTGACTAACACTGTCTCCCCCTTTATGACTTCTCGTTCAACATGATCTCTTGGATCATCCTTTTGAAACCTTATCTGATTAGCTAGATAATTTGTTCCTTCTTTGTAGAATGATCTGAACTTCAGCAGCTGATCAGCAATTACCTTTTGAGATTCTTGGATAGTAGTGCTAACATCTGTCAAATTTGCTTTGAAATATTTATCAAACTCAGTCTTTTCTTTAGCAATGCTTGCAGTGAAAGCAGTTGTTGTATTCATAAGTTCTGTGATAATAAAATTGTGTGATTTTGTCAAATTGTCATTCATTCTGGGTTGATTTTCCAAAACATAGCCTTGTTTCAATGCTATGTCATCTATTTGAGTTTTGGCCTCTTCTTGTTGCTTTGCTAAATATAATACATCATTACCTCCCTTATGGAACCAATCTGTCATCTCCTTTTTATGTAAATTCACTTCAAATCTGATGGACTTGATAACTTGGGCCAATGTAGATTGGAGTTCCTTATGACTTTCATCCACATACTTCTCAAGAGCTATTCTTTGCTCATCCATCTTAACTTGCAATGCCACTAACAGTGTTCTGAAGTCAACTACTGGAGATGTTGCTTGGGAGACAGTCTGCAAGGCTTTCTTATAGCCTAAGCTCTTCTTTTTAAGGACCATCAGTTTCCACTTCTGGCCCTGGAAACTTCTTTATTTCATAAGAATCAGATGAACTTGCTATGTCCACCATGTCTTTTGGACTAGAGAGCAACTCCTTCTCAGTCCTTGGCTGCTCCCCCTTAGTCCTTGCATCTTGTATGCCAGGAAATAACTCTTCTAGTGTGAACTCTTGCTGCATTTGAACAGGAGGAATATCTTTCTCTTGTGTAGTAGATGGAGTGTCATCAAATGCAAAAGTGTCCTCTATTATAGTGTCATGTGCTGGGATACTTTCTTGGTTAATCTGTTCAACATCATTCATATGTACAGTCAGTGTAGTATTTTCTGAATTGAGAGCAGCTTAATTTATATCCAGTAGTACCTCAAGTATAGATTGTGTTGCTGCTTCACTATCCAATACAGCTGTGTTGATAGGTGGCTCTTGTTCATGAGCTCCCCTTGAAGGTAATGCCTCTTGTTGAGCTGAAGCATAAGAAAGCTCATTGGCTCCCCCTTGATGAGGCTCTTCCTGTACCTGAACTTCTGAGATGTTGGTGGCAGGAATCTGCTCCCCCTACACCTGGCGATCGTCTACAGTCTCTGGAGCAGGTGATTTCCTAGCATTCTTTGGTCTTTCTTCATCTGAGCTGAAGACCACTTCTTCTTCTAAATCACTGGAAGATTCAGTTGTCTTGTGGCTTGGTGTCTTCTTTTGTTGTATCTATTTTGTTTGATTCTGTGGAGTAGAAACATCCTTAGTCAGTACCCTTTCCCATCTAGATAGTATTCTTAAATCCATTCTTCTCATATGGTTTATATTAGATCCTGCTGTGTGATTCATCACTTCAGGAATATTCACAGTCAGATATAGGCTTAGTATTCTGCCCAGATTTGGTTTCTTTAAACTTTCTTTGATCTTTTCAAAGATCACAGTAGACCAGTTGGTTTTGACTTTGAAGATGACTCTGGTCATTAGATTGAACATATAGGCAGATATCCTATCATGTCCTCCTGTTTTGCACAGAATTACTTTTCCTATACTTTCAAAAAGAAATTTTCCCTGGGAGTTCATTCCCTTTCTGTGCATAGAAGATCCAATCTTGGTGGTGGGATCCAGTCCACACCATTGGAGAGCTTCTATGGTCATGGAAGATACGACTTCATCTTCTTCTTGAACCCTTGGCAGTTGTAGTGTCTTCCTCAAACTCTTCAGGGTGAGTTTGACCTTGGTTCCTTGAACGGATGACTTAATTTTCAGGCCCGTTGAATCCAGGGTTGCTGTTGTGTAGAATTCAAGAACCTCCTTTTTCCAAATCTTGGCAGGTTCTGAGACCAAGTATTCTAAGTGATTCTCTGTGATTAGGGTAATCACAACTTTGATTTCTCTAGATCCACTCGCAAACGCATCGCGAACTAGTTCATAGCCCTCGTTAATGTTTTCTTCCAGCTTTGGCGCCATTCGGGATGAGAGAGAGAGAAGAAGAGAGATGAAGGTCTATCTACACAAAGGATTATGTATCTAGAATGTTGAGAGAGTAGTGGACAGGGTTTTACTTCCATCTATTTATATGTTTCTAAATAAAGAAGGTCAAAAGGCGGGTTGAAATAAACCTATTGTGTCGACACTGTTGAGATTGTGTCGACACAGACTACTAAAGTCTCGACAAATAATTACTATTCTATGTGTCGACACAAATTGCGATGTGTCGACACAAATAATCTTAAGAGCTTACACTAATCTCTGTGTGTCGACGCAGACGACTGCATGTGTCAACACCAACATTTAAGTGTCAGGATAGCTATGTGTCGACACAATCTTCTGGATGTGTCGATTGAATTTTTCTTATGTGTCGACATCATCTACTAAGTGTCGACACAGATGTCTTTATGTGTCGACACAAATTTACTTAGTCAAATTTGTCATTCTTATTCTAAGTTTAGCATGCCTAATTCAATTTTAAAATAATTGAATTTAGTTTCATCCAGTGTTTTGGTGAACATGTCAGCAATTTGAAAATTATTATTGACAAATTTTAAACTTATATCTTCCTTTTCAACATGATCTCTAAGGAAATGAAATCTTATTTCTATGTGTTTAGTTCTGCTATGAGAAACAGGATTTCTAGCAATAGAAATGGCACTAGTAGAATCACAAAATAATGGAGTTCTACTTACCTGTATTTCATAATCTTCAAGTTGATGTTGAATCCATAATAGCTGAGCACAGCAGCTGCCTGCAACAACATATTCAGACTCAGTAGTGGAAATAGCCACACTTGTCTGCTTTTTGCTGCTCTATGACACCAATGGCTTCTTCAAATTTCTTGGGTTCCATCTAGGACAGGAAACCTGAGCAAAGAACCATGTTCAAGTTCTTGCTCCTTGTCTGGACACCATGTCTTGGATCACCAATAATTTGGTGTGCTGGATGATCCTTTAGATGTCATGTTACTGGAGGCAATCTATCTATACCTTGATTTTCTCCAATCTACCCATCAAGTTGTACTACATTTTCTCCATCATCAGCTTGTGGGTCTTGTACTCCCCCTGGATAGCATCCATCATTTTCTTCATCTTGCCTTACAGGTTGGTCTTCATTAATGGTTAGCTTATCCATCTTTTCCTTCAGACCTGTAGAGCAAACCCTTTGATGACCGCTTTTTCAGATCCACCAAAGATCACTTTGGATCCATTCTCTATGAGAGTATAATCCTTCAGCATCCTTCTTGTTCCAGTCATGTGCCTGGACCATCAATTGTCCAAGTACCATATTGGGGTATGGGCACTTGGACTCACCTTGCTGGGACCAGGCTGATCCTGGCATTGATCTTCCTCAGTCAAAGCCATCAGCCCTCTATAGTGATGATCGTTTGTCCGATTAATTGAGTCCAGCATTTGCAAGAACTCAGATTCTACTGAATCCTCTTCAATAGTAAACAATCCTACATAAGCTTCAGCTTCTATCTCTTCTCCTGAATCTGATGATGAGGAATCAGTCCAGCTTTTCTGCTTCGTTGCAACCAAGGATCTCTCCTTCTTGCCCTTATTTTGCTGCTTCTTTTTATCATTAGATTCCTTTCTTTTATCAGAACAATCAGCTATGACATGCCCTGGCCTGTTGCAGCAATAATAAACAATTTTAGAAGAAATTAGTTTACTGGGATTAGAGCCAT
Organism: Platanthera guangdongensis; assembly: GCA_039583875.1. Taxonomy (NCBI): domain Eukaryota; kingdom Viridiplantae; phylum Streptophyta; class Magnoliopsida; order Asparagales; family Orchidaceae; genus Platanthera; species Platanthera guangdongensis. The sequence continues at coordinate 10,993,672 of CM077160.1, read as the reverse complement.
ACCTATCATCCTTGGATGCTTTCTTCTTCTTGTAATAGTCATCCTTGGAGTAGGATGAAGATGACTTTGTTCTCCATTTATTCTTCTTCATGAAACTTTGAAACTGTCTTGTGAAGGCAGCAAAGTCTTCATCAGAGTTGTTACTGTCTGATGTGTTGATGTCAGTATTTTCAGATTCAACTTCAGCCATTCTCCTGGGAGGTGAAGGTGACTTTCTCCTGCCCTTTATTGTAGCTTCAGCTTTAAAGGCAACTGACTTTTCTCTGTATTTAGACTTATTGCTTTTCTCCTCCTCCTTTCTAGCAGTGAGCTGCATCTCATAGGATAACAGTTTTCCAAAAAAGGTTGGTGGAGATGTATCTGCAAGCTTGGCCACCTCTCTGATGGCACATATTTTAGTATCCCAATCCTTGGTTAGGGATCTAAGAAACTTGTCATTTAATTCATAAGTGCTAAAGACTCTTCCATAGGTCATTAGCTCATTGACAATTCTAAAGAATTTCTTATATCACTCAGCTATGCTATCTGACTTAGCTTGTCTAAAGCTTTCATATTCTTGATTTAGCATGGACTTCCTATCCTCTCTCACTTCTTCTGTTCCCTCCATGTAGACAATCAAAGTTTCCCACATCTCCTTGGAGGTTTTGCAATGAACCAGATTCTGGAATGTTGAGTCATCTATGGCACTCACAATTATGTTCTGTACCCTCTTGTCGAAGGTTGCTAGGATGATCTCTTCCTTAGTCATTTCTGAATAACTTTTAGGAGTCTTGAGATTAGCATCAAGAACTGATATTTTCATAGGAACAAATGGTCCTTCTAGAACTGTGATATAAATTCTTGGATCAGATGCTTCCATAAACAATCTGACCCTCTCTTTCCAAATGTCAAAGTTTTTTTCCTACAGAGAGGAAGCTTCATGGATCCAAGTTTTTTCTGATTCTCACTTGAACCCATTCTGTCTAACTTATAACTGCCTTTTAGATCCACCCAGACTGTTAAGTCTATTCTTAAGTAAACTCCCTCTGATACCACTTGAAAAAATTGGTTTTCAAGATATCCTAAACACCTAGAGGGGGGGTGAATATGTTCAATTCTTTTTCCTTAAGGCAGATAATATTTCTACTGTTATGTGGAAATTACCTTTTTACCCTCATTTTACTTAATTAGCAAATTAGTGAAAATATTAAGTAGAAAGTTTTGGAAAATTTCTTGGTGATATATCTGAGTATGAATAACCTTTTTTAATTTTCTCAGCATTTTTGGATGAATCAGTAATTTTTAAAACCTTAAAATGACATTTTGGTAAATTGTTAAGAATTGAATTTGGTAGTCCATTACATTATAAAAGCTGATGAAACTCTGCCATTAGCCTTACATTCATGGTATACATGCTCTGTAATTTTCCTAAATGTTTTAGTAATGTATTCCTTATACTTCATTTGGAAAATGATAATTGTGTGAGTTTTGTATTAATTAAGGAATAAATAGAAATAATCAAAGGAAAATTATAAATTTTGGTAGATAGATATATTTTACCATGATGCAGCTCAGGAAATATTCCTTAGGTCAGTGGATTATGATTTGTAATACTTCATGTATTAAATGACCTAGGGAATTAATTAAATGATTTAATTAGAGGCCTTAATGACTTAAGTAAATTATGAAAATCAATATGCTCACTTCATTAGTCCATACCATCCTAGGATAAATGATTAGGGGCAGGTGGCACGAGGAATTGGAAGCTCCATTTTGGGGTGGTATTAGGTCATGGGTTGCGCATAGTGTAAATAAGTCATGTTATAAGGACCACCGGGGGATAGATCAATAAATGAGCTATAGACTTTAGTTTGAATATGACCCTGGTGGGTAGAGTTGTCTTAGTGACGAGAGTAAAGTGCAAGCCCTTGGATAGCAACTGTAGTGGAGGCCGGCGGAAGACCGCCTCCCTTCTGAGAACACCTTAAGTCATTAGGATCACTCAAGAGTAATAACGAGAGCTGTGGGTGAATTATGAGTAGTCATCAACTAAAGTAAATATCCTTGAGAAAGGGAGCTTTGGGCGTAATCCCATCGTAGTTCCTAGTGCCCCCGAGAGCCCTTCACCGGTTATACCCTGGGCAGTCTTTGGATTAACCTTAAATCACTAAGTATAATAATCCGTAGACAAGAGTAGTCTAATAAGTTAAGACATTGTGGATCATTCTCACCCGAGATGGGTTGGAGAGATGGTGATAAATGCTCACCCATGAAGGGTTTGAGGGATTCAGGACAGGTTGGTCCTGCGAGCTGAAGGCTCGGGATGAAATACTTGCATGCGCATAAATATAGTGGCGGGTCATGCGGTACTGGCCGTTCGTCACACCGATGGTAGTACGGTGAACCAGGCGGGTGTGAGGGTTCGAGGGGCCAGTGGGTTGTTTTACACTACAGTCTGGAGGACGATCCCCGATAACGCACACCCGACCCAACTAGACTGACGGGTTGTCAGCAAAGTACGTACGCATAGACTCTAGAGTGCACCTTGGACGTGTACAAAGGCGTATGAGAGGGGTCTAAGGTTTGGTAGTGTGCATACCAGCCTAGAAGTGGAGATGCCCGCTCCGCTGCTGCTGTAGCCATAGCGGTGGTACCCGAGAGTGAAGCTAGATCTCAAAAAGTGGGAACTAAAGGTCTGTGATCACAGAGTCGTTGTGTGTGAGTTGCACTTACCCGTGTTTAAATTACGTCATAAACATTCATTCATATTAGGTCATATGCTTCATATATCCTTATCATAAAATTAGTATGGGCTATTTTATATGATAAGTTAAATTTCCTGGAAACCTTAAATTATAAATTTGTATAGGCATTTTTATAAGTTAATGTACGATTTGTGATGGTAGAGTAGTGGTAGCATAGTTTTACTTTCCAACTCTTACTTTCATTTCTTTACTTACTTTTCCGTACTGCATTTTACTTCACTTGTTCTACTTACTTCAGTTTTATACTTTACTTACTGCACTTGTACTTCTTACATAGAACTGCTAGAGTAGAACTACTATTACTCCTCATATACTTGTTAGTATAGTGCCACTGCCACCTGTTTACACTTGTTACCCCTTGATGTCCTCCGCTTCGTCCTCCCGCACAGTGCCTAGGAGTTGCGGGGCGAGGTGTGGAGGAAATGACTTAGTATTTTTGACTAATGGTCAGTGACCAAACTATTGTTTAGGAGCTCGAGGAGATGGAGCACCAGTATGACCGACAGGACGAGATGACAGGACGTGAGGAGCTGATACCACCACCTACTACTACTACTGCAGAGTTGCCTCAGGTGGGATGACTTGGTGATGATAGATATTGTAGGATCCCTAGTTGATTTGGGCTAGGTCCACTGACTTAGGATGTGACCCATCATGTATAGTCTGGGTCAAGTTTTTATCTTAGAGTCTAGTACAGTCCTCTATCTCAACTTCAGATGGACCAGCCTTCCTCAAGACCATCAGGAACTCCAGATCTATCAGTTTTTCAGACTAAGTGAAATGAGTTCGACGTTCGTCGAACTCAGCTCGACGAAGGGAGTCCTGTGCTCGACGATCGTGAGACAATTCGTAGTGCTGAGCTCGACGAACTATGTTCTTTGCTCGACGAACACCGGGATTCTACCTCAAGCTTATCAGGACTACTTCAGAATTTCTCTAAGTCCAGCTTAATGCTTCGGTCGACGAATTATTTTCTGAGCTCGACGAACTTGGACCTCAAGTTCATAGCTTCTCAGGTCGACAAATGCTAATCTCTACTCGACGATTTTTGTACTCAGAGAATCTATGTCGACGCTTAGGGTTTGAGTCGACACCCGACGATTTGTGTCGACACCAGGATTTCAGTCGACACCAGCTTATGTCGACACCAGGATTTCAGTCGATACCAGCTTATGTCGACATCAGAGGATTTGTGTCGACACCAAGATCAATCTGTCGACACCAATTTGTATCGACATAGCATTTCAGTAGCTGCAGAGTATTTCGTCTTAGTCCAAAACTTTTCTTAGGTCGACGAATTTGGTTCTCAGCTCGACGAATTTAGTTCTCTGCTCAACGAATAATGTTTGTCTGATATTGAAGATTGTCTGTTCAACGAATGAAGACTGTCAGCTCGACGAACTCAGCTCAGCTCGACGAACTCAACTTAGCTCGACGAACTCAGGCTCAGCTCGACGAACTCAAAACTCAGTTCGACGAATTATGTTCTTCGGTCGACGATTCCAGACTAGGTCTTCTTCCGTTCCCGTCTCATTCTATGGCGCTGATTCCTGAACATTTAATGGCAGTTCTTCCCAGAATACTATCATTAGAATGCGAAGTTAATCCTGGATTATTACATACCATTTTCCCATGGAAACAGTTGGGGAAATAATTAATTGCTACTTCCTTTCCAGGCCGTCTGCCATTACTGCTCTATATTCAAAATTCGAATGTTTTCTTATGAGACATTGAGAGATACAGAAAGAGTGAGTAATACAGAGATATACAACAACAAAACAAAAAGACAAATAGTGATTCAGACAACACAGAAAAAGGAATTCATTCTTGGCCCAGAGAGAAACTGATCAAGAAGAAGAAGAAGAAGAATACTACTTCAATATCAAGAGTCTTCTTCATCTGCTTTTACTCAGGATAACTTCAAAGACAATACATTCATATCAGTCACAAGAAGTTCCTGGAGACTTTCTCTGGACCTGGAATTCTAGGTCTTTGAAGACCTATCACCCTGAAGCAGTGCTCCAGCATTCTTCCTGATTCATTCTACATCCCAGGGGGAGCAAAGCTGCTAAACAACAATCCACAAGTCTTCTCATTTGACTTGAGAAAGAGAAGACCTCATCACCCTCTCACTCTACCTCTGTACAGGGTTTTAATTCCCTTCAAAATTATTCTGGTTGCAAGTCTCCCTCCAAAAGACTTGAGGGTTTGGTTTTTGGGAACCTGATCAAAACCCCATTGGTGCCAGGAAACCTGATCAACCCCTTCCTGCAGTGGATTCCTACCAGGGTGGTAGAAGAGTGGACTACCCAGATTTGGGGAACCACTATAAAATTCTTGTGTCGTCTGGTTGCTTTCTTTTCCTTTTTGTTTTCTGGCCTTGCTCTGTGAATGTGCTGTGATTAGATAGTTGCTGCATCTTGGTTTATTGTATTTGCTTCCCTACACAAACACCTAAAATACAACAACAGTTGTAAAAGTTTTAAAGTCACCAACATACTCTATTCACCCCCCCCCCCTCTAGAGTATATCTGATCTAACTAACACCTTCAGGTAGTATCAAACATACCTTCTGAACTTTCAATTGGTATCAGAGCCAGGTTGGTTAATAATACCACATCTTCCAGGTTGGTTAAATTACCAGACCTTACAGGTTGGTCAAATTACCATACCTGATTCGTTGTACAGGCTAACACCTGAACCCAAAGATCCTTTGGTTAGATCTGTTTGTTTTTATTCTATTATTGGACTTATCCTTCTCACATACATGGCCCAAAACAAGGATTATACAAGCATCAGACCTCCATTGTGCAATCTTAATAAGTTTGCCATCTGCAAGGCAAGAATTAGATTATATATGAACTCCATTGATGATGATATTTTTTCTGTCATTTCAACAGGTGTTCCTCCAGCTCCTGCAACTTTTGCCAGCACATCAACTAATCTAAGTGCAGTACCACCTCCAAACAATACTGAAGCCTATAAGAAAGCCAAGATGGCTGATGCAAAGGCTATGAATATTTTGGCCCAAACAATGTCAGATGACATATTTCATAAGGTGGCTGAGTGCACCTCAGCCAAGGCCATTTGGGACTCTCTCAATCAAATGGTAGCAGGCTCAGCTGATGAAAGAAAGGATAGGAGATCCAGTCTCATTTCTCTCTATGAGAATTTCAAAACGGATGAGACAGAATCTGTGGCTGAGATGTACAATAGATTAAGTTCAATCATCAGTGAACTCAAGACTCTTGATAAGGACATCACCTTAACTGAGGTGAATGACAAGATACTGATGTGTTTCCCCAGTTCATGGGATTCCAGAATCTGGCCAATCAAAGAAGCCAGAAGCCTCAATGAGATTTCAACAGAATCTCTGTTAGGCAAGCTGAAGTCATATGAGCAGCTTGTCAAATCAAGAGAGGCAGCAGAACAGAAGGCAACTACCCCAGTTAGGAAGGAGCACAACTTGGCCTTCAAAGCTTCTGAAGACAATGAAACATCTACATCCAATGAGGAGTTAATGAGTCTTTTTGCCAAAAGATACTACAAAATGGCAAGAAAGGACTTTAGAAGAAAATCATCCAGGCAGGATGATAAGCCCAAATATGACAAGACACCAACTAAGGAGGTTGTGTGTTTTGGATGCAGAAAGCCTGGGCAATATATTTCAGAATGCCCAGAGAATCAGAAAAAGGACAAGGGCAGGGACAAGGATTCCAGAAGAAAACAAAGCAGCAGACCCTCCTCCAACAAATATAAAAGGAAAGACAAAGGATTTGTTGCTGAGTCCTGGAGTGACACAGAAGAGGAAACATCATCCTCCAGCTCCAGTGAAGAAGAGGAAGAAGCCAGATCCAACGAGGTGTGCCTAATGGCAATAGATGCCTCCAGAAGCAACTGTGGATCAGAAGAGGATTCTGAAGATGAAGGTGCCTCAGACTCAGAGGCTGATCAGGTGATTTCTAGTTTTGATTTCAATTCTGACTTATTTAAAGTAGAATTTAAAACTATGTGCATGGATCTAATAAACTCAGAGAAAGAAATAAAAACCTTGAGGACTAGACTAGAAAACCTTGAATCTGTCAGCACAGAAAATAGAAAACTAACTGATCAATTGACTCTAGCTAATGAACAAATAATCAAGTTAAAATCTGAATTATGTGAGGCAAAACAACTTGAGCAGTCTCTCAATGGGAGATGCCTCAAGCTGATGGATATCACAAGCACAGTAAATGCCAGATTAAATGGCAGGCTGGGCTTGGGTGCTTCATCAGGTTTACCCCCCATAATAAAGAAGAATATACTTTCTACTCCCATAAAGTTTATCACTGCTAAAGGTAAAGAGAAACTAATTGAAAAACCCATGTCAAAAAGCAAGTCAAATCCCCTAGACAATAGAAACAGAAAACAGAAGAAAGCTGTTAAAAACCAAGTTCAGCAGAATTCGTCGAACTTAGATCGACGAAATCCTGCAAGTTCGTCGAACCCCGATCGATGAACGCTGAACGCAAACTTCGGAAATAATTATTCGTCTAACTGCGATCGACGAACTGTGTAAGGTTCGTCGAGCAGAGGTCGATGAACGTGGGACGCAGAAAATGACCATGGTCATTCTCTGAGTGGAGGTCGACAATCTCATCCCCATTCGTCGAACTCTGGTCGACGAACTCACAACAATTCGTCGATCCCAGAACGACCAAATATAAATAATTTCTCCTATAGAAATTTTAAAGCAGCTAACAAGACATTTAATCCAGTAGCTGATTGGATAATCCCACCTAGGAGATATCACCCTCTAGGGTATAAGTCTCAACCTGCCTTATCAGTCATTTCTAGTTTTACTTTTCAGCCAAACCAAGGACCCAAGGTAACCTGGGTCAAGAACAATTGAGCTTTATTTTTTAATGCAGGTACAGGTGAAGAGCTGTTCAAGGTTAAGTCAGACCTGGTACCTGGACAGTGGCTGCTCCAAGCACATGATTGGCAGCAAAGCAAATCTCTCCAGCTATAAGTCCAAGCTAGGACCAAAGGTGATATTTGGAGACTCAAAGTGTGGTCAGTCAGAAGGATATGGAAGAGTAAGCATTGGAGCAGTGAACTTCAAAAAGGTGACATATGTAAGAGGACTTAAACATAACCTTATATCCATAAGTCAATTATGTGATGAAGGTTATCAGGTACATTTCAACTCTACCTCTTGCTCTATTATAAATGATAAAAACCAAACTGTTTTAATTAGACTTAGACAAGGAAACATATATTTAGTAGATTTCATTTCTGCCACAACTGATATTTGTTTACTCAGTATCACTAGTAACCAAAATGAGTTATGGCACAAAAGGCTAGGACATGTAAACCTTAAGAACATATCTAGGTTATCTAAAGACAACCTTGTTAAAGGTTTACCTTCTGGTCCCCATAAGAAGGAAAGCCTATGCAGGGCTTGTCAACTAGGCAAGCAAACTAAAACTAGTTTCAAATCCATTAATAAAAGTGATTCACCTATGATATTGTATCTGCTTCATGTGGATCTTTTTGGACCCATTGCAGTACAAAGCCTAGGAGGGAAGTCTTACACCTTAGTCATTGTTGATGATTTCTCCAGATTCAGTTGGGTAGCCTTTCTGAGAGCTAAGTCAGATACATTCAAAGTTCTTACAGATTTTCTCAGGACCATACAGATTGAGTTCTCTACTCATTTTGCATTGATTAGAAGTGATCATGGCACAGAGTTTGAGTCTCTTCTTATACATGAGTTCTATGAGAAGGAAGGTATCAGGCAGTGCTTCTCAGCTCCTAGAACTCCCCAACAAAATGGGGTTGCTGAAAGGAAAAATAGGACACTTATTGAAGCTGCAGGTACATTGTTAGCAGATGCTTACATGCCTCTATCCTTTTGGGCAGAAGCTGTAAACACAGCTAACTATGTCCTGAATAGATGTCTTATACATAAACTAAAACATAAGACCCCCTATGAATTATTTAAAGAAAAGAAACCTAAAATCACTTACTTTAAAGTTTTTGGTTGTATATGTTACATCCACACTAATAACAAAAGATACATTAGAAAATTTGAGGCTAAGGCTGAAGAAGGGATTTTTCTTGGATATTCCCAAGTAAGTAAGGCCTATAGGGTTTTCAACAAATCATCCCTTAAAATTGAAGAATCTGTCCATGTGTCTTTTGATGAAGCTAACATGTCTTATAAGGAGAAAGACATTTCTACCAATAGTCTTTTGCAGGTTTCACCAATGTGTGAGTCTATAGATGGACTAAACCTTACCCAAGAGGTTCCAACTCATCCCACTCCACAGGCTGCTGAAGATAGTGAAGAAGAAGTCCAAGAGGAAGTAACTGAACTTCCATCAACAGCCAGTACCATTCCTCAAGAGGAATTATTTACAGAAGTTGTTGCTCAACCAACTCCACCAACTGATCTTGTCACACTTAGAGATCACCCCAGATCTCAAGTGATTGGAGACATTTCAGTTGGTGTACAGACAAGACATCAGCTCAATCAAGACTTGATGCATCCCTGTTTTTTCTCTCAAATTGAACCTCTCACCATCCATGAAGCTGAGCAAGATCCCCACTGGATTCTTGCAATGCAAGAGGAACTAAATCAATTTGAGAGATGTAGAGTTTGGGATTTGGGTCCAAGACCCCATAACTACCCAGTTATTGGAACCAAATGGGTCTATAGGAACAAATTGTATGCACATGGGAACATAGTAAGAAACAAGGCTAGACTAGTTGCTCAAGGCTATAGACAAGAGGAAGGAATAGACTATGACCAAACCTTTGCCCCTGTTGCAAGGTTGGAGGCCATTAGAATATTCCTAGCCTATGCAGCCTACAAAAAGTTCAAAGTATTCCAGATGGATGTTAAGAGTGCCTTTCTGAATGGTGTACTTCAAGAAGAGGTTTATGTAGAACAACCTCCAGGTTTTATCTCTCTAACTCAACCCTCTTATGTTTACAAATTGCATAAAGCTCTCTATGGTTTAAAGCAAGCTCCAAGAGCTTGGTATGAGACCTTAGCAAGCTTTCTTTTAGAGCATAAATTTACAAGAGGAACCATAGATAAAACCATTTTCACTAGACATCATAAGGACCAAATCTTATTGGTACAAATATATGTGGATGACATTATTTTTGGGTCTACTGATCCCAAATTATGCAAGAGGTTTGCTGACCTCATGCATTCCAAATTTGAGATGAGTAGCATGGGTGAGCTTTCCTACTTCCTTAGTCTCCAAGTGAAGCAGCTCCCTGATGGTATCTTCCTCTCCCAATCTAAGTATACTAAAGAGCTTATTAAAAAGTTTGGGATGGGTGATGCCTCAGGAATGAAAACACCTATGGCTACCAATGCTGTTGTGGATTCTGATGCAGCAGGGAAACCTGTAGATCAGAAATATTATAGGGCAATTGTTAGATCCCTATTATACTTAACTACTAGCAGGCCTGACATAATATTTGTCACATGCCTTTGTGCTAGATTCCAAGTGAATCCTAAAGAATCTCATCTTATATTTCTAAAAAGGATTTTGAGATATATAAAGAGTTGTCCTAGTTTAGGTCTCTAGTATCCTGTAGAGTCAGAATTTGAGTTAACTGGATACTCAGATGCTGACTTTGCTGGATGTAGAGTGGACAGGAAAAGTACATCTGGAACTTGCCAGTTCCTAGGTATGAGACTTGTCTCTTGGTTTTGCAAAAAGCAGACATCTGTGTCTACATCAACTGCTGAGGCAGAGTATATGGCTGCTGGCAGCTGCTGTTCACAGATGCTATGGATACAAAACCAGCTCCTAGATTATGGTATCAACTTAAATAATTCAACCTTATTTGTGATAATACTAATGCTATTGCTATAGCTCAGAATCCAGTTCATCATTCTAGGACTAAACATATTGAAATAAGACATCATTTCATTAGAGATAATGTAGACAAAAAGAAGATTTACTTGATTCATATTCCTACTGATTTACAGAGAGCAGATATTTTCACCAAACCTTTAGATGAGAAAACCCATCTGTTCTTTATAAATCAACTAGGAATGCTTAATGGAGAAGAGTTGAATTAATTTCTATTTGCATTCGACGAATTTTCCAGAGTTCGTCGAACGGAGTACAACGAATTAGGGAAAGTTTGAGAGATTCTCGTCGAACGGAGTCCGACGAATTCTCTGTGTGGAAACAATTTTCGTCGACCGGAGATCGACGAACCTTGCTTCAGAAACCATTTCGTCGAACGGAGTTCGACGAACTGTTTTCAATTCTTCTAAATGAGTTCGACGAACTACTCACCTCTAACTTATTTCGTCGACCTCAGTTCGAAGAACTATCTCTTTTCGTGGAAAGGAGCTTGTCGATTCATATTCTGAAAATCTTATATCTAGGTTTTCTTCGACCTCCGTCCCGCGCTTTCAGTTCCTTTGCTCTTGATCGCCGTTTTCTCTGTGATTTTCTTTGCAGGTCATCAATGGCGATTCCTCCAGGGGCACTTGCGGCGATGAAGTTTGATGCAGCATTCTCCATGGATTTTGAGTCTTTCCAACATTCCGATCCAATTTTTCTTTATATCCTGGAATTACTTGAAGAATTGCATCTCAAGGACTTCATGACTCGCAGCATCAAGCTACACTCAACCGAGATAAGAGAATGGATGTACACTGCCACCGTTTCTGAAGACGGAAATCTGACAGGACATATTGGAAACACTACTGTTTCCCTGTCTCCAACAGTACTCTCTGAAATTTTTGGACTGATCAATGGTGAAGACAACTTGGAAATGGACGATGAGGAATATTCTGATATGTTGAAAGTAATGGGTTTCTCCGGCAGCAACCCTAATAAGCTTCTGAAGAAGCAACTGTCTGCCGCTTATCAATTTTTGGCCGACATTGTAGGAAAAATTCTGATGGGCAAGCACTCGGCACATGACTATACCACTCGCCATCAATTCCTGATTATGTGCGCAGTGCTCAACAAATGACAGGTCGACTGGGGCATGGTCTTCTTTGACCTAATTAAGAAGAAAACAAGCAAGAAGGAAGTCTGCTACGGCAGAATCCTGGGGATTTTCCTCCAGGAAAAGGCCAGTGAATGTTTGGTCTCCCCGACCACATTCATCATTGCCAGCAAGCGCCTCACCTGCGCCTTGCTTGGCAGATGGGAGAGGACAATCACCAAACCCTCCAAGGGTTCCTCCTCCTCCATCAATGCTTCTGTGAGCACAAGGACCGTCAAGGTCACTCCCCACCCTGACACTGAAGAGGTCATTCCACCTCCCAAATCTCTTCCCACTCCTCCTGCACCTCAATTGACTCCAACCCAACATCAATCTCCACCGCTTGATCTTGCACATATCCCTACACCTCCAGTTTCCCCCACTGAAACTCATATTCCATCACCTCCTCAATCCCCTTTTCCCCCACACCTATTCACTATTCCATACTACACCATACCCACTGAACCACACACTGTTCTCCCTCCATTATCCCCTCCCGATATTCTTCCTTCCTCCTCTGCTTCTATCCCCTCCACCATTCCTTCTCCACTTCTGGACTCCTCCACCATTCCCTCCATCATCTCTCTTCTGACTCCTCTCATTCAAGCACTCATCACAGAGGCCATTACACCTCTGGTGAATTCCATTAATTCTTTATCTGCACAAATCACAGCCCTTTCTGCTGCCCCCTCTTCATTCAGGGGCCTGGCTCCAGGTTCTCCTGAACCCAGGCAGGGGGAGATGCTCCATGATGAAGCTGGTGCAGCAGCTGCAGAGGTTGATACAGTTGATACAGATACAGTTGATACTGCAGATCTAATTTTTGATACTACAGATACAGTTGATACAGTGCTTGATAATACAGTTGCAGTTACAAATATAACAATTGATTTTATTCAATTTATGGACACTGACATTAGCTTTGATGAGTCAGTAGATACAATAACAACTACTGGTGATTTCATTATACATCCCACAGTTAATTTATCTAAGTTACTTCATACCTTTGATTCTGTATATATGAAGTTTCCTTCAGCAGAGGTTGCTAAGCCATATTTGGCTATTGTCCAGTATACCTCTCCAGCCAGTCCAGCAATTGCTAAGCAACTTTGTGACACCTTTGCTGCTCCTACTGCTGTCCCAATTCCTATGTCCATTCCAGAAATCTGCTTTGTCTCAGATTTTGTCATAGATGATTCTCCCATGCCTAATCTGGATGAGCTCATTCTGGCAGACATTGAAGAAGAGAACAAGGCAGTAGCTGAAAGCTCTGTCTCTACTGATGTTGAACCCTCACCATCTGAACCTTCTATCCCCCCTCAATAAAAACCTCTTATCATTCCTGATGACACTTTGAGGAAGTTGAATGCTCTGTATGACAATCCTCAGAGTTCAGGTTCTGATGATGATGATGATGAATCAGATGAGGAGGCTGCTAAAAAGAAAAAGAAGTTGCTTTCTAAGAAAAGGAAGGCTCCTCCTCCTCCTGCTCCCAAGCCTAATCCCACTGCAGACACTCCATACTATATTCTGCACAATGTTGCTCCTTACAAAGGGATGTCTGCATGGATGTGGCTATCAAAGAACCAGCAAAAAGAGAAGAAGAGGAGTAGGAGATACTCTCCTCCCCCAGTTCATAGATACAGAAATTATCCTCCTCCTCCTCCTCCTCCAGCAGCAGGTGCCTCTAGCTCTGGCTCTCAGAGATCTGCCCATATTCAAACTTATCAGAGACAAACAGGGAGATCTTTTGGTGGTAGTCAGCCAAGGCCACCGTCTTCAGGCAGACAACACCATCAACAACAGCAGCAGCAGCACCAGGAATCTAAGGAACATGAAGCTGAAAGGCCCTATTCTCCTCTTGAAGATCCAGAAACAGCCAACACAGCCAGAATGGCAAGGTTCCAAGAGATCATTGGCTTATCTCTAATCAACAAAGCTAAAGATGAAGGCAAGGACACAACAGGCTTAACTACTATGTCTCAGTACAGGAGAGATGAGCTAAAGAGATTTGGGAAAGTAAACAAGCTACTCAATGTTGATGAGTACATGCATCTTCACCCAGAAGCAGTTGTCCCCAGAGCCACTTCACTGAACATTATAGGGGCAGCTGACATGACTATGACCAAGGCTCAAGCTTCAGATCCCAATAGGGAAATTATTTTCAAAAAGCCAGGAGATAAAGCACCAGAAGACAAGCTGAAACAGAAGAAGACAGAGAAGTAATTTTATGGTTATTTCATTTCTGCTTCTATTTCAGACTATTTCTTGCATTAAAACAAAACATGTATGTATATATATATCTGATGCATGTGTTGTAAATTCTCTGTCAGATATATCTCTTAATTTTGCTTTGTTTTTCTGTTTGTTCTTTGCTTGGAGTCTCTGTTAGTGACCTCACCCAAAAAGGGGGAGATTGTTGGATCCCTAATTGATTTGGGCTAGGTCCACTGACTTAGGATGTGACCCATCATGTATAGTCTGGGTCAAGTTTTTGTCTTAGAGTCTAGGACAGTCCTCTATCTCAACTTCAGATGGACCAGCCTTCCTCAAGACCATCAGGAACTCCAGATCTATCAGTTTTTCAGTCTAAGTAAAATAAGTTCGACGTTCGTCGAACTCAGCTCGACGAAGGGAGTTCTGTGCTCGACGATCATGAGACAATTCGTAGTGCTGAGCTCGACGAACTATGTTCTTTGCTCGACGAACACCGGGATTCTACCTCAAGCTTATCAAGACTACTTCAGAATTTCTCTAAGTCCAGCTTCATGCTTCGGTCGACGAATTATATTCTGAGCTCGACGAACTTGGACCTCAAGTTCACAGCCTCTCAGGTCGATGAATGCTAATCTCTACTCGACGATTTTCGTACTCAGAGAATCTGTGTCGACATTTAGGGTTTGAGTCGACACCAGACGATTTGTGTCGACACCAGGATTTCTGTCGACACCAGCTTATGTCGACACCAGGATTTCAGTCGACACTAGCTTATGTCGACACCAGAGGATTTGTGTCGACACCAAGATCAATCTGTCGACACCAATTTGTGTCGACACAGCATTTCAGCAGATGCAGAGTATTTCGTCTTAGTCCAGAACTTTTCTCAGGTCGACGAATTTGGTTCTCAGCTCGATGAATTTAGTTCTCTGCTCAACGAATAATGTTTGTCTGATATTGAAGATTGTCTGTTCAACGAATGAAGACTGTCAGCTCGACGAACTCAGCTCAGCTCGACGAACTCAGCTTAGCTCGACGAACTCAGGCTCAGCTCGACGAACTCAAAACTCAGTTCGACAAATTATGTTCTTCGGTCGACGATTCCAGACTAGGTCTTCTTCCATTCCCGTCTCATTCCATGGCGCTGATTCCTGAACATTTAATGGCAGTTCTTCCCAGAATACCACCGTTAGAATGCGAAGTTAATCCTGGATTATTACATACCATTTTCCCATGGAAATAGTTGGGGAAATAATTAATTGCTACTTCCTTTCCAGGTCGTCTGCCATTACTGCTCTATATTCAAAATTCGAATGTTTTCTTATGAGACATTGAGAGATACAGAAAGAGTGAGTAATACAGAGATATACAACAACAAAACAAAAAGACAGATAGTGATTCAGACAACACAGAAAAAGAAATTCATTCTTGGCCCAGAGAGAAACTGATCAAGAAGAAGAAGAAGAAGAATACTACTTCAATATCAAGAGTCTTCTTCACCTGCTTTTACTCAGGATAACTTCAAAGACAATACATTCATATCAGTCACAAGAAGTTCCTGGAGACTTTCTCTGGACCTGGAATTTTAGGTCTTTGAAGACCTATCACCCTGAAGAAGTGCTCCAGCATTCTTCCTGATTCATTCTACATCCCAGGGGGAGCAAAGTTGCTAAACAACAATCCATAGGTCTTCTCATTTGACTTGAGAAAGAGAAGACCTCATCATCCTCTCACTCCACCTCTGTACAGGGTTTTAATTCCCTTCAAAATTATTCTGGTTGCAAGTATCCCTCCAAAAGACTTGAGGGTTTGGTTTTTGGGAACCTGATCAAAACCCCATTAGTGCCAGGACACCTAATCAAGCCCTTCCTGCAGTGGATTCCTACCAGGGTGGTAGAAGAGTGGACTACCCAGATTTGGGGAACCACTATAAAATTCTTGTGTCGTCTGGTTGCTTTCTTTTCCTTTTTGTTTTCTGGCCTTGCTCTGTGAATGTGCTGTGACTAGATAGTTGCTGCATCTTGGTTTATTGTATTTGCTTCCCTGCACACACACCTAAAATACAACAACAGTTGTAAAAGTTTTAAAATCACCAACATACTCTATTCACCCCCCTCTAGAGTATATCTGATCTAACTAACACCTTCAGGTAGTATCAAGCATACCTCCTGAACTTTCAGATATCTTCCGCTATTTAGAGTTGAGAAAGAGAGATTTTGATATGATGTACTGGGTATAAGCCCTTATTACTCTTCTTATTATTTTTGTACTCATTTGGACTGATGTTTTTCTTTCATATATTTATATATATGTGCTGTGACTGTGGACTAGCTGTGTTGTACTCTGCTATGTATTACTTCTTTTCTCATATTGGCCTACAGGTTTATGATCATACTAGCCGGCAGAATTTGTGCGTTGCGATGTCGACTAACCCGTGCGTTAGTGCCACCGTAATACGGCGATTCTGGACATAAGACCGGGTAGCCTCC
This sequence comes from Platanthera guangdongensis, assembly GCA_039583875.1. Classification (NCBI taxonomy): domain Eukaryota; kingdom Viridiplantae; phylum Streptophyta; class Magnoliopsida; order Asparagales; family Orchidaceae; genus Platanthera; species Platanthera guangdongensis. Next base: position 10,977,207 of record CM077160.1, on the reverse strand, counting down.
TGAGTAAGGGGGAGGGGGGGTCTTACAAACAGGTATCACTTGACAAAACGATCATATGAGAAAGAAGTCCACAACACTGGACCACCACGCGCGAGCATTAGTTTGCGGACAAACTATGCAGCGGAAGCAGTGGTGTGCCCATGTGTAAAAAGTCACATAAAACAGTCCATTAAGTACAATGAGTTAGGCCTGTTCTATTTTAACCTTACCTTTATGCAACCTCCACGGGTCGCCGCGCCACAAAATGTGGTTCCTCCCCCTCCAACTGCCACTCCATTTCTATAGGCAGAGATGGGGCATACTTTGACAGCGATCCTGGAAGCCTTCAAAGCCTAGAAAGTCCCGGCCCCACAGCCAAATCCGGGGTGAAGCTGGCTGAGTGCCTTCAAGAGCCTGTCCTCACTAATGTACCGTGGGACAGAGGATGCTGTGAAGACGGAGGAATGACTGGAAGCCATACACGAGATATTGGCAGGCATCAGCTACCCGGTCGGCCAGGTAGTTCCTCTAGCCACCTCTGCACTAGAAGCTCATGCGAAGAGATGGTGGAAGTCTGTATGAGAGTCTACATATGCTGACTGGGAGCTGTCAGACATATCTTGGGAGGAGTTCAGCGATTTATTTTTGGATCACTTCGTATCCACTACAGATAGAGATGCATTGGAGGAGAGGTTTCTGAACCTCAGGCAGGGGAGCAGATCGGTTATTGAATACCAGAGGGAGTTTTCCCACCTTGCCAGGTTCGCAGGGATACATGATACAGACGACAGGAGGTATGCCAAGAGGTTCTACCGGGGCCTCAGGGATGATTTGAGGCAGGATTTGTTGTTCATTTCTCACGACACATCAGCCCAGATCATCGAGATGGCTAAGAAGCTGGAGGCTGACCAGCTGATGGTGCAAGGCAGAGGAAAGAGACCTTATGATGGGTTGACATCAGAAGAGAGCAGTAGGGGCTCTCAGAGAGGCAGGAATATTGGATACGAGAGGGGTGTGGGACGTCGTCGTCCCAACTTCAGGCAGGAGCAGGGGCCTTGTCCAACATTAGCTCCCCCACCTCTACAGGTGCATGCTCCGAGGAGACATGATGACCATGGATACTGGGAGGTAGTTTGTTACGGATACCACCATCTCGGGCACATTAGATCAGAGTGTCTACATCGGTTCCATCCACCACCTCCTCCTCAACTTCCAGTGGCCCCTCCAGTACCGCAGGGCCGAGGTCGGGGCCGAGGCCGGGCATATAACGACCGAGGACGCAACCAGCAGCAGATGTATGCTTTGAATCTCACGGAGCAAAGGAACCCCGAGGAAGTGATTACAGGTACTTAAATTATTATTAATTTAGAAATTTCAACCTTAGTGGTTCCTTGAAAACTATAGAAATAACATCCTTTTAACTCAAACAAATCTCAGGCATAGTTATGATCAGCGGCAAGCATGCTCATACCCTCTTCAACACGGGTGCTTCGCACTCATTCGTGTCAGACATTTTTATTTAAGGACTAGAGGGTGTGGAGAGATTCCTTGGCATAGAGATGAGAGTGCGTCTTCCTGATGTCTCAGAGCTATGGACCACAGATAGCTACAACATGGAGGCCGAGATAGGAGGCAAGACATTCGAAGCTCCGACAGCGGTCTTGAGATTGTCGGACTTTGATTTGATTTTGGGCATGACCTGGCTTCATTGGAACTATGCCCAGATCGACTGCCCCTCTAAGAGGATCACACTCAGGCATGGAGACTCCTACGTTACTATTGAAGGTATCCGACCTATCCCACATCTATCATTATCTTCTGTACAGGTTGTCAAGGCTTATGAGCAGGAGGAAGAGGTGTACCTTATCTGCTTCGAGATGGTGGCAGCAGAGAGTTCTATAGCTGATATCCCGGTAGTTCGTGATTTCTCTGATGTATTCTCGGAGAAATTGCCCGGACTACCACCAGCTCGGGACTTGGATTTCAGGATTCAGTTGGTGTCGGGGGCGAGGCCAGTGTCCCGGGCACCTTACAGGATGGCTCCCAGAGAGTTGGCAGAATTCAGGACTCAACTTCAAGAGCTTGTGGACTCAGGATTTGTACGGCCGAGTTTGTCACCGTGGGGAGCACCAGTTCTCTTTGTGAAGAAGAAAGATGGATCATTGCGGCTGTGCATAGATTATATGGAGCTTAACTGATTGACGGTCCAGAATTCCTATCCACTGACTCAGATAGACGAGTTATTTGATCAGCTTCAGGGGGCCTTCTGGTTCTCTAAGCTGGATTTGAGATCCAGTTACTATCAGCTGCGCATCCGAGAGGAAGACATCCCGAAGACGGCTTTCAGCTCGCAATACGGGTTATACGAGTTCATGGTGATGCCTTTTGGGCTCACGAATGCCCCTGCCGCATTCATGAGTCTAATGAAATGTGTATTCGAGCCCTTCTTGGACCGCTTCGTCATTGTGTTCATCGACGATATTCTGATTTATTCCCAGACTCAGGAGGAGCACACAGAACATTTGACACAGGTTTTGCAGAGGCTGCGGGAGTCCCAAATTTATGCGAAGCTTTATAAGTGCCAGTTCTGGCTACAGGAGGTGGCCTTCTTGGGGCATACGATCAGTGGAGCTGGATTGGCGGTGGATCCAGCCAAGATAGAGACAGTGAGGGATTGGCCACGTCCGAAGATAACGTCCGACATTCGCAGCTTCTTGGGATTAGCAGGTTACTATCATAAGTTCGTGGAGGGGTTCTCGAGGATAACACTCCCCCTTATGACCTTGACGAGAAAAGATGTAGAGTTTGCTTGGACAGAGCAGTGCGAGACAGCGTTTCAGGAGTTGAAGGACCGACTTACCTCATCCCCTATCCTTGCACTCCCATTTGGGAGTGAGGGATTTCAGATTTACACGGATGCCTCATACGAAGGGATGGGTGCTGTACTTATGCAGCACAGACAAGTTATCTCTTATGCTTCAATACAGTTGAAGAAGCACGAGCATAACTATTCGATACAAGATTTGGAGCTCGGGGCTATTGTATTTGCACTAACGATATGGTGGCACTATCTGTATGGGATTCATTATGATATTTTCTCAGATCACAAGAATTTCAAGTACATCGATATGCAGAAGGACCTAAACCTGCAACAGAGGAGATGGCTAGAGTTTCTCTGTGACTATGATTACCAGATTCACTACCACCCGGGGAAGGCAAACACAGTAGCCGATCCATTAAGCAGGAGGGTCGGCAACTCTGGACTGGAGCCCAGAGTGATGGCTATGGAGCTGATACAGATGATGGATGACATGCATATTACTATTATTTCTAAGGCCGAACCAGTAGGATACCGGGAGTACCTGAGCTCGCTGATCAGAGATGATGACATTCGGGAGCGCATTATGGCGCATCAGTGGCTGGATGCTACATTGGAGCCGATTTTCAGTGCCCTAGAAAGGGGCAAGGTTGAGGATTACACGTTGCACGATGATCTCCTTTGATTCGGTGGATGCATTTATATACCAGCAGGGGGCGGTATTCGGGATGATATACTTAGAGAGGCACATTGCTCTAGATATTCAGTGCATCCCGACATCACCAAGATGTGGGCAGATTTACGGAAGACTATGTATTGGCCTGGGATTAAGAGGGAGATCACCCACTTTGTGACGCATTGTAAGACATGCCAGCGCGTTAAGGCGGAATGCAAGAGCCCGGGAGGTTTATTACAACCATTGCCAGTCCTAGAGTGGAAGATCGAGGACATTGTTATTGATTTTGTGCACGGACTGCCTCGCTCCTGTTGGAGTTACCATGGTGATCTGGAAGTGGTCAAACATGTAATCTCACTGCCAACGCGATATGAGCCTGCAGGGTCGCACATAAGAGATGTGGAGAAGTTGGATGATTGACTGTGTTGGTAAAGGTTACCAATCACCGACCTGAATGGGGTTGTGGGCAAAGTGTTGCCTTAAAGGGTCGTCGAGTTGGGCAAATGTTTCCTTGAAGGACTGGTAAGAATAGTCGACCGAGGGTCGACGAGAATCGTGGAGAATGGTTCTCTGATTTTCGTCGATCGACGAGAATCGTCGAGAATGGTTCTCTGATTCTCGCCGATCGACGAGAATCGTCAAGAATGGTTCTCTGATTCTCGCCGATCGACGAGAATCGTTACTATGATTCTCGACGATCGACGAGAATCGTCGACCGCAGGTCGACGGTCGACGATTGTAGTCCACCCCGCGTACGGCGAGAATCGTCGAGTATTGTACTCTGATTCTCGCCAATCCTAGGTGATACCCGCCGACTGATTCTCGCCGAACCTGCCGAGTGATTCTCGCCGATTGTCGCCGATTCTCACCGACTGATACTCGCCGATTCTGGACCCTATTTCTGGGTGGTCTGCGGATAGCGATTGACCTAAGTCTATTTATGCTTTCGGTATAAAAGGACCACTTAGGGTTTTTCGGGATACATCTGTTCTGTTCCTTGCGTGCTGATCAAAACCCACGACGGAAGAGTTCCGTTCCGCGATCGTTCCGCCGATCCCGAATCCCGCCGCCGACGGAAGGGTTCCCCCGCCGCCGTGTTCGCTCCGTTGACCTCCTCTTCTCCGGCGACTGTCGCTGGTGTTGCTCTTCCTGGCGCGGACCTAGCAGTCCGTGGAGAAGCAAGGTGCGGTCTTCATCCTTCCCGATTTTCCGTGCGACGGAAAGATCGGTGTTCTCCCGCTCGTGTGGACTTCTGCAGAAACGTGGACATTATTCCACGTAGGACTCGCCACTAGCAAGAAGACGAAGCTTGGAGCATCTCCGTTGAGTTGTGACTCAACGCCACCGAGGTAATTTTTGCATAGTTGTATGCTAACTTCTTGATTCAACTATTATGGCCCGATCCCATTTCTTTTGGGTTTTCTTAATGTTTTACTTTTCCGCTGCGTGCACAAGCGTTGTGCCATCCTCATAGAGAAACCCAACAGTGGTATCAGAGCGAGGTTCCGGCCATGATTGTTGTTTTGGAAGTTTTTGTTATTCCAGTGCGTGTAAACCTAGGGATTTAGAAGTGTTCTAAATGTCTAGATTTAGTCTTGGTTCCCCGCCAAGAACGTCTGGAATTTTGTGGTAATTTCTAATTGTTAGAAATTGTTGTCTCCTTAGTAGTAACCATCCCTCGAGTTTGTTTTGGATTTGGATCCAACATAGAGAGATGAGCTTGTCTACTGCTTTAAGTTGAGTTGTCTTTGCCTTTGTCCAATGCATGTAAATCTGAGGATTTGGAAATTTCCGGATGTTCAGATTTAGCCCTTCCTTCTATCAAATGTTGATGGTGTCAGGATGTGCACATAAGGGATGCATGTGGTTTTAGAAGAATTGTTTTTCTTTGGATGTGCACATTGATCAAATGTTGATCATGGTTAATTGTTAACCTATAATCAAAATCCCTTCATCAAATATTAAGTGTTCGGATGCCTTCTGATGGATGACACTCTTCCTGCCTCGATCAATGAAGTGTGGGCTTGCCAAAGCAAGGTGCATTAATCTATCGTGGTAAGGGTGCGAGCGGATAATTGTGATATCCCACTGTCGACATCGGGTCCCACTTAACTAGGTGACCTCAAAGGTTGAGTGCCTAGAGGCATAGGGTTGGCATGCACCATATGATGGATGCGAGTAAGGAGTTATTCACCAACCATACAAGAATTGCATGAGGATGCAATTGGCAAGCGTTGCCTACCTAAATAACTGCATCGTGAGAGGAAAGCCAAAGCTGACTCATTGTGTTGGTGAAATACGGATCTTGTCCACTAAGAGAGTAGCTCGCATGAACTCTCCGAATTGTTAGTGAGGGCTATCATTTCGAATAAAATAGTGGGAGTTTTTTTTTTAATTGAAGTCCAAATTAAAATAAATTGTATTTGAAATTTTGGTACTGATTTTATTCTGCATAAATTCTTGTAGAATTTCATGGCAAGTGTTTCACACTCCACTTTGTCTCTGAGAGCCATCCTTGAGAAGGATAAGCTTAGTGGGACTAATTACATGGACTGGTACAGGAACCTGAGAATTGTTCTCAGGCAAGAGCGAAAGCTCTATGTCTTGGAAGAAGAAGCCCCCGAGGTGCCGACCGGGAACTCTTCCCGTGCTGAGAAGGATACTTATAAGAAGTATACTGGCGATGCTTTAGATGTCGAATGCCTTATGCTTGCCACTATGAACTCTGAGCTTCAGAAGCAACATGAGAATATGGGGTGCAAGGAGATTGACGAGCATCTCAAGAAAATGTTTCAAGGGCAGGCTCGTCAAGAGAGGTTCGACATCACAAAAGCGTTGTTTCAGTGCAAGATGGGAGTTCGAGACTCAATAGGGACTCACGTACTCAAGATGATTGGGTATATAGAGAACCTTGAAAGGCTGGGTTTTCCTCTTGGTCAAGAGTTGGCCACGGATCTGATCCTGCAATCGTTGCCGGACAGTTATGAGCAGTTCATCTTGAACTACAACATGAATGAAATAGACAAGACACTGCCCGAACTCCTAGGCATGTTGAGAACTGCTGAAATCAATATGAAGAAGGCCAAGCCTGCCAGCCCCATACTGATGGTGCATAAGGGCAAGGGCAAGGGCAAGGGCTCTAAGAAGACGAAGGTGGGACCTAAGTCATATCTTGAGCCCAAGTCTTCTGCACTGATGAAAAGGAAAAGCACGGTGAAGGAAGGGAAATGCCACCACTGTGGCAAGGCTGGTCATTGGCGGAGAAACTGTCCTTCGTACATTGAGGGTCTGCAGAAATTGAAGGGAGGTATGACTTCCGCTTCTAAAGTTTACGTTATAGAGATAAACCTTTCTGCTCCTTCATCTTGGGTATTGGATACCGAATGTGGTTCTCACATTTGTACAAATGTGCAGGAACTGGGAAGGAGAAGATTGCTGAGTAAAGGGGAGGTGGACCTCCGCGTCGGCAATGGAGCAAGAGTTGCTGCTGTAGCCGTAGGGGTTTACCGTCTTTCTTTGCCCAGTGGGCTTGTAATAGAACTAGATAACTGTTATTTTGTTCCGGCCATAACTAGAAACATTATATCTATTTCATGTTTGGATATGATTGGATTTTCTTTTATAATTAAGAACAACTGTTGTTCTATATTTAAGAATGATGTTTGTTATGCTGTAGCCCAATTGTTTAATGGTCTTTATGTTTTGAACTTGGACCATCGATCTGTAATGTAGAAAATAATAAAAGACTAATAACAAATGACTCGAACCCTACGTTTCTCTGGCATTGTCGTTTGGGCCATATCAACGAGAAGCGCATATCCAAGCTCCATAAAGATGGACTTTTGAACTCATTTGATTATGAATCATTTGAGCGATGCAAATCTTATTTGTTTGGCAAGATGACTAAAGCTCCTTTCACTGGTTATACTGAGAGGGCTGAGGATCTCTTGGGTGTTGTACATAGTGATATATGTGGACCCATGAGTTTCATGGCTAGAGGTGGGTATTTCTACTTTGTTACATTTACTGATGATTTCAGTAGATACGGATATGTGTATCTTATGAAGTGCAAATCCGAGACCTTTGAAAAGTTCAAAGAGTTCCTGAATGAAGTAGAAAACCAGTTGGGTAAAAGGGTTAAAGGGCTCCGATCTGATCGAGGTGGCGAATACCTGAGTCATGAGTTCCGTGATCATCTGAAAGAGTGTGGTATTGTATCACAGCTCACTCCACCTAGAACACCACAACATAATGGTGTGTCTGAGAGGAGAAATCGTACTTTGTTAGACATGGTACGTTCGATGATGAGTCATGCAGACTTGCCTGTTTCCTTTTGGGGTTTTGCTTTAGAGACTGCTGCAATGACATTGAATCGCACTCCAACGAAAACGGTTCTGAAGACACCATATGAGATATGGACTGGGAAGCATCCTAGTATGTTGTTCATTAAAATTTGGGGCTGTGAGGCATACGTGAGACGTCAAATGCCTGACAAGCTGGAACCCAAATCGGATAAATGTTATCTGGTGGGATATCCTAAGGAAACGAAAGGGTATTACTTTTACCTACCGTCTGAGGGCAAAGTGTTTGTCGCAAGGACTGGTGTCTTCTTGGAGAAAGTGTTCTTATCAAGAAGGACTGAAAAGGTAGAGCTTGAAGAAGTTCAAGAACCACATGTAGTGAATGAACCGGAATTAGATCCTGAGACAGGACTACAAGATGTTGTAGCTAGAGAACCTGCTCAGGGAACACAAGTCCTACGTAGATCTGGTAGACCGAGGTTTGAGCCTGAGAGATATGGATTTCTCGTGTCTCAAATAGGTAATGTGTTGCTTATGGATCATGATGATGAACCAGCAACCTACCAAGAGGCTATGAATGGACCGGACTCCGACAAATGGCTTGAGGCTATGAAATCTGAAATGGACTCCATGTATGCAAACCAAGTTTGGAACTTGGTGGAACCACCTGAAGGGGTACGACCCATAGGGTGCAATTGGGTCTTCAAGAAGAAGACCGACATGGATGGGAATGTACAGACATTCAAAGGGCGACTGGTGGCTAAGGGTTTCAAGAAAATTCATGGTATTGACTATGATGAGACCTTTTCCCCTATTGCTATGGTAAAGTCCATAAGGATATTGCTTGTTGTTGCTGCGTATTATGACTACGAGATCTGGCAGATGGATGTCAAAACGGCTTTCCTTAATGGAAACCTCCTTGAGGAAGTGTATATGACACAACCTGAGGGTTTTGTATACCCAGATGAAGCCACTAAAATATGCAAGCTGAATAAGTCCATCTATGGACTGAAACAGGCCTCTCGAAGTTGGAATCTTCGTTTTGATGAGAAAATCAAAGAGTTTGGTTTCATCAAGAATGAAGATGAGCCTTGTGTTTACAAGCGAATAAGTGGGAGCATTGTTGTCTTCCTGATATTGTATGTAGATGACATACTGTTGATTGGGTATGACATTCCTACCCTGAAAGTTGTTAAGAACAACCTAGGGAACTGCTTTTCAATGAAGGATTTGGGTGAAGCGACTTATATACTCGGTATTAAGATCTATAGAGATAGATCGAAGAAGTTGCTGGGTTTGACCCCGAGTAAGTACATCGAAAAGGTGTTGAAGCGGTTCAACATGCTTGAGTCCAAGAAAGGATTTTTGCCCATGTCTCATGGTGTGAATCTCTCTAAGGACCAGTGTCTGAAGTCTTGTGAAGATAAGGACCGCATGAAGTTGATTCCATATGCTTCGGCAATTGGATCAATCATGTACGCGATGTTATGTACTCGACCCGATGTCTCCTTTGCTTTGAGCATGACTAGCAGGTATCAGTCGAACCCCGGTGAGTGTCACTGGATTGCAGTCAAGAATGTCCTGAAGTACTTGAGAAGGACTAAGGATGTATTCTTGGTGTATGGTAGAGAGGAAGAGCTCGTTGTAAGTGGTTACACGGATGCTAGCTTCCAAACTGATAGAGACGACTCCAAGTCTCAGTCAGGTTTTGTGTTTTGCCTGAATGGAGGAGCTGTGAGCTGGAAGAGTTCCAAGCAAGAGACAGTTGTTGATTCTACAACAGAGGCCGAGTATATCGCAGCAGCTAATACGGCGAAGGAGGCTGTATGGATTAGGAAATTCATCGGCGAGCTTGATGTAGTTCCTAGCATTGTTGGTCCCGTAGTTCTCTACTGTGATAATAATGGTGCAATTGCACAATCTAAGGAACCTAGATCTCATCAGCGCTCCAAGCACATACTTCGGCGGTTTCATCTTATTCGTGAGATTGTCGAACGAGGAGATGTGAACATCTGCAGAGTGCCGACTGAGGAAAATATTGTGGATCCACTGACAAAGCCTCTCGCGCAGAGAAAGCATGATGGTCATAGTAGATCGATAGGTATACGATACCTAAATGATCAACTCTAGCGAGAATCTTGTGGATTGCATGTAAACTTGTATTTTGTTGGCTATTTGTTCATATGATGAACATTGTACCTTGTTTTTCTCTTACAATTAATGGCAAATTCTTTTATTATGAATTTTTCTATGTGATAGTTAAATGTTAACATAATAGATACCCTTAGAATGTTCGCTTCCATGGGACATCAAGTACGTGACTTGAATGTGAGAGCCTATGATTTATTTGAAACTTCATTCTTAAAAGGTCCCTGGTCGAGTTTCATCATAGAAGCTAAGGGTGATGATGGTACATAAAGACTAGCACGTGTGTTGACTGATGACCGGTTCTCATAGGTCATGATATTGTGATATCAAGTCATCACGTGGGTACTTGTTAGTGAACAAGTTGTACTGGACAGACCCAACCTGAGACTACTTTGTAGATTGTCATCCAATCGTTTCACGAGTAGGTCTCAATTGACAATGGTGTTGTGGTCCTTTGACGTGAAGTCACAACATTCATCAAGTGAGGAAGAGCGTGCTTTGATGCCATCTAAAGTCTTCCTTGAGAAAGGTTGATGATAAGGGTGGTTGTTGGGCATGTTACGAATCATTTGGGTGTTTGTGTGTGAGCAGATATGGGATTTGTCCTTCTGTATGACAGGAGTTGCATCCATGGGCCCATTGATGGAACTGGACTGAGAAATGCATGGCCATGCTTGGTTGAGTCAATATGTGATATTGACTCACGATTCTCTAGAAGTCCGTCCTGGATCAAGAAACTTGGATTGAGCTATTACGAGGGTGACACGGTCCATGCCTCTAGTTCTTTCCGGATATAAGGGACAAAGGGACAAAGACAACGCTGATACATTGGTCATAAAGGCTTATGAGTTATAAACTCTTATTTCTTGGGGAGCAATGATGCATTGCTAGATGCCGCTCATTGTTTGTGAGGTTTTTGATTTGATACTTTCGAGATCAAGTGGGAGTCTGTTGGAGTTACCATGGTGATCTGGAAGTGGTCAAACATGTAATCTCACTGCCAACGCGATATGAGCCTGCAGGGTCGCACATAAGAGATGTGGAGAAGTTGGATGATTGACTGTGTTGGTAAAGGTTACCAATCACCGACCTGAATGGGGTTGTGGGCAAAGTGTTGCCTTAAAGGGTCGTCGAGTTGGGCAAATGTTGCCTTGAAGGACTGGTAAGAATAGTCGACCGAGGGTCGACGAGAATCGTTGAGAATGGTTCTCTGATTTTCGCTGATCGACGAGAATCGTCGAGAATGGTTCTCTGATTCTCGCCGATCGACGAGAATCGTCAAGAATGGTTCTCTGATTCTCGCCAATCGACGAGAATCGTTACTATGATTCTCGACGATCGACGAGAATCGTCGACCGCAGGTCGACGGTCGACGATTGTAGTCCACCCCGCGTACGGCGAGAATTGTCGAGTATTGTACTCTGATTCTCGCCGATCCTAGGTGATACCCGCCGACTGATTCTCGCCGAACCTGCCGAGTGATTCTCGCCGATTGTCGCCGATTCTCACCGACTGATACTCGCCGATTCTGGACCCTATTTCTAGGTGGTCTGCGGATAGCGATTGACCTAAGTCTATTTATGCCTTCGGTATAAAAGGACCAGTTATGGTTTTTCGGGATACATCTGTTCTGTTCCTTGCGTGCTGATCAAAACCCGCGACGGAAGAGTTCCGTTCCGCGATCGTTCCGCCGATCCCGAATCCCGCCGCCGACGGAAGAGTTCCGCCGCCACCGTGTTCGCTCCGTTGACCTCCTCTTCTCCAGCGACTGTCGCTGGTGTTGCTCTTCCTGGCGCAGACCTAGTAGTCCGTGGAGAAGCAAGGTGCGGTCTTCATCCTTCCCGATTTTTCGTGCGACGGAAAGATCGGTGTTCTCCCGCTCGTGTGGACTTCTGCAGAAACGTGGACATTATTCCACGTAGGACTCGCCACTAGCAAGAAGACGAAGCTTGGAGCATCTCCGTTGAGTTGTGACTCAACGCCACCGAGGTAATTTTTGCATAGTTGTATGCTAACTTCTTGATTCAACTATTATGGCCCGATCCCATTTCTTTTGGGTTTTCTTAATGTTTTACTTTTCCGCTGCGTGCACAAGCGTTGTGCCATCCTCATAGAGAAACCCAACAGCTCCCACTCTGGGCACGATTCTATATGGGTCATAGTAGATAGAATGACCAAGGTGGCACGCTTTATTCCAGTCAGGAAGGATGCTCTAGTTGCAGTTTTGGTGAGATTATTCGTGGAGCAGTTTGTCAGATACCATGGCATCCCCAGGACGATTGTTTCTGACCGTGATGGTCAGTTCACTTCGAGGGAGTGGAGGGCTGTGCACGCTTACTTGGGCTCTCGGCTTACTTTTAGTACTGCCATCCACCCGCAGAACGACGAACAGTCTGAGCGGACCATCCGGAGCATGGAGGATCTACTCCGCCTATGCATATTGGATACAGGGAAGCCTTGGGAGAGGCTACTTCCATTGATCGAGTTCTCCTACAATAACAGACACCAAGCTAGCATCAGGATGGCTCCATATGAGGCACTTTACGCGAGGAAGTGCCAGACACCGCTGTCATGGGTTCAGGATGTGGATACCAAAGCTCTTGGCTCTGATTATGTGTAGGATACGGAGGCTCAGGTTCGTTTGATCAGGGATCAGATGCTAGAGGCCCAGAGTAGACAGGCGAAGTATTATGATGCTCGGCACCGGAAGGTGGAGTTCCAGGTTGGAGACAGATTTTTCTTGAAGATACGTCCGGTACATGGTGTCTCTCGGGTGCGGAGGCACAAGAAGCTCAGTCCTCGACACATGGGGCCATACTTGGTCCTGCAGCGGATCGGCCCCTTAGCTTACCGACTGCAGCTGCCACCGGAGTTGGGTACAATACACGACATCTTCCATGTCTCTTCCTTGAGAAGAGCTCTCCTACGGCCGGAGCTGCACATTACTACTACAGCCGGTCCGATAGCACCAGATAGATCCGTCAGATTGGAGCCAATCCGGATTGATGATACAGATGTCCGTGTGTTGTGGAAGAAGAAGGTCCCTCTCGTGAAGGTGTTGTGGTCCAATCATGGACGGGAGGAGCACACCTGGGAAACGAGGGATCTGATGATGGAGCAACACCCGGAGCTATTCACTTCAGGTATACTTTAGTTCATGTGTTTAAATTTCTTATAACTCTTGCAAGTAGAACCCCGTAGATGCGAACTTGAATTTCAGGGACGAAATTATTTTCTTGTTTTTTGGGATTTGTAACATCCCATGTTAATTTTAGACCCCTCAAGTTAGATTGGGTTAGGCATGGGGTGGGTGATAGCGAAATTAGCTAGGTTTGACCATAGGTAGTGGGTTGTAGCCATGTGGGGCCCACTAAGGGGCCAAAGTCAAACTAGGTCAAACTAGCCTAAATAGGAACCCTAGCCACACCATGACCCCACCGCATTGCCCTAACCCTAAAATAATCTAAGTGGACCCTAGGGCATGTCATTAGGTCAACCCTTTGACCCTCGTTGACCAAGTCAACCATGACCCTAATTTGGTCAAACCTATACTTATAGGCCCAATTAGCCCAAGTAGGGCACCACATTGACCCAACCCAAGTTGGGTGGTGGCATTAGACCCATGACCACCAAGTGGGGTCAGCCGACTCATCATGGTTGACCAAGTCAACTCAAAGTCAACCTAGTCAACATAATTGACCTAAAGAAGAAAATGAGGGCTAAGCCCACTCCCTTTCGGCCAAGCCCACCAAACTTGGCCCATGGCCAACCCAAGTGGACAAAGACCAGCCCTACCCCTCTGGTTTTGGAGATAGGACACATGCAAAGGGGCATTTTGGAGAAATTACCTAAAAGAGGAGAGTGAAGATGAGTTTAAAGAGGTGGAGGCCACTTGGCCTTGGCTCCATCAGCCCAAAAGCTTGCTGGCCGGCCACCCAAGGAATTCCAGAAAATTTGGCAGCATGGTGGCCACTTGGAACAAAGGGTGAAGCCTCCAAAGCCCTAAACCGAGCTCACCTTGGTTGTATCTCCCTATACAACCACTTCTAGCTCAAACCAACCACACCACCAGCTTCAGTGAGTGGAATTGAGTGGAGAACGAGTCCTAGAGCAGAGCTTTTGGTGGAGAATCGGGATTTTGAGCAGGAGATCGTCGGAGCAGCTCAACCATGGCCAACCGCCGCTAACCTCGCCGTCGTGCCGCCATACAGGGCCGTTTCGCCTCCCCTCTACTCGTACTAGATTTCTAGATCCTTTAGGAGAGACATCGGGCTCAATCGAGCCCGATATCATGTGAGGAAAATGAGAATTTTCCGAGTTTTACTTCTTGCTCGGGTTTGCCGGAGGAGCCAATTCCGGCGGCCTCATTGCCGGAAATCGCTAACCACCACCTCAGTGAAGGTGGTGGCGACATCTACCGGTGGTGGTGGTGGCTCAGCTGGCCGGAAATAGCCAGCAAAGGTGGCCCAGCCAGAATCAATCTGGGCTGTTGGCTGTTTGGGGACGATGACCAGATCCCGTCCGTTCTACGTCAAGATTCGTGATAAACTGATATTAATTAAATTAAAATAAAAACTATAGTATTAGTTATATTTTGTCACACTATTTCAGTCATATTGCAAGCTATTTTTAGGCCTCTTAGACGTATTTCAAGGACATGAACCTTAAATGAAAGTTGTAGCTTAACCTCTTAAATTTAAATTGCCACCTTAATCTTGTAATGTGGAGTAGTATACTACCCTGTAGGTCAGTTTTACTAGGCCTGGTCCTAGGCAAGTGCAGAAATTCAATTTGATGCCCAAGCCAAAGCAGTAATCAGAATGACCCCAAATTTTGGGTGCATGCATGTTTAGGGAATATTTAGCCTCTACCAAAAATTAAGAATTTTTGGGAAAACGTTTTCTATAGTTTTATTCATAATACACAAAATTAAATAAATGAAATATTTGGAGGGTTATGACTCCAAATGGCCCCAAATTTTGGTGGCATGTCCTTGGTGACTATTCATGTGCATGTAAGAATTTCAGCACATTTGGACCACTACATGTTGGGTAAAGTCACTTGCATGTGTTGATTATACATAGGCTTGGGGTGCAAATAGACAATTTTGAAATATTGTGTATTAAGCCTATTTGGAACATCCAAAAATCATGGTATTGATTTCAGAGGCTCATTAGGGTGAAATATACCCCACATTGTCATAATGGGATTTTTGGAAGCAAAAATCGCATTATTTGGATTTTTTGTATAATGGAATTTTTGAAAAAAAATGTAAAAATTGGTTCATCATTGAGATAAAATCCCCAATTTTTGTTAAAGTCAATATTATGTTAAATTTAACTCCTGAAAATTTTTACGTCTCTGTTTGAAGAAGTTTGATAGGAGTTATGTGGAAATTACCTTTTTACCATCATTTTACTTAATTAGCAAATTAGTGAAACTATTAAGTAGAAATTTTGGAAAATTTCTCGGTGATATATCTGAGTATGAATAACCTTGTATAATTTTCTCAGCATTTTTGGATGAATCAATAATTTTTAAAACCTTAAAATGCCATTTTGGTAAATTGTTAAGATTGAATTTGGTAGGCCATTACATTATAAAAGCTGATGAAACTCTGCCATTAGCCTTAAATTCATGTTATACATGCTCTGTAATGTTCCTAGAATTTTTAGTAATGTATTTCTTATACTTCATTTGGAAAATGACAATTGTGTGAGTTTTGTATTAATTAAGGAATAAATAGAAATAATCAAAGGAAAATTATAAAATTTGGTAGATAGATATATTTTACCTTGATGCAACTCAGCAAAAATTCCTTAGGTCAGTGGATTATGATTTGTAATACTTCATGTATTAAATGGCGTAGGGGATTAATTAAATGATTAAATTAAAGGCCTTAATGACTTAAGTAAATTATGAAAATCAATAGGATCACTTCATTAGTCCATACCATCCTAGGATAAATAATTAGGGGCAGGTGGCCCAAGGAATTGGAAGTTCCATTTCAGGGTGGTATTAGGTCATGGGTTGCGCGTAGTGTAAATAAGTCATGTTATAAGGACCACCGGGGGATAGATCAATAAATGAGCTAGAGACTTCAGTTGGAATATGACCCTGGTGGGTAGAGTTGTCTTAGTAATGAGAGTAAAGTGCAAGCCGTTGGATAGCAACTGGAGTGGAGGCCGACGGAAGACCGTCGCACTTCTGAGAATACCTTAAGTCATTAGGATCACTCAAGAGTAATAACGAGAGCTGGGGGTGAATTATGGGTAGTCATCAACAAAAGTAAATATCCTTGAGAAAGGTAGCTTTGGGCGTAATCCCATCGTAGTTCCTAGTGCCCCCGAGAGCCCTTCACCGGGTATACCATGGGCAGTCCTGGGATTAACCTTAAATCACTAAGTATAATAATCCCTAGACAAGAGTAGTCTAATAGGTTAAGACATTGTGGTTCATTCTCACCCGAGATGGGTTGGAGGGATTGTGATAAATGCTTATCCGTGAAGGGTTTGAGGGATTCAGGACAGGTTGGTCCAGCGAGCTAAAGGCTCGGGATGAAATACTTGCATGTGCATAAATATAGTGGCGGGTCATGCGGTACTGGCCGTTCGTCATACCGATGGTAGTACGGTGAACTAGGTGGGTGTGAGGGTTTGAGGGGCCAGTGGGTTGTTTTACACCGCGGTCTGGAGGACAATCCCCGATAACGCACACCTGACCCAACAAGACTGACGAGTTGTCAGCAAAGTACGTACACATAGACTCTAGAGTGCACCTTGGACGTGTACAAAGACGTATGAGAGGGGTCTAAGGTTTGGTAGTGTGCATACCGGCCTAGAAGTGGAGATGCCCACTCCGCTGCTTCCGTAGCCACAGCAGTGGTACCCAAGAGTGAAGCTAGCTCTCAAAAAGTGGGAACTAAAGATCTGTGATCACAGAGTCGTTGTGTTTTAGTTGCACTTGCCTGTGCATAAATTGCATCTTAAACATTCATTCATGTTAGAAAGTAGCGAAAAGAGGCGAAAAGTAGAGAACAAGCAAATAAACTTTTGAATAATTGAAATTTTATTATCCAAAAAAGGTATCTATTACAAAGGTATGCCCTCCCTTATATAGAATGAAGGAGAGATGAGAGAATACAAATAAGAGATGTGGGACTAAAAATTACAGGACTAAGCGGACTATACAAGACAAACCGCACAAACCGCGCGGTTAGACAACAGGGCTAACCGCACGGCTACCACTAGAGAGAAAGCGAAGACCGCCAGGGTAGACCGCCAGACCGCCCAGTCTCCAAGCCGGCTGAGACAGACCGCCAGACCACGCGGTCTCCAACCCGCCAATACAAACCGCCAGGCCGCCCGGTCACCAACTTTAACACTCCCCCTCAAGCTGGAGCATATATATCGATAATGCCCAGCTTGTCGCAGATGTGGAAAAAGGAAGCGGACACCGGCTTGGTGAAGACATCTGCCAACTCATTGTCGGACGTGACGAATGGAGTGCAAATCTGTTTCTTTAATATTTCTTCCCGAATAAAATGACAGTCGACTTCTATGTGTTTTGTTCTCTCATGAAAGACCGGATTTTTGGAAATGTGTATCGCGGCCTTATTGTCACAGAACATAGGAAGAGGATAGTTGTAAACCTCTCCTAAGTTAAGCATGAGAGCCCTCAACCACTTCAATTCACATGTAGTCGATGCCATGCTACGATATTCCGCCTCTACACTAGACCTGGAAACAACAGACTGTTTCTTGCTCTTCCAACTCATAAGATTGCCTCCAACAAATGTGCAGAAACCTGAAGTCGATTTGCGGTCCCCTTTGTCATCCGCATAGCTAGAATCAGAGTAAGCTTCAACCCTTAGGTGACCATTCTTCTGAAATAGGAGTCCTTTCCCTGGAGCAGCTTTAATATACTCTAATATCCTCAGAGCAGATTGTAGATGACACTTCCTCGGAGCTTGCATGAACTGGCTCACCTTGCCAACAGCATAAGAGATGTCGGGTCTGGTTACCGTGAGATATATGAGCTTGCCCACCAGACGCCGGTATCTCGTAAGATCAGAGAGAAGAGGTGAGTCATCTGTCCAAGTTTTGTCTTCTCCAGCAGCCATAGGACAACGTGCAGGTTTAACACCAGTGAGTCATGCCTCCTTTAAAAGATCAAGAGCATACTTCCGTTGTGAAAGGACCATGGAGTTGGGCTTTCTAGAGATTTCAATCCCCAGAAAGTATTTCGGGGAGCCCATATCTTTTGTAACCAGATGTTGACGAAGGTGTTTCTTGGTCATCAATACCCCATCCTGGTCATCGCAGTAAGAAGAATGTCATCAACATAAACCGCAAGAACAACAAGACCAGAGGCGGTTTTTCGAACAAACAAGGAGTGATCTGCTGAGCATCGTGTAAAACCAATGGCCGCAACAATGCCACTGAACTTGTCAAACCAGGCACGAGGACTCTGCTTGAGGCCCTAGATAGCCTTCCTTAGCCGGCATACCCGTGTCTCCCCCTGAGCAACATACCCAGGAGGTTGCTCCATGTAAACATCTTCCTGCAGATCACCATAGAGGAAGGCATTCTTAACATCTAGCTGCGAGATGGGCCAATCCCTATTGACAGCCACAGAGAGAAGAACCTGAATAGTGCTGAGGCGAGCCACGGGAGAGAAAGTGTCAAAGTAATCAATCCCATAAGTTTGGGTAAAACCCTTGGCAACCAGGCGAGCCTTATAACGATCCACACTACCATCTGGGAGAAACTTCACCACGAAGACCCAGCGACAACCAACAACATCTGTGCCGAAAGGAGGCGGAACAAGGGTCCAGGTACCCCGTTCAGTGAGAGTAGCAATCTCCTCATCCATGGCAATTTTTCCAGTGAGGAATAGTAAGGGCCTCCTGGTAGGAACGGGGGGTGGCAGTGGCCGAGATAGCCAGTGCAAAAGCTCGGCGACCAGGGGTAAGACGATCGTAGGAAACAACTGCAGCAAGCGGATGGTGGGTACAGGCCCGAACCCCTTTGCGAAGAGCAATCGGGAGATCCAGGTCAGCAGGTGCCTCAGTATCCGGAGTATCCGTGGTGGAGAGAGCTGGCCCGGGAGTAGAGAGAGATTGCAGCGGAGTGGAGGGAGAAAGTGGAGTAGAGGGTGGAGATGAGGAGGATGGGGAAGACGGTGGAGTGGGTGGAGAGGGTGGAACATCAGTGGGAGCAGAGGGAATGGATGGGTTGGTAGGAGAAGTAGGAGCAGGAGGAGTAGAAGAGGAAGCGGGAGAGAAGTAAGATGCATTGGCAAAGAAGGTGACATTCGCAGAGACAAATTGCTTGCGGGTAACAGGGTCAAAGCAACAATATCCTTTCTAAGTGGGAGAGTAGCCCAGAAAGACACATTTGGTGGCACGTGGTGAGAATTTATCACGGGTGGCAGCGGGAGAGTGCACAAAAGCGGTGCACCCAAAGATGTGTAGAGGAAGAGGAAAGGGATCCTTGTCCGGATAAAGAATGGAGAAGGGGGTAGCACCGTGGAGAACGGTGGAGGGAAGGCGATTGATGAGATAGCAGGAGAGGAGGACAGCATAGCCCCAATAGGAGCGAGGAACATGCATTTGAGTCATCATAGTGCGAGCGACATCAAGGAGGTGACGGTTTTTGCGTTCTGCCACCCCATTTTGTTGTGAGGTGTAGACACAGCTGGTTTGACGAATAACACCATGGTGAGTACAAAAGGAGGAGAAGTCGTGGCTAAGATACTCCTTAGCATTGTCAGAACGAAGGAGTTTAATAGACGTAGCAAACTGAGTTTTAACCATAGAATAAAAGGAGGTCCAAACAGAGAACAACTCGGAGCGATCTTTGAGAAGATATACCCACGTACATCGAGAGAAATCATCAATGAAGGTGACAAAATAGGAACTACCCCGACCGATGGTGAGGTTAGGAGCGGGACCCCATATGTCAGAGTGAACGAGGTCGAATGGATAGGAAGAGCCCTGACTTTGCGTTGGTGGGAAGGAGGAGCGGTGATGTTTGCCAAGTTGACAGGCATCACAGTTTAGAGGAGGATGATGAGGAGGGAGGTGCGGCAGGAGTTGTTGTAGAATTCGGGTAGGAGCATGTCCAAGGCGAAGATGCCATTGGAGAAGATCTATAGAGGAGGAGGAGAAGGCGGATAGAGCAGAAACGTTGTCGAGGAAGTAGAGGCCACCACTCTCAGTCCCGGTAGCAATCGTCCGTTGGGAGTCCGGATCCTGAAAAACACAAGAGGTAGGGGTGAATGTGATAGAACACCGTAGTTGCTTGCATAAAGAAGTAACCGATAATAAATTGCACGGAAACTTGGGCACATAGAGGGTATCAGCCAAGCAGAGAGATGGAGTGACTTGAACCATGCCTGTCCCATGGACCGGGGAGGGAGATCCATCAGCAACAATGACCGGGGGAAACTGAGCCTGTGTGTCAAGAAGAGAGAAACATGGAGGGTTGCCTGTCATATGATTTGTTGCACCAGAGTCGATGAGCCATCGTCCGCGAGTCACAACATGAGCACTACCAGAAGAGGTGACCACAGAGGTGGACAGGCTGGAGGAGAGGAAAGCCATGGAAGCAAGAGAGGAGCAAATCGCGACGAGAGGAACAAGCCGCGAGAAGAGAAAAGAGCACCAAGTCGGGCGACCAGAACACAGGTCGGGCGGCTAGGAAGGCCGCTTCCAAGAAGCCGAGCAAAGCAGAGGGAAAGAAGTCGCACGGCCTGAAAAAGTCGGGCGAACAGAGGAGAACAAGTCGCACGGCCAAAGATGAGGCCGGGGCGACTAGCAAGCAGAGAAAAAAAGCAGGCAAAGGCCCAGCGGGGAAGAGGTCGCGCGTACTGAGAAGGCCGAGCGAACATAAGAGAAGAGAAGAGCAGGTGACCGCGACCAAGATGCGGGTGAAAAAGGAACAACCCGCACGGTCAGGCAGATCACAGCAGCAAACCGCGAGAATAGAGACAAGCGGTAATAGGGAAAGCAGAGGCGGACAGGGAGAAGAAGTCCGCAGCGGTTAGAGACAAGTCACGCGGACAGAGACAGGCCGCAACGACTAGGAAGTCTGAGAGGCAAGAAAGAACAAGGAGCGCGGCGACAAGAAAACAGGTCGCTGCGACGAATAGCAGAGGAGAAGAGAATCAAGAAGAAGAAGCAAGCCGCGCGGACAGAAACAAGCCGCGCGGACAGAAGAGAAGGCAAGTTGCGAGACAAGTCGCAGGACGCGGAAAACAAGCCGCGAACAACAGAGAGCGCACAGAATCAGGAGGAAATGACCGTGTGCTCTGATACCATGTTAGAAAGTAGCGAAAAGAAGCGAAAAGTAGAGAACAAGCAAATAAACTTTTGAATAATTGAAATTTTATTATCCAAAAAAGGTATCTATTACAAAGGTATGCCCTCCCTTATATAGAATGGAGGAGAGATGAGAGAATACAAATAAGAGATGTGGGACTAAAAATTACAGGACTAAGCGGACTATACAAGACAAACCGCACAAACCGCGCGGTTAGACAACAGGGATAACCGCACGGCTACCACCAGAGAGAAAGCGAAGACCGCCAGGGTAGACCGCCAGACCGCCCAGTCTCCAAGCCGGCTGAGACAGACCGCCAGACCGCGCGGTCTCCAACCCGCCAATACAAACCGCCAGGCCGCCCGGTCACCAGCTTTAACAATTCATATTATATCATACGCTTCATAGATCCTTATCATATAAATTAGTATGGGCTCTGTTATATGATAAGGTAAATTTCCTGGAAACCTTAACTTATAAATTTTTATGGCCATTTTTATAAGTTAAGGTCCAATTTGTGATGGTAGAGTAGTGATAGCATAGTTTTACTTTCCTGCTCTTACTTTCAGATCTTTACTTACTTTACCGTACTGTATTTTACTTCACTTGTTCTACTTACTTCAGTTTTATACTTTACTTACTGCACTTGTACTTCTTATATTGAACTGCTAGAGTAGAACTACTATTACTCCTCATATACTTGTTAGTATAGTGTCACTGCCACATGTTTACACTTGTTACCCCTGATGTCCTCCGCTTCGTCCTCCCGCACGGTGCCTCTGAGTTGCGGGGCGAGGTGTGGAGGAAACGACTTAGTCTTTTTGACTAATGGTCGGTGACCAAACTATTGTTTAGGAGCTCGAGGATATGGTGCACCAGAACGACCGGCAAGACGAGATGACAGGACGTGAGGAGCTGATACCACCACCTACTACTACTGCAGAGTTGCCTCAGTGGGATGACTTGGTGATGATAGATATCTTCCGCTGTTTAGAGTTGAGAGAGAGAGCTTTTGATATGATGCACTGGGAATAAAACCTTATTACTCTTCTTATTATTTCTGTACTCATTTGGACTGATGGTTTTCTTTCATATATTTATATATATGTGTTGTGACTGTGGACTAGCTATGTTGTACTCTGCTATATATTACTTCTTTTCTCATATTGGCCTACAGATTTATGATCGTACTAGCCGACAAAATCAGCGTGTTGCGGTGTCGACTAACCCATGCGTTAGTGCCAGCGTAATATGGCGGTTCTGGCAATAAGACCGGGTAGCCTCCTTGGTAAGGGGGATGGGGGGCTTACAAACTGGTATCACTTGACAAAACGATCATATGAGAAAGAAGCCCACAACAATGGACCACCCCGCGCGAGCATTATTTTGCGGACAAACTATGCAGCGGAAGGAGTGGTGTGCCCATGTTTAAAAAGTCACATAAAACAGTCCATTAAGTACAATGAGTTAGGCCAGTTCTATTTAAACCTTACCTTTATGCAACCTCCACAGGTCGCCACGCCGCAAAATGTTGTTCCTCCCCCTCCAGCTGCCACTCCATTTCTACAGGCAGAGATGGGGCAGACTTTGACGGCGATCCTGGAAGCCTTCAAAGCCCAGCAAGTCCCGGCCCCACTGCTAAATCCGGGGTCAAGCTGGTTGTGTGCTTTCAAGAGCCTATCCCCACCGATGTACCATGGGATAGAGGATGTTGTGAAGACGGAGGAATGGCTGGAGGGCATACACGAGATATTAGCAGGCATCAGCTGCCCGGTCGGCCAGACAGTTCCTCTAGCCACCTCTGCACTAGAAGCTCATGCAAAGAGATGGTGGAAGTCTATACGAGAGTCTACATATGCTGACTAGAAGATGTCAAACATATCTTGGGAGGAGTTCGGCGATGTATTTTTGGATCACTTCGTATCCACTACAGACAGAGATGCATTGGAGGAGAGGTTTCTGAACCTCAGGCAGGGGAGTAGATCGGTGATTGAATACCAGAGGGAGTTTTCCCACCTTGCCAAGTTCGCAGGGATACAAGATACAGACGACAGAAGGTATGCCAAGAGGTTCTACCGGGGCCTCAGTGACGATTTGAGGCAGGCTTTGTTGTTCATTTATCATGGCACATCAGCCCAAATCATCGAGATGGCTAAGAAGCTGGAGGCTGACCAGCTGATGGTGCAAGGTAGAGGAAAGAGACCGTATGATGGGTCGACATCAGGAGAGAGCAGCAGGGGATCTCAGAGAGGCAAGACTATTAGATACAAGAGGGGTGGGGGATGTCGTCGTCCCAACTTCAGGCAGGAGCAGGTGCCTCCTCCAGCATTAGCTCACCCACCTCTACAGGTGCATGCTCCGAGGAGACATGATGACCATGGACACCGGCTGGTAGTTTGTTACGGATGCCGCCAGCCCGGGCACATTAGATTAGAGTGTCCTCATCGGTTCCATGCACCTACTCCTCCTCCACTTCCAGTGGCCCCTCCAGTACTGCAGGGCCGAGGCCGAGGCCGAGGACGAGGTCGGGGCTGAGTCCGGGGATATCACAGCCGAGGACGCAACCAGGAGCAGATGTATGCTTTGGATCTCACGGAGCAAAGGAACCCCGAGGAAGTGATTACATGTACTTAAATTATTATAAATTTTGAAATTTCAACCTTAGTAGTGCCTTGAAAACCATAGAAATAACATCCGTTTAACTCAAATTAATCTCAGGCATAGTTATGATCAGCGACAAGCCCGCTCATACCCTCTTCGACACGAATGCTTCGCACTCATTCAGGTCAGACACTTTTATTGAAGGACTAGAGGGTATGGAGAGATTCCCTGACATAGAGATGAGGGTGAGTCTTCCTGATGGCTCGGAGCTACGGACCATGGATAGCTGCAACATGGAGGCCGAGATAGGAAGAAAGACATTCGAAGCTCCGATGACGGTCTTGAGATTGCCAGACTTTGATTTGATTTTGGGCATGACCTGGCTTCATTGGAACTATTCCCAGATCGACTGTCCCTCTAAGAGGATCACACTCAGGCTTGGATACTCCTACGTTACTATTAAAGGTATTCGACCTATACCCCATCTATCATTATCTTCTGTACAAGCTGTCAAGGCCTATGAGCAGGGGGAAGAGGTGTACCTTGTCTGCTTCAAGATGGTGGTGGCAGAGAGTTCTATAGCTGATATCCCGGTGGTTCGGGATTTCTCTGATGTATTCTCGGAGAAATTGCCCGGACTACCACCAGCTCGGGACTTGGATTTCAGGATTCAGTTAGTGCCGGGGGCGAGGCCAGTGTCCCGGGCACCTTACAGGATGGCTCCCAGAGAGTTTGCAGAATTCAGGACTCAGCTTCAGGAGCTTGTGGACTCAGGATTTGTGCGGCCGAGTTTGTCGCCGTGGGGAGCACCAGTTCTCTTTGTGAAGAAGAAAGATGGATCATTGCGGCTGTGTAAAGATTATAGGGAGCTTAACCGATTGACAGTCCAGAATTCCTATCCACTGTCTCAGATAGACGAGTTATTTGATCAGCTTCAGGGGGCCTTGTGGTTCTCTAAGTTGGATTTGAGATCCAGTTACTATCAGCTGCGCATCCGAGAGGAAGACATCCCGAAGACGGCTTTCAGCTCGCGATACGGGTCATACGAGTTCACGGTGATGCCTTTTGGGCTCACGAATGCCCCTGCCGCATTCATGAGTCTAATGAAATGTGTATTCGAGCCCTTCTTGGACCTCTTCATCATTATATTCATCGACGATATTCTGATCTATTCCCGGACTCAGGAGGAGCACACAGAACATTTGACACAGGTTTTGCAGAGGCTGCGGGAGTCCCAAATTTATGCCAAGCTTTCTAAGTGCCAGTTCTGGCTACAGGAGGTGGCCTTGTTGGGTCATACGATCAGTGGAGCTGGATTGGCGGTGGATCCAGCCAAGATAGAGACAGTGAGGGATTGGCCATGGCCGAAGATAACGTCCGACATTCACAGCTTCTTGGGATTAGCAGGTTACTATCATAAGTTCGTGGAGGGGTTCTCGAGGATAGCACTCCCCCTTATGACCTTGATGAGGAAAGATGTAGAGTTTGCTTGGACAGAGCAGTGCGAGACAGCGTTTCAGGAGTTGAAGGACCGACTTACCTCATCCCCTATCCTTGCACTCCCATTTGGGAGTGAGGGATTTCAGATTTACACGGATGCCTCATATGAAGGGATGGGTGTTGTACTTATGCAGCACAGACAAGTTATCGCTTATGCTTCGATACAGTTGAAGAAGAACGAGCATAACTATTCGGTACATGATTTGGAGCTCGGAGCTATTGTATTTGCACTAAAGATATGGTGGCACTATCTGTATGGGATTCATTATGATATTTTCTCAGATCTCAAGAATCTCAAGTACATCGATATGCAGAAGGACCTAAACCTGGGACAGAGGAGATGGCTAGAGTTTCTCTGTGACTATGATTACTAGATTCACTACCACCCGGGGAAGGCAAACACAGTAGCAGATGCATTAAGCAGGAGGGCCGGCACCTCTGGATCGGAGCCCAGAGTGATGGCTATGGAGCTGATATAGATGATGGACGACTTGCATATTACTATTGTTTCTAAGGCCGAACCAGTAGGATACCGAGAGTACCTGAGCTCGTTGATCAGAGATGATGACATTCGGGAGCGCATTATGGCGCATCAGTGGCTGGATGCTACATTGGAGCCGATTTTCAGTGCCCTAGAAAGGGGCAAGGTTGAGGATTACACATTGCAGGATGATCTCCTTCGATTCGGTGGACGCATTTATATACCAGCAGGGGGCGGTATTCGGGATGATATACTTAGAGAGGCACATTGCTCCAGATATTCAGTGCATCCCGACATCACTAAGATGTGGGCAGATTTACGAAAGACTATGTATTGGCCAGGTATGAAGAGGAGATCACCCACTTTATGACGCATTGTGAGACGTGCTAGCGCATTAAGGTGGAATGCAAGAACCCGGGAGGTTTATTACAGCCATTGCCAGTCCCAGAGTGGAAGTTCGAGGACATTGCAGCTGGATTGGCGGTGGATCCAGCCAAGATAGAGATAGTGAGGGATTGGCCACGGCCGAAGACAACGTCCGACATTCGCAGCTTCTTGGGATTAGCAGGTTACTATCGTAAGTTCGTGGAGGGGTTCTCGAGGATAGCACTCCTCACGACCTTGACGAGGAAAGATGTAGAGTTTGCTTGGACAGAACAGTGCGAGAAAGCGTTTCAGGAGTTGAAGGACCGACTTACCTCATCCCCTATCCTTGCACTCCCATCTGGGAGTGAGGGATTTCAGATTTACACGGATGCCTCATACGAAGGGATGGGTGATGTACTGATACAACACAGACATGTTATCGCTTATGCTTCGAGACAGTTGAAGAAGCACGAGCACAACTATCTGGTACACGATTTGGAGCTCGGCGCTGTTGTATTTGCACTAAAGATATGGCGGCACTATCTGTATGGGATTCATTGTGATATTTTCTCAGATCACAAGAATCTCAAGTACATCGATACGCAAAAGGACCTAAACCTGCGACAGAGGAGATGGCTAGAGTTTCTCTGTGACTATGATTACCAGATTCACTACCACCCGGGGAAGGCAAACACAGTAGCAGATGCATTGAGCAGGAGGTCTGGCACCTCTGAACGAGAGCCCAGAGTGATGTCTATGGAGCAGATACACATGATAGATGACATGCATATTACTATGGTTTCTGAGGCCAAACCAGAAGTATACCGAGAGCACTTGAGCTCACTGATTAGAGATGATGACATTCAGGAGTGCATTATGGCATATCAGAGGCTGGATGCTACATTGGAGCCGATTTTCAATGCCCTGAAAAGGGGCGAGGTTGAGGATTTCACGCTGCAGGATGATCTCCTTCGATTTCGTGGATGCATTTATATACCAGCATGGGGCGGTATTCAGGATGATATACTTAGAGAGGCACATTGCTCCAAATATTCAGTGCATCCCGACATCACTAAGATGTGGGCAGATTTACGAAAGACTATGTATTGGCTAGGTATGAAGAGGAGATCACCCACTTCGTGATGCATTGTGAGACGTGCCAGCGCGTTAAGGTGGAATGCAAGAGCCTGGGAGGTTTATTACAGCCATTGCCAGTCCTAGAGTGGAAGTTCGAGGACATTGCTATGGATTTTGTGCACGGACTCCCTCGCTCCCATTCTGGGCACGATTCTATATGGGTCATAGTAGACAGACTGACCAAGGTGGTGCACTTTATTCCAGTCAGGAAGGATGCTCCAGTTGCAGTTTTGGTGAGATTATTCGTGGAGCAGTTTGTCAGATACCATGGCATCCCCATGATGATTGTTTCGGACCGTGATGGTCGGTTCACTTCGAGTGAGTGGAGGATTGTGCATGCTTACTTGGGCTCTCGGCTTACTTTTAGTACTGCCTTCTAACTGCAGACCGACGGACAGACTGAGCGGACCATCCGGACTATGGAGTATCTACTCCACCTATGCATATTGGATACGGGGAAGCCTTGGGAGAGGATACTACCATTGATCAAGTTCTCCTACAATAAAATCCACCAGGCTAGCATTAGGATGGCTCCATATGAGGCACTTTACGGGAGGAAGTGCTGGACACTACTGTCATGGGTTCAGGATGTGGATACCAAGGCTCTTGGATCTGATTATGTGGAGGATACAGAGGCTCAGGTTCGTTTGATCAGGGATCGGATGCAAGAGGCCCGGAGTAGACAGGCGAAGTATTATGATGCTCGACACCAGATGGTGGAGTTCCAGGTTGGATACAGAGTTTTCTTGAAGATATGTCCAGTACATGGTGTCTCTCGTGTGCGGAGCCACAAGAAGCTCAGTCCTCGATATGTGGGACCATACTTGGTCCTGGAGCGGATCGGCCCCTTAGCTTACCGACTGCAGCTGCCACCGGAGTTGGGTGCCGTACATGACATCTTCCATGTCTCTTCCTTGCGAAGAGCTCTCTTACGGCCGGACAAGCACATTACTACTACAGCCGGTCTGATAGCGCCAGACAGATTCGTCATATTGGAGCCGATCCGGATTGATGATACACATGTCCGTGTGTTGTAGAATAAGAAGGTCCCTCTCGTGAAGGTGCTGTGGTACAATCTTGGACGGGAGGAGCACACCTGGGAACCGAGGGATCTGATGATGGAGCAACACACGGAGCTATTCACTTCAGGTATACTTTAGTTTATGCGTTTAAATTTCTTATAACTCTTGCAAGTAAAACCCCATAGACCGGAACTTGAATTTCGGGGATGAAATTATTTTTCTGTTTATTGAGATTTGTAACATCCCATGTTAATTTTAGACCCCTCAACTTAGATTGTGTTAGGCATGAGGTGAGTGATAGGGAAATTAGCTAGGTTTGACCCTAGGTAGTGGGTTGTAGCCATGTGGGGCCCACTAAGGTGCCAAAGTCAAACTATGTCAAACTAGCCTAAATAGGAACCCTTGCCACACCATGACCCCACCACATTGCCCTAACCCTAAAATAATCTAAGTGGACCCTAGGGCATGTCATTAGGTCAACCCTTTGACCCTAGTTGACCAAAGTCAACCATGACCCTAATTTGGTCAAACCTATACCTATAGGCCCAATTAGCCCAAGTAGGGCACCACATTGACCCAACCCAAGTTGGGTGGTGGCATTAGACCCATGACCACCAAGTGGTGTCAGCCCACTCATCATGGTTGACCAAGTCAACTCAAAGTCAACGTAATCAACATAATTGACCTAAAGAAGAAAATGAGGGCTAAGCCCACTCCCCTTGGGCCAAGCCCACCAAACTTGGCCCATGGCCAGCCCAAGTGGACAAAGACCATCCCTACCCCTCTGGTTTTGGAGAGAGGACACATACAAATGGGCATTTTGGAGAAATTACCCAAAAGAGGAGAGAGAAGATGAGTTTAAAGAGGTGGAGGCCACTTGGCCTTGGCTCCATCAGCCCAAAAGCTTGCTGGTCGGCCACCTAAGGAATTCCAGAGAATTTGGCAACATGGTGTCCACTTGGCACCAAGGGTTAAGCCTCTAAATCCCCAAACCGAGCTCACCTTGGTTTTATCTCCCTATACAACCACTTCTAGCTCAAACCGACAACACCACAAGCTTCAGTGAGTGGAATTTAGTGGAGAACGAGTCATGGAGCAGAGCTTTTGGTGGAGAATCAGGATTTTGAGCAGGAGATCACCGGAGCAGCTCAACCATGGCCAACCGCCGCCAAACTCGCCTCCGTGCCACCATTCAGGTCCTTTTTGCCTCCCCTCTACTCGTACTAGATTTCTAGATCCTTTAGGAGAGACATCGGGCTCAATCGAGCCCGTTATCATGTGATGAAAATGAGAATTTTTCGAGTTTTACTTCTTGCTCGGGTTCGCCGGTGGAGCCAATTTCGCCGGCCTCATCGCCAGAAATCTCTAACCACCACCTCAATGAAGGTGGTGGCGACATCCGCCGGCGGTGGTGGTGGCTCAGCTGGCCGAAAATAGTCAGCAAAGGTGCCCCAGCTAGAATCAATCTGGGCGGTTGACTGTTTGGGGACGATGACCAGATCCCGTCCGATCTACGTCAAGATTCGTGCTAAACTGATATTAACTAAATTAAAATAAAAACTATAGTATTAGTTATATTTTGTCACACTATTTCAGTCATATTGCAAGCTATGGTTAGACCTCTTAGAGGCATTTCCAGGATATGAATCTTAAATGAAAGTTGTAGATTAACTTCTTAACTTTAAATTTCCACCTTAATATTGTAATTTGGTGCAGTATACTGCCCTGAAGGTCAGTTTTACTAGGACTGGTCCTAGGCAAGGGCAGAATTTCAATTTGATGCCCAGGCCAAACGACTATTCAAAATGACCCCAAATTTTGGGTGCATGCATGTTTAGGGCATATGTAGCCCCTGCCAAAAATAGATAATTTTTGGGTAAACGTTTTCTATAGTTTTATGCATAATACACAATTTAAATAAATGAAATATTTGGAGGGTTATGACTCCAAATGGACACAAATTTTGGTGGCATGTCCTTGGGGACTATTCATGTGCATGGTACAAATGTAAGCACATTTGGACCACTGCATATTGGGTAAACTCACTTGCATGTGTTGATTATACATAGGCTTGGGGTGCAAATAGTCAATTTTGAAATATTGTGTATTAAGCCTATTTGGGACATCCAAAAATCATGGTATTGATTTCAGAGGCTCATTAGGGTGAAATATACCCCACATTGTCATAATGGGATTTTTGGAAGCAAAAATCCCATTATTTGGAATTTTTGGAATAATGGAATTTTTGAAAAATAAATATTAAAATAGGTTCATCATTGAGATAAAATCCCCAATTTTTGTCAAAGTCAATATTATGTTAGAGTTAACTCCTGAAAATTTTTATGTCTCTGTTTGAAGAATTTGGACAGGAGTTAGGTTGGAACACCCTATTACTAATTTGGGTCAGGATCACTATATCTCTAGGAAACAAATGTTTGACCTCCTGTATAGCTCATAGGTCAATTTGAATTGAGTCTAATGGTTAGAAGTCTAGGTTTGGAAGCTGCCCTCAAGATCAGGATTTTCTATTTGGAGACTAAGTCATATCGTCAAGCTCAGCACGACGATTCGTCGAACTCCGATCTACGATCGTCTAGCTCAACTTCGACAGATCGTCGAACTCCATTCGACGATCGCTGAGCTCAACTTCATCATATCGTCGAACTCCATTCGACGATCGGTGAGCTCAGGTCGACGATCTTGACTCAGCTTTGGATCTCTATCTCTGAGCTCAGTTCGACGATCTTTGAGCTCAGATCGACGATATTTTGCTGCTGTATTTAGTCCATATCGCTGAGCTCAGTCCGACGATAACAGAGCTCAGTTCGACGTTTTCAGATAACTTCAGGATGTTTCTAGATTCAAATTCAAATCAGTTAAGGAGTTATTCTACAATTAATTCTGAAGATTTCCTAGCCGTTTTCATTCATTTCTGGACTAAGTTTCAAGGGATTTTCAAGGAATATTTCTATGGACTTTCCTCCAGAAGAGATTTTGCAATTAAGGATGCCATTAATGCAGACCAACAGCTATTCTTCTCAGAGAATGTCTTTCCATTCAGTACCAGAGAATAAAAGAGAAGAATTTTTTTAATCTCTTAGAAAGATATAGAGACAGATACATAGACACACACAGACAGACATCAGTAATCTTCAACAAAATATTCTGTCTCAAAGAATTCTCAAGAACACTCATCCAAGGAGATCAACTTTTTCTGAAATCTTCAGATCTCTCTAGTTTTCAAGTGTTCAAGGCCTACATATTTCAAGACTCCAGACATCCAACATTTTAGCTGTTGCTGAAATCATCTTTTGCTGGAGCTCAACTTATGAAGGTCTATCACCCTATAGCAAAGCTTATTTTCCTGAAGATCTCAAGGATTCAGGGGGAGCTTTGACACCATCAATCCACATAGTCTTCTCAGCTGATCTGAGAAAGAGAAGACTTCCATCACTCTCTCACCCCCACCTCTGTAAAAGGTTTCTCAAACTCCCTTCAAAAGTTTGAGCTTGGTTTTTGAGCACCTTGTCAAAAGCTCATTGGTGGCAAGACACCTGATCAAAAAATCTGCTTTGGTTTTTGAGCACCTTATCAAAAGCTCATTGGTGCCCAGGACACCTGATCAACTCATCCTGCAGTGGATTCCTACCTAGGGTGGTAGAAGAGTGGATGTACCCAAGTTTAGGGGAACCACTATATTTCCTTGTGTCTTCTGGTTTTGCTTGTCTTTATTTTTGTTTCTGGCCTTGATTCTTCTGTGATTAGCTTTTGATTAGTTTAGTTCTGTGGTTAGATTTATTACTGCTTCCCTGCTCACTCATATTACAACAATTGTTGTAAAAAGTTTCAAAGCACCATATACTCTATTCACCCCCTTCTAGAGTATATCAGATCTAGCTGCACTTTCAATTGGTATCAGAGGCAGGTTGGTTAACATACCACACCTTGGTGGTTGCACAGGCTAACACCTGAACCCAAAGATCCGTAGTTAGCTCTGTTTTCTGTTGTATTTTATTATTAGATTTTGTTTTCACAAATCATGGCCCAAAACAAAGATTATGCTAGCACCAGACCTCCAGTGTGCAATCTATCCAAGTTTGCACTTTGGAAAGCAAGGATCAGACTGTACATGAATTCTATTGACGAAGATATTTTTAACTCTGTTTTGACAGTGTGTCCAAGACCCCCAGAGAACTCCAGTACAAATGCTGTTCCACCTCCATCAGGAACAGATGCTGATATCAAGAGATGGAAGGTAGCTGATGCCAAGGCTATGAACATCTTGGCCCAGACAATGTCTGATGACATATTTCAAAAGGTAGATGAATGCAATTCAGCTAAGGAAATTTGGGACAAACTCTCAGAAATAGTCTCAGGCTCAGGTGATGAGAGAAAGGATAGGAGATCGTACCTCATATCTCAATATGAGAATTTCAAGAAGGGAGAAACTGAGTCAGTAGGAGATATGTACAACAGGCTCAGTCTAATTGTCAGTGAACTCAGAACATTGGATAAAGAGATCTCACTAACTGAACTCAATGACAAGATCCTAATGTGCTTCCCTAGCACTTGGGATTCAAGAATCTGGCCAATTAAGGATGCCAGAAGTCTGAATGAGATCACTACTGAAGCTCTATTGGGTAAGCTCAAATCTTATGAGCTACTCATTAAGAATAGAGAAGAAGAACAGAAGGCTGCCTCACCAGCCACAAGAAAATAGAAGACCATAGCCTTCAAGGCAACTGAAGATCAGCCTGAAGACAAAGTCACAGGCAATGATGAACTGCTCAGTCTGTTGGACAAAATATTTTATAAGATGGCCAGAAAGGACTTCAGAAGGAGATCATACAAGGAATATGATAAGCCAAGGTATGACAAGTCCATTAATAATAATAATAATAAAGACATTATTTGCTTTGGTTGCAGGAAACCAGGGCATATAGTTCCTGACTGTCCAGAAAACAAAAACAAGGACAGAAGGGACAGGAAAGAAAGAAGAAATGAGAAAAACTCCAAGAGGAATGCCAATGACAAACCCTCATCAAGCAAAAACAAACATACAAGAAAGGGGTTTGTTGCTGAATCCTGGAGTGAGACTGAAGAGGAGTCAGAAGCATCATCCAGCTCCAGTGATGATGAGGATTATGCAGAAGAAAAAGAGTTCTGCATGATGGCAATCAATGCCTCACAGCATAATTCAGAAGAAGAAGAGTCAGAGTCAGATTCAGAGACTCAACCTGAAGAAGATCAGGTAATCAGTTCTTTTGATTTTAATTCAGAGGACTTTAAATCTGAATTTAAAGCATTGTGCTTAGACCTGCTAAAATCTGAGAAAGAAATTATCTCTCTCAGAAATCTTTTATCTAAACATAATACTTTAAAATCAGAAAACCTCAAACTCTTTCAGGAGTTGGAGTGCTGTAGGGAACAGATAGCTTCACTGAAAAGTGAGCTCTCTGAGTCCAAGAAGCTTGAACAATCCCTTAATGGGAGAAGCATCAAGCTGATGCACATCACAAGCACAGTGAACTCCAGACTCAATAGTACACTGTGCTTGGGTGCTTCATCCAGCCAACCCATGGTTCTAACAACTCTAATCAAATTCATTTCTAATAAAGGAAAGGGAGTTGTAGAGGTTGCTAGGAAAAATTCTGATCTGCCCCAGAAAACCAAGTCCCAGCAGAAATCATCGAACGGAGATCGACGATCGCCAAACGGAGATCGACGATCGCCGAATGCAGATCGACGATCTCAGGCAAAATCGTCGAACGCAGGTCAACGATCTCAAGTACCTGAACTCAGCCATAGTATACCGTCGAATGGAGCTCGATGATCTGACCCAAGATCGTCGAACGCAGCTCCAAGATCGTCGAACAGAGGTCAGAGCTCTAGAAAATTTTTCAAGGGCAAATCAAAATTCAATCCTAAGGGTCCTTCATCCCAAATCTTTAACCCTTATACTGAATGGATTATACCTCCAAGGAGATATCATCCTGAAGGATATAAGAGTCAACCTGGGATGTCCTTTATTTCAGAATTTAAAGGTTATCAACCTAGACTCAAGGTAAACTAGGTCAAAAACAAATGAATTGTCTTATGTGCAGGTGAAGACCTATCCAACATCTAACCAGCAATGGTACTTGGATAGTGGGTACTCTAAGCACATGACAGAGAACAAGGACAACCTCACTTCCTTTAGAGCCAAGCTTGGACCCAAAGTTATCTTTGGTGATTCAAACTTTGGACAGACTAAAGGATATGGTGCAGTCCAGATTGGATCAGTAACTTTCAAGAAGGTAGCTTATGTGGAAGGACTGAAGCACAACCTAATTAGCATTAGTCAGTTGTGTAATGAAGGCTACCAGGTGACCTTCAGCAAAGCCTTATGCAAAATCAAGTCAGAGGACAACACAACTATGTTGACAGGTAAAAGGAAAGGTAACATCTATCTATTCGATTTTCTTTCAACTGATGTAGATATTTGCTTGTTTAATTCTGTCTGCAGACCAAATATCTTATGGCATAAGAGACTAGGACACCTAAACCTTAGAACTATTGCTAGGCTATCCAAGGACAACCTTGTTAGAGGACTACCTTCTGGCCCCTACAAGAAGGAAGGACTCTGCAGGGCTTGTCAATTAGGCAAGCAAACTAAAAACAGCTTTAAGTCACTTAATAAGAGTGATTCACCTAGGATATTGTATCTGTTACACATGGATCTTTTTGGACCCATCACAGTACAAAGCCTAGGAGGGAAATCCTACACTTTAGTAGTTGTAGATGACTTCTCTAGATTCACTTGGGTGTTCTTTCTAAGGAAGAAGTCTGATAACTTTAAGTGTCTGACAGAGTTTCTCAAATGTATACAGATTGAGTTCAATACTCATATTGCCCTGATCAGAAGTGATCAGGGGACAGAGTTTGATTATCTTCTTATACAAGAGTTCTGTCAGAGTGAAGGGATCAGACATACTTTCTCAGCTCCTAGAACTCCTCAACAAAATGGGGTAGCTGAAAGGAAAAATAGAACCCTTATTGAATCTGCCACTACATTATTGTCAGATGCTCACCTTCCTCTATCCTTTTGGGCAGAGGCAGTTAACACCTCCAACTATGTGCTGAATAGAAGTTTGATACATAAACTAAAGGGAAAGACTCCCTATGAATTACTCAAAGGGAAGAAACCTAAAGTTGATTATTTTAGAGTCTTTGGTTGCATTTGCTACATTCATAACAATGACAAGAAATATTTAGCAAAATTTCAAGCTAAAGCTGATGAAGGAGTATTTTTGGGATACTCCATGATCAGCAAGGCTTATAGGGTCAATAATAAATCATCTTTAAAAATTGAGGAATCTGTTCATATATCATTTGATGAATCTAACATGTCTTTCAAGGAGAAGATCTCTTCTACCATAGAACCTTTGCAGGAACATTCTCTAGTTGAAGACTTGAACAAGTTACAGGTTACTCAAGGGGATGAAAGCAGTGAAGATGAAGAAAATGTTCAACATATTGAAGAACAACTTGAAGAGCCAGTTATTGTACCACAAGAGGAAACAACAACACAGGTTGGTGAACAATCAACACCCCCTGTTGATTTAGTAACATCAAGAGACCATCCAATTTCCCAAATAATTGGAGACATCTCAGCTGGTGTGCAAACCAGAAATCAGGTCAACCAAAACCTGTTGCACACCTGCTTCCTATCTCAAATTGAACCTCAGTCCATTCAAGATGCAGAGCAAGATCCACACTGGATTATTGCAATGCAAGAGGAGTTGCATCAATTTGAGAGGAACAAAGTATGGGAACTAGTGCCAAAGCCTAAGGATCACTCCATTGTTGGAACAAAATGGGTATTCAGAAACAAACTAGATGATCAAGGGGTAATTGTAAGAAACAAGGCAAGGCTAGTTGCTCAGGGATATTCTCAAGAAGAAGGAATAGACTACGACCAGACCTTTGCACCAGTTGCAAGATTAGAAGCCATCAGAATATTTTTAGCTTATACAGCACACAAAGGCTTCAAGGTATATCAGATGGATGTGAAAAGTGCATTTCTAAATGGAGACATCAAAGAGGAAGTATATGTCAAACAACCTCCAGGTTTTATCTCTCCAACTTATCCTGATTATGTTTTTAGATTGAATAAAGCATTATATGGTCTCAAGCAAGCTCCTAGAGCATGGTATGAGACCTTAGCATGCTTTCTTTTGGAAAATGGTTTTATAAGGGGTAGAGTAGACCAAACTCTTTTCATTAGAACCCATAAGTCCCATACCCTACTAGTACAGATTTATGTAGACGATATTATTTTTGGTTCTACTGACTCCAAATTGTGCAGAAGGTTTTCCAACCTAATGCATTCTAAATTTGAGATGAGCAGCATGGGTGAGCTATCCTTCTTCCTAGGATTGCAAGTCAAGCAACATGCTGAAGGCATCTTTATTTCTCAAACCAAATATGCAAATGAATTGGTTAAGAAATTTGGCATGTCTGAAGCATCTTGTATGAAAACACCCATGCCTACTAATGCTGTATTGGATGCTGATGAACATGGGAAACCTGTTGATCAGACAACATATAGAGCAATGATTGGCTCTTTACTGTATCTTACAGCTAGTATACCAGATATAATGTTTGCTACATGTATATGTAATAGGTTCCAAGTGAGCCCTAGAGAGTCACACCTAACACTAGTAAAGAGGATCCTCAGGTATTTTCAAAGTTGTCCAAATCTAGGTCTCTGGTATCCAAAAGATTCAGCATTTGATTTAACTGGATTCTCTGATGCTGATTATGTTGGATGCAGAATTGACAGGAAAAGCACCAGTGGAACTTGTCAGTTCCTTGGTGACAGACTTGTCTCTTGGTTTTGTAAGAAACAAACATCTGTGTCAACTTCAACTGCTGAAGCTGAATATATGACTGCAGGCAGTTGTTGTTCACAAATCTTATGGATTCAAAACCAACTCCTAGACTATGGCTACAACTTAGAGAAGTCTAAAATCTTTTGTGACAACACCAGTGCTATTTCCATAGATCAAAATCCAGTCCTCCATAGTAGGACAAAACACATAGAGATTAGACATCATTTCTTAAGGAATAATGTTGAAAAAAATAAAATTGAACTACAATATATCCCAACTGATTTACAAAGGGGAGATATTTTCACCAAGCCCTTGGATGAAAAGAAACACACCTTCTTCCTAAATCAGTTAGGAATGTTAGATGGAGGAAGTCTTAAATAATATCCAAGATTTTGAAAGCTTAAAAATTGACCAAGACTAGGCAAACATCCTGATTTTTCTTAGTGTCTAGAGTCTTTCTGATCTCTGAACTGCGCTCGACGATTTTCCCCCAGATCGTCGAACGGAGATCGACGATTTCTGAAATCGTCGAACTGAGTTCAGCGTTTCTCAGATAGTATGAGCTATCTTTTCCGGTCAACGATCGTCGAACGACGCTCGACGATTTTGTTCTCTGAACGATCGTCGAACAGAGCTCGATGCTCTCCAATATCGTCGAACGGAGATCGACGATGTTGAAGTCTCTTCAGATTCCTTTAGAAGCCTCGATCGTCAAACTGAGTTCAACGATCTTTCCAATTATGTGTCGAACCCTAATATAAAATTCATTTTTTCGCCGTCGTTCTCCTTTGCGCTTTCGATTTCTCTGCAAGAATTTTCTTTCCCTCCAAACAATTCTGCACTTGGTCATTTTGTTTGTTGAATTTTTGCAGGTACCCATGGCTGTGTCTGTTGCTGTTCTCGCCGCCATGAAGTTTGATGCTGGCTTCGACATCGACATGGAATCCTTCAGTACAACCGACCAAGTCTTTCAGGATATTTTGGGATTATTCAAAGAGCAGAACCTGACTGCATTTATGACCACAAGGATCAAGCTTGTATCTGATGAGATCAAGGAATGGGTCTACACTGCCCACAATCAAGACAACTCCACCATTGTTGGGTCAATATCTGGCACACAGGTACCTCTAACACCAGCAATTTTATCAGAGGTTTTTGAGTTGAGAAATGGTGAAGATACTGCTGACTTGTCTGGAGAAGAGTATACTGACCTGCTTGCCAGAATGGGTCATTCTGAGGCCAACCCTAGCAAGCTCTTGAAAAAGAACCTTTCTGTGGAATACAGATTCATGGCAGATGTAGTTGGGAAAGTGCTACTGGCTAAGCACTCTGCCCATGATACAATCTCAAGGTATCAGCTCTGCCTCATGGGAGCCCTTGTAGACAGGAAGAACTTGAATTGGGGAGAAGTCTTCTTTGAACTTATTAAGAAGAAGATAAACAAAAGTTTTGTCAACTTTGGAAGGATTATTGGGGTGTTTCTGCAGCACAGGTGCCCTGCTTTGCTGGTCTCCTCTGGAATCCATATCAATGCTTCCAAGAGACTGTCTTGTGCCCTGTTTGGTAAATGGGACAGACAAATCAGCAAGCCCAACAGGCCCTCCTCCAACACTCCTTCAGGCACAAGGACTCTCAGAGTCACTTCCCCACAGGTCTCTGCCCCTGTAGATGATCTGCCTGCTGATGTTGCTCCTCCTCCTCCTCCAATTCCAACCCTTCCCATACCATCTACCATTCAAACTCCATCCACCATCATCATCTCCAGCCCCTCTCCAACATTTACACCATCTCCAGTCCCTACTCTTCCACTCACAGAAGAACAATTTCATCCCTTATTCTCCTACCCTCCACCAGATGCCACTTCATCACCCTCCATTCCATCCTTCACCCTCATTGATGATTCCTTTATGGATGATTCACCATCCTCTCCTCCTGAGCTACCCTCATCCTCAACATCTTATCAAGAACTTCTACAAGAGATTATTGACCAACCTACATTCACCCCATCTATCTCCATCCCACTATCCTCCATATCCACCTTACCCACACCTCAGCCATCTCTTCCCCCATTCACCAGCTCTCCACTACACTCACCCTCAGCTGCTCCTCCATCTTCTACCTCTGCTCCAGTCACCCTTGAGCAAGTAGACCTTTCAGCCCTTGCTGACAGGTTGTATGAGTTGCTAGCCCCCAGGCTCTCTCTTCTTTTGGAGACCTCCTTGGCTCCATTACACCTGTCAGTGGCAGCTCTCTCTGCCAGGCTCTCATCTCTATTCCCTCAGGCAGCCCCTACAGCAGTGTGCCTTGATCCAGTCTTGTCTGAATCTAGGCAGGGGGAGATGCCCTATGAAGTGAGTCTTCCTGCTGCTGCTGTTGCTGCTGTTTCTGTGAGCCTGTCTACTGCTGCTGCTACTGCTGCCTCTTCAGCTCCTGTTCTTGCTGCTGCTGTTGCTGTGTCTCAAGACCAAATTCCTCCTGCTGTAGTCTTTGCAATAGACCTCAGGTCTTTGCTTTCAAACTTTGATCAGTTATATTTCAGATGTCTGCCAGAGCCAGTTGCTGTCCAGCCCCCAGAGGATCTGTCCAAGGCACTTGTGCCATTCTCCTGCTATGACCCCAGCATCATCACCTCATTTGTCAACTCAGTATATGCTGCTACTTCTTTTGATAAAAGCATTGCTGTTGATGTTGTTGCCTCTACTGCTGCTGAACATTTTGATACTGCTGCTGAAAGTTTTGATACTGCTGCTGAAATTTCTGTTATTGCTATTGAGCCAATTTCCAAGGAAATTCTTATGTCAGAGGCACCTGAGTTTGAGCCTTCTGCAGTTTCTGATGATATTTCTACTGTTGATGCTGTTGTTAGTGAAACTATTGCTACTGCTGTCACTTCTCCAGAATCTGTTGCTGCTACTGTTGTTACTGAACCTGCAATATCTGCTGCTGTTGTTACTGCTTCTACTCCCATTACAACAACTTTTGTATCTGTTACTGCTTCAACCTCTGCTGCTACACCATCTGTTGCCTCATCTGATTCTGTACAGCTCAAGAAGGATTTGATGAAGAAAATTGATGCCCTGTATGATGACCATAGTTCTGAAAGTGATGAGTACAGAACAGACTCCGATGACTCTTCTGCTACCATTGCCAGGAAAAGAAAGGCAAGGAGCAAAGCCATGAAGAGAGTACCTCCTCCCAAGGTCAAAGATAACAATGATATTCCATACTACATTCTTCATGATTGCCCTATCACTGAGCACTGGATGCAGTACTCCAAGAACCAACTGAAAGCAATGAAAAAGAAGAGGAAATATGAAAAGGGTTCTTCACAATTCCAACACTCTCATCCTCCTCCACCACCTCCTCCTGATGCAGGTGCAGGTGGAAGTTCTGCTGCTCAACCCCCTGCCAGAAGTCAGGCCCCTTATCAGACTCATGTTAGATCTTATAATAGGGGAAGCCAATCCAGGGATTCTCAATCTAGGAGA
Organism: Platanthera guangdongensis; assembly: GCA_039583875.1. Taxonomy (NCBI): domain Eukaryota; kingdom Viridiplantae; phylum Streptophyta; class Magnoliopsida; order Asparagales; family Orchidaceae; genus Platanthera; species Platanthera guangdongensis. The sequence continues at coordinate 10,936,493 of CM077160.1, read as the reverse complement.
GGAGGATACAGAGGAAATCAAAGAGATCTCTAGGTCTACTCCAAAGGTTACTCAAGGCAACACCCATATTCCAGGGGAGGACAAATTTCAACTGATACCACATCTGGTCCTTTCCACTATAAGCTGAAAGAAACTGTGTCATCCAGGCCTCCTCTAGACAATCCCTCTAACAGATATGAGCCACCAGTACCTTTTGAGGACCCTGAGAATAATCCAGCTGCTTGGACTGCAAGATTAAAAGAACTAGCTGCACTGGATCAGATCAAAAAGGCTAGAGAGCAAGGAAGAGATTCCTCCAACATTTCTACAATGTCTGAACAGAGAAAGAAAGAGCTAGAAAGATATTCTTCAAGCAAATTCTTTGATTCTGACAGGTATATGGAACTGCATCCTGAAGCTGTAGTTCCCAGGCCTAAACAGCAAACATCTTTAGGTGCAGCAGATGATACCAGATCAAAGAAGGAAGCCCTCAATCCCAACAGAGAGATCAAACTTGTTAAGGGCAAGGAAAAGAAATGACAATATAAGGTGACATTCTCTGTGATTTCTGATTACTATCTGGGACGTTATATATCTCTGTAGTTCTGCAATGTCTAGCTTATTGCTTTTCTGTTTTGCTGCTTGTATGTTATTCAATTTTTTTCAAAGTCTGTAAATAGTAATTCTAACCCAAATAGGGAGAGATTGTTGGAACACCCTATTACTAATTTGGGTAAGGATCACTATGTCTCTAGGAAACAAATGTTTGACCGCCTGTATAGCTCATAGGTCAATTTGAATTGAGTCTAAGGGTTAGAAGTCTAGGTTTGGAAGCTGCCCTCAAGACCAGGATTTTCTGTTTGGAGACTAAGTCATATCGTCGAGCTCAGCACAATGATTCGTCGAACTCCGATCGACGATCGTCTAGCTCAAATTCGATAGATCGTCGAACTCCATTCAACGATCGCTGAGATCAACTTCATCATATCGTCGAACTCCATTCGACGATCGGTGACCTCAGGTCGACGATCTTGACTCAGCTTTGGATCTCTATCTCTGAGCTCAGTTCGACGATCTTTGAGCTCAGATCGACGATATTTTGCTGCTGTATTTAGTCTATATCGTTGAGCTCAGTCCGACGATAGCAGAACTCAGTTCGACGTTTTCAGATAACTTCAGGATATTTCTAGATTCAAATTCAAATCAGTTAAGGAGTTATTCTGCAATTAATTCTGAAGATTTCCTAACCGTTTTCATTCATTTCTGGACCAAGTTTCAAGGGATTTTCAAGGAATATTTCTATGGACTTTCCTCCAGAAGAGATTTTGCAATTAAGGATGCCATTAATGCAGACCAACGGCTATTCTTCTTAGAGAATGTCTTTCCATTCAGTACCAGAGAATAAAAGAGAAGAATTTTTTGAATCTCTTAGAAAGATAGAGAGACAGATACACAGACACACACAGACAGACATCAGTAATCTTCAACAAAATATTCTGTCTCAAATAATTCTCAAGAACACTCATCCAAGGAGATCAACTTTTTCTGAAATCTTCAGATCTCTCTAGTTTTCAAGTGTTCAAGGCCTACATATTTCAAGACTCCAGACATCCAACATTTCAGCTGTTGCTGAAATCATATTTTGCTGGAGCTCAACTTGTGAAGGCCTATCACCCTACAGCAAAGCTTCTTTTCCTGAAGATCTCAAGGATTCAGGGGGAGCTTTGACACCATCAATCCACATAGTCTTCTTAGCTAATCTGAGAAAGCGAAGACTTCCATCACTCTCTCACCCCCACCTCTGTAAAGGGTTTCTCAAACTCCCTTCAAAAGTTTGAGCTTGGTTTTTGAGCACCTTGTCAAAAGCTCATTGGTGGCAAGACACCTGATCAAAAAATCTGCTTTGGTTTTTGAGCACCTTATCAAAAGCTCTTTGGTGCCCAGGACACCTGATCAACTCATCCTGCAGTGGACTCCTACCTAGGGTGGTAGAAGAGTGGATGTACCCAAGTTTAGGGGAACCACTATATTTCCTTGTGTCTTCTGGTTTTGCTTGTCTTTATTTTTGTTTCTGGCCTTGATTCTTCTGTGATTAGCTTTTGATTAGTTTAATTCTGTGGTTAGATTTATTACTGCTTCCATGCTCACTCATATTACAACAATTGTTGTAAAAAAGTTTCAAAGCACCGTATACTCTATTCACCCCCCTCTAGAGTACATCAGATCTAGCTGCACTTTCAAGTTATGTGGAAATTACCTTTTTACCCTCATTTTACTTAATTAGCAAATTAGTGAAAATATTAAGTAGCAAATTTTGGAAAATTTCATGGTGATTTATCTAAGTATGAATAACCTTATATAATTTTCTCAGCATTTTTGGATGAATCAGTAATTTTTAAAACCTTAGAATGACATTTTGGTAAATTGTTAAGAATTGAATTTGGTAGACCCTTACATTATAGAAGCTGATGAAATTCTGCCAGTAGCCTTAAATTCATGTTATACATGCTCTGTAAGTTTTCTAGAATTTTTAGTAATGTATTCCTTATACTTCATTTGGAAAATGACAATTGTGTGAGTTTTGTATTAATTAAGGAATAAATAGAAATATTCAAAGGAAAATTATAAATTTTGGTAGACGGATATATTTTACCATGATGCAACTCAAGAAAAATTCCTTAGGTCAGTGGATTATGATTTGTAATACTTCATGTATTAAATGACTTAGGGGATTAATTAAATGATTTAATTAGAGGCCTTAATGACTTAAGTAAATTATGAAAATCAATAGCCTCACTTCATTAGTCCATACCATCCTAGGATACATAATTAGGGGAAGGTGGCCCAAGGAATTAGAATTTCCATTTCGGGGTGGTATTAGGTCATGGGTTGCGCATTGTATAAATAAGTCATGTTATAAGGACCATCGGGGGATAGATCAATAAATGAGCTAGTGACTTCAGTCGGAATATGACCCTGGTGGGTAGAGTTGTCTTAGTGACGAGAGTAAAGTGCAAGCCCTTGGATAGCAACTGGAGTGCAGGCCGGTGGAAGATCGTCGCCCTTCTGAGAACACCTTAAGTCATTAGGATTACTCAAGAGTAATAACGAGAGATGGGGGTGAATTATGGATAGTCATCAACTAAAGTAAATATCCTTGAGAAAGGGAGCTTTGGGCGTAATCCCAGCGTAGTTCGTAGTGCCCCCGAGAGCCCTTCATCAGGTATACCCTAAGCAGTCCTGGAATTAACCTTAAATCACTATGTATAATAATCCGTAGACAAGAGTAGCATAATAGGTTAAGACATTATGGTTCATTCTCACCCGAGATGGGTTGGAGGGATTGTGATAAATGCTCACCCGTGAAGGGTTTGAGGGATTCAGGACAGGTTGGTCCTGCAAGCTGAATGCTCGGGATGAAATACTTGCATGTGCATAAATATAGTGGCGGGTCATGCGGTACTGGCTGTTCGTCACACTGATGGCAGTACGGTGAACCAAGCGGGTGTGAGGGTTTGAGGGGCTAGTGGGTTGTTTTACACTACGGTCTGGAGGACGATCCCCGATAACGCACACCCGACCCAACAAAACTGACAGGTTGTTAGCAAAGTACGTACGCATAGACTCTAGAGTGCACCTTGTATGTGTACAGAGGCGTATGAGATTGGTCTAAGGTTTGGTAGTGTGCATACCGACCTAGAAGTGGAGATGCCCACTCCGCAGCTGCCGTAGCCATAGCGGTGGTACCCGAGAGTGAAGCTAGCTCTCAAAAAGTGGGAACTAAAGGTCTGTGATCAAAAAGTCGTTGTGTGTGAGTTGCACTTGCCTGTGCATAAATTTCATCATAAACATTAATTCATATTAGGTCATACGCTTCATAGATCCTTATCATATAAATTAGTATGGACTCTTTTATATGATAAGTTAAATTTCTTGGAAACCTTAACTTATAAATTTGTATGGGCATTTTTATAAGTTAAGGTATGATTTGTGATGGTAGAGTAGTGGTAGCATAGTTTTACTTTCCTGCTCTTACTTTCAGTTCTTTACTTACTTTACCGTACTGCATTTTACTTCACTTGTTCTACTTACTTCAGTTTTATACTTTACTTACTGCACTTGTACTTCTTACATATAACTGCTAGAGTAGAACTACTATTACTCCTCATATAATTGTTAGTATAGTGTTACTGCCACCTGTTTACACTTGTTACCCTTGATGTCCTCCGCTTCGTCCTCCCGCACGGTGCCTAGGAGTTGCGCGGCGAGGTGTGGAGGAAACGACTTAGTCTTTTCGACTAATGGTCGGTGACCAAACTATTTTTAGGAGCTCGAGGAGATGGAGCACCAGCACGACCGGCAGGACGAGATGACAGGACGTGAGGAGCTGATACCACCACCTACTTCTACTACTACTGCAGAGTTGCCTCAGGTGGGATGACTTGGTGATGATAGATATCTTCCGCTATTTAGAGTTGAGAGAGAGAGAGCTTTTGATATAATGTACTGGGCATAAGCCCTTATTACTCTTCTTATTATTTCTGTACTCATTTGGACTGATGTTTTTCTTTCATATATTTATATATATGTGTTATGACTGTGGACTAGCTGTGTTGTACTCTGCTATGTATTACTTTTTTCTCATATTGGCCTACAGGTTTATGATCGTACTAGCCGACAGAATCGGCGTGTTGCGGTGTCGACTAACCAGTGCGTTAGTGCCACCGTAATACGGCGATTCTGGGCATAAGACCGGGTAGCCTCCTTGGTAAGGGGGGGGGGGGGGGTCTTACACTACAACTCAGGCAATCAAGCCCAACCTCAGCCTCTTCCACAAGGCCTACAACTCAGAGAGAAAACTCTCCTACCTCAGGCACTCAGCCCTACCTCAGCCTTTATAGATTTGGGCTTACAACTCAGATAAATTAATCCCCTACCTCAGGCACTCAGCCCTACCTCAGCCTTTATAGATTTAGGCTTACAAATCAGAGAGATAACCCTCCTACACTCAGATCTGTAAAAGATCCTACAGAGAAATTGACTACAAAAAATATAAATCCTTCACCCAGGTTGAGAGAGAATGGGTTGAAGGTTTCTTGATAAGTTCTTGATAGATCTGATTACTTTAGATCCAACCTGTCTTAACTTCTTCAAAACTTCTTGAATTTGAACAAACTAAGGTTGATCTTCTTGGAGATGATCATCAATCAGCTCCCTTCTTCTATTTAGATGTGGCTCTGAATTCTTCTGACAGACTTGCTCAAGATCTGCCCTTAGAGACTTGTTGATTTCTGGATGAAGACTTCTCTTCTTCCTCTTAGTTATTGTTTGTCTCTTCTTATTCCTCTCTCTTGGATACTTCCAGCACTCTATTTATCTGATGATAGAACATGTCTTTATATATGCTCCATCCGAGGTTACCAACTGATCTGGTTTATAACAACCTTCTAACAGCTCTAACAGATGCAACAGCTTTGTTGGTTATGACAGCTGTCAAGTCTCCAGTTACTTCATTGTAATTTGTCTCAGCAGCAAAGTGTCGGGACAATACTTCAAATGTGTCGACACAAATAGATCATGTGTCGACACAACTCTTGATGATGTCCACACAGCTCTCATAATATCGACACAGCTTCTATTTAACTTCATGACACAACTTCAGTGGCATGTGTCGACACAAGTCCTGTGTGTCGACACAGCTCTTCTTTTTCTTCTCGACACAACTTCTATGGAATATGTCGACACAAGTCCTGTGTGTCGACACAACAGCTTCTAATCTTGTCAAAGTTGATATCGACAGAATTCTGGAGTGTGTCAACACAAGTCCTGTGTGTTGACACAAGTGTTGTCGACAGAATTCTGGAGTGTGTCGACATAAGTCCTGTGTGTCGACACAAGTGTTGTTGACAGAATTCTGGAATGTGTCGACATAAGTCCTGTGTGTCGACACAGTTGTTGTCGACAGATTTTCTGTGTGTTGACATAAGTTCTGTGTGTCGACACAATCTGGCCCATGGTGTCGACACAGCCTTTCCCATGTGTCGACACAATTCTTCTCAAATGTCGACACAATTCTTCTCAAGTATCGACACTTGTACTTAGAAACTTTTTCTGCATTTCCTTAACCTGCAGATTCAAACTCAACACAACATAAAATACACCTTGATGAATATCATTGAGTTAGCTGAGACTTCTCCAAATCTGGTACACATTTTCCAATGTACCCAACTGGATCGCCGATTTCTGGGTTAACAGTTATAACTCGTGATATTGTGTCTAACATGCTAGAAATGGCTTGAAAAATCAATGTTACATTGTTAATTTTTCAAATATAGAGTTTAGAACATTGGTCCAAAATTATAGTAGTAAGGTCTTTGTATTCAAGTTAAAGTGTATCTATCTATGTGAGTAGATTTTGATTGATCTGGGGACCTAGAAAAAAGTATAAATTGATAATAAACAAAAAAAGGAAAACTCATATATATGTTATCGTAATATGTGTCAAGGATACCCCCAAGCAATACTCACTTCTCCCGATAAGGCTTCATTAGCATTGTGAGGATGAGAACCTAGGTATTTGGAATCGTTTCGATCTTGTGCAAATGTAGTAAATTGAGTCCGGGCCCCTTTGTTCTTGTCTGAGTATATTGTAGATGCAAACGTGAAATTATTTTTCATTTCATCACTCTTGTGTTAACATATTAATTTATTGAAATAAAACATGTACTCATAATTATTTTTACTTGATGTTTTTTCTTTCATGTGAAACGCACACCTGTCAATATTTTATCTAACTCTTACATGCTTAAGAATTGGACTTAAACCGCACTGACTATCTGTCGCACAAGTGTACTAGTACACAATTACTATTCATGGTACTTACAATATTACACTGTAATAACTCTATTAATTACTTGACATTGTATGCCAAATCTTCTGTATTTAGATTCACATGCTTTGTCCAAAATTTCTTATGATCTGCCATTAATTTAAATCAAATATTTTTTCGAATGTTTGCTAGGTCTATAATCTTTGTGACCATCTCGTATTTTCTTTCTCTTATGCATTTTTGTATGCTTTACATAAACTTCATCTTTCGGCTTAATCACAAGCCACTTCCGTTAATTCCCCACCCCTTTTGATAATATCAAAAGGGGGAGATTTGATTGTTCATGAGTTAGTCCTATGTTAGTCACAATCATAGGGGGAGCACACACGTAAGGGGAGCACACATGTAGGGGGGCATACATGTGCGGGGAGCATATATGTGGGGGAGCATACATTTATGGGGGAGAACACATGTATGAGGAGAACACATACAGGGAGAGTTATACTTCTGTCACACTGAGCAATCTTGTTTAGTAAACCTCGTTATATTTCACACATTATTTGATTACACTATACCATAATACTAATGGTTTATATCTCATGAACGGGATTCAATATTATCAAAGGGGGAGTTTTTTTTGGAACACATGGTCTACATCTCTTTGGTTTGATAATATCAAATTCCAAGTTATATTTGATAACACTCATGTTGTGTATAGTGTAAAGGTTTATAGGTATGATGAATGAGATTTTCAATCTCTATGACCTACCATTGGGTGGTAGCTCTACCGTCGGCCCTAGCGACACAGGATTAAAGTGAACGAGCAAACACTTCTCTCTATGACCTACCGCCATGCTCTAGCCCTACCGTCGGGCGTTAGCCATTTTGACGATCATCAAAGTCAATTGTTTCAAGAAGAAATGCTACCGCTGGGCATTAGCCATTTCGACGATCGTCGAGTCAATTGTGTCGAGAAGAAACGCTACCTCTTGGCGCTATCCTTACCACGCCACGTTATCCAAAAGCAGTGAGATTATTTTAGGATATTTTTTCCTAATTTGATTGACAGCTTGCGACATCGCCTAAAAAGACCTACAATCGGGCGCTAGCTATACCACTAGAGGTAGCTTATTTATAAAGTGACTATAAAGCACGCATTTCTTTTTCTGAGGAGACAAGGAGGAGAATTATAAGCTTTGGGTTTAGCCACCGCCTCTATAGTTGAGAACCGCCATCTCCGTGCAAGGAAAAGTGAAATTTGTCCCTCCCATTCGTGATCAAAGAACTTTGAAGAGCAAAGTTTCCAGTGGTCATCAGCAGTTGATCAAGTGCAAGAAGAACGACATTCAGAATCATCGATCGTGCACCTCTCTATGCAAGAATTCTTGTTTGAGGGAGCAATTGTTTCAAATCTCTTTATTTATACTTTTTCTCTTTTCTAATCATTCTGTGTATGAGCAAAATCGACCGGGGAGGTCATCTGAATCCTCGAAGGATTCTATAGGAAATTGCCTCGGGAGGACGTCTAGGTCTTGGAGATCTAGTTGGATCTAAGACCCTTCCAGGTAGGAAGGTGAGGAGTCAGCTCGTCAATATTCTTCGGAAGAAGAGAGAGAGCCAATCGATCCTGGTTTAATGTTAGTATAGAAACCAAAAGAAAATTGTTTGATTCATCGCCTCCGATCTCAGGCATCACAGAGGTCTAATTGTGTTTTTGTAAACTCTTGTTTTTTGTTTTAAAAAAAAATATATTTCTTTTATTTCATCTCGAATTTGTGGTTGCATGTTGATAGGGTTCTAAGGGGTGTGTGGAAAATTAAAAAACAAAATTTCATAGGGGAAAAGTGATTATGTGACCTACCGCCGCGTGGTAGTAGTCTACTTCCCTACGGTAGCTTCCAAAACAGGTTACCCTACAAAACTTGTGTTTTTGCGACTAACCGCCACGCGGTAGTAGCCTACCACCCTGATGAGTTGTAAATATACACATTTTTATATACATTAATTAAGTTGTTTTCATTTCTTTTTGTTATTTTTGTTTAATTTTCTTTAATAAATTGTTTCTTTTTTGTAAAGTTTATTCTAGCTTAGCTTTATTTTTGTTTCCTGAATTTTTCAGGAAATTGTCAAATTTTGCATCGGTCATGCCCATGTACTGGTGGTCACGCCCGTGACCAGGGCGTGACAGTTCAAATCCCGTGAAATCAGAAATTTTTGATGAAAAAAGCTTGACACGCCCGGGGTCACGCCCGTATCATTTGACACGCCCCGTGACCATGGCCGTGACACTCAAGCTCGACAAAACCGCGTTCGACGTTTTGCGCTCGATGATTGTCGACCGATCTAACACGACCGTGTCCAATGATGTGACATGCCCGTATCTTTCCCGATCAACGATCAAAGCTTCCAGCTCGACTAAACTGCATTCAACATTCGTCGACCCGACCCGACACGCCCGTGTCAGGATGCCACACGGGCGTGTACTCCTCCACCAGGCCTACAAGACCGCGCCGGCGACTTTTCGATGGGACCCGCGCCCAGATCCACCTCCCAGACACGCCCACAGTCACGCCTGTGACCTGGGGCGTGAACGCCACGTGATCGACACGTGTCCAACACGAAGTCAACTAAGCCGTCACCTCGCCGGATCGAATCGATGCATAGTGCTGACACGCCCCCTGACATGCCCGTGTTAGAGGGCGTGTTCCATGAAATTTTTCCCTATAAATACCTGAAAGTCAGAGTTAGATCTGAAATACTCTAGAGGGGGTGGGGGTGAATAGAGTATTCTTAAAAAATTCTTAACAGTTATTACAGCTTTTGCTGTAAATTAAAAGTGCAGAAATAAATATAGCTGACAAACAATAAACCTAAAGCACAAGCACAACAAGATCAAAAGAAAAAGGGGCAACCAGACGACACAAAAATTTTATTGTGGTTCCCCAACCTGGGTACATTCACTCTTCTACCACCCTTAGTAGGAATCCACTCAGGTTTTTGATCAGGTGCCTGACACCAATGAGCTTTTGATCAAGTGCTCAAAAACCAAACCCTCAAGCCTTTTGATCAGGTGACTTGTAACCAGGAATCACTTTTGAAGGGAGATTACAACCCTTTACAGAGATGGGGATGAGAGAGTGATGGAAGTCTTCTTTTCTCAATCACAGTGAGAAGACTATGTGGATTCAGTGATGATGTCAAAGCTCCCCCTGAGATGTAGAAGTGTTCAGGAGAATTGGAGCTTTGCACAGGGTGATAGGCCTTCAGTTGAGAGACTTGATCCAGGAGATTTAGACTGATGGTGATTGATTCTCTTAGCAAGGTCCTGAAGAAGAAGAACAGGAAGACTCTTGATTTTAGATAGGTGTTCTTCTTGCTTCTTCTTCAAATTACTGACAGACTGAGAAAGCCAATGAAGATCTGCTTCTGAATATCTTTTGATGAAAGCAGGAATAATCTTTTGTCTCAGTTCTATCTGAGAAAAGAGAAAAATCTCTTTTTATATTTTCCTGGGGAACTTGGTCTTTTGAATTTTGAATTCCTTCTTCATTCAATGCTGACGGCCTAGAGAATAAGCAGCATTGAATAATTTCCCCAACTGTTCCGTGGAAAAATGGCAATCAATAATCCTGGAGATTATCCTAATCAATGATCCTCTCACGGTTATATTCAGAGAATGTTAGAGCATTAATTACTCAGGAATTATTGCAGTAATCATGGGGATATGGCTGGAAATGACTTAGTCTGGAATCGTCGAACAGTTGACAGAAAACATCGAACTGAGTCCACTGTTCGTTTAGCTGAGATGTTGTGTTCGTCGACCAGATGGCTTCTGTTCGTCGAGCTGAGTTCCATGATCGTCGAGCTGGAAACTGAACTACTGTCTCTTTTGCCTATTCTCTGTCTGAAGTTCATCGAGCTGGTAAATGTGTTCGTCGACTGGAGTTTAGCAACAATTCTGGAGTTGTCAAATATTCTGTGTCGACACAATTACTCCTGTGTCGACACAACCTTTCCAAAGTGTCTACTGATGATCTGGGTGTCGACACAGGTTCTTCTAGTGTCGACTCAGTTGGTGTCGACATATACTATGTGTGTCGACACAAGTCTTCTGGTTCCAGAATTTGTCGGGCAGAGAACTGAGTTCGTCGACCTGAGACTAGAGAACATAGTCTCGACAGAATGCTGTAGTAGTCCAAAGATTCGTCGACCAAAGAATAAGGTTCGTCGAGCTAAGTCTGGAGAACCTTGAATTCGTCGAACTAAAAATGATTCTGGACTTAGAGAAAAATTGGTAAACCCCTGGTAATAGAGTTAAAGTGGAAGTCCAAGGATCGTCGATCTGTGACTGAAGTTCGTCGAGCCCAGCTCGGAGAATATTTCTCTAAGATCGTCGAGCTGAGAATGACTATCGTCGACCTGAGTTTGACGAACGTAGAACTCATTTTACTTAGTTTCTTGAGAAATCTCTGAATCTCTGGAAAAACTCTAAGTCTTGAGTCTCTGGCAGTCTGATGATGGCTTGTCCATGTAATGTTGTTACTGAGGGCTTGACCTAGACTCTAGGACACAACTATGACGCTGGCTATACATGTTGGGTCACATCATCCTAAGTTAGTGAACCTTGCCCAAATCAAACTAGGGATCCAACAATCTCCCCCTATTTGGGTGAGATCACTAATAGACTTAAAAATAAAAACATAAAGTAAACAAAGCAGGAAAAACATATACCTGGCAGAGATAATTAACACATGCAGCAGATATATTTACATAAGAGTTTTGTTCAGACAATATGAAACCATTTTAAGAGAGAAAAATAGAAATAAAATAGTTCAGATTTCATTTCTTCTGCTTCTTCTCCTGATGCTTTACATTATTGTCCTTGTCTCCTGACTTGGTAAATATTATTTCCCTATTTGGATTTGAAGCTTATTCCACAGTCATTGTCATGTCAGCAGCCCCTATAATCTTCAGAGATGTAGCTCTAGGGACCACTGCTTCAGGATGTAATTTCATATAATCATCAACATTAAAAATCTTGTTAGCCTTTTCAAACCTTTTCAATTCTTCTCTCCTGTATTTGGACATTGTAGTGTATTCAGAGATATCCTTCCCTTCAAACTTTGCCATGTTAATCATAGAAAGGCCCACTAGTTCCTAGAACCTGGCCATTCTAGCTGTGTCGGCTGTTTCTGTATCTTCATAAGGAACAGGAGGAGAGGTTGATCTTCTAGAACTTTCAGCTTGTTGATGTTGATGATGTTGATGTTGTTGTTGCTGATGTTGTTGTTGCTGGTGATGTTGCTATTACTGCTGAAGTTGTTTTCTTGAAGTGTGTTGCCTGTGCTAACTGCTACCAGGGGAAGATCTGCCATGATGTCTTTAATAAGTTTGAACAGGGGCAGACCTTTGAGAGCTTGAACCAGGAGCACCAGCTACAAGAGGAAGGAGGAGGTGGTGGATCTTTTCTATACCTTTGAATTGGTGGATGAGAGTACCTTCTACTCTTCTTCCTTTCCTTCTGTTGATTCTTAGATAGCAACATCCATGATGGCATCCCTTTATATGGTGGTATCTTTTGAAGAATGTAATAAGAAGTGTCATTGTTTGGATTAGGCTTAGGAGCAGGAGGAGGAGGAGCTTTTCTTTTCTTTGATACTTGCTTCCCCTTCTTTGTATCCTCCTCATCTGAGTCCTCATCCTCATCTTCATCATCATCATTTTCAGAACCTTGAGGGTTATCATATAAATCATTCAATGCTTTCAAAGCCTCGGCAGAAATAACAGGCTTTTCTGGAGCAGGAGCAGGAGTTTCAACAAGAGTTGGAGGAGAAGCTACAAAAGAATAAGAACTAACTTGGACAGAGCTTTCAGATGCTGCCTTATTTTCCTCTTCAATATCAGCGAAGATTTGTTCATCTAGATCTGGCAATGGAGAGTCATCCATGACATAGCTAGGAGCAGAAGAAATTTCTGAAAGAGCTTGAATAACTGTGGGCTCAGGAATAACAAAACTATCACTGAGTTGCTTTGCAACTTGTGGACTTACTGGAGATGTGTATGGTATAATAGCCAAGTATGGCTTAGTAGTATATTTTGTTGTAAGATATCTCAAAACTACAAATTTAAAATTTTTCAACAAATTTTCTAAATCAACTGTGGGATTAATGATGAAATCACACCAGTAATTATTTTCTTTGAGACTGACTCTTCCAAGTCCATGTCAGCATCAATAAAATTAATAAAATCAAGATCATTTGTATCAATATACACTGTACAGTCTGCTGCTACTATTGCTGCCTCTGTTGTAGGAGCTGCTACTGCTGGAACTAATGCAGCTACATCATCAGACATCTCCCCCTGCATGGTTTCAGTAAGACCTGAAGCCATACCCCTGACTGAAGATGGGGCAGTAGTGAGGGCAGTGATCTGTGCAGATAGGGTAGTAATTGAAGTAGCAAGAGGTGTATTGGCCTCTGTTATTAGTTTTTTGAGAAGGGGAGTGAGGATGGAAATGAGAGAAGTAATTGTGGAGGTGTCCAATGGTGGAGTGGTAGATGGTGTTGCAGAAGGTGTAGAAGTGGGAACTGTGGAAGGGATAGAAAGTGGAGCATCTGGTATGTGAACATCTGGAGGGGATGCATGTTGAGGGATGGTAGATGTGGATGGGGATGGATGGGTGACATCTTCCATGTGGGTGATTGGAGGAAGAGGTGAATTGGGAGGTGATGGTGGTATGTTGATAGATGATATGTAGGATAAATGAGGAGGAAGTGGAGATGATGGAGGAGTTGGTACTGGTGAAGCATGTGGAGATTCTGGTGGAGTAAGAGGTTGAGTAGGGGATGATGGAGGTGTGGAAGAGGGATGTATTTGTGTTGCTGGAAGGGGGGCTGGAAGAGATGGTGGTGTTGGATGAATCTTTTTAGTAGGTTGGGGAGTGGCTTTAACAGCACTGGTGCCTTCAGAAGTTGGGGTGGAAGAGGTAGAAGCCTTGGATGGCTTAGTGATGGTCCTCTCCCATCTTCCAAACAAGGCACATGTAAAACTTTGCTGGCATTAATGAATATGGTCTGGGAGACCAGTGATTCAGTAGCTTTTTCTTGTAAAAAGATCCCTAGGATCCTTCCAAAGCAAACTTTCTTTTTATTGTTTTTTCTTCTGTATCATATCAAAAAGAATCTGTGCCCAATCCACCTGTTTCTTATTTATGATTGCACACATGACTAGAAACTGGTGTATGGTGATGTAGTCATGGGCAATATGTTTTCGAAGCAAAACGTTCCAAACAAATCTGCCAAAAACTTATAAGGCGCATAGAGGTGTTTCTTCAATAGTTTATTAGTATAACCCATTAGGCTCAACATCACGTCAGACTCCTCTATTTCAATCTCTAGTTGCTCTTATACATTCCTTAATCCAAAAATTTCAGTTAAAATTGCAGGAGTTAAGGAGATGGAGTTACCCGCAATGGTGCCTGTCATCGTATTCTCCTCTATTGGCGATAGGGTGTAGACCCATTCTCTGATTTCAGTGCTGTGCATTTTGATTCTTCTTGTCATCAAGGTTTTGAGTTCTTGTTCTTCAAGTAGTTCCAGAATGTAAAGGAATATGGGATTAGACTGCTGAAACGAATCAAAGTCCACATCAAAACCTGTATCGAACTTCATGCCTGCGAGAATGCTTGCCTGAATCGCCATGGAATCACCTGCAAGAGGGACGCAAAAACGGTGATAAAGTGCAAAGGAACAGAAAGCGCGGGACGGAGGTCGAAGAAAATGTAAATATAGGGTTTTCAAGAATATGAATCGATAGACTCCGTTCCACAAAAATAAGAATAATTCTTCGAACTGAGTTTGACAAAATAATTTTGACTGAAATAATTCGTCGATCTTATCCAAAAGAATTGAAGACAGTTCGTCGAACTCCGTTCGACGAATATCTTCTGAAGTAAGTTCGTCGAACTCCGTTTGATAAAAATTATTTCACTCACAGAGAGTTCGTCGATCTCCGTTCGACGAATATCTCTCAAACTTTCCCTGGTTCGTCGAACTCTGTTCGACGAACTTTGGAAAATTTGTCGAGTGCAGACATAAATTAAATAAAGTCTTCTCCATTGATCATTCCAAGTTAATTTACAAAGAACATATAATTTCTCTCATCCAGAGGTTTGGTGAATATATCAGCCCTTTGTAAATCAGTGTAGATATAGACAAGCTTGATTTTATTTTTGTATCCACACTCTCTAATGAAATGATATCTTATGTCAATATGTTTTGTCCTACTATGGTGAACTGGATTCTGGGCTATGGCTATAGCACTTGTATTATCACAGAGTAGGGTTGAATTATTTAAGCTGAACCCATAGTCTACAAGTTGATTTTGTATCCAAAGCAATTGTGAACAACAGCTGCCTGCTGCAATATATTCTACTTCAGCAGTTGAGGTTTACACTGATGTTTGCTTTTTTACAAAACCAAGATACTAATCTCAAACCCAGGAACGGTAAATTCCTAAAGTACTTTTTCTATCTACCCTGCATCCAGCAAAATCAGCATCAGAGTATCCACTTAACTCAAATTCTGATTCAGCAGGATACCATAGTCTTAGATTAGGACAACTCTTTATATATCTCAAAATCCTTTATAGTAAAATTAGGTGAGATTCTTTAGGGTTCACCTGAAACCTAGCACAAAGACATGTGACAAACATAATATCTGGCCTACTTACTGTGAGGTATAATAGGGACACAACAATGCCCCTATAAAGTTTCTGATCCACAGGTTTCCCGGGTACATCAGAGTCCACAACAGCATTGGTAGCCATGGGTGTTTTCTTTGCTGAGGCATCAGCCATCCTAAACTTCTTTAAAAGTTCTTTAACATATTTTGCTTGAGAGATGAAGATGCCATAAGGGAGCTGCTTCACTTGGAGACCAAGGAAGTAGGAAAGCTCACCCATGCTACTGATTTCAAATTTGGAATGCATGAGGTCAGAGAACCTCTTGCATAATTTGGAATCTGTAGAGCCAAATATAATATCATCCACATAGTTTTGTACTAATAAAATTTGGTCCTTATGATGTCTAGTGAAAAGTGTTTTATCTACAGTTCCTCTTGTAAATTTATGCTCTAATAGAAACTAGCTAAGGTCTCATACCAAGCTCTTGGAGCTTGCTTTAGACCATAAAGAGCCTTATGCAATTTAAAAACATGAGAGGGGTAAGTTGGAGAAACAAAACTTGGAGGTTGCTCTACATAAACCTCTTCTTTTAACTCTCCATTTAGAAAAGACCTTGAATCTCTTGTATGATGCGTAGGCAAGGAATATTCTTATATCTTCCAACCATGCAACAGGTGTAAATGTTTGATCATAATCAATTCCTTCTTCTTGCCTATATCCTTGTGCAACAAGCCTAGCCTTGTTTCTCACAATGATTCCTTGGGCATACAGCTTGTTTCTGAAAACCCATTTGGTTCCAATAACTGGGTAGTTTTGGGGTCTTGGAACCAAATCCCAAACTCTACATCTCTTAAATTTATTTAGTTCCTCCTGCATTGCAAGGATCCAGTGGGGATCCTGCTCAGCATCATGGATGGATAGAGGTTCAACCTGAGAGAGAAAACAAGGATGCATCAAATCTTGGGTGAGTTGATGCCTTATCTGTACACATGCTGATATGTCTCCAATCACTTGAGATCTGGGGTGATCCCTAAGTGTGGCAAAATCAGTGGGTGGAGTTGGTTATGCAATAGCATTTGGAATTAATTTCTCCTGTGGAATTGTATTTGCTGTTGGTAGAGATTCATTTTCTGATTCAGCTTCTTCTTCTTCACTTTCTTCAATTGCCTGTGGAGAGAGATGAGTTGGAACCTCTTGGTTGAGGTTTAGTCCATCCAAGGTCTCACACAAGTGGGGTACCTGCAAGTTACTATTGGTAGAAACTTCTTTCTCCTTGCAATACATGTTAGTATCATCAAATGAAACATGAATGGACTCTTCAATTTTTAATGTTGATTTATTAAAAACCCTATAGGCTTTGCTAACTTGGGAATATCTTAGAAAAACTCTCTCTTTAGCCTTAGCCTCAAACTTTCTAATGTATTTTTTGTTATTGTTATGAATGTAACATAAGCATCCAAATACTTTGAAGTAGTTGATATTAGGTTTCTTCCCTTTGAGCAATTCATAGGGAGTCCTGTTCTTTAGTTTGTGAATTACACTCCTATTCAGGACATAATTTGCTGTGCTTACAGCCTCTGCCCAAAAGGTTAGGGGCATGTAAGCATCTGCAAGCAATGTACTTGCAGCTTCAATGAGTGTCCTATTTTTCCTTTCAACTACCCCATTTTATTGGGGAGTTCTAGGAGCTGAGAAGCAATGCCTAATACCTTCCTTCTTACAGAACTCATGCATAATAAGAGACTCAAACTCTGTACCATGATCACTTCTGATCAATGCAACATGAGTAGAGAACTCAATCTGTATGGTCCTGAGAAAATCTGTAAGAACCTTGAAGGTATCTGACTTAGATCTCAGAAAGAATACACAACTGAACCTGAAGAAGTCATCCACTATAACCAAAGTATAGGATTTCCCTCCTAGGCTTTGTACAGCAATGGGTCCAAAGAGATCCAAATGTAGCAAGTACAAAATCCTAGGCGAATCACTCTTATTAACAGATTTAAAACTAGTTTTATTTGCTTGCCTAATTGACAAGCCCTGTAGAGACCTTCCTTCTTATAGGGACCAGAAGTTAGACCTCTAACAAGGTTGTGTTTAGATAGCCTAGCAATGTTTTTCAGATTTACATGACCTATTCTTTTGTTCCATAAGTCATTCTGATTACTAGTTAAATTAAGTAAACAAATATCAGTTTTGGCAGAAAGAAAATTTAATAAGTATATGTTGCCTTGTTTATTTCCAATTAAAACTGCTTGGTTGTTTTTATCAATAATAGAACAAGTGGATGAGTTGAAGTATACCTGATAACCATCATCACATAACTGACTTATGGAGATGAGGTTATGCTTGAGTCCACTTACATATGTCACCTTTTTGAATGTGACAACTCCTATTCTTACTTCTCCAAATCCTTCTGACTGACCATATTTGGAGTTACAAAAGATAACCTTTGACCCCAGCTTGGACTTATAGTTGGATAAGATGTTCTTGCTGCCAATCATATGTTTGGAGCAGCCACTGTCCAGGTACCAAGTTTGATTTACCCCTGGACAGCTCTTCACCTATAATAGAAGACAGTTAATGGTTTTTGACCTAGGTTACCTTGGGTCCTTTGTATTGCTCATAAGAGAAGCTGGAAATAACAGAGAATTCAGGTTCAGACTTGTATCCTAGGGGGTGATATCTCCTTGGTGGTATGATCCAGTCAGCTAGTGGATTAAATGGTTTCTTAGAGATATTTAAGTTACTGTTGGAATTATAGTTTTGATTAAGTCTACCTGGGTTCGACGAATTTCTGTAAGTTCGTCGACAAGAGTTCGGCGAATTGGGTTGAAATCGTAGATCTCTACCCAGAGAATGAACATGTTCATTCTCTGTGCCCCACGTTCGTCGACCTCTGCTCGACGAACCATACATAGTTCGTCGATCGTAGTTAGACGAATAAATGCAACTATAGTTTGCGTTCAGAGTTCGTCGATCTGGGTTTGATGAACTAGCCCCATTTCATCGATCTGAGTTCGACGAAAATTGCTGAACCTTGTTTTTACTAGGTGTTTTCTGGTTTTTGTCTTTCTATCCTACTGTCATAGGGATCTTTTATACTATTTTTTTTTTGACATTTACTGTTTCTTTCCCTTTAGCAGATACTAATTTTATTGGGGTTGATAAAATGTTCTTCCTGAGAATGGGGGGCAAACCTGATGGAGCACCCAAGCCTTGCTTGCCATTAAGTCTAACATTAACAGTACTTGTGATATCCATCAGCTTGAGGCTTCTCCCATTGAGAGTTTCCTCAAGTTGTTTGGCCTCACAAATCTCAGTTTTTAGTGAAATTATTTTTTCATTTACTAAGGTTAATTCATCTTTTAACCTAATGTTTTCAGATTGAATATCCTCTAAGTTTCCTAATTTTTCCCTAAGAATTTTAATTTCTTTTTCAGAATTAATCAAATCTATGTGCATTAACGTGAAATTAGATTTAAATGTTTCAGAGTTGTAGTAAAAAGAGGACAACACTTGATCTGCCTCTGATTCAGACACTCCTTCATCTTCAGACTCTTCTTCTTCTGAGTAACTTCTGGAGGCATCAATTTCCATGAGGCAAACATCCTTTGCTCTTGCTTCTTCCTCATCTTCACTGGAGCATGAAGATGTTGACTTATCTTCTATCTCACTCCAGGTCTCATCCACAAAGCCCTTTTCCTTCTTCTTGTGCTTGCTGGAAGAGGGTTTGTTGGTGTGCTGTCTTCTGGTTTCCTTCTCTCTTCTCTTCTCTTTCTTCGGGTTCTCTGGAAACTCAGAGAGGAAGTGCCCGGGCTTCCTGCATCCATAACACACAATTTCTTTGGTTAGTGTCTTGTCATATTTTGGCTTGTCATCTTTTCTTGATGACTTTATCCTGAAATCCTTTATGGCCATCTTGTAGAATCTTTTAGCAAAGAGACTCATGAGATCTTCATTTGATGTTGCAATCTCTGTCTCTTCAGTGGCTTTGAAGGCAATACTTTGTTCTCTTCTGGCTACTGGATGTGTTCTTTGTTCAGCTGCGTCCCTGGTCTTTATCAGCTGTTCATATGACTTCAGTTTGCCTAATAGAGATTCAGTTGAAATCTCATTCAGGCATCTGGCCTCCCTGATAGGCCAGATTCTTGTATCCCATGAGCTTGGGAAGCACATTAGGATCTTGTCATTCACTTCAGTAAGAGTGATGTTCTTATCCAAGGTTTTTAGCTCATTGATAATTGAGCTTAACCTATTGTACATATCAGAAACTGTCTCAGCTTCTTCCTTCTTAAAGTTCTCATATAGGGATATAAGATTTGATCTTCTATCCTTTCTCTCATCTACTGATCAATCCACCATTTGGTTTAGGGAATCCCAAATGGCTTTTACTGAGGTGCACTCAGCAACCTTCTGGACGATATCATCTGACATAGTTTATGCCAGGATATTCATAGCTTTGGCATCTGTAATTTTTGCCTTTCTTTCAGTTTCAGTCCACTCAGGTGGTGGAACTGTTGTTGAACTTGTAGGTGTTGCAGAGGTGGATGCTTTTGGGGGACCTATCAAGATTGAATTATAGATGTCTTCATCAATGGAATTCATGTACAGCCTAATTCTTGCCTTCCAGATGGCAAACCTATTACGGTTGCACACTGGAGGTCTGGTACTTGCATAGTCCTTGTTCATTGCCATGCTGTGTGTATAAAATTATTAAAAATGAAATGAAATAAGATAGATCTAACTTAGGATCTTTTGGTGCAAGATTTAACTTGTACAACCAAAGGAACCTGCTTTGATACCAATTGAAAGTGAGAGTTAGATCTGAAATAATCTAGAGGGGGGGGGGAGGGGGTGAATAGAGTATCCTTAAAAAATTCTTAACAGCTATTACAACTTTTGCTGTAAATTAAAAGTGCAGAAATAAATATAGCTAGCACACAATAAACCTAAAACACAAGCACAACAAGAATAAAAGAAAAAGGGGCAACCAGACGACACAAAAAATTTATAGTGGTTCCCCAACCTGGGTACATCCACTCTTCTACCACCCTTGGTAGGAATCCACTCAGGTTTTTGATCAGGAGCCTGACACCAATGAGCTTTCGATCAGGTGCTCAAAAACCAAACCCTCAAGTATTTTGATCTGGTGACTTGTAACCAGGAATCACTTTTGAAGGGAGATGATAACCCTTTACAGAGATGGGGATGAGAGAGTGATGGAAGTCTTCTTTTATCAATCACAGTGAGAAGACTATGTGGATTCAGTGATGATGTCAAAGATCCCCCTGAGATGTAGAAGTGTTCAGGAGAACTGGAGCTTTGCACATGGTGATAGGCCTTCAGTTGAGAGACTTGATCCAGGAGATTTAGACCGGTGGTGCTTGAATGTCTTAACAAGGTCCTGGAGAAGAAGAACATGAAGACTCTTGATTTTAGATAGGTGTTCTTCTTGCTTCTTCTTCAAATTACTGACAGACTGAAAAAGCCAATGAAGATCTGCTTCTGAATATCTTTTGATGAAAGCAGGAATAATCTTTTTTGTCTCCGTTCTATCTGAGAAAAGAGAAAAATCTCTTTTTATATTTTCCTGGGGAACTTGGTCTTTTGAATTTTGAATTCCATCTTCATTCAATGCTAACGGCCAAGAGAATAAGCAGCATTGAATAATTTCACCAACTGTCCCGTGGAAAAATGAAAAGCAATAATCTTGGAGAATATCCTAATCAATGCTCCTATAATGGTTATATTCAGAGAATGTTAGAGCATTGTTTACTCAGGAATTATTGCAGTAATCATGGGGACAAGGATGGAAATGACTTAGTCTAGAATCGTCGAACAGTTGACAGAAATTGTCGAACTGAGTCCACAGTTCGTCGAGCTGAGATGTTGTGTTCGTCGACCAGACGGCTTTTGTTCGTCGAGTTGAATTCCATGATCGTCGAGCTGGAACCTGAACTGTTGTCTCTTTTGCCTATTCTGTGTCTGAAGTTCGTCGAGCTGGTAAATGTGTTCGTCGACTGGAGTTCAGCAACTATTCTAGAGTTGTCAAATATTCTGTGTGTCGACACAATTTCTCTTGGTGTCGACACAACCTTTCCAAAGTGTCTACTGATGATCTGGGTGTCGACACAAGTTCTTCTAGTGTCGACTTAGCTGGTGTCGACATATACTCTGACTGTCGACACAAGTCTTCTGGTTCCAGAATTCGTCGGGCAGAGAACTGAGTTCGTCGACCTGAGACTAGAGAACATAGTATCGACAGAATGTTGTAGTAGTCCAAAGATTCGTCGACCAAAGAATAAGGTTCGTGGAGCTAAGTCTGGAGAACCTTGAATTCGTCGAACTGAAAATGATTCTGGACTTAGAGAAAAATTGGTAAACCTCTGGCAATAGATTTGAAGTGGAAGTTCAAGGATCGTTGATCTGTGACTGAAGTTCGTCGAGCTCAGCTCAGAGAATATTTCTCTAAGATCGTCGAGCTGAGAACGACTATCGTCGACCTGAGTTCGACGAATGTCGAACTCATTTTACTTAGTTTCTTGAGAAATCTCCGAATCTTTGGAAAAACTCTAAGTCTTGAGTCTCTGGCAGTCTGATGATGGCATGTCCATGTGATGTTATTACTGAGGACTAAGCCTAGACTCTAGGACACAACTATGACCCTGACTATACATGTTGGGTCACATCATCCTAAGTTAGTGAACCTAGCCCAAATCAAACTAGGGATCCAACAATACCCCTGTTTTGTATGTATTCTTGTTCCACTATTTAGGCCATTTTGTATAGGGGAAATGCTGCTTAGATGATTCCAAGGCCTTTGTAAGGGATTTTCTCCCCCTCTCCTTTTTGGTTTTAGCTTTGTAATCTTCTTTTTAGATTAATAAAATTTGTAGTTTTTCTCCATTTCTATGGATTTGGACTTCATCTATGTGCCTTCTCTTTATGCAATCTTATCTTTTCCTTTGTCTTTCTTTTTTTATTTTTCTATCTGTGTGTGTGTATGAGAATAACTTGTCCTTTTTATGTTTTCAACTTCGCTTTTTTGCTTAGTTTAGCTTTAGATTTTCTTTTATAGATTTTTAGTCATCCTTATAAACCCGTAAAACCGTTTTCAAAGTGGTTTTCATTTTCTTTTACTTAGCTTTTCTTTTTATTAGGTTGTCAAACTTTTTCATTTTTTTTATTTTATTTCCACGTTTTACGCGCTTTTACGGAGTTATAAGAATGAAAATATAGTCGTTTTAATTTTTCATGCACTTTCATTTTTTTTTAAACTTTTGCCTGTTTAATTTTTTTGTCTTCTTTTTACGCATTTCTACCACATTCTAGCGGTAGAAATGTATTCGTTTTAATTTTTCAAGCACTTAGCTTTTGCATTTATTTGTAAATCCATTTGCTCGTTTAATTTTTATTTCAACTTTTTATGCATTTCTATCATATTCTAGAGGTAGAAATGTAGTTGTTTTAATTTTTCATTAATTTAGTTTTTATCCATTTCTGTACGTGTGCACATCTATTTCCTCCTACTCATTAAGTGTTAAATGGCGCAGTGTTTTATTTCCTTTCCAGTAGAGTGTGAGAGTTTTTACATTCTATTGTATGCGTGTGTTTTACTTTATATCGAGAGTGTTTGTGCGTGAGTTTTACTTTCTGTAGAGTGTGTGCGTGCGTTGCATTTATTTCCTCCTACTCGTTTGAGTAGAACTCGCTTTCATTTCTCCCGCCCACACATTTACGCCAGGACTCACACTTTACTGCTTTTATTTCAGTCCTACTCGTTTGAGTAGGACTTCCAATTTTCTGCTTTCTTTACAGCTTTCTTTTACTGCTTTATTTCCTGCTTTCATTTTACTGCTTTATTTATTGCTTTCACTGCTTGCCGTCCCCATTCCGATGAGTGGCTAACCGTTCTTAGCCATCAATATCAAAGAGCATTAGATAACATAGCTTTAAATAATTAAAGGTCCTTATTTTCTAATTAATTAAAATTACTTAAGATTTTCCTAGGGTTTACGAAGCGTAGAACCACATATCGATGTGTGTGCTCTATTTTCATAGTCCATATTCTAGCTAGCCGAAAGGTCGTGCATATGGACCGATCGCCCCTTGATAAAGAGAGTTCCGCACTAAACCTTGAGAGAGGAGGCGCGCAAACTCTATCGAATTGGGTTCCCCACCCAATAACGGGGTTCTTAGTGTAATACGGGCATTAAGAGGAATCCTTCATCGGATAAGAGCCCGGTCGAATAGTCTTAGCGTTTAGGTGAGCGATATCCCTATAGCTAGGTGAGCACATTCTAGTGGAACCTCTACGGCTAAGACTCCGCCTTAATTGATTTGAAATTTAGGATCTCTTTTTATTAAAATTTTATTTTAGTTCAAATTTTATTCGATGCGGTTGCGCTAAGCTTTTCATCGGCTCCACCTTTATTGCTTTCTCTTTTATGCTTTCTGTTTTCTGTCATTTTTTATTACATATAAAATACCCGACAAGTAATTATCGTTAAAATAATAGTCCCCTGCAGGGAAGAGTAGAAATAATCGAACTGACTCCGAGAACAATACGATCTCGATATTCCACACCGGAATATCCTGTACTATACGCGATAGGTGCACTTGCCTCCTTTCATTAAAACTAAATCTCATCTTTTTATATCCAAATTAATAAATCCACGTGCCCTGTTTTCTAAATAAAACAAAATCCGCCTTTTTCATTAAATAAACTGCCCGGGGCGCCGCGAGAATTCTCACCAATTTTTGGAGTTTTAATCGCATCAAGTTTTCGGACGCGATGCGAAAATATCAATCAAGTTTTTGGCGCCGTTGCCGGGGATTTTTCGTGTCATTATTTTGATCCCTGGAAATCTATTAATTTTACCTATATCTATGTATATAACAAAAATTTAAAATGACCTACAAAAAAATAATAGTAATACTAATAATAATAATAATAATAATAATAAAACTACCAAAAAAACTATAAAAATAAAAACTTGCAAAACCTATAAAACCACAAAAAATTAACAAATAAAAATAACTAATTTTGTTTTTATTATTATGAAAAAAAACTCAAACACTACAAAAAAAAAAACAAAAACCTAAAAATCTAAAAACTAAAAAACTCTATATTTCTCTTAAAAAAATGACAGCAAAAAAATAATCTTTAAAAAAAACCTAAAAAAACTAAAAACCCACAAAAAAATCTAAAAACAAAACAAAACCTACTTAGAAAAACAAGTAAAAACAATAATAAAAAAAATCTACTTAAAAAAACAAACACAAAAAAAATAAAATAATTTGATTTTAACAATGTATATATTTTGTTTAACTTATTTTAACTTGTTTTGTTTTAATTCGGCACGCTTCACACTTTTATGTGCGCTAGGGGATCACATTTTTATCACACTCATATAGCTAAGACGTTAGCTAACCGAGTCACACAAACACTTGCCCCCTACCACCCACAACCTTTTGGCCAAAATTCTCTTTTTCGCCTTTTTGTTATCTTTTTGCTTCTTGCTTGTTTTTCTAAATACTGCAGGGTTCCATATGGGCCTCCTCGAACTCGTCTAAGGGAAGATTCTACCCACCTTTTTAATTTTTGTGCATATTTTATTTGTAAATTATTCGTTCCACATACTTAGATAGCAACATTGAGGACAATGTTGGGTTTGATTATGATGGTATTTTCCTATTCTGCATTTTTTATTCTGTACTTAGCAAAAAATACAAAAAATGCAAAAAATTAAAATCTCAAAAAATTTTCATTGTTTTTTATAAGAATAAAAAAAACTTCAAAAAAATTCATAAAACCACAAAATTCAAAAAATTATAAAACAAAAAGTTTAAAAAAATTTCATACAATAAAATTCAAAAAAAAAATTTCTTTTACTTTATAAATATTTTTTGTAAAAAAATATTCTTTCTCTCCCCCCCATCTTCTTATTTGTAAAAGCTCGTTTTTTAGCATGCCCGCGACGTTCGACTCATCGAACCAACCACTGAAATAAGAGTCTGTTCGCGGGCAATCGAGTTTTTACTTTATACTTTTTTTTGTAAAAATCTTTCTTTCCCCACTATCGTCTTTGTAAATAATATTTTTTCTCTCATCTTTCTTGTAAATAACTTATCAAAATACACTAAAAAATCAAAAACATTTATAAAAACCAAAAATCCTAAAAAAATAAAATAACTCTAAAAATCCTAAAAAGATAATAATCAAAAAAATCAAAAAACAAAGAGAAAAAACCTTTAAAAATTCAAAAAAAAGATAATAAATCAAAAAAATGATGAAAACTCTAAAATCAAAAAAAATTTTAAAATTGTGTAACAAAATAAAATCGAATATACCATATCTTAACCCTTTTTGTTTTTCAAAAATCTAGTTTCGAGTTAATTTATATGCGAATTTTACTTATTCTTTGTTTACTATTTGTTTATTAATTAAGCTTGATAGATTTAAGTGTCTGGTGGTAAGTTTTAAAAAAAAATTATGTCTTTTCCTTATAATAGAGAACTTGTTTTTCACCACCACTTCTAATTTTTTATTAATAGAAGCTCGTCTTTTATGTCAGAAAATAACAACCATGGATTTTAATTATTTCTACTTCATGCTTTTAGAAACATAGGAACGTTCATTTTAAAAAGGTTACTCTCAAAACGTTTTTATTAAAATCTAGATTTCTTTTTGAAAAAATAAACCCACCTCCATTGTTTCATGTCTCACTTGACATGCTTACCCCTATTTTATCACTTAAAAAGATCATATGTCAATGAGAATAAAATTTTGTTCCGTAAACAAAGACACCCAATATTTAAAAAAAATTATATGTTACAGAGTAAGAGTATAAAATTCATTACTCATATACATATACATTGAGTTATTTATTATTTATGAAGAAAAAAAATGTTATATGTTAGGAAAATAAGATTTCATTTTCCTAATTATTCAAAAGAAAAAATATATATGTAGAGTTTCGAGCGAAAAAATATACCCACGCCTCTAAAATATCCAAGCCCTCTTCATAAACCACCAAACCACTTATCCTATTTCAATGATTCTAGAATTAATTTAAATTTTTTTGAGAGAATAATTTTTAAATTGCATTTTTTTTCCTTTAACTTCTTTTAAGCTAAAGATTTTTTTTATAATTTCAATCCATCTTTGTTAAACTAACAAAAAAAAATTTTTGTTTTTTATTTTATTTTATCTAGAGGTCTTTTTGAAACTCTTCCTCAATTTATAACATTTTCATAAATTATGATTTAACTCTTATACCTCGGATATTCATTTTGATCTTTCTTTTAATTAATTCATGCGGTAGCAAAACTTAGGATTTCTTTAATTCATTATAAGTTCATCTCCAACTTTTGCTATGGAATAGTAAAAGCTTAAGTATGGGGGTATTTGATGAGTTGTAAATATACGCATTTTTATGTACATTAATTAAGTCGTTTTCATTTCTTTTTGTTATTGTGTTTAATTTTCTTTAATAAATTGTTTCTTTTTTGTAAAATTTATTCTAACTTACCTTTATTTTTGTTTCCTGAATTTTTCAGGAAATTATCAAATTTTGCATGGGTCACGCCCGTGTACTGGTGGTCACGCCCGTGACCAGGGCGTGATAGTTCAAATCCCATGAAATCAGCAATTTTTGATGAAAAATGCTTGACACACCCGGGGTCACGCCGGTGTCATTTGACAAGCCCCGTGACCATGGCCGTGACACTCAAGCTCGACAAAACCGCGCTCGACGTTTTGCGCTCGACGATTGTTGTCCGATCCAACACGCCCGTGTCTAATGATCCGACACACCCGTGTCTTTCCCGATCGACGATCAAAGCTTCCAGCTCGACGAAACTGCGTTCAATGTTCATTGACCCGACCCGACACGCCCGTGTCAGGATGCCACACGGGCGTGTACTCCTCCACCTCGCTGACAAGACCACGTCGGTGACTTTTTGACGCGACCCGTACCCAGATCCACCTCCCCGACACGCCCACAGTCACACCCGTGACCTGGGGCGTGACCGCCACATGACCGACACATGTCCAGCCCGAAGTTAACTAAGCCGTCACCTTGCCGGATCGAATCGATGCATAGTGCTGACACTCCCCCTGACACGCCCGTGTCAGCGGGCGTGTTCCATGAAAGTTTTCCCTATAAATACCCATGTTCTGTATGTATTCCTATTCCACTTTTTTTGGGCCATTTTGTATAGGGGAAATGTGGCTTAGATGATTCCAAGGCCTATGTAAGGGATTTTCTCCCCCTTTCCTTTTTGGTTTTAGCTTTGTAATCTCCTTTTTAGATTAATAAAATTTGTAGTTTTTCTCCCTTTCTATGGATTTGGACTTTATCTATGTGCCTTCTCTTTATTCAATCTTATCTTTTCTTTTGTCTTTCTTGTTTTATTTTTCTATGTGTGTGTGCTTGTATGAGAATAACTTGTTCTTTTTATGTTTTCAATTTCATTTTTTGCTTAGTTTAGCTTTAGATTTTCTTCTATAGATTTTTTAGTCATCCTTATAAACCCGTAAAACCATTTTCAAAGTGGTTTTCATTTTCTTTTACTTAGCTTTTCATTTTTTAGGTTGTCAAACTTTTTCGTTCTTTTTATTTATTTCCACTTTTTACGCGCTTTTACGGAGTTATAAGAATGAAAATATAGTCGTTTTAATTTTTCGTGCACTTTCATTTTGTTTTAAACTTTTGCACGTTTAATTTTTTTGTTTTCATTTTACGCATTTCTACCACATTCTAGCGGTAGAAATGTATTCGTTTTAATTTTTCGAGCAATTAGCTTTTGCGTTTATTTGCAAATTCATTTGCTCGTTTAATTTTTATTTCAACTTTTTATGCATTTCTACTGTATTCTAGCGGTAGAAATGCAGTTATTTTAATTTTTCATTAGCTTAGTTTCTATCCATTTCTGTACGTGTGCGCATCTATTTCCGCCAACTCGTTAAGAGTTAAATGGCGCAGTGTTTTATTTCCTTTCCAGTAGAGTGTGTGAGTTTTTACATTCTGTCGTGTGCGTGTGTTTTACTTTATGTTGAGAGTGTGTGTGCGTGAGTTTTACTTTCTATAGAGTGTTTGCGTGCGTTGCATTTATTTCCTCCTACTCGTTTGAGTAGGACTCGCTTTCATTTCTCCCGCCCACGCATTTGCGCCGGGACTCGCACTGTACTGCTTTTATTTCAGTCATACTTGTTTGAGTAGGAGTTGCAATTTTCTGCTTTCTTTATAGATTTCCTTTACTGCTTTATTTTGTGCTTTCATTTTACTGCTTTATTTATTGCTTTCACCGCTTGCCTTTCCCATTCCGATGAGTGGCTAACCGTTCTTAACACTCAATATCGAAGAGCATTGAGACAGATAAAATAGCTTAAAATAATTAAAGGTCCTTATTTTCTAATTAATTAAAATTACTTAAGGTTTACCTAGGGTTTACGAGGCGTAGAACCACATATCGATGTGTGGGCTCTATTTTCGTAGTCCATACGCTAGCTAGCTGAGAGGCCGTGCGTATCGACCGATCGCCCTTTGGTAAAGAGAGTTCTGCACTAACCCTCGAGAGAGGAGGCATGCTGTGACATCTCATTTCCAACTAGACCCCTAATAGTGGTTTTGTTATGAATAGGTCATGACAAAACCCTAGGAAGCCCAAGAAGGACCAAGTGAACAAGGCCAAGGTGAAAATCACCATGGTCTGCCTATAGCTCAGCCTCAGCATTTAAACCTAAGGTTTGACTTTAGGGCTACACCTCGATCCCAGGACCCTACCACAACACCACAAACACCTTGGGAAGTCCATAGGGTCAATAAGGACCCACTGTGGGCAGTCAAAATGGTTAAGTTGACCTAAGTCAACCCCAACCCTAAATGGGTCAAACCAGCCTACTTAGGGTCAATTGGCCTTCCTCTAGCCAAGTGGACCCTACCCATGCCCTCCAAACCCTAAAGTGAGGCTAATGGGTCACCAAGGACCCATTGGGGTCAACCCTAGAGTCCAGGTTGACAAAAGTCAACTCTAGCCCCAAAAAGGTCAAAGTGCCCTTACCAAGGGCAGGAAGTGCCAAGTCAACCCTACCCATCCCTACCTAGATCCTAGGGGTGCCAAATAGGTCACCAAAGACCAAATGATGTTAACAGAAAAGGTCAATTTGACCTAGGTCAACCCTAGCCAAGATTAAGTCAAACCTAGCTCAAATGGGCTACCCCAAGCTCAAGCCCTCCTTCCTTTTTGGGCTAGCCTTAATATCATGAAAATTATGAATGAGTGGGCTGCCAATAGGCTGAAGAATTCAACATAGTCAACGAAGATGACTAGGAGAGATAAAAACACAACCTCATTTTAATGGAGGAGAGAGAAAAAGGTGAAAGGGTGACATTCATGGCCAAGGAGGCCAAAGGCCACTCCTCATTGGCTGACCCAATACCACATTCACTTCAGGAAGACCAGGGGGCTAGTTTGGAGGCAGTCCATGGCCGGAACAGTGCACCATGTCATGGCCGAGAAGAATACCTTCAATGGCCATTAATGGCCATTGAAGCTTTGGACCTTCCCTCCCCTTCTAAACGACTGGATTCAACTCCTCTGGGGAAGAGTAGTAATTTCCAGCTGTTTCCCGACTGGATTGAGCCCTGGTTTAGCCCCCTCTACCATGGCTGAACCTAGCCATTAATGGCCTTAATGGCCATTGATGATCCAGCCCCTCCTCTCCCCATCTGAGGCTTTAAACACCATCAGTGGGTCGAGGGAAGCTTTTCCCAATCCTTACCTGAAGAAATCGAGCCTCCCCACTGTGCAGTTGCAAAAACCGAGCGGCGCCACCTTCAAAAATGGAATTCCAGCGATCTTCTTGGCTTTAGGCCGCAAACAAGGTCCTCCCCATCCTCTCTCGCTGTGGATAGATCGTAGGGATCTTTTAGAATGAAAATCGGGCTCAGTTGAGCCCGATTGAAGCTTGCATTTTCATGATTTTTCCGTGAAAAACGAACTCTTGGGATCGCCGGAATAGGCCTCTCCGGCGGCTGTGCCGCCGCCTGGCGCTAGCCACCACCTCAACGGAGGTGGTGGTGGTGGTGGCCGGCAGGGGATGTGGCTGGATTGCCGGCGGCAACGTTTGGAAGGAGCTCCAGGCAGGATGTGTAACAACCCCATCCGTTCATATGGTATATACTAGAAGGTCCGGCCGGGCCCCACATCATATATCACAAAATAGGCGGTGAAGGTACGGGATGATACCAGAGTAGCGCAACGCACCTTAACACATTACATGCTAGCGGAAGCCTATCCTACTGTTGGGTTTCTCTATAGGGTTGGCACAACGCTTGTGCACGCAGCGGAAAAATAAACATCAAGAAAAACCCAAAGAGATGTAGATCGGGCCATGAACGTTGAATCAAGAAGTTAGCAAAATCTAGGCAAAAATTACCTCAGTGGCGTTGAGTCACAACCCAACGGAGATGCTCCAAACTTTGATTTCTGCTGGTGGCGAGTTCTACGTGGAATAGTGTCCACGTTTCTGCAGAAGTCCACACGAGCGAGAGAACGCCGAGCTTTCCGTCGCATGGAAGATCGGGAAGGAGAAGACCGCACCTCGGCTATCCCACGGACTGCTAGGTCCGCGCCAGGAAGAGCAGCACCAGCGACAGTCGCTGGAGAAGAGGCAGTCGACGGAGCAAACACGACGGCGGCGGAACTCTTCCGTCGGCGGCGGGGATCGGGATCGGCGGATCGAAAGGCGGAACGGCTTCCGTCGGGTTTCGATCTACTACAGGAGAAAATCGCGAGAGCGCGCGACCCCGAAAACCCTAAGTGTCCTATTTATACCAAAGGTATAAATAAACCCAGGAAAATCGCTATCCGCAGACCACCCAAAAATAGGGTTCAGAATCGGCGAGTATCAGTCGGTGAGAATCAGCGACAATCGGCGAGAATCACTGAGCAGGTTCGGCGAGAATCAGTCGACGAGTATCATACAGGATCGGCGAGAATCAGAGTACAATATTCGACGATTCTCGCCGATCGTCGAGCTGCGCTCGACGATACACAATGATACTCGACGATCGTCGAGCCGCGGTCGACGACAATTGTCGAAGTAGTCGATCGTCGAGAATCAACAATTGATTCTCGACGATTCTCGTCGATCGGAGAGAATCAGAGAGACGATTCTTGCCGATCGGCGGGAATCAGAAGACGATTCTCGACTAATGTCATCGACCCTCGGACGACAATCCCAACCAGCCCTTCAAGGCAACATTTGCCCAACCTGATGATCCTATAAGGCAACACTTTGCCCATAACCTTATTCAGGTCGGTGATTGGTAACCTTTACCAACACAGTCAGTCATCCAACTTCTCCACATCTCTTATGTGCGACCCTGCAGGCTCATATCGCGTTGGCAGTGAGATTACATGCTTGATCACTTCCAGATCACAATGGTAACTCCAACAGACTCCCACTTGATCTCGAAAGTATCAAACCAAAAACCTCACAAACAATGAGCGGCATCTAGCAATGCATCATTGCTCCCCAAGCAATATGAGTTTATAACTCATAAGCCTTTATGACCAATGTATCAGCGTTGTCTTTGTCCCTTTGTCCCTTACATCCGGAAAGAACTAGAGGTATGGACCGTGTCACCCTCGTAATAGCTCAATCCTAGTTTCTTGATCCAGGACGGACTTCCAGAGAATGGTGAGTCCAATATCACATATTGACTCAACCAAGCATGGCCATGCATTTCTCAGTCCAGTTCCATCAAGGGGCCCATGGATGCAACTCCTGTCATACAGGAGGACAAATCTCATATCTGCTCACACACAAACACCCAAATGATTTGTAACATGCCCAACAACCACCCTTATCATCAACCTTTCTCAAGGAAGACTTTAGATGGCATCAAAGCACGCTCTTCCTCACTTGATGAATGCTGTGACATCAGGTCAAAGGATCACAACACCATTGTCAATTGAGACCTACTCGTGACACGATTGGGTGACAATCCACAGAGTAGTCTCAGGTTGGGTCTGTCCAGTACAACTTATTCACTAACAAGTACCCACGTGATGACTTGATATCACAATATCATGACCTGTGAGAACCAGTCATCAGTCAACACACGTGCTAGCCTTCATGTATCATCATCACCCTTAGCTTCTATGATGATACTCGACCAGGGACATTTAAGAATGAAGCTTCAAATAAATCATGGGCTCTCACATTCAAGTCACGTACTTGATGTCCCATGGAAGCGAACATTCTAAGGGTATCTATTATGTTAACATTTAACTATCATATAGAAAAAGACATAATAAAAGAACTTGCCATTAATTGTAAAAGAAGAACTAGGTACACAGTTCATCATATGAACAAACAGCCAACAAAATACAAGATTACATGCAACCCACAAGATTCTCGCTAGAGTTGATCATTTAGGTATCGTATACACATCGATCTAGTATAACCATCATGCTTTCTCTGTGCGAGAGGCTTTGTCAGCGGATCCATAATATTTTCCTCAGTCGGCACTCTGCAAATGTTTACATCTCCTCGTTCGACAATCTCACGAATAAGATGAAACTGCCGGAGTATGTGCTTGGAGCGCTGATGAGATCTAGGTTCCTTAGATTGTGCTATTGCACCATTGTTATCACAGTAGAGAACTACGGGACCAACAATGCTAGGAACTACATCAAGCTCGCCGATGAATTTCCTAATCCATACAGCCTCCTTCGCCGCATTAGCTGCTGCGATATACTCGGCCTCTATTGTAGAATCAGCAACAGTCTCTTGCTTGGAACTCTTCCAGCTCACAGCTCCTCCATTCAGGCAAAACACAAAACCTGACTGAGACTTGGAGTCGTCTCGATCAGTTTGGAAGCTAGCATCCGTGTAACCACTTACAACGAGCTCTTCCTCTCCACCATACACCAAGAACACGTCCTTAGTCCTTCTCAAGTACTTCAGGATATTATTGACTGCATTCCAGTGACACTCACCGGGGTCTGACTGATACCTGCTAGTCATGCTCAAAGCAAAGGAGACATCGGGTCGAGTACATAACATCGCGTACATAATTGATCCAATTGCCGAAGCATATGGAATCAACTTCATGCGGTCCTTATCTTCATAAGACTTTGGACACTGGTCCTTAGAGAGATTCACACCATGAGACATGGGCAAAAATCCTTTCTTGGACTCAAGCATGTTGAACCACTTCAACACCTTTTCGATGTACGTACTCTGGGTCAAACCCAGCAACTTCTTCGATCTATCTCTATAGATCTTAATACCGAGTATATAAGTCGCTTCACCTAAATCCTTCATTGAAAAGCAGTTCCCTAGGTTGTTCTTAACAACTTTCAGGGTAGGAATGTCATTCCCAATCAACAGTATGTCATCTACATACAATATCAGGAAGACAACAATGCTCCCACTGATTCGCTTGTAAACACAAGGCTCATCTTCATTCTTGATGAAACCAAACTCTTTGATTTTCTCATCAAAACGAAGATTCCAACTTCGAGAGGCCTGTTTCAGTCCATAAATGGACTTATTCAGCTTGCATATTTTAGTGGCTTCATCTGGGGATACAAAACCCTCGGGTTGTGTCATATACACTTCCTCAAGGAGGTTTCCATTAAGGAAAGCCGTTTTGACATCCATCTGCCAGATCTCGTAGTCATAATACGCAGCAATAGCAAGCAATATCCTTATGGACTTTACCATAGCAACAGGGGAAAAGGTCTCATCATAGTCAATACCATGAATTTGCTTGAAACCCTTAGCCACCAGTCGCCCTTTGAATGTCTGTACATTCCCATCCATGTCGGTCTTCTTCTTGAAGACCCACTTGCACCATATGGGTCGTACCCCTTCAGGTGGTTCCACCAAGTTCCAAACTTGGTTTGCATACATGGAGTCCATTTCGGATTTCATAGCCTCAAGCCATTTGTCGGAGACCGGTCCATTCATAGCCTCTTGGTAGGTTGCTGGTTCATCATCATGATCCATGAGCAACACATTACCTATTTGAGATACGAGAAATCCATATCTCTCAGGCTCAAACCTCGGTCTACCAGATCTACGTAGGACTTGTGTTCCCTGAGCAGGTTCTCTTGCTACAACATCTTGAAGTCCTGTCTCAGAATCCAATTCCGGTTCATTCACTACATGTGGTTCTTGAACTTCTCCAAGCTCTACCTTTTCAGTCTTTCTTGATAAGAACTCCTTCTCCAAGAAGACACCAGTCCTTGCGACAAACACTTTGCCCTCAGACGGTAGGTAAAAGTAATACCCTTTCGTTTCCTTAGGATATCCCACCAGATAACATTTATCCGATTTGGGTTCCAGCTTGTCAGGCATTTGACGTCTCACGTATGCCTCACAGCCCCAAATTTTAATGAACGACATACTAGGACGCTTCCCAGTCTATATCTCATATGGTGTCTTCAGAATCGTTTTAGTTGGAGCGCGATTCAATGTCATTGCAGCAGTCTCTAAAGCAAAACCCCAAAAGGAAACAGGCAAGTCTGCATGACTCATCATCGAACGTACCATGTATAACAGAGTACGATTTCTCCTCTCAGACACACCATTATGTTGTGGTGTTCTAGGTGGAGTGAGCTGTGATACAATACCACACTCTTTCAGATGATCACGGAACTCATGACTCAGGTATTCGCCACCTCGATCAGATCGGAGTGCTTTAACCCTTTTACCCAACTGGTTTTCTACTTCATTCTTGAACTCTTTGAACTTTTCAAAGGTCTCGGATTTGCACTTCATAAGATACACATATTCGTATCTACTGAAATCATCAGTAAATGTAACAAAGTAGAAATACCCTCCTCTAGCCATGGAACTCATGGGTCCGCATACATCACTATGTACAACACCCAAGAGATCCTCAGCCCTCTCAGTATAACCAGTGAAAGGAGCTTTAGTCATCTTGCCTAACAAACAAGATTCGCATCGCTCAAATGATTCATAATCAAATGAGTCCAAAAGTCCATCTCTATGGAGCTTGGATATGCGCTTCTCGTTGATATGGCCCAAACGACAATGCCAGAGAAAAGTATGGTTCGAATCATTTGTTCTTAGTCTTTTATTGTTTTCTACATTACAGATCAGATGGTCCAAGTTCAAAACGTAAAGACCATTAAACAATTGGGCTACAGCATAATAAACATCATTCTTAAATATAAAACAACAATTGTTCTTAATTATAAAAGAAAATCCAATCATGTCCAAACATTAAATAGATATAATGTTTCTAGTTATCGCCGGAACAAAATAATAGTTATCTAGTTCTATTACAAGCCCACTGGGCAAAGAAAGACGGTAAACTCCTACGGCTACAGCAGCAACTCTTGCTCCATTGCCGACGCGGAGGTCCACCTCCCCTTTACTCAGCAATCTTCTCCTTCCTAGTTCCTGCACATTTGTACAAATGTGAGAACCACATCCGGTATCCAATACCCAAGATGAAGGAGCAGAAAGGTTTATCTCTATAACGTAGATATTAGAAGCGGAAGTCATACCTCCCTTCAATTTCTGCAGACCCTCAATATACGAAGGACAGTTCCTCCGCCAATGACCAGCCTTGCCACAGTGGTGGCATTTCCCATCCTTCACCGTGCTCTTCTTTTTCATCAGTGCTGAAGACTTGGGCTCAAGATATGACTTAGGTCCTACCTTCGTCTTCTTGGAGCCCATGGCTTTGCCCTTGCCCTTATGCACCATCAGTATGGGGCTGGAAGGCTTGACCTTCTTCATATTGATTTCGGCAGTTCTCAACATGCCTAGGAGTTCGGGCAGTGTCTTGTCTATCTCATTCATGTTGTAGTTCAAGACAAACTGCTCATAACTGTCCGACAACGATTGCAGGATCAGATCCATGGCCAACTCTTGACCAAGAGGAAAAACCCAGCCTTTCAAGGTTCTCTATATACCCAATCATCTTGAGTACGTGAGTTCCTACTGAGTCTCGAACTCCCATCTTGCACTGAAACAACGCTTTAGTGATGTCGAACCTCTCTTGACGAGCCTGCCCTTGAAACATTTTCTTGAGATGCTCGTCAATCTCCTTGCACCCCATGTTCTCATGTTGCTTCTAAAGCTCAGAGTTCATGGTGGCAAGCATAAGGCACTCGACATCCAAAGCATCGTCAGTATACTTCTTATAAGTATCTTTCTCAGCACGGGAAGAATTCCCGGTTGGCACCTCGGGGGCTTCTTCTTCCAAGACATAGAGCTTTCGCTATTGCCTGAGAACAATTCTCAGGTTCCTATACCAGTCCATATAATTTATCCCACTGAGCTTATCCTTCTCAAGGATGGCTCTCAGAGACAACGTGGAGTGCGCAACGCTTGCCATGGAATTCTACAAGAATTTATGCAGAATAAAATCAGTACCTAAATTTCAATTACAATTTATTCTAATTAGGACTTCAATTAAATAACTCCCACTATTTTATTCGAAATGATAGCCCTCACTAACAATTCAGAGAGTTCATGCGAGCTACTCTCTTAGTGGACAAGATCCGTATTTCACCAACACTATGAGTCCGCTTTGGCGTTCCTCTCACGATGCGGTTATTTAGGTAGGCAACGCTTGCCAATTGCATCTTCATGCAATTCTTGTATGGTTGGTGAATAACTCCTTATTCGCATCCATCATATGGTGCATGCCAACCCTATGCCTCTAGGCACTCAACCTTTGAGGTCACCTAGTTAAGCTGGACCCGATGTCGACAGTGGGATATCACAATTATCCGCTCGCACCCTTACAAAGATAGATTAATGCACCTTGCTTTGGCAAGCCCACACTTCATCGATCGAGGCAGGAAGAGTGTCATCCATCGGAAGGCATCTGAACACTCAATATTTGATGAAGGGATTTCAAATATAGGTTAACAATTAACAATGATCAACATTTGATCGACGTGCACATCCAAAGAAAAAACAATTCTTCTAAAACCACATGCATCCCTTATGTGCACATCCTGACACCATCAACATTTGATAGAAGGAAGGGCTAAATCTGAACATCCGGAAATTTCCAAATCCTCAGATTTACATGCATTGGACAAAGGCAAAGACAACTCAACTTAAAGCAGTATACAAGCTCATCTCTCTTTGTTGGATTCAAAATCCAAAACAAAATCGAAGGATGGTTACTGCTAAGGAGATCACAATTTTTAACACTTAGAAATTCCCACGCAATTCCAGACGTTCTTGGCGGGAACCAAGACTAAATCTAGACATTTAGAACACTTCTAAATCCCTAGGTTTACACGCACTGGAATAACAAACTTCCAAAACAACGATCATGGCCGTAACCTGCCTCTGATACCACTGTTGGGTTTCTCTATAGGGTTGGCACAACGCTTGTGCACGCAGCGGAAAAATAAACATCAAGAAAAACCCAAAGAGATGTGGATCGGGCCATGAATGGTGAATCAAGAAGTTAGCAAAATCTAGGCAAAAATTACCTCAGTGGCGTTGAGTCACAACCCAACGGAGATGCTCCAAACTTTGATTTCTGCTGGTGGCGAGTTCTACGTGGAATAGTGTCCACATTTCTGCAGAAGTCCACACGAGCGGGAGAACGCCGAGCTTTCCGTCGCACTTAAGATCGGGAAGGAGAAGACCGCACCTCGGCTATCCCACGGACTGCTAGGTCCGCGCCAGGAAGAGCAGCACCAGCGACAGTCGCTGGAGAAGAGGCGGTCGACGGAGCAAACATGGCGGCGGCGGAACTCTTCCGTCAGCGGTGGGGATGGGGATCGGCGGATCGAAAGGCGGAACGGCTTCCGTCGGGTTTCGATCTGCTATAGGGGAAAATCGCGAGAGCGCGCGACCCCGAAAACCCTAAGTGTCCTATTTATACCAAAGGTATAAATAAACCCAGGAAAATCGCTATCCGCAGACCACCCGAAAATAGGGTTCAGAATCGGCGAGTTTCAGTCGGTGAGAATCGGCGACAATCGGCGAGAATCACTGAGCAGGTTCGGCGAGAATCAGTCGACGAGTATCATACAGGATCGGCGAGAATCAGATTACAATACTCGACGATTCTCGCCGATCGTCGAGCTGCGCTCGACGATACACAACGATACTCGACGATCGTCGAGCCGCGGTCGACGACAATTGTCGAAGTAGTCGATCGTCGAGAATCAACAATTGATTCTCGACGATTCTCGTCGATCGGCGAGAATCATAGAGACGATTCTCGCCGATCGGCGGGAATCAGAAGACGATTCTCGACTAATGTCATCGACCCTCGGACGACAATCCCAACCAGCCCTTCAAGGCAACATTTGCCCAACCCGATGATCCTATAAGGCAACACTTTGCCCATAACCCTATTCAGGTCAGTGATTGGTAACCTTTACCAACACAGTCAGTCATCTAACTTCTCCACATCTCTTATGTGCGACCCTGCAGGCTCATATCGTGTTGGCAGTGAGATTACATGCTTGATCACTTCCAGATCACAATGGTAACTCCAACACCTACTACTTGAACTCCACACGTGAATGTCCAACATATAAAATAACTCCACATTGAATATATATATATATATATATATATATATATATATATATATATATATATATATATATATATATATATATGAATGTCTTACAACAACCCAAAAGTTGGCCTTATGGCCTTACATGGCTTTCAAACAGTGGCCTAAACATTGGCGCGCAGGCCGGCCACATAAAAAGAAAACACAATATTCATTCCAAATAGCCTTCAAGGGCTAGCAACAATAGTAGCAACAGCAACAGCAGGGACATCAACCTTTATGCGTCCCGCTTGGCTCTCCAGCACCTGTACAGGGACAATCCACCCAACGGTGGAAAACAGAGGCAACGATTAGCATTTAGCTGACCAAATTATAACGACCCTACCCCCTTTCTCGGGGCAGCGGTAATCTTCCCTGCAGGCATATCATTCACAAGCATGTATATAATTCATACAAATGTGCTCTCATGCACACACATGCCATCACAATCATCAGCCACACGACCCGACGATCCGTGCACTCAGGGCACATTCTTGGTGTACCGACAAACCAATTTCCCACCACCGTATCAGGGCCACAACCCAACGGCAACTCTCTTGAGCATTTACTCCATGGCGTGTAGCCGTTGTTCTATTCTTAAAACAACGGGATCCTCCATCCCCCGTTGCTCAAATCGCCTTGCCTTCACCGAGTACGGCATACTCGCGGCTTAATCAAAGGCACGGGTCGGTCTCACCAATCCTGTTCTAGGCATTCAGCCTGGGTATTTCAATTACACTCATTCATCTCACAACATCAGCGGGTCTTTCCTGGGCACACCAGTACTTCCTGTTACTCGTTCACAGGTACGACACCGCAATATCACAAATGTCAGGGGTCTTTCCTAGGCACACCAGTACTTCCTGTTACTCTCTTCACAGGTAACACCTACGACATTAAGCATCACAAAGGGCCTTTCCTGGTCATACCAGTACTTCCTGTTACTCATTCACAGGTCATAATAGCACAAGCATAACACAGATATTTTCCTGGACTACCACTCCAGTACTTCCTGCTACTACCCTTCACAGGCATAACCCGTAGACTCCTTAAACTACACGTTTATCACGAAGTC
The DNA here is from genome assembly GCA_039583875.1 of Platanthera guangdongensis. Taxonomy (NCBI): domain Eukaryota; kingdom Viridiplantae; phylum Streptophyta; class Magnoliopsida; order Asparagales; family Orchidaceae; genus Platanthera; species Platanthera guangdongensis. The sequence continues at coordinate 10,896,331 of CM077160.1, read as the reverse complement.
TTCTCAGATTCGTATGCAACATCACCAATCCAGACTAACCTGTCCAGATGGGCTTCACACAGCATGCCTATTCCGTACTACAATTCCGGATCTATATGCCAACAAAGGGGATATCATGAATCACCCAAAGATTCCCAAAATCAACCACCTCTTGGTGGGGGAATCACAAACATATGCCAAAAAGGAAGCCTTCACATGGCTAGGAAGAAAGGTCGTTACCCTTGAAAACCGCTTTGGTGCCATGAAGGTCCTAGCTGGCTAGGAAGAGCGTTTCCTCCGCAAATATGGCCTCGGATCACCGCTGGACACGCACAAGCTCTAGCACCGAACATCCATCTTCTTCTTCTCCGACTTCCTTTCCCTTTTTCTCTCTACACTTTTAGAAAGATGAAGACAATAACAAAAATGAGAAGACTTTCTTTGTTTTCGGCCTTAAGGAAGCAGGAAAGAAGCTCAGCCCTTGGATCCAGGCTGAGAAAAATGGACGGCTACGAAAAATTGGGAAAACTGATTTTCACATCCGACACACCCTGTGACACGCCCGTGTCACAGGCCGTGTCCTCAAAGCGGCGCTTAACCTGCCTTATCCCCAAAATAGGTCACTTTCACGGGACACGCCCCGTGTCAGCCAAGTCACGCTCGTGACCCAGATCTGCGCTCGACGATCTGCGTTCGACGATCAGGTAGCAATTTTCGAGCTCGCTAGTGATCGTCGAGCCCGCCAGCGATCGTCAAACAACGTGTTCGACGATTTCCGTTCGACGATCCCGCGCATTCGATGATTCCCGCTCGACGATTTCGCGCGTTCGACGATAACCGTTCGACGATCCCGCGCGTTCGATGATTGCCCCAGCGTTCAACGATTTCCATTCGACGATTTGCCAGCCAATGAAGCCTTTGCTAAATCGTCGAGCTCAATTCGTCGAACACAGCATTTCGTCGACCCGACGCCGAACCCGAGCGGAACGCGGCCTCTGTCACGCCTGTGATCCAGGGCGTGACCACCCAAACACATTCCGTCGAACGACTTTCGTCGATCTCGGCAGGACTCCGCACCCGAGAAGGACACGCCCTGGGACATGCCCATGTCCCAGGCCGTGTCACCCGAAATTTTGCCTGCTGAAAAAAATTGGGCTGTTACAACCCTCCCCTCCTACAAGAAATTTTGTGCTCGAAATTAGTACACAGGAAGGCAACCAGCAACCAGCAACCAAACAGTTATAACATTCAAATTCTCATATTATAACAACATATGTTCATTCTCCACTCATTACAGAAACAGCTCGGGAAACTCCACTCGCATGGTTTGCTCTCGCTCCCATTTAAGTTCCTCACGGCCGCAGTTGTCCCACCGGACTTTAACCATTCCGACCGTCTTATTCCGCAATTGTTTCTCGGCTCGATCCTCGATCTGAATGGGTCTAACTCTCGTTGTTATCCCATACTCCACCGGCACACGATCATCCGCGATCACTGAGCTGGATCTTTAACGGCCTTCCGAAGCACCGAGATGTGAAACACATCATGTAATCCACCCAAGTCTGCCGAAAGAGCTAGCCGATATGCCGCTTCTCCGACTCATTCAACCACTTCAAATGGACCCAAATATCTTGGACTCAACTTTTTCAAACATCGAATCCTGGAGACACCTTTGAAGGGCTTGATCTTCAAGTAGACCCAATCGCCAACCGCGAACTCCACGTTCCGGTGCTTGGCGTTGTAGTACTTTGCTTGACGATCTTGAGCAATGAGTAGCCTTTCTCGAATAGTCCGTATGGTTGAGTTTGCTTCATCGACCTCATTAGGTTTATAAACTCGAACTTCGCCTGCTTCTACCCAAGCCAAGGGAGTACGACACTTCCTTCCATATAGCGCTTCATACGGTGCCATCCCAATGCTCGCATGGCAACTGTTATTATAGGCAAACTCCACCATGTAGAGATGATCTTCCCATCTCTTTCCAAAGTCAAGGGCACACATCCGGAGCATGTCCTCCATAGTTCTGTTGTTACGTTCAGTTTGGCCATCCGTTTGGGGATGAAAGGTCATACTGAATGTCAATTTCGTGACCAACAGTCGGGGAACTAGCCTCCAATCATTTGACGTGAATCGCCCATCTCGATCACTTACGATGCTCCGAGGAAAACCGTGAAGCCGTACAATCTGGTCAACATATAATTTTGCCAAACTTTCGACTGAATCATCCCGCCTGTTCGGGAGAAACTGTGCAACTCTAGTTAGCCCGTCAAAAATTACCCAAATGGAATCATTTCCTCGCTGCGATCTCGGCAACCCGTGCACAAAATCTATGGAAATATCATCAAATTTCCACTCTGGGATCATCAGCGACTTCAAATAACCTCCCGGCATTTGGCATTCCGCCTTCACCATCGCACATGTTTGGCATTTGGCCACATAGACGGCAACATCTTTCTTGAGCCCTGGCCACCAGAATAGCTTTTTCATATCATTGAACATCTTCGTGCTCCCGGGGTGAATGGAATACTTTGTATAATGCTCTTCATACAACAGTTCTTCCCTCAATTTACCCACATTCGGGACGCACAAACGGCCCTCTTTTCGCAAAAGGCCGTCATTCCAGGAGAATTTGCCCTCTGGCCCCTCTTTAACATAGCGTAAGAGATCTTCATCTAACCCCGTTGCTCGTCAAATCTGGTCTGCAAGGTCACATTGCACCTCCGTCCAGTTCAGACATGCATTGGCGGTAGAATTCTTGTCAACACAATAAATCTCTAATGCTTCTAGCTCCTGGATGAGACGTTCATCATGCCTCTGTAACCAACTCGCTCTAGCCGGAACTCTCCGACTCAAGGCATCCTCGACGATGTTTCCCTTCCCGGGAGTATAGTGGATCTCGAAAGTGTAGTCCCCAAGGAACTCCAACCACCTTCGTTGTCACATGTTCAAGTCCTTCTGCTCCAACAAGTATTTAAGGCCCTTGTGATCTGTATAGATCTCCACCTTCACTCCATAAAGATAGTGTCGCCACAACTTGAGTGCAAAAATCACCGTCGCCAACTCTAAGTCATGGACGGGATAATTTCGTTCGTGCATCTTCAGCTGGCGTGAGCCATAAGCAATTACCTTTCCATTCTGCGGAAGAACGCAGCCCAAGCCGCTCCCTGAGGCATCACTATAAATAACAAATCCATCGGTCCCACTTGGTGAAGACAACACCGGCGCCGTGGTCAACCGAACCTTCATCTGTTCAAAAGCTCGTGCGCACTCTAGCGTCCAAACGAACTTCTGATCTTTTCTCGTCAGCATGGTTAGCGGCAAAGCAATCCGCGAGAAATTCTCAATAAATCTTTGATAGTAGCTTGCAAGTACAAGGAAACTCCTGACCTCGGCCACGGAAGACAACACTGGCCACTCCTGTATGGCCCTTATCTTCGCTGGATCCACTGCAATGCCCGCTCCACTCACCACATGGCCCAGAAAATCCACCGACGATAACCAAAACTTGCACTTCGAGAACTTGGCATAGAGTTGATTTTGCCTCAAAGTATTCAACACCAACCGCAAGTGAGTCTCATGCTCAGCTTTCGACTTCGAGTACACTAGGATTTCATCAATGAACACTATCATAAATGTTGAAGTTGGTGACCGGGCGGTCTGGCGGTTTGTCTTGGCGGGTTGAAGACCGCGCGGTCTGGCGGTTTGTCTCAGCCGGCTTGGAGGCCGGGCGGTCTGGCGGTCTACTCTGGCGGTCTCTCTTCCTCTCTGGTGGTAGCCGTGCGGTTAGCCCTGCTATCTAACCGCGCGGCTTGTGCGGTTTGTTTTGTATAGTGCGCTTAGTCCTGTAAATTTTAGTCCCACATCTCTTATTTGTATTCTCTCATCTCTCCTCCATTCTATATAAAGGAGGGCATACCATTGTAATAGATACCTTTTTTGGATAATAAAGTTTCAATTATTCAAAAGCTTATCCGCTTGTTCTCTACTTTTCGCTTCTTTTCGCTACTTTCTAACATGGTATCAGAGGACACGGTCATTTCCTCCTGATTCTGTGCGCTCTCTGTTGTTCGCGGCTTGTTTTCCGCGTTCTGCGACTTGTTCGCGGCTTGCCTTCTCTTCTGTCCGCGCGGCTTGTTTCTATCCGCGCGGCTTGTTTCTTCTCCTGGTGCCTTTACGCAGCGACCTGTTTCCTTGTCGCCGCGCTCCTTGCTCTTTCTTGCATCTCCTAGTCTTTGCGGCTTGTGTCTACCCGCTGCGGACTTCTTCTCCCTGTCCGCTTCTGCTTTCCCCATCTCCGCTTGCCCCTATACTCGCGGTTTGCTGCTGTGATCTGCCTGACCGTGCGGGTTGTTCCTTTCTCACCCGCATCTTGGTCGCGGTCACCTGCCCTTCTCCTCTCTTCTGTTCGCTCGGCCTTTTCAGTCCGCGCGACCTCTTCCCCGCTGTGCCTTTGACCTCTTGCTAGCCGCTGCTGTTCGCGCTACTTGTTATTCCCCTCTACCCGTTCCTGCTTGCTAGTCGCGCCGGCCTCATCTTTTGCCGTGCGACCTGTTCTCCTCTGTTCGCCCGACATTTTCAAGCCGTGCGACTTCTTTCCCTCTGCTTTGCTCTGCTTCTTGGTAGCGGCCTTCCTAGCCGCCCGACCTGTTGCTGTTCGCCCGGCTTGGTGCTCTTTTTTCTTCTTGCGGCTTGTTCTTATCGTCGCGGCCTGCTCCTCTCTTGCCTCCATGGCTTTTCCCTCCTCAGGCCTGTCCGCCTCCGTGGTCACCTCTTCTGGTAGTGCTCATGTTGTTACTCACGGCAGATGGCTCATCGACTCTGGTGCAACCAATCATATGACAGGCAATCCTCAATATTTCTCTCTTCTTGACACACATGCTCAGTTGCCCCCGGTCATTGTTGCTGATGGATCTCCCTCCCCGGTCCATGGGACGGGCATGGTTCAAGTCACTCCCTCTCTCTGCCTGGCTGATACCTTCTATGTGCCCAAGTTTCCGTGCAACTTATTATCGGTTACTTCTTTATGCAAGCAACTAAGGTGTTCTGTCATATTCACCCCTAGCTCTTGTACTTTTCAGGATCCGGATTCCCAACGGACGATTGCTACCGGGACTGAGAGTGGTGGCCTCTACTTCCTCGACAACGTTTCTGCTTTCTCCGCCTTCTCCTCCTCCTCTACAGATCTTCTCCAATGGCATCTTCGCCTTGGACATGCTCCTCCCCGAATTCTCCGCCAGCTCTTCCCGCACCTCCCTCCTCATCATCCTCCTCTAAACTGTGATGCATGTCAACTTGGCAAACATCACCGCTCATCCTTCCCCCCAACGCAAAGTCGAGGCTCTTCCCGTCCGTTCGACCTCGTTCACTCTGACATATGGGGACCCGCTCCTAACCTCACCATCGGTCGGGGTAGTTCCTATTTTGTCACCTTCATTGATGATTTCTCTCGATGTACGTGGGTATATCTTCTCAAAGATCGCTCCGAGCTGTTCTCTGTTTGGACCTCCTTTTATTCTATGGTTAAGACTCAGTTTGATACGTCTATTAAACTCCTTCGTTCTGACAATGCTAAGGAGTATCTTAGCCACGACTTCTCCTCCTTTTGTCTTCACCATGGTGTTATTCGTCAAACAAGTTGTGTCTACACCTCCCAACAAAATGGGGTGGCGGAACGCAAAAACCGTCACCTTCTTGATGTCGCTCGCACTATGATGACTCAAATGCATGTTCCTCGCTCCTATTGGGGATATGCTGTCCTCCTCTCCTGCTATCTCATCAATCGCCTTCCCTCCACAGTTCTCCACGGTGCTACCCCCTTCTCCATTCTTTATCCAGACAAGGATCCCTTTCCTCTTCCTCTACACATCTTTGGGTGCACCGCTTTTGTGCACTCTCCCGCTGCCACCCGTGACAAACTCTCACCACGTGCCACCAAATGTGTCTTTCTGGGCTACTCTCCCACTCAGAAAGGATATTGCTGCTTTGACCCTGTTACCCGCAAGCAATTTGTCTCTGCGGATGTCACCTTCTTTGCCAATGCCTCTTACTTCTCTCCCGCTTCCTCTTCTCCTCCTCCTACGCCTACTTCTCATACCAACCCATCCATTCCCTCTGCTCCCACTGCTGTTCCGCCCTCTCCATCCACTCCACCGTCTTCCCCATCCTCATCATCCCCCCCCTCTACTCCGCTTTCTCCCTCCACTCCGCTGCCATCTCTCTCTACTCCCGGGCCAGCTCTCTCCACCACGGATACGCCGGATACTGAGGCACCTGCTGACCTGAAGCATCAGGAAGATCAGGGGTTCGGGCTTGAGGCACCTGCTGACCTGGATCTCCCGATTGCTCTTCGCAAAGGAGTTCGGGCCTGTACCCAACACCCGCTTGCTGCAGTTGTTTCCTATGATCGTCTTACCCCTGCTCGCCGAGCTTTTGCACTGGCTATCTCGGCCACTGCCACCCCCCGTTCCTACCAGGAGGCCCTTACTATTCCTCATTGGAAAGTTGCCATGGATGAGGAGATTGCTACTCTAACTGAACGGGGCACCTGGACCCTTGTTCCTCCTCCCTTCGGCACCGATGTTGTTGGCTGTCGCTGGGTCTTCGTGGTGAAGTTTCTACCGGATGGCAGTGTGGATCGTTATAAGGCTCGCCTGGTTGCCAAGGTTTTACCCAAACTTATGGGATTGATTACTTTGACACTTTCTCTCCTGTGGCCCGTCTCAGCACTATTCGGGTTCTTCTCTCTGTGGCTGTCAACAGGGATTGGCCCTCTCGCAGCTAGATGTTAAGAATGCCTTCCTCTATGGTGATCTGCAAGAGGATGTTTACATGGAGCAACCTCCTGGGTATGTTGCTCAGGGGGAGACACGGGTATGCCGGCTAAAGAAGGCTATCTATGGCCTCAAACAGAGTCCTCGTGCCTGGTTTGACAAGTTCAGTGGCATTGTTGCGGCCATTGGTTTTACAAGAAGCTCAGCAGATCACTCCTTGTTTGTTCGTAAAACCGCCTCTGGTCTTGTTGTTCTTGCGGTTTATGTTGATGACATTCTTCTAACTGGCGATGACCAGGATGGGATATTGATGATCAAGAAACACCTTCGTCAACATCTGGTCACAAAGGATATGGGCTCCCCGAAATACTTTCTGGGCATTGAAATTTCTAGAAAGCCCAACTCCATGGTCCTTTCACAACGGAAGTATGCTCTTGATCTTTTAAAGGAAGCAGGACTGACTGGTGCTAAACCTGCACGTTGTCCTATGGCTGTTGGAGAAGACAAAACTTGGACAGATGACTCACCTCTTCTCTCCGATCCTACGAGATACCGGCATCTGGTGGGCAAGCTCATATATCTCACGGTAACCAGACCCGACATCTCTTATGCTGTTGGCAAGGTGAGCCAGTTCATGCAAGCTCCGAGGGAGTGTCATCTACAATCTGCTCTGAGGATATTAGAATATATTAAAGCTGCTCCAGGGAAAGGACTCTTATTTCAGAATAATGGTCACCTTAGGGTTGAAGCGTACTCTGATTCAAGCTATGCGGATGACAAAGGGGACCGCAAATCGACTTCAGGTTTCTGCACATTTGTTGGAGGCAATCTTGTGAGTTGGAAGAGCAAGAAACAGTCTGTCGTTTCCAGGTCCAGTGCAGAGGCGGAATATCGCAGCATGGCATCAACTACATGTGAGTTGAAGTGGTTGCGGGCTCTCATGCTTGACTTAGGAGAGGTTTACAACTATCCTCTTCCTATGTTCTGTGACAATAAGGCCGCGATACACATTTCCAAAAATCCGGTCTTTCATGAGAGAACAAAACACATAGAAGTCGACTGTCATTTTATTCGGGAAGAAATATTGAAGAAACAGATTTGCACTCCATTTGTTACTTCCGACAACGAGTTGGCAGATATCTTCACCAAGCCGGTGTCCGCTTCCTTTTTCCACATCTGCGACAAGCTGGGCATGATCGATATATATGCTCCAGCTTGAGGGGGAGTGTTGAAGTTGGTGACCGGGCGGTCTGGCGGTTTGTCTTGGCGGGTTGAAGACCGCGCGGTCTGGCGGTTTGTCTCAGCCGGCTTGGAGGCCGGGCGGTCTGGCGGTCTACTCTGGCGGTCTCTCTTCCTCTCTGGTGGTAGCCGTGCGGTTAGCCCTGCTATCTAACCGCGCGGCTTGTGCGGTTTGTTTTGTATAGTCCGCTTAGTCCTGTAAATTTTAGTCCCACATCTCTTATTTGTATTCTCTCATCTCTCCTCCATTCTATATAAAGGAGGGCATACCATTGTAATAGATACCTTTTTTGGATAATAAAGTTTCAATTATTCAAAAGCTTATCCGCTTGTTCTCTACTTTTCGCTTCTTTTCGCTACTTTCTAACATGGTATCAGAGGACACGGTCATTTCCTCCTGATTCTGTGCGCTCTCTGTTGTTCGCGGCTTGTTTTCCGCGTTCTGCGACTTGTTCGCGGCTTGCCTTCTCTTCTGTCCGCGCGGCTTGTTTCTTTCCGCGCGGCTTGTTTCTTCTCCTGGTGCCTTTTCGCAGCGACCTGTTTCCTTGTCGCCGCGCTCCTTGCTCTTTCTTGCATCTCCTAGTCTTTGCGGCTTGTGTCTACCCGCTGCGGACTTCTTCTCCCTGTCCGCTTCTGCTTTCCCCATCTCCGCTTGCCCCTATACTCACGGTTTGCTGCTGTGATCTGCCTGACCGTGCGGGTTGTTCCTTTCTCACCCGCATCTTGGTCGCGGTCACCTGCCCTTCTCCTCTCTTCTGTTCGCTCGGCCTTTTCAGTCCGCGCGACCTCTTCCCCGTTGTGCCTTTGACCTCTTGCTAGCCGCTGCTGTTCGCGCTACTTGTTATTCCCCTCTACCCGTTCCTGCTTGCTAGTCGCGCCGGCCTCATCTTTTGCCGTGCGACCTGTTCTCCTCTGTTCGCCCGACTTTTTCAAGCCGTGCGACTTCTTTCCCTCTGCTTTGCTCTGCTTCTTGGTAGCGGCCTTCCTAGCCGCCCGACCTGTTGCTGTTCGCCCGGCTTGGTGCTCTTTTTTCTTCTTGCGGCTTGTTCTTATCGTCGCGGCCTGCTCCTCTCTTGCCTCCATGGCTTTTCCCTCCTCAGGCCTGTCCGCCTCCGTGGTCACCTCTTCTGGTAGTGCTCATGTTGTTACTCACGGCAGATGGCTCATCGACTCTGGTGCAACCAATCATATGACAGGCAATCCTCAATATTTCTCTCTTCTTGACACACATGCTCAGTTGCCCCCGGTCATTGTTGCTGATGGATCTCCCTCCCCGGTCCATGGGACGGGCATGGTTCAAGTCACTCCCTCTCTCTGCCTGGCTGATACCTTCTATGTGCCCAAGTTTCCGTGCAACTTATTATCGGTTACTTCTTTATGCAAGCAACTAAGGTGTTCTGTCATATTCACCCCTAGCTCTTGTACTTTTCAGGATCCGGATTCCCAACGGACGATTGCTACCGGGACTGAGAGTGGTGGCCTCTACTTCCTCGACAACGTTTCTGCTTTCTCCGCCTTCTCCTCCTCCTCTACAGATCTTCTCCAATGGCATCTTCGCCTTGGACATGCTCCTCCCCGAATTCTCCGCCAGCTCTTCCCGCACCTCCCTCCTCATCATCCTCCTCTAAACTGTGATGCATGTCAACTTGGCAAACATCACCGCTCATCCTTCCCCCCAACGCAAAGTCGAGGCTCTTCCCGTCCGTTCGACCTCGTTCACTCTGACATATGGGGACCCGCTCCTAACCTCACCATCGGTCGGGGTAGTTCCTATTTGTCACCTTCATTGATGATTTCTCTCGATGTACGTGGGTATATCTTCTCAAAGATCGCTCCGAGCTGTTCTCTGTTTGGACCTCCTTTTATTCTATGGTTAAGACTCAGTTTGATACGTCTATTAAACTCCTTCGTTCTGACAATGCTAAGGAGTATCTTAGCCACGACTTCTCCTCCTTTTGTCTTCACCATGGTGTTATTCGTCAAACAAGTTGTGTCTACACCTCCCAACAAAATGGGGTGGCGGAACGCAAAAACCGTCACCTTCTTGATGTCGCTCGCACTATGATGACTCAAATGCATGTTCCTCGCTCCTATTGGGGATATGCTGTCCTCCTCTCCTGCTATCTCATCAATCGCCTTCCCTCCACAGTTCTCCACGGTGCTACCCCCTTCTCCATTCTTTATCCAGACAAGGATCCCTTTCCTCTTCCTCTACACATCTTTGGGTGCACCGCTTTTGTGCACTCTCCCGCTGCCACCCGTGACAAACTCTCACCACGTGCCACCAAATGTGTCTTTCTGGGCTACTCTCCCACTCAGAAAGGATATTGCTGCTTTGACCCTGTTACCCGCAAGCAATTTGTCTCTGCGGATGTCACCTTCTTTGCCAATGCCTCTTACTTCTCTCCCGCTTCCTCTTCTCCTCCTCCTACGCCTACTTCTCATACCAACCCATCCATTCCCTCTGCTCCCACTGCTGTTCCGCCCTCTCCATCCACTCCACCGTCTTCCCCATCCTCATCATCCCCCCCCTCTACTCCGCTTTCTCCCTCCACTCCGCTGCCATCTCTCTCTACTCCCGGGCCAGCTCTCTCCACCACGGATACGCCGGATACTGAGGCACCTGCTGACCTGAAGCATCAGGAAGATCAGGGGTTCGGGCCTGAGGCACCTGCTGACCTGGATCTCCCGATTGCTCTTCGCAAAGGAGTTCGGGCCTGTACCCAACACCCGCTTGCTGCAGTTGTTTCCTATGATCGTCTTACCCCTGCTCGCCGAGCTTTTGCACTGGCTATCTCGGCCACTGCCACCCCCCGTTCCTACCAGGAGGCCCTTACTATTCCTCATTGGAAAGTTGCCATGGATGAGGAGATTGCTACTCTAACTGAACGGGGCACCTGGACCCTTGTTCCTCCTCCCTTCGGCACCGATGTTGTTGGCTGTCGCTGGGTCTTCGTGGTGAAGTTTCTACCGGATGGCAGTGTGGATCGTTATAAGGCTCGCCTGGTTGCCAAGGGTTTTACCCAAACTTATGTGATTGATTACTTTGACACTTTCTCTCCTGTGGCCCGTCTCAGCACTATTCGGGTTCTTCTCTCTGTGGCTGTCAACAGGGATTGGCCCCTCTCGCAGCTAGATGTTAAGAATGCCTTCCTCTATGGTGATCTGCAAGAGGATGTTTACATGGAGCAACCTCCTGGGTATGTTGCTCAGGGGGAGACACGGGTATGCCGGCTAAAGAAGGCTATCTATGGCCTCAAACAGAGTCCTCGTGCCTGGTTTGACAAGTTCAGTGGCATTGTTGCGGCCATTGGTTTTACAAGAAGCTCAGCAGATCACTCCTTGTTTGTTCGAAAAACCGCCTCTGGTCTTGTTGTTCTTGCGGTTTATGTTGATGACATTCTTCTTACTGGCGATGACCAGGATGGGATATTGATGACCAAGAAACACCTTCGTCAACATCTGGTCACAAAGGATATGGGCTCCCCGAAATACTTTCTGGGCATTGAAATTTCTAGAAAGCCCAACTCCATGGTCCTTTCACAACGGAAGTATGCTCTTGATCTTTTAAAGGAAGCAGGACTGACTGGTGCTAAACCTGCACGTTGTCCTATGGCTGTTGGAGAAGACAAAACTTGGACAGATGACTCACCTCTTCTCTCCGATCCTACGAGATACCGGCATCTGGTGGGCAAGCTCATATATCTCACGGTAACCAGACCCGACATCTCTTATGCTGTTGGCAAGGTGAGCCAGTTCATGCAAGCTCCGAGGGAGTGTCATCTACAATCTGCTCTGAGGATATTAGAATATATTAAAGCTGCTCCAGGGAAAGGACTCTTATTTCAGAACAATGGTCACCTTAGGGTTGAAGCGTACTCTGATTCAAGCTATGCGGATGACAAAGGGGACCGCAAATCGACTTCAGGTTTCTGCACATTTGTTGGAGGCAATCTTGTGAGTTGGAAGAGCAAGAAATAGTCTGTCGTTTCCAGGTCCAGTGCAGAGGCGGAATATCGCAGCATGGCATCAACTACATGTGAGTTGAAGTGGTTGCGGGCTCTCATGCTTGACTTAGGAGAGGTTTACAACTATCCTCTTCCTATGTTCTGTGACAATAAGGCCGCGATACACATTTCCAAAAATCCGGTCTTTCATGAGAGAACAAAACACATAGAAGTCGACTGTCATTTTATTCGGGAAGAAATATTGAAGAAACAGATTTGCACTCCATTTGTTACTTCCGACAACGAGTTGGCAGATGTCTTCACCAAGCCGGTGTCCGCTTCCTTTTTCCACATCTGCGACAAGCTGGGCATGATCGATATATATGCTCCAGCTTGAGGGGGAGTGTTGAAGTTGGTGACCGGGCGGTCTGGCGGTTTGTCTTGGCGGGTTGAAGACCGCGCGGTCTGGCGGTTTGTCTCAGCCGGCTTGGAGGCCGGGCGGTCTGGCGGTCTACTCTGGCGGTCTCTCTTCCTCTCTGGTGGTAGCCGTGCGGTTAGCCCTGCTATCTAACCGCGCGGCTTGTGCGGTTTGTTTTGTATAGTCCGCTTAGTCCTGTAAATTTTAGTCCCACATCTCTTATTTGTATTCTCTCATCTCTCCTCCATTCTATATAAAGGAGGGCATACCATTGTAATAGATACCTTTTTTGGATAATAAAGTTTCAATTATTCAAAAGCTTATCCGCTTGTTCTCTACTTTTCGCTTCTTTTCGCTACTTTCTAACATGGTATCAGAGGACACGGTCATTTCCTCCTGATTCTGTGCGCTCTCTGTTGTTCGCGGCTTGTTTTCCGCGTTCTGCGACTTGTTCGCGGCTTGCCTTCTCTTCTGTCCGTGCGGCTTGTTTCTATCCGCGCGGCTTGTTTCTTCTCCTGGTGCCTTTTCGCAGCGACCTGTTTCCTTGTCGCCGTGCTCCTTGCTCTTTGTTGCATCTCCTAGTCTTTGCGGCTTGTGTCTACCTGCTGCGGACTTCTTCTCCCTGTCCGCTTCTGCTTTCCCCATCTCCGCTTGCCCCTATACTCGCGGTTTGCTGCTGTGATCTGCCTGACCGTGCGGGTTGTTCCTTTCTCACCCGCATCTTGGTCGCGGTCACCTGCCCTTCTCCTCTCTTCTGTTCGCTCGGCCTTTTCAGTCCGCGCGACCTCTTCCCCGCTGTGCCTTTGACCTCTTGCTAGCCGCTGCTATTCGCGCTACTTGTTATTCCCCTCTACCCGTTCCTGCTTGCTAGTCGCGCCGGCCTCATCTTTTGCCGTGCGACCTGTTCTCCTCTGTTCGCCCGACTTTTTCAAGCCGTGCGACTTCTTTCCCTCTGCTTTGCTCTGCTTCTTGGTAGCGGCCTTCCTAGCCGCCCGACCTGTTGCTGTTCGCCCGGCTTGGTGCTCTTTTTTCTTCTTGCGGCTTGTTCTTATCGTCGCGGCCTGCTCCTCTCTTGCCTCCATGGCTTTTCCCTCCTCAGGCATGTCCGCCTCCGTGGTCACCTCTTCTGGTAGTGCTCATGTTGTTACTCACGGCAGATGGCTCATCGACTCTGGTGCAACCAATCATATGACAGGCAATCCTCAATATTTCTCTCTTCTTGACACACATGCTCAGTTGCCCCCGGTCATTGTTGCTGATGGATCTCCCTCCCCGGTCCATGGGACGGGCATGGTTCAAGTCACTCCCTCTCTCTGCCTGGCTGATACCTTCTATGAGCCCAAGTTTCCGTGCAACTTATTATCGGTTACTTCTTTATGCAAGCAACTAAGGTGTTCTGTCATATTCACCCATAGCTCTTGTACTTTTCAGGATCCGGATTCCCAACGGACGATTGCTACCGGGACTGAGAGTGGTGGCCTCTACTTCCTCGACAACGTTTCTGCTTTCTCCGCCTTCTCCTCCTCCTCTACAGATCTTCTCCAATGGCATCTTCGCCTTAGACATGCTCCTCCCCGAATTCTCCGTCAGCTCTTCCCGCACCTCCCTCCTCATCATCCTCCTCTAAACTGTGATGCATGTCAACTTGGCAAACATCACCGCTCATCCTTCCCCCCAACGCAAAGTCGAGGCTCTTCCCGTCCATTCGACCTCGTTCACTCTGACATATGGGGACCCGCTCCTAACCTCACCATCGGTCGGGGTAGTTCCTATTTTGTCACCTTCATTGATGATTTCTCTCGATGTACGTGGGTATATCTTCTCAAAGATCGCTCCGAGCTGTTCTCTGTTTGGACCTCCTTTTATTCTATGGTTAAGACTCAGTTTGATACGTCTATTAAACTCCTTCGTTCTGACAATGCTAAGGAGTATCTTAGCCACGACTTCTCCTCCTTTTGTCTTCACCATGGTGTTATTCGTCAAACAAGTTGTGTCTACACCTCCCAACAAAATGGGGTGGCGGAACGCAAAAACCGTCACCTTCTTGATGTCGCTCGCACTATGATGACTCAAATGCATGTTCCTCGCTCCTATTGGGGATATGCTGTCCTCCTCTCCTGCTATCTCATCAATCGCCTTCCCTCCACAGTTCTCCACGGTGCTACCCCCTTCTCCATTCTTTATCCAGACAAGGATCCCTTTCCTCTTCCTCTACACATCTTTGGGTGCACCGCTTTTGTGCACTCTCCCGCTGCCACCCGTGACAAACTCTCACCACGTGCCACCAAATGTGTCTTTCTGGGCTACTCTCCCACTCAGAAAGGATATTGCTGCTTTGACCCTGTTACCCGCAAGCAATTTGTCTCTGCGGATGTCACCTTCTTTGCCAATGCCTCTTACTTCTCTCCCGCTTCCTCTTCTCCTCCTCCTACGCCTACTTCTCATACCAACCCATCCATTCCCTCTGCTCCCACTGCTGTTCCGCCCTCTCCATCCACTCCACCGTCTTCCCCATCCTCATCATCCCCCCCCTCTACTCCGCTTTCTCCCTCCACTCCGCTGCCATCTCTCTCTACTCCTGGGCCAGCTCTCTCCACCACGGATACGCCGGATACTGAGGCACCTGCTGACCTGAAGCATCAGGCAGATCAGGGGTTCGGGCCTGAGGCACCTGCTGACCTGGATCTCCCGATTGCTCTTCGCAAAGGAGTTCGGGCTTGTACCCAACACCCGCTTGCTGCAGTTGTTTCCTATGATCGTCTTACCCCTGCTCGCCGAGCTTTTGCACTGGCTATCTCGGCCACTGCCACCCCCCGTTCCTACCAGGAGGCCCTTACTATTCCTCATTGGAAAGTTGCCATGGATGAGGAGATTGCTACTCTAACTGAACGGGGCACCTGGACCCTTGTTCCTCCTCCCTTCGGCACCGATGTTGTTGGCTGTCGCTGGGTCTTCGTGGTGAAGTTTTCTACCGGATGGCAGTGTGGATCGTTATAAGGCTCGCCTGGTTGCCAAGGGTTTTACCCAAACTTATGGGATTGATTACTTTGACACTTTCTCTCCTGTGGCCCGTCTCAGCACTATTCGGGTTCTTCTCTCTGTGGCTGTCAACAGGGATTGGCCCCTCTCGCAGCTAGATGTTAAGAATGCCTTCCTCTATGGTGATCTGCAAGAGGATGTTTACATGGAGCAACCTCCTGGGTATGTTGCTCAGGGGAGACACGGGTATGCCGGCTAAAGAAGGCTATCTATGGCCTCAAACAGAGTCCTCGTGCCTGGTTTGACAAGTTCAGTGGCATTGTTGCGGCCATTGGTTTTACAAGAAGCTCAGCAGATCACTCCTTGTTTGTTCGGAAAACCGCCTCTGGTCTTGTTGTTCTTGCGGTTTATGTTGATGACATTCTTCTTACTGGCGATGACCAGGATGGGATATTGATGACCAAGAAACACCTTCGTCAACATCTGGTCACAAAGGATATGGGCTCCCCGAAATACTTTCTGGGCATTGAAATTTCTAGAAAGCCCAACTCCATGGTCCTTTCACAACGGAAGTATGCTCTTGATCTTTTAAAGGAAGCAGGACTGACTGGTGCTAAACCTGCACGTTGTCCTATGGCTGTTGGAGAAGACAAAACTTGGACAGATGACTCACCTCTTCTCTCCGATCCTACGAGATACCGGCATCTGGTGGGCAAGCTCATATATCTCACGGTAACCAGACCCGACATCTCTTATGCTGTTGGCAAGGTGAGCCAGTTCATGCAAGCTCCGAGGGAGTGTCATCTACAATCTGCTCTGAGGATATTAGAATATATTAAAGCTGCTCCAGGGAAAGGACTCTTATTTCAGAACAATGGTCACCTTAGGGTTGAAGCGTACTCTGATTCAAGCTATGCGGATGACAAAGGGGACCGCAAATCGACTTCAGGTTTCTGCACATTTGTTGGAGGCAATCTTGTGAGTTGGAAGTGCAAGAAACAGTCTGTCGTTTCCAGGTCCAGTGCAGAGGCGGAATATCGCAGCATGGCATCAACTACATGTGAGTTGAAGTGGTTGCAGGCTCTCATGCTTGACTTAGGAGAGGTTTACAACTATCCTCTTCCTATGTTCTGTGACAATAAGGCCGCGATACACATTTCCAAAAATCCGGTCTTTCATGAGAGAACAAAACACATAGAAGTCGACTGTCATTTTATTCGGGAAGAAATATTGAAGAAACAGATTTGCACTCCATTTGTTACTTCCGACAACGAGTTGGCAGATGTCTTCACCAAGCCGGTGTCCGCTTCCTTTTTCCACATCTGCGACAAGCTGGGCATGATCGATATATATGCTCCAGCTTGAGGGGGAGTGTTGAAGTTGGTGACCGGGCGGTCTGGCGGTTTGTCTTGGCGGGTTGAAGACGCGCGGTCTGGCGGTTTGTCTCAGCCGGCTTGGAGGCCGGGCGGTCTGGCGGTCTACTCTGGCGGTCTCTCTTCCTCTCTGGTGGTAGCCGTGCGGTTAGCCCTGCTATCTAACCGCGCGGCTTGTGCGGTTTGTTTTGTATAGTCCGCTTAGTCCTGTAAATTTTAGTCCCACATCTCTTATTTGTATTCTCTCATCTCTCCTCCATTCTATATAAAGGAGGGCATACCATTGTAATAGATACCTTTTTTGGATAATAAAGTTTCAATTATTCAAAAGCTTATCCGCTTGTTCTCTACTTTTCGCTTCTTTTCGCTACTTTCTAACAATAAACAGATCCAGGTACTCTCGAAACGTGCAGTGCATCAAATCCACAAACACCGAGGGCGCATTGCACATGCCAAATAAGATGACTGCGAACTCATAGTGCCCGTAACACGTTCTAAATGCTGTTTTGGGAATGTCACCTTCCCGAATTCTCAACTGGTAATAACCAGACTTAAGGTCCAACTTTGAATAGACGGTCGAGCCCACCAGCTGATCGAATAACTCATCAATCCGAGGTATCAAATATTTATTCTTCTCGGTCAGCTTATTTAGTTCACGGTAGTCAAACATAACCACAACCCACCGTCATTCTTCTTTACAAAAAGCACAGGCATGCTCCAAGGTGACATGCTTGGACGTATATAACCTTGCTCCAGCAATTATTGTAGTTGAACCTTCAACTCAGCCATCTCCTTTGCCGCGACGCGATATGGCAAGCGGGCCACATGTTTCGCACCTGGCACCAACCCGATTGTGAAGTCAATCTCCCGCTGGTGTGGTAGCCCAGGGAGATCCGTGGGAAACACATCTGAAAATTCCGCCACAATCAGAACATCACACACACTGGCCTTAGGCTCAACAGCCTGAATCAGTGCGAAGTAACACTCTGCATCCTTCTGAATAGCCTTGACTACCTGGAGTGCAGACATCAACGTCCCGCCCACTCCTCGCATACCCGCGAACTTTGTCTCCTGTTCGGTATTCTGGCCCAACGTAATCTCTTTGGACTGACAATCAATTATAGCATGTTGCTCCGCAAATCAATCCATACCAAAAATCACGTCGAATTCCGATATCGGTAATACAGATGCAGTCAAACTGAAATCTCGACTTCCTATTTGGACCGCCACATCGCAAGCTTGATCCGCAAGTATCCAACAGCCATTCGGCAACACCACTCTGACGCTATCTATCTTTGCACGACTAGGTATCCCAAGCCACGCTATGAACTCGCTCGACAGAAAAGAATGCGATGCACCTGTATCAAACAGTGCTCGCGCCAGCGTGTCCTGAATCATCACAAAGCCTGTGACAATCATGTCAAATACACAAACCGCAAACACATATGCACTAAGCAAAGCATACAAGCAATAGCATACGCAAAACTAAACTCATACCTATGATGACGTCACTCTGCTTGATGGCCTCCTGTAGGCTAAGATTTTAGACCCGGGGATGCGCCTGCAAGGCAGATGAGTCCACTACTGCCTTGCCCTTCTCCGCATATGACGCTCCCGCCTTCTTTTCATTCTTTGGCGACACTCAACAATCTCGAGCTATATTCCCCACCCGGCCACAATTAAAGCATGTACGAGTATCCGACCTTGAGGTAGCCCCTGACGTTGCTCCCGATGCATCTGATGAAGGAGCATGTCCACTTGTCTTGGACTTCTTGCCCCATTTCTTCTTATAAAATGGTTTCCCAGGTCGGGGCACCTTCCACTCCGGTTGCGTCACAGCCAAAGCTCTCTTCCCGTGCACCCTCTTCATATCTTTTTCCAGCGCGCTCGTAGTGTCGACCAACGCCTGGAAGCCTTGGTTCACAGAACTAGAAACCAGGAACCGCAACTCATCCCGCAGTCATTCATAGAACCTGTTTGTCTTCCTCTGCTCATCAGCAAAGATAGAACCCGGATACTGCCCCAAGTGTGTAAACTCATGCAGGTATGCGTCAACACTGCCATCACCTTGCGTTAGCCTTTGGAATTCATTCTCCATGGCAATCCGTTGTGCCACAGGAAGGTACTTCGCTAGGAAGAGTCGGGAGAATTCTTCCATCGATACTTGTGTTAAGGGTCGACCCGCCAAGTGATGTAACTCCATCTCGTCCCACCACAATCTAGCTTCTCCTTCAAGCAGGAAGGTAGCTAAGGTGACGTTCTGATGCTCCTCTGATCCAATCGCCGTCATGATTCGCTTGACGCGCGATAGCCAATCCTCAGCCTGCGTAGGAGTTCCCGCTCCTAAAAACATAGGCGTATGGAAACACATAAACCGCGTCAACTACTTCTCAGCCGCTCGAGGAGCCACATCCACTACAGGTTCAGGCCTTGCCGCCACCTATTCTGGCCTCATAGCCGGTTGTTCTTGCCGAAGTGGCTGGCCTTGGATCATGGCAAATAAGGCCTCAGTAACTAAACACACATGTTTCGCAGACGGTGGAGGTGTAGGCACCACGGCTGGTGCCGTACTTTCATCAGAATGCTGGGGCTCTCGCTGCCCAGCTCCACTCTGTGTCACCTAAAGGTGGACAAGACACACACATTAGAGGCCTTACACAAGCAAACAACACAAAATAGGAATACACAGGTTCCTCAAACACATAAATTTGCATTCCTATCATGGACATTCAGGAGTTCAATCACATAACTTGGTTTGCACAGACACGTGCTCGCCACGCCAAAAAAGAACTCGACCACGACTTCGAGAGGAAAAGACCGAGACAGCTGATACAAAAAAGGTAACAACCCCATCCATTCATATGGTATATACTAGAAGGTCTGGCCGGGGCCCCACAACATATATCACAAAACAGGCGGTGAAGGTACGAGATGATACCAGAGTAGCGCAACGCACCTTAACACATTGCATGCTAGCGGAAGCCTATCCTACTACTTGAACTCCACACGTGAATGACGAACATATAAAACAACTCCACATTGTACATATATATATAGGAATGTCTTACAACAACCCAAAAGTTGGCCTTATGGCCTTACATGGCTTTCAAACAGTGTCCTAAACATTGGCGCACAGGCCGGCCACATAAAAAGAAAACACAATATTCATTCCAAATAGCCTTCGAGGGCTAGCAACAGTAGCAGCAGCAGCAGGGACATCAACCTTTATGCATCCCACTTGGCTCTCCAACACCTGTACAGGGACAATCCACCCAACAGTGGCAAACAGAGGCAACGGTCAGCATTCAGCTGACCAAATTATAACGACCCTACCCCTTTTCTCAGGGCAGCGGTAATCTTCCCTGCAGGCATATCATTCACAAGCATGTATATAATTCATATAAATGTGCTCTCACGCACACACATGCCATCACAATCATCATCCACCCGGCCCGACGATCCGTGCACTCAGGGAACATTCTTGGTGTACCGACGAACCAGTTTCCCACCATCGTATCAGGGCCACAATCCAACGACAACTCTCTTGAGAATTTACTCCATGGCGTGCAGCCGGAGTTCTAGTCTTAAAACACCGGGATGGCCCGTAGCCCCCCATTATGTCATGGCACGCAGGCCTAAGACTCTCGGTATGTGCTCCAACATACCACACCTTCTGGTCCACGTAGGGCGGACATAACATAGGTCGGATCCTCCACCCCCGTTGCTCAAATCGTCGTGCCTTCACCGAGTATTGCATACTCGCGGCTTAATCAAAGGCGCGGGTTGGTCTCACCAATCCTGCTCTTGGCATTCAGCCTGGGTATTTCTATTACACCCATTCATCTCACAACATCAACGGGTCTTTCCTGGGAACACTAGTACTTCATGTTACTCGTTCACTGGTACGACACCGCAATATCACAAATGTCAGGGGTCTTTCCTGGGCACACCAGTACTTCCTGTTACTCTCTTCACAGGTACCACCTACAACATTAAGCATCACAAAGGGCCTTTCCTGGCCACACCAGTACTTCCTGTTACTCATTCACAGGTACGACCCAATAACACAAGCATAACACGGATATTTTCCTGGACTACCACAACAGTACTTCATGCTACTACCCTTCACAGGCATAACCTGTAGACTCCTTAAACTACACGTTTATCACGGAGTCTTCTCCGATTCGTATGCAACATCACCAATCCATACCAACCTGTCCAGATGGGCTTCACACAGCATGCCTATTCCGTACTCCAATTCCGGATCTATATGCCAACAAAGGGCATTTCATGAATCACCCAAAGATTCCCAAAATCAGCCAACTCTTGGTGGGGGAATCACAAACATATGCCAAAAAGGAAGCGTTCACATGGCTAGGAAGAAAGGTCGTTACCCTTGAAGACCGCTTTGGTGCCATGAAGGTCCTAGCTAGCTAGGAAGAGCTTTTCCTCCACAAATATGGCCTCGGATCACCGCTGGACATGCACAAGCTCCAGCACCATACAACCCTCTTCTTCTTCTCCGACTTCCTTTCCCTTTCTCTCTCTGCACTTTTAGAAAGAAGTAGACAATAATAAAAATGAGAAGACGTACTCTGTTTTTGGCCTTAAGGAAGCAGGAAAGAAGCTCAGTTCTTGGATCCAGGCTGAGAAAAATGGACGACTACGAAAAATCGGGAAAACTGATTTTCGCGTCCGACACCCTGTGATACGCCCGTGTCACAAGTCGTGTCATCAAAGCGGCGCTTAACCCGCCTTATCCCCAATATAGGTCACCGCTACGGGACACGCCCCGTGTCAGCCAAGTCACGCCCGCGACCCAGATCTGTGCACGACGATCTATGTTCGACGATAAGGCAGCGACCGTCGAGCTCGCCAGCGATCGTTGAGCCCGCCAGCGATCGTCAAATAGCGCGTTCGACGATTTTCATTCGACGATCCCGCGCGTTCGACGATTCCCACTCGACGATTTCACGCGTTCGACGATGTTCATTCGATGATCCCGCGCATTCGACGATTGCCCGAGCATTCGACGATTTCCATTCGACGATTTGCCAGCCAACGAAGCCTTTGCTAAATCGTCGAGCTCAATTCGTCGAACACAGCATTTCGTCGACCCGACTCTGAACCCGAGCGGAACACGCCCTCTATCACGCCCATGATCCAGGGCGTGACCACCCAAACACATTCCGTCGAACGACTTTAGTCGATCTCGGCACGACTCCGCACCAGAGCAGGACACGCCCTGGGACACGCCCGTGTCCCAGGCCGTGTCACCCAAAATTTTGCGTGCTGAAAAAAATTGGGATGTTACAGGATGAATCCAGGCCGTCGGCTGGAGCTTGAAGATCACGGGATGTCGTCCAAGGCGCGCCAAGATTCGTGCAATATTAGATTTGAAACTATAGGATATAAATTTCTGATTATTTAATTATGTCACACATTTTTTATTTTATGGTTTTAATTTTTAAAAATACTTAGGAGTTGTTTCATAAAATATGGTCAACACAAAATTTGTAGCCTGCAGAGTCTAGTGTACAGAAAAATTGATTTGAAACTATTTGGGTGCCTTGTTTGACCGGGGCACCCATTTTGGTGGGACCTATACCTAGGGCTATCCTGAGATTAAAAAGGGTGCCCACTCTTCATCCCTTGTCCAAAGGAGCTGAATTTTGGGTAGGGGTCACCCTTATCCATGCCTAAGGTGTATCCAAAAATGAGAATTTTTGGAGATACTTTGGCAATAGTTTTATCTTTTATTTATTAATAATAGGGTAAATTAATTAGGTGGTTTAATGACTTCCAAACCCTCCAAACTTTTGGTGAGTGGTCCTTGGGGTCTTCATAAGGCTCTGGTTAAACGTTCATCGCATATGGAGATGGTTTGAGTTGAAAACAAGCAAACCCTATCCTTACCATAATAGGGGCATTTTGGTCAAATGGGCAATTTAGGTTTTGAGTGGCCATCTCACCTCAACAGAGGATGAAGTTGGGGCCACTGACTTGGCATGACTACTATCACCCACTCCTGGAAATGGGGTAGATTGTAGTGAATTTGCCTTAGGACTTAAGGTCAAACCCTAAGGAAGGACTTTTATTCCTTGTGAAGTGATTGATGTCAAATGACCCTAATTTTGCTTGAAATTTGGCAGAGAGGATGCTAGGTTACCTAAAGCCCTCTACTAAAAATATTATGGGATTTGGGAAAGGATAGACCCCTCTAAACCCTGACCCTAGTTTAGGCCACAAAACTGTAGAGATAAATTAGGTTACTAAACCTCATTGAACAGTGATGAAACTTGGGTAGAGTAGTCTTAGGGTCAGTAGGAGCGTCTGAAAATTATTGTACGGTGTTTGGAAGATATTAGCCTGTACTTGTATTTATAACCCTTGTATTGCCCCTAAGGATGATTTTGCTAAAATCATGATTAAACTAATTTAAAATGTTACGAAACTTGGACAGTGAGTATTTAAGATAATACTATTGCCTTGGTAAATTTTTGTAATTTTTGGATAATATTTAGGGCACTTCTCTATTTATTTCCATTTATTGTATTTTTATTGAATTAATTAATTAGGGGATTAAATCTTGTTGAAGAGGTTAGAAATTTTGGATTTTATGTTCAATAGTCATATTATAGTTATCATGAATTTTGTAGAGCATTTACTTATCTGGTGTTGCTACATCGTGTTCAAACTTGGGGTTTTTGGATTACCAGAATAATTAAATATATAACCAGATAAATTAGAAAAAACATATGAATTTATGGATTTAGGCCAAACATATCATGATAGATCCCCAATAATTATATTAGGGATACTGGATGAATATTTTGAGTACTTCTTGTTTTACACGTCATATAGCTTGGGTTGGTCTGCATTTAGTAAAACTGCAGAATTCAATTTGGAATATGAATTTTGGCACATGAGTTGGGGTTAGGTGTTTGCTGGTTGGATAATTAAAAATGAGTTTACCATTGGAAGAGAGGATGAGTAGGGTGTTGGTTTGGCTAGTTATAAGTGGTGCTCGGGATCGACAAAAGACCTTCTTTCCCGAGAGGAGGAAGTGTCAAATACTCTAGGGTTAGATCCAGTACAACAAGTAAGGGTTTTGGGAAATTTGATAGCAACCAATAGTAATAAGTTCCTTGATAAAGGGAGCTTTGGGCGTAATCCCATCGTAGTTCCTAGTGCCTTCGAGAGCCCTTCACGGGGAATACCTTAGGCAGTTCTGGGCTAACCTAAACAGTAAGAATAAAACACTTCAAGAGCAACTATTATAATTAGGGTTACACATTCACACACCCCGGTAGCTCGGGGGGGGGGGGGGGGGGGTTGATTAGGTTGATTTGATTGCCATCCGAACGGTTCGTTTGGAAGGTAGATGCACGGACGGATAGTCCGGGGAGCGAGTGACTCAAAAGGTTTTGGATACAAAATAAGGTGGGGGGTCTTCGGTATCAGACGGTCGTTCAGACCGACATACATTGACTCGGCGGTGTGGGATACTTAGTCAAAGAAAGTCTGGTGGATATGGCCAGCATTAGTACGCAGATACTCTAGGTTGTGTTCTTTTAGGGGCGTACGGGAGGGCTAGGCCTGGTAGTGTGGATACCCAACTAGGAGTGGGGGGCCCGACCCACTGTCTCCATTTGCCACTACTGACATTCCTGGGAGTGAAGCTAGCTGACCAAATAGGGGGAACTAAAGGTCTGTGCGCATAGAGTCGTGTGCGTGGGTTGCACTTGCATGAATCATGGCATAACATATGAAAGACATGGTACCTAAACACCTAGAGGGGGGGGGGGGGTGAATAGGTGACCTAATCCTTTTCTAACTTTGTTGGCAGCCAAACAGTTATATCACAGATTTCTAACTACTTTTGCACAGCAAACAGCAATAACAAAACATACACAGCTAATCCACAGCACAATCACAACACAGCACACAGTGTTTTATAGTGGTTCCCCAAGATATGGGTACATCCACTTTCCCCCTTCACCTATCTAGCAGTGTACTAGATTCGACAAACTTCTCCACTGTCTCAGAACCCAAATTGGTTCCTACCTCAGGCCCAAAGCCTTACAACTCAGCTTTATCCCAAAGCCTACACTCAGCCAATCAAGGCCTACACTCAGCCAACAAGGCCTACACTCAGAGATCTCTATCTCCTACACTCAGGCTAACAAGCCCTACCCTCAACCTTTATAAATATAGGCTTACAATCACTCAGATCCAATGGATCCTATAAGTTAAAAATGTAATACAAATAATAACTCTACAACTCAGAATTAAAGGAGGGGAGTTGAGAGATTCTTGATGAGTTCTTGGAAGAACTCAGCTGGATTCACCATGACTTAGCTTTCTTCAAAGCTTCTTGAGTAGAACTGAATAAGACTGAATCCTCTGCAGTTGTTCCTTGACCTCTGCCACTTAAGATCCAGAATTGAATCTGAATCCTTCTTCTCAGCCTAGTTCCAGAGGCTGATTTCTTGGATGGAGCCCTCTCTCTCCAACTTCTTAGATCTACACTTGAACTGCTAGATCTTCTTGTGTTGATTCTCTTTGTACCACTATAATTACTTCAACAATAATCTGATCAACAACTTCAACAACTTTGAACAACTTTCAACAACAGTTTCTGTAAACTGTAGGTGCCTATTTATAGGCTTTCTTCATGGTAACCGGCTGGACCGGTCCATAACTGACTTCTGATATCTCTGACAGGTGCTGTAGACCGGCTGGAACGGCAGCTGTCAAATCATCCAGTCATTTCTTGAAATTCTCTAACTGTCTGAAAGTGTCGAGACTTTCTGTCTTTAAGTGTCGACACTTATAGACCAAGTGTCGACACATGCTTGGTAAGTGTCGACACAAGTCTACAAGGTGTCGACACATATCCTTGTATGTCTCGACACAGATTCTTCTTCATGTGTCGACACTGAAATTGAGTGTCGACACAAGTACTTGTTCTTCTAGCTTTTGCTGAATTCTTCTATGTGTCGACACATCTCCTTTGTGTCGACACATCTTCTTGTGTTGAATCTGTCAAGTGTCGACATTGCTTCTTGGTGTCGACACATAGTCTTCTATGTTGAATCTTGCTGAGTGTCGACACAGCTCCTTGTGTCGACACACCTTCTTGTTGTTGAGACTTCAGCTGAGTGTCGACACATTCCCATAGTGTCGACACTTGTACTTAGAATAATTTGTTGTTCTCTCTGTTCTTTGCTAAGTGTCGACACAGCTCCATGTGTCGACACTTTCTTCCAGTGTTGAGTCTTCAGATGTGTGTCGACACATTGTTCTGGGTGTCGACACATACTTCTAATGCTGACTCTTCTGTTGAGTGTCGACACATTGTGCTGGGTGTCGACACTTACTTCAAGTGTCGACTCTTCTGCATTGTGTCGACACATTGTGTTGAGTGTCGACACTTGTACTTAGACTCTGCAGACTTTTGCTGAGTGTCGACACAGCTCCAAGTGTCGACACTTTCTGGTGTAGACACAGCTTCACTGGGTGTTGACACAGCTCCTTGTGTCGACACTTTCTGTCTGCACTTTTCTTCACTGAGTGTCGACACAGCTCCAAGTGTCGACACTTTCTGTCTGGTGTCGACTCTACATCCCAGGTGTCGACACAATGACTCCAAGTGTCGACACTGCTTGTCTGGGTGTCGACACAAGCTTTCTTAAGTGTCGACACTTTCCCTCTAGGTGTCGACACATGGACTTAGAAACTTTTTGCTTCAGTCCAGTGATTTCTTAACCTGCACAAGTAACTCAAACATACATCAAATACATTATGATGTCTATCATTGAGTTGGGTGAGGCTTCTTCAAATCAGGTACATTTGACCAATGTACCGAACAATCTCCCCCTATTTGGAGAAGTCATAACCCTTAGTCAATGATATACACCATTCATAATTAAAAATTACAGAATGATGTAAAGCAGTTATAAACAGCAGGGTAAACATAAACATGTAATATTTCACACATGTATACACATTCAACATTGCAGAACAAACAAGAAATAGACATATTCTCAGAACAATCATGAAATATATTTATCATATATTGTTCTAACATTTTTCTAATACATCTTCAATGGTTTACAAAAATGTATTTCATTCAAAAGATTACAACAATCTTCAAGTCAATTCCTAATCTATTTCTGGTCTGGTTCTTTGATAACAATGCCTTTGCCAGATTGGACTTGAGCTTTGACAGTGGATTCAGCAGTTGCAGCAACAGCAGGCTTCTTGCCTTTTAAGTCTTTCTTCTTCAGCTCTTCTGCTTTGATTTTCTGCCTTTCAAAATAGTGGTATGGCTTGGGGAAGTACTTGCTAGGCTCCACTGCAGTTGGAGGTAGCTTTCCCATCTTTGCCTTTCTTCTATATTGAACAATGGCCTCCTGTCTTATTTCATGTTTCCTCCATTCTGCTTCAGAGAACCACTTGTTCCTTTCATGAGCATTGTCCTTGGCAGCTTTCCAGGCAGTTAAAATTATATTCCTAGAGGTAGGGCTCCACTGTTCAAAATCTGGCCTTTGTTCTGCTTGTTCCCTAAACCTCTTCTTTGACAACCTTGCCTCTTCTTCTTTCTCTAATGCCTCTTGCATAGCTGCAGAAATAGGCTGAACCACTTTATCCAGAATAACATCAGGCTTCCCTTCAGTTGGGCTATACATTGTCTGGACATCTGCTTGAATCATTTCAAAATCTGGAGGTGGATAAATGACTTGAGCTACCTCTGGTTGCTCACCTCCAAGATATGCAGTTTGAATCCCTGATTCAGCAATATTATCATCATCACAGAGTGGAGGATAGCCCAGTGTAGCTCTGATGGAGTTAGATATCCATTTGGCATGGTCAGAGATAGCTTTGACTAATACTCTCTCCCCCTTTATGACTTCTCTAGCCATATGGTCTCTGACATCATCCTTTTGAAATCTTATTTGACTGTCCAAATACCTGATTCCCTCTTTAAAGAATGGTTTTAGCTTTTGCAGTTGTTCAGAGATAGCTTTCTGAGAGGCTTGAATTGCAGTCTTGACAGCAGTAATCTCAGCTTGAAATACTTTATCAAAGTCAGCCTTAACTGCATCAGCAGATGTAGAAGGTTCAGCAGTTTTATTCTTCAATTCAGTAACTATAGCATTGTGTGATGCAGTCAAGTTGTCATTCATCCTTAACTGATTTTCCAGTACATACCCTTGCTTCAATGCTATATCATCTACCTGTGCTTTGATCTTCTCTTGGTGTGTAGCCAGATACACCACTGCATTGCCACCCTTGTGGAAGCAGTCAGTCATCTCCTTCTTGTTCTGGTTCATCTCAAACCTTATTGACTTTATATCTTGAGCAAGATCAAACTGTAATGACTTCTGTCCTTCATCTATATAAGCCTCTATGGCTTTCCTTTGTTCATCCATTTTTATCTGCAGTGCAATCAATAAAGCACTATAGTCAACAGTTGGAGCTTGTTGGACTATAGGCTGTGGGGCAATGGATTGCAAGGCTTTCTTATAACTCTGACTTCTCCTCTTGAAGACATAGAGTTTCTTCTTCTTAGCCTTTGCAGCCTCATCTTCTTCAGATTCTGAAGTGCTGGCTATTTCAACCCTTTCCTTAGGGCTTTGAGGCTTCTCAGTTTGCACATCAGGTGCTTGCTCAGTTTCCATCCTAATAGGCTCTTCCAGATCTTATACTTGCTCCCCCTCAGCAGCAGCAGTCTCTTCTTCAGCAGCATCAATTTCTTTGTCAAAATCTGCTTGATCCAGATTTAGACACAAGTCTTCCATTGTGAATTCTTGTGATGAAGGAGCTGGAGAAGTTCTTGGTTCTTCAACTACTTTATCAGGAATCACTTCTAGTACAACAGATGTGTCTTGGATAACAACATCTTGTTCTTGGCTGGGCAGCTGAGTTTGCTGAGGAACATCAGACAAATCAGCATCTTCTATAAGATATTCTAAAGTTTTTAGGTCAGTGAGTACCTCTTGGATGAAGATGGTGGCTTTCTCACTGTCCAGAGTAGATGGTTCTTCTACTACTGGAAGCTCCCCCTAGTTTTTATCCCTGTGGATGGGGCTATCCTGTGGTAGCTCCCCTGGATCTCAGCTACATCTTGAGCAGCAGGGGTCTTCTCTGCAGCCACTTCCTCTTGATCATCAGGAGTGAAAATAACTTGTTCTTCACTCCCTGAACTGCTGGAGGACTCTTGTGTCACAAGAACTGTCTTTCTCTTTTTCTTAGGAGGAATCTCCTTCTCAGTAACTGGCTTCTCTGGGGTTGCCACTTCCTTGGACAACACCCTGTCCCATCTGGAAAATATCCTTTGATCCATCTTCCTCATGTGGTTTATCTTACTTCCTGCAGCTGTATTCATTACCTCTGGTATGGTACCAGCTAGGTAGAGACTAAGTATTCTGCCCAGGTTGGGCTTCTTCAGACTCTCCTTGATTTTCTCATACACCACTTGAGACCAATCTTTTTTCAGAGTGAAGATTATTCGTGTCATGATTTCAAACATGTAGGCAGACACTCTGTCATGCCCTCCAGTCTTGCTGAGTAAGACTTTTCCTACAATTTCAGACATGAACTTCCCTTGGTTATTCATTCCTTTTCTGTTGAATACAGATCCTATCTTCATCTTAGGATCAAGACCACACCATATTAAAGCTTCCCTGGTCTTTGAAGCAGTAACTTCTTCTTCATCTTGTGTTTTAGGTAGCTGGAGTACCTTCCTCAGACTTTTTGGGGAAATCTTGACCTTAGATCCATGAACTCTGGATTTGATTCTGTATCCAGATTCATCTACAGCAGCTCCATTAAGGAATTCAAGAACTT
This sequence comes from Platanthera guangdongensis, assembly GCA_039583875.1. Taxonomy (NCBI): domain Eukaryota; kingdom Viridiplantae; phylum Streptophyta; class Magnoliopsida; order Asparagales; family Orchidaceae; genus Platanthera; species Platanthera guangdongensis. The sequence continues at coordinate 10,866,771 of CM077160.1, read as the reverse complement.
CCTTTTTCCAAATCTTTGTTGGTTCTGAAACTAAGTATTCCAATCCAGAATCGGCGACTAGGGTTACTACCGCCTTGATTTCCTGATCAGCTTCATCGAACGCGCCTCGCACTAGCTCATAGCCCTCGTTAACATTATCCTCAAGCTGAGGAGCCATTAGGGTTTGGAGAACTAGTCTTTAGAAAAGAGAGATGTCGACACAGTAGTTTTGGTCTCGAAACTTTGAAAGCGTGTCGACAAACAAAGACAGAACCCTATTTATACCTGTCTAATTTTGAAGATGAACAGGCGGGACAGCTAGCTTAACATGTGTCGACACTGTCAATAAGTGTCGACACAGACTTATAATGTCTCGACACATATGTGTCGACACAAGTTTAGTCAACAGATATTATGTGTCGACACTTGGTTATGTGTCGACACAACATAACTCGACATATTGTCGAGACTTTACTTAGAAAAATTCTGAGTAAAACTTAAGTGTCGACACCATATTGGATGTGTCGACACCTACTTGACATGTGTCGACACTAACACTCTGAAGTGTCGACACCTCATTCCTTGATGTGTCGACACCTTTCTCCTGAAGTGTCGACACCACTATTCTGTGTCGACATAGACTTGTCTATGTGTCGACACCTTTTTACTTAGCCAATTTTCTATTCTGTAAACTTAGTCTAAGTTTATCATTCCGAGTTCAATTTTGAATCTATTGAACTTAGCTTCTTCTAGGGGCTTAGTAAACATGTCAGCTATCTGATTATCAGTTTTAACATATTCAAGTGAAATATCTTCTCTTTCTACATGTTCTCTAAGAAAATGATATTGAATCTCAATATGTTTTGTCCTACTATGAGATACAGGGTTATTAGCTATTGAAATAGCACTAGTAGAATCATAGAAAAGTGGAGTTCTACTTACCTGAAATCCATAGTCCTCTAACTGATGTTGAATCCACAGAAGTTGAGCACAGCAACTTCCTGTAGCCACATACTCTGACTCAGCTGTGGAGATAGCCACACTGGTTTGCTTTTTGCTGCTCCATGAAATTAGTCTTCCCCCTAGGAATTGACAGGTTCCAGTAGTGCTCTTTCTATCCTCTTTACATCCTGCAAAGTCTGCATCTGAATAACCTGTTAGATCAAAGTCTCCATTCTTAGGGTACCACAGGCCTAGATAGGGAGTGCCCTTTAGATATCTCAATATTCTTTTAACTGCAGTCAAATGAGACTCTTTAGGGCAGGCTTGATACCTTGCACAAACACATGTAGCATACATGATGTCTGGTCTACTAGCAGTCAAGTATAATAGGGAGCCAACTATCCCTCTATACAAGGTTTCATCTACAGGTTTCCCTGCATCATCCTTGCTAAGAGACATACTTGACCCCATAGGAGTCTTCATGGTACTGGATGAATCCATACCATACTTCCTTATGAGTTCTAGGGTGAACTTTGACTGACATATGGATAAACCATTTTCAGTCTGTTTAACTTGGAGACCCAAGAAAAACTTCAGCTCTCCCATACTACTCATTTCAAACTGACCTTGCATAAGTTTTACAAACTTTTTGCAAAGGCTGCTTTCAGTAGACCCAAATATAATGTCATCTACATATATTTGGACAAGTATGACTTTGCCTCTAGATTTCCTAAGGAATAGAGTCTTATCTATTTTCCCCCTTGAGAATTTGTTCTCAACGAGGAAACTAGATTGGGTTTCATACCAAGCCCTAGGGGCTTGCTTTAACCCATATAAAGCTTTCCTAAGTCTATAGACATAATGAGGTAGAGTTGGATCAACAAAACCTGAAGGCTGCTCCACATAAACTTCTTCTTTCAAATTACCATTTAGGAATGCTGACTTGACATCCATTTGATATACCTTGAATCCTTGATAGGTTGCATAGGCCAAGAACATTCTTATGGCTTCCAGTCTGGCTACTGGAGCAAAGGTTTGATCAAAATCAATACCTTCTTCTTGCATATATCCTTTAGCAACCAGTCTAGCTTTATTCTTAATGATGACACCTTGTTCATCCATCTTATTCCTGTAGATCCACTTAACTCCTATTACATTGTGGTCTTTAGGTTTAGGAACCAATTCCCAGACCTTGCACCTCTTGAACTGATTAAGCTCTTCTTGCATTGCTTCAGTCCATTGTGGATCCATTATTGCTTCTTCAAATCTTTTAGGTTCAACTTGAGACAAAAAGCTGGAATAGATTGCAGCATTCATGTTTCTACTCCTGGTTTGTACTCCTTGTCTTGGATCTCCAATAATCAGCTCTACTGGATGATCTCTAAGATGCCTGTGGGCTGGAGGCATCCTCACTTCAGGTTGAACCACTTCAGCATCAGCATCATGATGTATACCTTGGATTTCTTCAGCAACTGGCACATGTAGTTCTCCCCCTGGACAGCAGCTACTTCTCCTCTCCTTGCTGTCTTGCAGCAGGCACTTCTTCTATAGTCAGCTTGTCCATTGTCTTTGTCAAACCTGTGGGGCTGCATACATTGCTAGACAACTTATTATTAATAAGTTTAGTCTCATCAAAAACTACATGCACTGATTCTTCTACAACTTGTGTAGTCAAGTTGTAGACTCTATAAGACTTACTATTATTGCTGTACCCAACAAAAATTCCCTCTTGGGACTTGTCAGCAAACTTAGTTAAGTAAGACTTCCCATTGTTAAGTATGAAGCATTTACATCCAAAGATCCTAAAATAGGATAGGTTTGGTTTCCTGTCTTTCACTACTTCATAGGGGGTCTTGTTAAGCCTTTTAGTGATGGTAGCCCTATTTATAACATGGCATGCAGTGTTAACTGCTTCAGCCCAGAAATACTCTGGCAGTGATGTATCACTCAATAGGGTTCTACCAGCCTCTATCAAGGTTCTATTCTTCCTCTCAGCAATGCCATTTTGCTGAGGTGTTTTAGGTGAAGAGAATTCTTGAAATATCCCAAAGTCTTCACATAGTTTTGTCATGCTTTCAGATTGAAACTCAGTAACATGGTCACTTCTAATTTTGACCACAACACTATTTAGTTCATTCTGAATTTGCTTGACAAAGCTGTAGAAGACACTAGGTGTTTCAGATTTCTGTCTTAAGAAGAACACCCAGGAAAACCTTGAGTAGTCATCTACAACTACAAGGGTATAGACCTTCCTACCTAAGCTGTGAACTGGCATTGGACCAAAGAGATCCAAATGCAAGAGGTACAAACACCTCACAGCATCTTTGTTTTCTATGCTTTTAAAGGTGGATTTAGTCTGCTTGCCCTTTTGACAAGCTGAGCAAATACCATCTTTGACACACTTAACTTGAGGACCATTCCTCACTAACTCTTTGCTAAAGAGTTTGCTAATAGTCTTGTAGTTAAGATGGGCTAGCCTCTTGTGCCATTTGACACAATGAGAGACTGTCTCATCAGCTACAAGACAAACTGGAGAACCATTGTTCTCAATCATAATGTCTAGGCAGTAGACATTCCTCTTCCTATAACCTGTCAAAATGATCTCTTGATCACTTGACCTCTTGATATGACAACCATTTTTAACAAATGAGATGTCATACCCTACATCACTTAATTGACTTATACTTATTAGGTTATGTTTCAACCCTTTAACATAAGCCACTTGAGTAATGGTAACTAAGTTTGAAGAAATGTTACCAAACCCTTTGATGATTCCTTTTTCAGAACCACCAAAGGTCACTTTAGGACCATTTTTGATTGGAATGTAGTCCTTCAGTAGTCCCCTAGTTCCAGTCATATGTCTGGAACATCCACTGTCCAAGTACCATATAGGGGTATGACCACTTGGACTCACCTGCAAAACAAATTAATGAACCTTAGAACCCAAAGTATTCTTGGGTCCTTGGTGATTGTTAGTTTGCAATTTGACAAACCTACCTACTGGCTTTCCAACAGGTAGTTTGGAACTCACTTTGGCACTCACATTGTGCCAACAGTCTACTGCAAAATGGTCAACTTTGCCACAGCACCAACATTCAAATTTATTGTACCTTTGCTTAGGTACTGCCTTGGCTGTCTTGACTACAGCAGGCTTGTTGAATGTTGGGGCTTTGCCCTTGGACTTATACTTGGACTGCTCAGTCCCTGTAGGTCTAATAAAGCCCAGTCCAGCTTTACCCTTGTGATGAACAAATTCATCAATTATGGGTAACACTGACTTAGGTTTAGAAAACCTAGCAACCAAGTCCTTCTCCTTCTGAAGATTGTTCTCCAGACACTTAATTTGATCATTCTTAAAAGTGATAGTTCTCATCTGAATCACTGTTATGTGTTTCAGCCTGGCTATCTCATTCAGTTTTTGATCAAATTGCTTCTCAAAATCTGTTGCAGCAGCTTTAAGATCAGCAATTTCCTTTGCCTGACTTTTGGCAAGGGACTTGCTTTTCTTGTAAGCTTGCAACAACACTCTATATTCATCTATAAGTTGATGAATATCATCCTCAGACTCAGATACATTCTCATCACTTGATGAAGAAGAATCTGATTCTGAACGAGAACAAGAAACTGAATTTAAACTTGAACTTTGTACCTGACTGGGTCCTGGCTGCTCCAGGATTTTGGCACTTTCTGTCAAAGCCATTAGCCCTTGGCAATGACTGTCTTCTTGTTCATAAATTGACTCCAAGATCTGCATGAATTCTTCCTCTTCTTCTTCAGCAAACAGCCCTATGTAGGCTTCAGCCTCAGACTCAGTTTCTGAAGAAGAGATATCTGATAGAGTCTTCTCCTTCTTAGCAATAAAAGACTTTTCTTTCTTCCCTTTGAAGTGAGTCTTTTTCCTGTCACCAGATTCCTTTCTCTTCTCTGGACAATCTGCAATAATATGGCCCTGTCTATTGCAGCAATAGCAAACAATCTTTGAACCAGTTGCCTTGCTTGATTTTGTCCTTTTATTGTCATTCTTTGAAGACCTCTTTTTCTGATAAGAGTCTTCCTTTCCTTGTGATGTAGAAGGCCTTGACCTCCACTATTTCTTTTTCAAAAACTTCTGAAAGTGTCTAGTGAAAGCAGCAAAGTCTTTATCACTTTCACTGCTCTTAGACTTTGTGCTGACAGACTCATCAGACTCTGATTCAACTACCTCTGGAGGTGGAGTTGAAGACTTATTCCTGCACTTTCTGGGAACTTCTGTCTTGAAAGCAACAGTTCTTTCTTTGTGCTCAGTCCTTGTTGATTTCTCCTCCTCTTTTCTCACTGTTAACTGCATTTCATAAGACAATAGCTTGCCAAACAGTGTGGGAGGAGGAATTTCCCCCAACTTAGCCATTTATCTTATGACACAAATCTTGGTGTCCCAATCTTTGGTTAGGGACCTTAAGAACTTGTCATTTAGTTCATAGTTACTGAACTCTCTTCCATAAGACATGAGTTTATTAAATATTCTTGTAAAATTTCTTATAGCACTCAGTGATGCTATCACCCTTTCCTTGCCTAAAGCTTTCATACTCCTGATTTAGCAAGGACTTCCTATCTTGCCTAACTTCTTCAAAACCTTCCATATAGACAATGAGAGTATCCCACATCTCTTTTGCTGTTTTACAGTGAATTAAGTTCTGAAAAGTTGCATCATCAATGGCACTCACTATTATGTTCTGTGCCCTCTTGTCCATGGTGGCCAGGACAATTTCATCCTTAGTCATCTCAGAGAAATCCTTTGGAGTTCTCTGGTTTGCATCTAGAACTGAAATCTTCATAGGCACATAAGGCCCTTCCTTTACTGTGATGTAGATTCTAGGGTCTGAGGCCTCCATAAATAGCCTTACCCTTTCTTTCCAGATCCCAAAGATCTCCTTCCTACATATGGGTAATTTCATGGAACCCAATTCCTTGTGATTCTCATAGGACCCCATGTTTCTTGATTTTCTTGAATTTCTTGAATCTGTGTTGTCCCTTACACTGAATCTGCCAAACAGGATCTCCTCAGACTGTTAGTCCTTGTTTTGAGGAACCTCCCTCTGATACCACTTGAAAGATATGGTACCTAAACACCTAGAGGGGGGGGGGGGGGTGAATAGGTGACCTAATCCTTTTCTAACTTTGTTGACAGCCAAACAGTTATATCACAGATTTCTAACTACGTTTGCACAGCAAACAGCAATAACAAAACATACACAGCTAATCCACAACACAATCACAGCACAGCACACAGTGTTTTATAGTGGTTCCCCAAGATATGTGTACATCCACTTTCCCCCTTCGCCTATCTAGCAGTGTACTAGATTCGGCTAAACTTCTCCACTGTCTCAGAACCCAAATTGGTTCCTACCTTAGGCCCAAAGCCTTACAACTCAGCTTTATCCCAAAGCCTACACTCAGCCAATCAAGGCCTACACTCAGCCAACAAGGCCTACACTCAGAGATCTCTATCTCCTACACTCAGGCTAACAAGCCCTACCCTCAGCCTTTATAAATATAAGCTTACAATCACTCAGATCCAATGGATCCTACAAGTTAAAAATGTAATACAAATAATAACTCTACAACTCAGAATTAAAGGAGGGGAGTTGAGAGATTCTTGATGAGTTCTTGGAAGAACTCAGCTGGATTCACCCTGACTTAGCTTTCTTCAAAGCTTCTTGAGTAGAACTGAATAAGACTGAATCCTCTGCAGTTGTTCCTTGACCTCTGCCACTTAAGATCCAGAATTGAATCTGAATCCTTCTTCTCAGCCTAGTTCCAGAGGCTGATTTCTTGGATGGAGCCCTCTCTCTCCAACTTCTTAGATCTACACTTGAACTGTTAGATCTTCTTGTGTTGATTCTCTTTGTACCACTATAATTACTTCAACAATAATCTGATCAACAACTTTAACAACTTTGAACAACTTTCAACAACAGTTTCTGTAAACTGTAGGTGCCTATTTATAGGCTTTCTTCATGGTAACCGGCTGGACCGGTCCATAACTGACTTCTGATATCTCTGACAGGTGCTGTAGACCGGCTGGAACGGTAGCTGTCAAATCATCCAGTCATTTCTTGAAATTCTCTAACTGTCTGAAAGTGTCGAGACTTTCTGTCTTTAAGTGTCGACACTTATAGACCAAGTGTCGACACATGCTTGGTAAGTGTCGACACAAGTCTACAAGGTGTCGACACATATCCTTGTATGTCTCGACACAGATTCTTCTTCATGTGTCGACACTGAAGTTGAGTGTCGACACAAGTACTTATTCTTCTAGCTTTTGCTGAATTCTTCTAGCTTTTGCTGAATTCTTCTATGTGTCGACACATCTCCTTTGTGTCGACACATCTTCTTGTGTTGAATCTGCCAAGTGTCGACATTGCTTCTTGGTGTCGACACATAGTCTTCTATGTTGAATCTTGCTGAGTGTCGACACAGCTCCTTGTGTCGACACACCTTCTTGTTGTTCAGACTTCAGCTGAGTGTCGACACATTCCCATAGTGTCGACACTTGTACTTAGAATAATTTGTTGTTCTTTCTGTTCTTTGTTAAGTGTCGACACAGCTCCATGTGTCGACACTTTCTTCCAGTGTTGAGTCTTCAGCTGTGTGTCGACACATTGTTCTGGGTGTCGACACATACTTCTAATGCTGACTCTTCTGTTGAGTGTCGACACATTGTGCTGGGTGTCGACACTTACTTCAAGTGCTGACTCTTCTGCATAGTGTCGACACATTGTGTTGAGTGTCGACACTTGTACTTAGACTCTACAGACTTTTGCTGAGTGTCGACACAGCTCCAAGTGTCGACACTTTCTGGTGTAGACACAGCTTCACTGGGTGTCGACACAGCTCCTTGTGTCGACACTTTCTGTCTGCACTTTTCTTCACTGAGTGTCGACACAGCTCCAAGTGTCGACACTTTCTGTCTGGTGTCGACTCTGCATCCCAGGTGTCGACACAATGACTCCAAGTGTCGACACTGCTTGTCTGGGTGTCGACACAAGCTTTCTTAAGTGTCGACACTTTCCCTCTGGGTGTCGACACATGGACTTAGAAACTTTTTGCTTCAGTCTAGTGATTTCTTAACCTGCACGAGTAACTCAAACATACATCAAATACATTATGATGTATATCATTGAGTTGGGTGAGGCTTCTTCAAATCAGGTACATTTGACCAATGTACCCAACAACATACTTGCATACAATCGACACCCCAATGTATAAATTGGTATGAGACTTTTTTATGATGGGAGCATTGCAGAAGACACTTTAACTTATATGTTTGTATGGGCATTCATATAAGTTAAGGTTTCTTACTTCTTACCTTGTCTTTCTTACATACGCTGCTTACTCTACTTGCTTACTCTACTTGCTTACTCTACTTGCTTATCTTACTGCATCCTATTATAGAACTGCTAGACTAGTTCCACTGTCACCTACCACTTTGTACTCTCCACCTTTGTAGCTTCCCTTTCCTCCTCCCCGCTTGGTGCCTAGGAGCCATGGGGGGAAGGGTAGGGGATGATAGGGCTTAGTCTTTATGACTAATAGTTTTCGGACCACAACATTACAGAGGCTCCGGATGGGAGACAGGGACCAGCAGTACAGGGACCAGCACCAGCAGAGTATAGTATGCATGGAGGTGGGCCAGTCTAGTACCGGAGTGCCAGCGACCAACTCCGTGAGTGATAGTCTTTTTATAGCTTGCACGAGAGATTATAGTGAGGATCTGATGTACCGGGCTTAAGCCCGTTTATATTTTCGTTTTGTTACCTTGCGGTACACTCTATTTTCTACTTATGGTCATGTTGCGATTTTCTCTTATTATATATGAAATTTGTGTACTCAGCTATTTCATTCCTGAATACTGCTCTCTTTGTGATGATCGAAAAGGCCGGCAGAATCGACGTTTTATAGTGGCGACTTTCCCAAGAGTCGGGGCCACTGCAAAACGACGGTTCTGGGCATAAGACCCCGGGGTTTTAAAAAGAATAAAAGGGGTCTTACAAGTGTTATCAAAGGAAACCTCGATCGAAAAGAGAAGTAGTCCACAATAACCTTAGGACACCCCCACACGAGCTTAGTTTGCGGACAAACTAGCAGCAGAAGCAGTGGTGGGCCCATAAGGGAAATCACATGTAGAAGTCCATTTTTCTTCTTCCATTCATTCCATTTGTAAGCTAGATAACAATTGGAATTCTTCCTTGTAGCCTACGGTAAACCCTGCCCCCAGCAGGGAGTACCTCCGGCTGCAAAGATCCCATCTTATAAATCTCTAGTCCAAGAGTAGACTCAACCCACTAGGAGACATGACTAATCACGATAACATATAGTATGCCCTAGTCTGAAATAGACCACGGGTATGAACTTGGTTAAGATAAGAAGATATCTAAAGAGAATAAAGGAGGAGTATAACACGAGAATGTCTACCTAAGCTATAAACTCAGGTGGCCCTACGGTCCCTATCAAGGATTACTCAAACCGGAAGGACTATTTTAAGGAGAATTGAGACCAAAAATCCATTAGCAGAATGGTAGAAGAAACATAGTCTCAACCTCGTACCAATAACAAAATTACCTGGAGACAACCACCATGACAAGCATCGAGGGTCGGATAGGAATTCAAGTTCGGAAGAGACTCGGTTGGGATTGGGAACTTTTTTACCGGGATAAGGTTTTCGTAAATGTGACTCGGAGGGTTTAAAGTATGGAGTATATCAACATGTTTCAGGTTGGTACCCCAACTCAAAGATTGATCCCTAGGGACTATGCACCCAGCTAGGAAGGATATAACATGGCAATATCGACGATACTTAGCCCAAGGGAGGTAGGGGCTTATCTTTTGTTTATTGGGGGCTTGTCTTTGTTTATTGGGCAAATTAGTGACTGATTTGGGTTTCCCTTAGACCTCATCAAGAAAACATTGTGTCTTGAACATATTGAAATTGAAGTAAAATGTATTCAATGTTACTCGGGCGTACTCGAAAGAATAATAACATGATCGTGTAGAGGAAGTTTATAGAGTCATCGTCTACACTTACAAACAAGGACTCAATTTACCAGAAGAAAGTTGTGTTTACCAAAACTTATCTTTCTTCGGAATAAGAAAGACGTCATGGATGTTGTGATGCACGGTGAGGTCCGTCAGTTAATGAAGGCTAAGTACAAGAGTTTTGGGGAACTATTACAGCCACCGTCTGAGTTAAAGTGGAAGTTCGAGGGTATATTTAGGGGTTTTCATACACACGATTCCTCGTCCCAACTCCAGACATAAGTATAAAGGGAACACCGATGATAGACTGGCCGAGATATCTAGGGTCACCCTGACCCAAAATAAAACTCTCGTGGGCTTTTCATAAGTTTTGTGAGTAGTTGTTCGTTATCATGGTGTGCTCAAGATGGTTGTATGGAATAAGGATGGATAGTGTACGTCCAAGGAGAGAAGATCAGACCAGGCTTATCTGGGATCTCGGTCGACATTCAACACAACTCTCCACCCTCGTACGGAGGTGCAAGATTCCACTGTCATGGATCTAGGATGAGGATCCAAAGGCACTCAGCTTGGAATATGTGGAGACATAGATACCCAAGTGTCACTATTTTGAGATTGGATGTTGGAGGCCTAGGGCAGACTAGCCAAATATTACGATGCGCGACATTGCCATGTAGAGTTTCAGGATGGAGACTGTGTATTCCTGAAGATACGACTGGTACATGAAGTCTCGCGGGTAGGTGTGCGGAAGAAGCTCAGTCCAAGGAATATGGGGCGTTACAGGATCCTGGAGCGGATCGGCCCATTGACTTACAGACTAGAGCTACCGCCGGAGTTAGCGGTTTTGTACGATGTCTTCTACATCTCCTCTCTTAGGAAGGCTCTACTACAGCCAGAACAACAGGTTCTTGGTATAGATGGCTCAACACTTTTGATCAATCAGTCTGCTGTGACTCAGTCAGGATAGATGATACAACGTTGCGGGTCTTGCGGCGCAAGAAGGTCCCGTTGGTCAAAGTCCTATAGAGGAACCATGGGTAGGAGGAGCATACTTGGGAGCCACCGGATCTGATGTCGCGGAGGTACCCGAATATCTCTGGGTAATGTATACGTTCAACATCCTATGGGATGTTACATTCAGTTACTCTCAGTAGAAACCCCGCAGCCTAACCTGAATTTCGAGGACAATTTTTTTTTTGTTTATTGGGATTTGTAACATCCCATTTCCAACTAGACCCCTAAGAGTGGTTTTATCATGACTAGGTTATGACAAAACCCTAGGAAGCCCAAGAAGGACCAAGTGAATAAGGCCAAGGTCAAAATCACATTGGTCTACCTATAGCTCAGCATCAACATTTAAACCTAAAGTTTGACTTCAGGGCTACACCTCGATCCCAGGACCCTACCACAATACCCCAAACACCTTGGGAAGTCCATAGGGTCACTAAGGACCCACTCTGGGCAGTCAAAGTGGTTAAGTTGACCTAAGTCAACCCCAACCCTAAATGGGTCAAACCAGCCTACTTAGGGTCAATTGGCCTTCCTCTAGCCAAGTGGACCCCACCCATGCCCTCCTAACCCTAACGTGAGGGTAGTGGGTCACCAAGGACCCATTGGGGTCAACCCAAGAGTAGATGTTGACCAAAATCAACTATAGCCCCAAAATGGTCAAAGTGCCCTTACCAAGGGCAGGTGGCCCCCAAAGTGCCACGTCAACCCTACCCATCTATACCTAGACACTAGTGGTGCCCAATAGGTCACCAAAGATCCAATGATGGTAACAGAAAAAGTCAATTTGACCTAGGTCAACCCAAGTCAAGATTAAGTCAAAACTAGCTCAAATGGGCTAACCCAAGCTCAAGCCCTCCTTCTTTTTTGGGTTAGCCTTAATATCATGAAAATTATGAATGAGTGTGCTACCAATAGGCTGAAGAAGTCAGCATAGTCAACCTAGATGACTAAGAGAGAGAAAAACTCAACCTCATTTTAATGGAGGAGAGAGAGAAAGGTGAAAGGGTGCCATTCATGGCCAAGGAGGCCAAAGGCCACTCCTCATTGGCTGACCCAATACCACATTCACTTCAGGAAGACTAGGGGCTAGTTTGGAGGCTGTCCATGGCCGGAACAGTGCACCATGCCATGGCCGAGAAGAATACATTCCATGGACATTAATGGACATCGAAGCTTTGGACCTTCTGTCCCCTTCTAAACGACTGGATTCAATTCCTCTGGGGAAGTGCAGTAATATCCAGTCGTTTCTCGGCTGGATTTAGCCCTGGTTCAGCCCCCTCTACCATGGCCAAGCCTAGCCATTAATGGACTTAATGGCCATTGATTATCCAGCCCCTCCTCTCCCCATATGAGGCTTTAAACACCATCAGTGGGTCGAGGGAAGCTTTTCCCAATCCTTACCTGAAGAAATCGAGCCTCCCCACTATGTAGTTGCAGAAACTGAGCGTCGCCACCTTCAGAAATGGCATTCCGACAATCTTCTCGGCTTCAGGTCGCAAACAAGGTCCTCCCCTTCCTCTATCGCTGTGGATAGATCGTAGGGATCTTTTAGAATGAAAATCGGGCTCAATTGAGCCCGATTGAAGCTTGCATTTTCATGATTTTTCCATGAAAAACTAACTCTCGGGATCACCAGAACAGGACTATCCGGCGGCTGTGCCACCGCCTGGTGCTAGCCACCACGCCACCACGTCAACAAATTATTCTAAGTACAAGTGTCGACACTGCATCTTGGTGTCGACACATAGTCTTCTATGTTGAATCTTGCTGAGTGTTGACACATCTCCTTGTGTCGACACACCTTCTTGTTGTTGAGACTTCAGCTGAGTGTCGACACATTCCTATAGTGTCGACACTTGTACTTAGAATAATTTGTTGTTCTTTCTGTTCTTTACTAATTGTCGACACAGCTCCATGTGTCGACACTTTCTTCCAGTGTTGAGTCTTCAGCTGTGTGTCGACACATTGTTCTGGGTGTCGACACATACTTCAAATGTTGACTCTTCTGTTGAGTGTCGACACATTGTGTTGAGTGTCGACACATGCTTCAAGTGCTGACTCTTCTGCATAGTGTCGACACATTGTGTTGAGTGTCGACACTTGTACTTAGACTCTGCAGACTTTTGCTGAGTGTCGACACAGCTCCAAGTGTCGACACTTTCTGATGTAGACACAGCTTCACTGGGTGTCGACATACCTCCTTGTGTCGACACTTTCTGTCTGCACTTTTCTTCACTGAGTGTCGACACAGCTCCAAGTGTCGACAATTTCTGTCTGGTGTCGACTCTGCATCCCAGGTGTCGACACAATGACTCCAAGTGTCGACACTGCTTGTCTGGATGTCGACACAAGTCTTCTCAAGTGTCGACACTTTCCCTCTGGGTGTCGACACATGGACTTAGAAACTTTTTGCTTCAGTCCAGTACTTTCTTAACCTGCACAAGTAACTCAAACATACATCAAATACAATATGATGTATATCATTGAGTTGGGTGAGGCTTCTTCAAATCAGGTACATTTGACCAATGTACCCAACAATCTCCCCCTATTTGGAGAAGTCATAACCCTTAGTCAATGATATACACCATTCATAATTAAAATTACAAAATGATGTACAGCAGATTATAAACAGCAGGGTCACTATAAACATGTAATATTTCACACATGTATACACATTCAACATTGCAGAACAAACAAGAAATAGACATATTCTCAGAACAATCATGAAATATATTTATCATATATTGTTCTAACATTTTTCTAATACATCTTCAATGGTTTACAAAAATGTATTTCATTCAAAAGATTACAACAATCTTCAAGTCAATTCCTAATCTATTTCTGGTCTGGTTCTTTGATAACAATGCCTTTGCCAGATTGGACTTGAGCTTTGACAGTGGCTTCAGCAGTTGCAGCATCAGCAGGCTTCTTGCCTTTTAAGTCCTTCTTCTTCAGCTCTTCTGCTTGATTTTCTGCCTCTCAAAATAATGATATGGCTTAGGGAAGTACTTGCTAGGCTCCACTGCAGTAGGAGGTAGCTTTCCCATCTTTGCCTTTCTTCTATATTGAACAATGGCCTCCTGTCTTATTTCATGTTTCCTCCATTCTGCTTCAGAGAACCACTTGTTCTTTTCATGAGCATTGTCCTTGGCAGCTTTCCAGGCAGTTAAAATTATATTTCTAGAGGTAGGGCTCCACTGTTCAAAATCTGGCCTTTGTTCTGCTTGTTCCCTAAACCTCTTCTTTGACAACCTTGCCTCTTCTTCTTTCTGTAGAGCCTCTTGCAGAGCTTCAGATATAGGTTGAACAACCTTTTCCAGAACAACATTAGATTTCCCTTCAGTTGGACTATACATAGTCTGGACATCTGCTTGAACCATGTCAAATCTGGAGGTGGATAAATCACTTGAGCTACTTCTTGTTGCTCACCTCCAAGATAGGCAGTTTGAATCCCTGATTCAGCAACATTATCATCATCACAGAGTGGAGGATAGCCCAGTGTAGCTCTGATGGAGTTAGATATCCATTTTGGCATGGTCAGAGCTAGCTTTGACTAATACTCTCTCCCCCTTTATGACTTCTCTGGCCATATGGTCTCTGACATCATCCTTTTGAAACCTTATCTGACTATCCAAATACCTGATTCCCTCTTTGAAGAATGGTTTGAGCTTAGTAAGTTGTTCTGATATAGCTTTCTGGGAATCTTTAATTGCAGTCTTGACAGCAGTAATCTCAGCTTGGAATACTTTATCAAAGTCAGCCTTAACTGCAGCAGCAGATGTAGAAGGTTCAGCATACTTGTTCTTTAACTCAGTGATGATAGCATTATGAGAATCAGTTAGATTGTCATTCATCCTGATCTGATTTTCCAGTACATATCCTTGTTTTAATGCTATATCATCTACTTGTGCTTTGATCTTTTCTTGGTGTGTAGCCAGATACACAACTGCATTTCCACCCTTGTGGAAGCATTCAGTCATTTCTTTCTTGTTAAGGTTCATCTCAAACCTTATAGACTTTATTTCCTGTGCAAGATCAAACTGTAGGGTCTTGTGCCCTTCATCCACATATGTCTCAATTGCCTTTCTTTGCTCATCCAATTTTATCTGTAGTGCAACCATTAAAGCACTATAATCAGCAGTTGGAGCTTGCTGAACTATAGGCTGTGGGGCAATGGATTGCAAGGCCTTCTTATAACTCTGGCTTCTCCTCTTGAAGACATAGAGTTTCTTCTTCTTGGCCCTAGCACTCTCCTCATCTTCAGAGGCAGAAGTGCTGGCAATATCAACCCTGTCCTTAGGGCTTTGAGGCTTCTCAGTTTGCACATCAGGTGCTTGCTCAGTTTCTAGCCTAATAGGCTCTTCCAGAACTGTCAGTTGCTCCCCCTCAGCAGCAACACTCTTATCTTCTGCAGCAGCATCCTTGTCCATATCAAAATCTTCTTGATCTAGATTTAGAAACAAATCTTCCATTGTATATTCAGGTGGAGACTGGGCAGGAGAAGTTCTTGGTTCTTCAACCACTTGAGAAGTATCATCTTGAACTACAGCAGATGTGTCTTCTAAAACAACATCTGGAACTTGACTGTCTAGCTGAGTTTGCTGAGGGACATCAGACAAATTAGCATCTTCTATAATATAGTCTAAAGTTTTTAGGTCAGTGAGTACCTCTTAGATAATGATGGTGGCTTGCTCACTGTCTAGAGTAGATGGTTCTTCTACTACTGGAAGCTCCCCCTGGCTGTGATCCCTATGGATGGGGATAGCATGAGGCAGCTCCCCCTGGATCTCAGCTACATCTTGAGCAGCAGGGGTCTTCTCTGCAGCCACTTCCTCTTGAGCATCAGGAGTGAAAACAACTTGTTCTTCACTCCCTGAACTGCTGGAGGACTCCTGTGTCACAGCAGCTGTCTTCCTTTTCTTCCTTGGAGGAGAATCTTTCTGAGTAACTAGCTTCTCTGGAGTTGGCATTTCCTTGGACAATACCCTGTCCCATCTGGAAAAGATCCTTTGATCCATCTTTCTCATGTGATTGATCTTACTTCCTGCAGCTGTATTCATTACCTCTGGTATGGTACCAGCTAGGTAGAGACTAAGTATTCTGCCCAGGTTGGGCTTCTTCAGACTCTCCTTGACTTTCTCATACACCACTTGAGACCAGTCTGTTCTTAGAGTAAAGATTATTCTTGTCATAATTTCAAACATAGAGGCAGACACCCTGTCATGCCCTCCTGGCTTACTGAGAATAACCTTGCCCACAATTTCAGACATGAATTTTCCTTGACTGTTCATGCCTTTCCTGTTAAATACAGATCATATCTTCATCTTAGGATCAAGACCACACCAGGTTAAAGCTTCCCTGGTCTTTGAAGCAGTTACTTCTTCTTCATCTTGAGTTTTGGGTAGCTGGAGTACCTTCCTCAGACTTTTTGGAGAAATCTTGACCTTAGATCCATGAACTCTGGATTTGATTCTGTATCCAGATTCATCTACAGCAGCTCCATTAAGGAATTCAAGAACTTCCTTCTTCCAAATCTTTGTTGGTTCTGAAACCAAGTATTCTAGTCCAGAATTGGCGACTAGGGTTATCACCGATTGGATTTCTTGATCTGCGTCGTCGAACGCGCCGCGCACCAGCTCATAGCCCTCGTTCACGTTCTCCTCAAGCTTAGGAGCCATTAAGGTTTGGAGAATTTGTCTTTAGAAAAGAGAAGTGTCGACACAATAGTTTTGGTCTCGAAACTTTGAAAGCGTGTCGACAAACAAAGACAGAACCCTATTTATACCTTCCTGATTTTGAAGATGAACAGGCGGGACAGCTAACTCAACATGTGTCGACACTGGCAATAAGTGTCGACACTGACTTATAATGTCTCGACACACATGTGTCGACACAAGTTTAGTCAACAGATATTATGTGTCGACACTTGGTTATGTGTCGACACAACATATCTCGACACTTTGTCGAGACTTTACTTAGAAGATTCTGAGTAAAACTTAAGTGTCGACACCACATTGGATGTGTCGACACCTACTTGACATGTGTTGACACTAACATTCTGAAGTGTCGACACCAACATCCTAGATGTGTCGACACCTTTTGCCTGAAGTGTCGACACCACTAGTCTGTGTCGACATAGACTTGTCTATGTGTCGACACCTTTTTACTTAGCCAATTTTCAATTCTGTAAACTTAGTCTAAGTTTATCATTCCTAGTTTAATTTTGAATCTATTGAACTTAGCTTCTTCCAGGGGCTTAGTAAACATGTCAGCTATCTGATTATCAGTTTTAACATATTCAAGTGAAATATCTTCTCTTTCTACATGTTCTCTAAGAAAGTGATATTTAATCTCAATATGTTTTGTTCTACTATGAGATACAGGGTTATTAGCTATTGAAATAACACTTGTAGAATCACAGTAAAGTGGAGTTCTACTTACCTGAAATCCATAGTCCTCTAGCTGATGTTGAATCCACAAAAGTTGAGCACAGCAACTTCCTGCAGCCACATACTCTGACTCAGCTGTGGAGATAGCCACACTGGTTTGCTTCTTACTGCTCCATGAAATTAGTCTCCCTCCTAGGAATTGACAGGTTCCAGTAGTGCTCTTTCTATCTTCTTTGCATCCTGCAAAGTCTGCATCTGAATAACCTGTTAGATCAAAATCTCCATTCCTAGGGTACCAGAGGCCTAGATAAGGAGTACCCTTTAGATATCTCAATATTCTTTTGACTGCAATCAAATGAGACTCTTTAGGGCAGGCTTGATACCTGGCACAAACACATGTAGCATACATGATGTCAGGTCTACTAGCAGTCAAGTATAATAGGGAGCCAACTATCCCTCTATACAAGGTTTCTTCTACAGGTTTCCCTGTATCATCCTTGCTAAGAGACATACTTGACCCCATAGGAGTCTTCATGGTACTGGATGAATCCATACCATACTTCCTTATGAGTTCTAGGGTGAACTTTGACTGACAAATGGACAAACCACTCTCAGTCTGTTTAACTTGGAGACCCAAGAAACACTTCAGCTCTCCCATACTACTCATCTCAAACTGACTTTGCATAAGCTTTACAAACTTTTTGCAAAGGCTACTTTCAGTAGACCCAAATATAATGTCATCTACATATATTTGGACAAGTATGACTTTGCCTCTAGATTCCCTAAGGAATAGAGTCTTATCTATTTTCCCCCTTGAAAACTTTTTCTCAATGAGGAAACTAGATAGGGTTTCATACCAAGCTCTAGGAGCTTGCTTTAACCCATATAAAGCTTTCCTAAGTCTAAAGACATGATGAGGTAGAGTTGGATCAACAAAACCTGAAGGCTGTTTCATATAGACTTCTTCTTTCAAATTACCATTTAGGAATGCTGACATGACATCCATTTGGTATACCTTGAATCCTTGATAGGTTGCATAGGCCAAGAACATTCTTATGGCTTCCAGTCTGGCTACTGGAGCAAAGGTTTGATCAAAATCAATACCTTCTTCTTTCCTATATCCTTTAGCAACCAGTCTAGCTTTATTCTTAATGATGACACCTTGTTCATCCATCTTATTCCTGTAGATCCACTTAACTCCTATTACATTGTGGTCTTTAGGTTTAGGAACAAGTTCCCAAACCTTGCACCTCTTGAACTGATTAAGCTCTTCTTGCATTACTTCAGTCCATTGTGGATCCATTATTGCTTCTTCAAATCTTTTAGGTTCAACTTGAGACAAAAAGCTGGAATAGATTGCAGCATTCATGTTTCTACTCCTGGTTTGTACTCCTTGTCTTGGATCTCCAATAATCAGCTCTACTGGATGATCTCTAAGATGCCTGTGGGCTGGAGGCATCCTCACTTCAGGTTGAACCACTTCAGCATCTGCATCATGCTGTATTCCTTGGATTTCTTCAGCAATTGGCACATGTAGTTCTCCCCCTGGACAGCAGCTACTCTCCTCTACTTGCTGTCTTGCAGCAGGCACCTCTTCTATAGTAAGCTTGTCCATTGTCTTTGTCAAACCTGTGGGGCTGCATACATTGCTAGACAACTCATTATTAATAAGTTTTGTCTCATCAAAAACTACATGCACTGATTCTTCTACAACTTGTGAAGTCAAGTTGTAGACTCTATAAGCCTTACTATTATTATTGTACCCAACAAAAATTCCCTCTTGGGACTTGGCAGCAAACTTAGTTAAGTAAGACTTCCCATTGTTAAGTATGAAGCATTTGCAACCAAAGATCCTGAAGTAGGATAGGTTTGGTTTCCTGCCTTTCACAACTTCATAGGGGGTCTTGTTTAGCCCTTTAGTGATATTAGCCTTATTTATAACATGGCATGCAGTGTTAACTGCTTCAGCCCAAAAATACTCTGGCAGTGATGTATCACTTAGTAGGGTTCTACCAGCCTCTATCAAGGTCCTATTTTTCCTTTCAGCAATGCCATTTTGCTGAGGTGTTCTAGGTGAAGAGAATTCTTGAAATATCCCAAAGTCTTCACATAGTTTTGTCATGCTTTCAGATTGAAACTCAGTACCATGGTCACTTCTAATTTTGACCACAGCACTATTTAGTTCATTCTGAATTTGCTTGACAAAGCTGTAGAAGACACTAGGTGTTTCAGATTTTTGTCTTAAGAAGAACACCCAGGAAAACCTTGAGTAGTCATCTACAACTACAAGGGTATAGACCTTTCTACCTAAGTTGTGAACTGGCATTGGACCAAAGAGATCCAAATGCAAGAGGTACAAACACCTCACAACATCTTTGTTTTCTATGCTTTTAAAGGTGAATTTAGTCTGCTTGCCCTTCTGACAAGCTGAGCAAATGCCATCTTTAACTCACTTAACTTGAGGACCATTCCTCACTAACTCTTTGCTAAAGAGTTTGCTAATAGTCTTGTAGTTAAGATGGGCTAGCCTCTTGTGCCATTTGACACAATGAGAGACTGTCTCATCAGCTACAAGACAAACTGGAGAACCATTGTTCTCAATCATAATGTCTAGACAGTAGACATTCCTCTTCCTATAACCAGTCAAAATGATCTCTTGATCACTTGACCTCTTGATATGACAACCATTTTTAACAAATGAGATGTCATACCCTACATCACTTAACTGACTTATACTTATTAGGTTGTGTTTCAACCCTTTAACATAAGCCACTTGAGTAATGGTAACTAAGTTTGAAGAAATGTTACCAAACCCTTTGATGATTCCTTTTTCAGAACCACCAAATGTCACTTTAGGACCATTTTTGATTGGAATGTAGTCCTTCAGTAGTCCCCTAGTTCCAGTCATATGTCTGGAACATCCAATGTCCAAGTACCATGTAGAGGTTTGGCCACTTGGACTTACCTACAAAACAAATTAATGAACCTTAGAACCCAAAGTATTCTTGGGTCCTTGGTGATTGTTAGTTTGCAATTTGACAAACCTACCTACTGGCTTTCCAACAGGTAGTTTGGAACTCACTTTGGCACTCACATTGTGCCAACAGTCCACTGCAAAATGGCCAACTTTGCCACAGCACCAACATTCATATTTATTGTACCTTTGCTTAGGTACTGCCTTGGCTGTCTTGACTACAACAGGCTTGTTGAATGTTGGGGCTTTGCCCTTGGACTTATACTTGGACTGCTCAGTCCCTGCAGGTCTAATAAAGCCCAGTCCAGCTTTACCCTTGTGATGAACAAATTCATCAATTATGGGTAACACTGACTTAGGTTTAGAAAACCTAGCAACCAAGTCCTCCTTCTGAAGATTATTCTCCAGACACTTAATTTGATCATTCTTAAAAGTGATAGTTCCCATCTGAATCACAGTAATGTGTTTCAGCCTGGCTACCTCATTTAGTTTTTGATCAAATTGCTTCTCAAAATCTGTTGCAGCAGCTTTTAGATCAGCAATTTCCTTTGCCTGGCTTTTGGCTAGGGTCTTGCTTTTCTTGTAGGCTTGCAACAGTACCTTATATTCATCTATAAGCTGATGAATATCTTCCTCAGACTCAGATAAATTCTCATCACTTGATGAAGAAGAATCTGAATCTGAACTAGAACAAGAAACTGAACTTGAACATGAACCTTGTACCTGACTGGGTCCTGGCTGCTCCAGGATTTTGGCATTGTCTGTCAAAGCCATTAGCCCTTGGCAATGACTGTCTTCTTGTTCATAAATTGACTCCAAGATTTGCATGAATTCTTCCTCTTCTTCTTCAGCAAACAGCCCTATGTAGGCTTCAGCCTCAGACTCAGTTTCTGAAGAAGAGATATCTGATAGAGTCTTCTCCTTCTTAGCAACAAAAGACTTTTCTTTCTTCCCTTTGAAGTGAGTCTTTTTCCTGTCACCAGATTCCTTTCTCTTCTCTGGACAATCTGCAATAACATGGCCCTGTCTATTGCAGTAATAGCAAACAATCTTTGAACCAGTTGCCTTGCCTGATTTTGTCATTTTCTTGTCATTCTTTGAAGACCTCTTTTTCTGATAAGAGTCTTCCTTTCCTTGTGATGTAGAAGGCCTTGACCTCCACTGTTTCTTTTTCAAAAACTTCTGAAAGTGTCTAGTGAAAGCAGCAAAGTCTTCATCACTTTCACTGCTCTTAGACTTTGTGCTGACAGACTCATCAGACTCTGATTCAACTACCTCTGGAGGAGGAGTTGAAGACTTATTCCTGCACTTTCTGGGAACTTCTGTCTTGAAAGCAACAGTTATTTCTTTGTGCTCAGTCCTTGTTGATTTCTCCTCCTCTTTTCTCACTATTAACTGCATTGCATAAGACAATAGCTTGCCAAATAGTGTGGGAGGAGGAATTTCCCCTAACTTAGCCATTTCTCTTATGACACAGATCTTGGTGTCCCAATCTTTGGTTAGGGACCTTAAGAACTTGTCATTTAGTTCATAGTTAGTGAACTCTCTTCCATAAGACATGAGTTCATTAACTATTCTGTAAAATTTCTTATAGCACTCAGTGATGCTATCACCCTTTCCTTGTCTTAAGCTTTCATACTCCTGATTTAGCAAGGACTTCTTATCTTGCCTAACTTCTTCAGATCTTCCATATAGACAATGAGAGTATCCCACATCTCTTTTGCTGTCTTACAGTGAATTAAGTTCTGAAAAGTGGCATCATCAATGGCACTCACTATTATGTTTTGTGCCCTCTTGTCCATGGTGGCCAAGACAATTTCATCCTTAGTCATCTCAGAGAAATCCTTTGGAGTTCTCTGATTTGCATCCAAACTGAAATCTTCATTGGCACATAAGGCCCTTCCTTTACTGTGATGTAGATTCTAGGGTCAGAGGCTTCCATAAATAGCCTTACCCTTTCTTTCCAGATCCCAAAGATCTCCTTCCTGCATATGGGTAATTTCATGGAACCCAATTCCTTGTGATTCTCATAGGAACCCATATTTCTTGATTTTCTTGAATTTCTTGAATCTGTGTTTTCCCTTACACTGAATCTGCCAAACAGGATCTCCTCAGACTATTAGTCCTTGTTTTGAGGAACCTCCCTCTGATACCACTTGAAAGATATGGTACCTAAACACCTAGAGGGGGGGGGGGTGAATAGGTGACCTAATCCTTTTCTAACTTTATTGGCAGCAATCAGTTATATCACAGCAAACTAACTAGTTTATCACAGCAAAACACAGCATACACAGCAACAGTTTCAGCACAGTACAACACACAGTGAGTTATAGTGGTTCCCCAAGATATGGGTACATCCACTTTCCCCTTCGCCTATCTAGCAGTGTACTAGATTCGGCCAAACTCCTGCACTGTCTCAGAACCCAAATTGGTTCCTACACCTCAGGCCAAAGCCTTACAACTCAGCTTTATCCCAAAGCCTACACTCAGCCAATCAAGGCCTACACTCAGCCAATCCAAGGCCTACACTCAGCCAACAAGGCCTACACTCAGAGATCTCAATCTCCTACACTCAGGCTAACAAGCCCTACCCTCAGCCTTTATAAATATAGGCTTACAATCACTCAGATCCAATGGATCCTACAAGTTAAAAATATAATACAAATAATAACTCTACAACTCAGAATTAAAGGAGGGGAGTTGAGAGATTCTTGATGAGTTCTTGGAGGAACTCAGCTGGATTCACCCTGACTTAGCTTTCTTCAAAGCTTCTTGAGTAGAAACTGAATAAGGCTGAATCCTCTGTAGTTGTTCCTTGACCTCTGCCACTTAAGATCCAGACTGAATCTGAATCCTTCTTCTCAGCCTAGTTCCAAAGGCTGATTTCTTAGATGGAGCCCTCTCTCTCCAACTTCTTAGATCTGCACTTGGACTGCAAGATCTTCTTGTATTGATACTCTGCGTACCACTTTTCTGATTACTTGAATAATCTGTACCACTTGTTAATCACTTGATCAACTCTTTCAACAACAGTTTCTGTAAACTGTGGGTGCCTATTTATAGGCCTTCTTCATGGTAACCGGCTGGTCCGGTTCATAACTGACTTCTGACATCTCTGACAGTTGCTGTAGACCGGCTGGAACGGCAGCTGTCATGTCATCCAGTCACTTCTTGAAAATCTCTAACAGTCAGTAAGTGTCGAGACTTTCTGTCTTAAAGTGTCGACACTTATAGACCAAGTGTCGACACATGTTGTGTAAGTGTCGACACAAGTCTACAAGGTGTCGACATAACTCCTTGTATGTCTCGACACAGATTCTTCTTCATGTGTCGACACTGAAATTGAGTGTCGACACAAGTACTTGTTCTTCTAGCTTTTGCTGAATTCTTCTATGTGTCGACACATCTCCTTTGTGTCGACATATCTTCTTGTGTTGAATCTGTCAAGTGTCGACACTGCATCTTGGTGTCGACACATAGTCTTCTATGTTGAATCTTGCTGAGTGTTGACACAGCTCCTTGTGTCGACACACCTTCTTGTTGTTGAGACTTCAGCTGAGTGTCGACACATTCCTATAGTGTCGACACTTGTACTTAGAATAATTTGTTGTTCTTTCTGTTCTTTACTAAGTGTCGACACATCTCCATGTGTCGACACTTTCTTCCAGTGTTGAGTCTTCAGCTGTGTGTCGACACATTGTTCTGGGTGTCGACACATACTTCAAATGTTGACTCTTCTGTTGAGTGTCGACACATTGTGTTGAGTGTCGACACATGCTTCAAGTGCTGACTCTTCTGCATAGTGTCGACACATTGTGTTGAGTGTCGACACTTGTACTTAGACTTGGCAGACTTTTGCTGAGTGTCGACACAGTTCCAAGTGTCGACACTTTCTGATGTAGACACAGCTTCACTGGGTGTCGACACACCTCCTTGTGCCGACACTTTCTGTCTGCACTTTTCTTCACTGAGTGTCGACACAGCTCCAAGTGTCGACACTTTCTGTCTGGTGTCGACTCTGCATCCCAGGTGTCGACACAATGACTCCAAGTGTCGACACTGCTTGTCTGGATGTCGACACAAGTCTTCTCAAGTGTCGACACTTTCCCTCTGGGTGTCGACACATGGACTTAGAAACTTTTTGCTTCAGTGCAGTACTTTCTTAACCTGCACAAGTAACTCAAACATACATTAAATACATTATGATGTATATCATTGAGTTGGGTGAGGCTTCTTCAAATCAGGTACATTTGACCAATGTACCCAACAGTCTGGTGGATATGGCCAGAATTAGTACGCAGATACTCTAGGTTGTGTTCTTCTAGGGGCGTACGGGAGGGCTAGGCCTGGTAGTGTGGATACCATCGTAGGAGTGTGGGGCCCGACCCACTGTCTCCATTTGCCACTACGGAGGTTCCTGGGAGTGAAGCTAGCTGCCAAAATAGGGGGAACTAAAGGTCTGTGTGCATAGATTCGTGTGCGTGTGTTGCACTTACATGAATTATGGCATAGCATACTTGCATACAACTGACACCCCAACGTATAAATTGGTATGAGACTTTTTATACGATGGGAGGATTACAGAATACCCCTTAACTTATATGTTTGTATGAGCATTCATATAAGTTAAGGTTACTTACTTCTTACCTTGTCTTTCTTACATACGCTGCTTACACTACTTGCTTACTCTACTTGCTTACCTTACTGCATACTGTTATAGAACTGCTAGACTAGTTCCACTGTCACCTGCCACTTTGTACTCTCCACCTTTGTAGCTTCTCTTTCCTCCTCCCCGCTCGGTGGCTAGGAGTCTTGGGGGGAGGGGTAGGGGATGATATGGCTTAGTCTTTATGACTAATGGTTTTCGGACCACAACATTACAGGGGATTCGGATGGGAGACAGGGACCAGCAGCATAGGGACCAGCACCAGCGGAGTACGATGCGCATGGAGGTGGGCCAGTCTAGTACCGGAGTGCCAACGACCAGCTCCATGAGTGATAGTATTTTTATAGCTTCCGAGAGAGATTATAGTGAGGATCTGATGTACCGGGATTAAGCCCGTTTATATTTTCATTTTGTTACCTTGCGGTACACTCTATTTTCTACTTATGGACTTGTTGTGATTTTATCTTATTATATATGACATTTGTGGACTCAGCTATTTCATTCCTAAATACTGCTCTCTTTGTGATGATCGAAAAGGCCGGTAGAATCGGTGTTTTGTAGTGGCGGCTTTCCCGAGAGTCGGGGCCACTGCAAAACGGCGGTTCTGGGCATAAGACCCCGTGGTTTTAAAAAGAAAAAAAATGGGGTCTTACACGTGCAAACTCTACCGGATTGGGTTCCCCACCCAATAGCGGGGTTCTTAGCGTAATGCGGGCATTAAGATGAATCCTTTGTCGGACGAGAGCCCGATCGAATATTCTTAGCGTTCCGGTGAGCGATATCCTTAAAGCTAGGTGAGCTCATTCTAGTATAACCACTACGACCAAGTCTCTACCTTAATTGATTTGAAATTTAGGATCTCTTTTTATTAAAAGTTTATTTTAGTTCAAATTTTATTCGATGCGGTTGCGCTAAGCTTTTCATCGGCTCCATCTTTATTGCTTTTTCTTTTATGCTTTCTGTTTTCTGACATTTTTATTATATATAAAATACCCGACGAGTAATTATCAGTAAAATAATAGTACCCTCCAGGGAAGAGTAGAAATAATTGAACCGACCCCGAGAATAATACAACCTCGATATTCCACACCGGAATATCCTGTACTACACCCGTTAGGTGCACTTGCCTTCTTTCGTTAAAACTCGATCTCATCTTTTTATATCCAAATTAATAATTCCGCGCGCCCCGTTTTCTAAATAAAACCAAATCCGCCTTTTTCATAAAATAAACCGCCCAGGGCGTCGCGGGAATTCTCACCAATTTTTGGAGTTTTAGCCGCATCAAGTTTTCGGACCCGATGTGAAAATATCAACCAAGTTTTTGGCGCTGTTGTCGGGCATTTTTCGTGTCGTTATTTTAAACCCTGAAAATCTATTAATTTAACTATATCTATATATATAACAAAAATTTAAAATGGCCAACAAAATAATAATAATAATAATAATAATAATAATAAAATTACCAAAAAACTATAAAAAAAAACTTGCAAAACCTATAAAACAACACAAATTTAACAGATAAAAATAACTAATTTTTTTTTATTTTTATGAAAAAGAACTCAAACACTACAAATAAAAAACAAAAAAAACAAAAACCTAAAAATCTAAAACTAAAAAACTCTAAAAAATCTAAAAAAAACTAACAGCAAAAAAACTCTTAAAAAACCTAAAAAACAAAAAAACCCCCAAAAAATCTAAAAACAAAACAAAACCTACCTAAATAAAACAACTAAAAACAATAATAAAAAAACCTACTTAAAAAAACAAACACCAAAAAAATATAATAATTTGATTTTAACAATGTATATATTTTGTTTAACTTATTTTAAGTTGTTTTGTTTAAATTCGTCGGACTTCACACTTTTGTGCGCGCTAATGGATCACATTTTTATCACACTCATATAGCTAAGATGTTAGCTAACCGAGTCACACAAACACTTGCCGCCTACCACCCACAAACTTTTTGCCGAATTTCTCTTTTTCGCCTTTTTGTTATTTTTTTGCCTCTTACTTGTTTTTCTAAATACTGCAGGGTTCCATATGGGGCTCCTCGAACTCGTCTAAGAGAAGCTTCTACCCTCTCTTTTAATTTTTGTGTATATTTTATTTTGTAAATTATTCGTTCCACATACTTAGATAGCAACATTGGGGACAATGTTGGGTTTAAGTATGAGGGTGTTTTCCTCTTCTGTATTTTTATATTCTGTACTTAGCAAAAAATACAAAAAAATGCGAAAAATTAAAATCTCAAAAAAATTTCATTGTTTTTTATAATAATAAAAAAAACTTCAAAAAAATTCATAAAACCACAAAATTCAAAAAAATTATAAAACAAAAAGTTCAAAAAAATTTCATACAATAAAAATTCAAAAAAAATATTCTTTTACTTTGTAAATATTTTTTGAAAAAAAATAATCTTTCTCTCCCCCCCCCCATCTTCTTATTTGTAAAAGCCCGCTTTCTAGCAAGCCCGCGGCGTTCGACTCATCGAAACAATTACTGAAAAAAGAGTTTGTTCGCAGGCAATCGAGTTTTTTACTTTGTACTTTTTTTTGTAAAAATCTTTCTTTCCCCAATATCGTCTTTGTAAATAACACTTTTTTTCCCTCTTTCTTGTAAATAACTTATCAAAATACACTAAAAATCAAAAACATTTAGAAAAACCAAAAATCCTAAAAAACAATAACTCTAAAAATCCTAAAAAGATAAAATCAAAAAAATCAAAAAAAAGAGAAAAATTTAAAAATTCAAAAAAGATAATAAATCAAAAAAATGATGAAAACTCTAAAATCCAAAAAAAAATTTAAAATTATGTAACAAAATAAAATCAAATATATCATATCTTAACCCTTATTGCTTTCCAAAAATCTAGTTTCGAGTTAATTAATATGCGAATTTTACTCATTCTTTGTTTAATATTCGTTTATTAATTAAAGCTTGATAGATTTAAGTATCTAGGGTTAAGTTTTAAAGAATTTTTTTATGTCTTTTCCTTATAATAGAGAACTTATTTTTCACCACCACTTCTAATTTTTATAAATAGAAGCTCGTGTTTTTTGTTAGAAAATAACAACCATGGATTTCAATTATTTCTACTGCATGCTTTTAAAAAAATAGGAACGTTCATTTTAAAAAGGTTGCTCTCAAAACTATTTTATTAAAATTTAGTTTTCTTTTTGAAAAAATAAACCCACGTCCACTTTTTCATGTCTTACTTGTCATGCTTACCACTATTTTATCCCTTAAAAAGATCATATGTCAATGAGAATAAAATTTCGTTCCGTAAATATAGACACCCAATATTTAAAAAAGATTATATGTTACGGAGTAAGAGAATAAAATTCATTACTCATATACATATACATTGGGCTATTTATTATTTATGAAGAAAAAAAATGTTATATGTTAGGAAAATAAGATTTCATTTTCCTAATTATTCAAAAAAAAAATATGTAGAGGTTCTAGCGAAAAAATATACCCTCGCCTCTAAAATATCCAAGTCCTTTTCATAAACAACCAAACCACTTATCCTATTTCAATGATTCTAGAAATAATTTAAATTTTTTTGAGAGCATAATTTTTAAATTGCATTATTTTCTTTTAATTTCTTTTAAGCTAAAATTTTTTATATAATTTCAATCCATCTTTGTTAAACTAATAAAAATAAATTTTTGTTTTTTATTTTATTTTATCTAGAAGTCTTTTTTGAAACTCTTCCTCTATTTATAACATTTTCATAATTTATGATTTAACTCTTATACCCCGGATATTCATTTTGATCTTTCTTTTAATTAATTCAAGCGGTAGCAAAACTTAAGATTGCTTTAATTCCTTATAAGTTCATCTCCAACTTTTGCTCTAGAATAACAAAAGCTTAAGTATGAGGGTATTTGATAAGTTGTAAATATAAACATTTTTATGTACATTAATTAAGTCGTTTTCATTTCT
The DNA here is from genome assembly GCA_039583875.1 of Platanthera guangdongensis. Taxonomy (NCBI): domain Eukaryota; kingdom Viridiplantae; phylum Streptophyta; class Magnoliopsida; order Asparagales; family Orchidaceae; genus Platanthera; species Platanthera guangdongensis. Next base: position 10,837,847 of record CM077160.1, on the reverse strand, counting down.
TTTTGTTATTTTTGTTTAATTTTCTTTAATAAATTGTTTCTTTTTTTGTAAAATTTATTCTAACTTAGCTTTATTTTTGTTTCCTGAATTTTTTAGGAAATTGTCAAATTTTGCATGGGTCACGCTCGTGTAGTGGTGGTCACGCCCGTGACCAGGGCGTGATAGTTCAAATCCCGTGAAATCAGCAATTTTTGATGAAAAAAAGCTTGACATGCCCAGGGTCACGCCCGTGTCATTTGACACGCCCCGTGACCATGGCCGTGACACTCAAGCTCGACAAAACCGCGCTCGACATTTTTCGCTCGACGATTGTCCACCGATCCAACATGCTCGTGTCCAATGTTCTGATACGACCGTGTCTTTCCCGATCGACGATCAAAGCTTCCAGCTCGACGAAACCGCGTTCAACGTTCGTCGACCCGACCCGACACGCCCATGTCAGGATGCCACACGGGTGTGTACTCCTCCACCTGGCCGACAAGACCGCGCGACGACTTTTCGACGCGACACGTGCCCAGATCCACCTCCCCGACACGCCCACAGTCACGCCCGTGACCTGGGGCGTGACCGCCACGTGACCGACACGTGTCCAGCCCGATGTAAACTAAGTCGTCACCTCGCCGGATCGAATCGATGCATAGTGTTGACACGCCCCCTGACATGTCCGTGTCAGAGGGCATGTTCTATGAAATGTTTCCTTATAAATACCCCTGTGTTGTATGTATTCCTGTTCCACTTTTTTGGGCCATTTTGTATAAGGGAAATGCGGCTTAGATGATTCCAAGGCTTATGTAAGGGATTTTCTCCCCCTCTCCTTTTTGGTTTTAGCTGTGTAATCTCCTTTTTAGATTAATAAAATTTGTAGTTTTTCTCCCTTTCTATGGATTTGAACTTCATCTATGTGCCTTCTCTTTATGCAATCTTATCTTTTCTTTTGTCTTTCTTGTTTTAAGTTTCTATGTGTGTGTGCGTGTATGAGAATAACTTGTTCTTTTTATGTTTTCAATTTCGTTTTTTGCTTAGTTTAGCTTTAGATTTTCTTCTATAGATTTTTAGTCATCCTTATAAACCCGTAAAACCGTTTTCAAAGTGGTTTTCATTTTATTTAACTTAGCTTTTCTTTTTTTTAGGTTGTAAAACTTTTTTGTTATTTTTATTTTATTTCCACTTTTTACGTGCTTTTACGGAGTTATAAGAATGAAAATATAGACGTTTTAATTTTTCGTGCACTTTCATTTTGTTTTAAACTTTTACCCGTTTAATTTTTTTGTCTTCTTTTTACGCATTTCTACCGCATTCTAGCAGTAGAAATGCATTGTTTTTAATTTTTCGAGCACTTAGCTTTTGCGTTTATTTGCAAATCCATTTGCTCGTTTAATTTTTATTCCAACTTTTTATGTATTTCTACCGTATTCTAGCGGTATAAATGCAGTTGTTTTAATTTTTGATTAACTTAGTTTTTATCCATTTCTGTACGTGTGCGCATCTAATTCCGCCTACTCGTTAAAAGTTAAATGGTGCAGTGTTTTATTTCCTTTCCAGTAGATTGTGTGAGTTTTTACATTCTGTCATGTGCGTGTGTTTTACTTTATGTCGAGAGTGTGTGTGCGTGAGTTTTACTTTCTGTAGAGTGTGTGCGTGCATTGTTGTTGGGTACATTGGAATATGTATACCAGATTTGGAGAAGCCTCACCTAACTCAGTGATATTCATCAAGGTGTATTTGATGTGGTGTTGACTTTCCATGTGCAGGTTAAGGAAATGAAAGAAAATGTTCTAAGTACAAGTGTCGACACTTGAAAAGCATTTTGTCGACACATGGGAAAGGCTGTGTCGACACCAGGAGCTAGTTTGTGTCGACACACAGAACTTGTGTCGACACACAGAGATTCTGTCGACAAAGACTGTGTCGACACCAGGAGCTAGTTTGTGTCGACACACAGAACTTGTGTCGACACACAGAACTTGTGTCAACACACAGAACTTGTGTCGACACACAGAGATTCTGTCGATAACAAATGTGTCGACACACAGGACTTGTGTCGACGCATAGAAACCTCAGTCGATAACAATTGTGTCGACACATAGAAAGCTCAGTAAACAACAACTATGTCGACACACAGGACTTGTGTCGACACACACCAGAATTTTTTTTGAAGTCAACTATGTCAAGACAAGAAGTGATTGTGTCGACACACAGGACTTGTGTCGACACATTCTGTAGAAGCTATGTCAAGATGATAGAGAAGTGTTGTGTCGACATTATGCAAGCTGTGTCGACATCACCAAGGATTGTGTCGACACATGAACTATTTGTGTCGACACATTTGAAGAATTGTCCCGACACTTTGCTGCTAACTGAAAGTATAATGAAGTTTCTAGAGACTTGACAGCTGTCATAACGGACAATGCTGTTGTATTTGTCAGAGCTGTCAGAAGGCCGTTTGGAACCGGATCAGACGGTAACCTCGAATGGAGCCTATATAAAGACATGTTCTATCATCAGATAGATGTGATGCTAAGAAGAGAAGCCAAAAACAACAAGGAGAGAAGTCTTCATCCAGAAATCGACAATTCATCTAGAGAGGGCAGATCCTGAACAGTCTGCAAGAAGAAATCAGAACCATATCTGATTAGAAGAAGCTGGATTGAGGATCATCTCCAACTTCAAGAAGATCAACCTTACTTTGTTCAGATTCAAGAAGCTTTGAAGAAGCTACGAACATGTTGATTCTAGAGTAGTCAAATCTATCAAGAACTGATCAAGAAGTCTTCACCCTTTCTCTCTTTATCTGGGTGAAGAAATTATCCTTTGTATCATCAAATTTTCCTGTAGGATCTTTTATAGATCTGAGTTATAAGCCTAAACTTATAAAGGCTGAGGTAGGGCTGAGTGCCTGAGGTAGGAGATTAAGTTCTCTGAGTTGTAGGCATGGGAAAAGGCTGAGGTAGGGCTTGAGTGCCTGAGTTGTAGGCCTTGTGGAAGAGGCTGAGGTAGGGCTTAATTGCCTGAGTTGTAGGAGTGTGGACTCACTCTAAGGTAGGACTCTTTGAGAGAATCTGAGCTGTAGGACTTGCTGCTGAGTTGTAGGAACCATTCAGGGTTCTGAGTTGTAAGATCTGAAGATCTGAGAAGGAAGAAGGAAGTTAGGCCGAATCTAGTACACTGCTAGATAGGCGAATGAGGAAAGTAGATGTACCCATCACATAGGGAACAACTATAAAACTGTGTGTCTTCTGTGTTGCTGTGTGGTTTAATCTCTGTTGTGAACTGTGTTGTGTTAATTGCTGAATATTTTATGATCTAATAGTAAAAAGTGTTGAAGTTGGAGACCGGGCGGTCTGTCTTGGCGGGTTGGAGACCGCGCGGTCTGGCGGTTTGACTCTGCGACTTGTAAACCGGGCGGTCTAGCAATCTTCACAGGCGACCTCTCTGCATCTCTTATTGTAAGCCGTGCGGTTAGTCCTTCTATCTAACCGCGCGGCCTGTGCGGTTTACTTTGTACAGTCCGCTTAGCTTGTAAATTTTAGTCCCACATCTCTTATTTGTATTCTCTCTTCTCTCCTCCATTCTATATAAGGGAGGGCATACCTTTGTAATAGTTATCTTTTTTGGATAATAAAATTTCGATTATTCAAAAGTTTATTCGGCTTGTTCTCTTCTTTTCGCTTCCTTTCTCTACTTTCTAACATGGTATCAGAGGACACGGTCTTTTCCTTCTGATTCTGTGCGCTCTCTGTTGTTCGCGACTTGTCTTCCGCGTTCTGCGGCTTGTTCGCGGCTTGCCTTCTCCTCTGTCCGCGCGGCTTGTTTCTATCCGCGCGGCTTGTTTCTGTCCGCTGCCTGTTTGCGCGGCTTGCTCTTCTTGTTTCTCTTCTCCTCCTGCTCTTTGTCGCAGCGACCTATTTCCGTGTCGCCGCGCTCCTTGCTCTTTCCTGCCGCTCCGACTTCCTAGTCGCTGCGGTCTGTCTCTGTCCGCGTGTGTTGTCTCTGCACTCGCGGTTTGCTGCTGTGATCTGCCTGACCGTGCGGGTTGTTCCTTTCTTACCCGCATCTTGGTCGCGGTCACCTGCTCTTCTCCTCTCTTCTGTTCGCTCGGCCTTTTCAGTCCGCGCGACCTCTTCCCCGCTGTGCCCTTGACCGCATTCTCGCAACTGCTGTGATCTGCCTGACCGTGCGGGTTGTCCCTTTCTTACCCACATCTTGGTCGCGGTCACCTGCTCTTCTCCTCTCTTCTGTTCGCTCGGCCCTTTGCAGTTCGCGCGACTTCTTCCCCGCTGTGCCTTGATCTGAATCCTAGCCGCTCGTGTTCACGCGGCTTCTTCCCTTTTGTTCCTGCCGCGGTTTCACGCGGATTCTTCCTTGTTTGAGCGGCCTCTCCGCCTCTTCGCTCTTAGCCGCTTCTCTTGTTAGTCGCCGCGACCTCCTGGTTTAGTCGCGCGGCTTGTGCTCTGCACCTTGGTCGTGGCACTTCGTGCCGCTGGTGTGCTGTCACCGAGACCGCTGCAGTTTCTTCTTCCTCCCTTCATGGCTTTCGCCTCGGTTGTCACGTCTTCTGGTCGTGCACACGTTGTTACTCAGGGCAAATGGCTGATCGACACTGGTGCTACGAATCATATGACCGGCCATCTCCCGTGTTTCTCTCTCCTAGAAAAACATGCTCGCTTGCCCCCAGTTACTCTCGCTGACGGCTCTTCATCATTAGTTCATGGCACAGGGATAGTTCATGTCACCCCGTCTCTTCACTTGGCGGATACTCTATATGTGCCCCAGTTCCCGTGCAACTTATTATCTGTTACATCTCTTTGCAAGCAATTACAGTGTTCCGTCACATTTACTTCTACTTCTTGCTCTTTTCAGGATCCGGACTCCCAACGGACGATTGATACTGGGACTGAGAGTGGCGGCTTATACTTCTTAGACAACATTTCTGCTTTTTCCACCTTCTCCTCCACCTCCACAGATCTTCTCCAATGGCATCTCCGCCTTGGTCATGCTCCTCCCCATCTTCTTCGTCAACTTCTGCCCCACCTTCCTCCTCAAAGTCCTCCGCTCAACTGTGAGGCCTGTCAGCTTGGCAAGCATCACCGCTCCTCCTTCCCTCCAAAGCACGTTCGTAGCTCTACCCGTCCGTTTGATCTTATCCACTCCGACATCTGGGGTCCTTCTCCTACTCTTACCATTGGTCGGGGTAGTTCCTATTTTGTCACGTTCATTGATGATTTCTCTCGCTGTACGTGGGTGTATCTGTTAAAAGATCGCTCCGAATTATTCTCTGTATGGACATCCTTCTATCTCATGATCAAAACTCAGTTTGATGTTTCTATCAAAGTTTTTCGGTCTGATAATGCCGCAGAATATCTCAGTCGTGACTTCTCTACATTCTGCATGCAAAATGGGATTCTTCATCAAACTAGTTGTGTCTATTCTTCACAACAAAATGGTGTAGCCGAACGCAAAAACCGACACCTGCTCGATGTCGCTCGCACCTTGATGACCCAGATGCATGTTCCTCGCTCCTATTGGGGCTATGCTATTCTCCTTGCCTGCTACCTCATCAATCGCATTCCCTCCACCGTTCTCCATGGCCAAACCCCGTTCTCCATTTTGTATCCGGGCAAGGAGCCGTTTCATCTCCCTCTCCAAATCTTTGGATGCACTGCCTTTGTGCATGCCCCTTCTGCCACCCGTGATAAGCTCTCCCCTCGCTCCACCAAATGTGTCTTTCTGGGGTATTCCACCACTCAGAAAGACTACTGTTGCTTTGATCCCGTCCTTCGTAAGCAGTTCGTCTCTGCTGACGTCACCTTCTTCGAGAATACCTCCTACTTCTCGGATGCCTCTTCTCCTCTTCTCCCAGCTTCTGATTCTCCTGCCGTTCCCTTCGTTCCCTCGTCTCCTCCTACACTCTCCACCACTACACCGTCTCCACCCCCTCCTCTTCCTCCACCTCTCTCTCTCCCTTCCCCACCACCCTCTCCCTCCTCTCCGCTGCCGTCGCTCTCTTCTCCCGGGCCAGCTTTCTCTACCACGGATGCTCCGGATGCCGCGGGCCCGGCTGACCTGGATCTTCCTATAGCTCTTCGCAAAGGGGTGCGGACGTGCACCTTACACCCCCTTGCTGCTGTTGTTTCCTATGATCGTCTTACTCCTTCTCGCAGGGCCTTTGCACTGGCTATCTCTGCCACTGCCACACCCCGCTCCTATCAGGAGGCCCTTGCTATTCCTCACTGGAAGATGGCCATGGATGAGGAAATGGCGACCCTTACAGAGCGGGGTACCTGGACTCTTGTTCCTCCTCCCTTTGGCACTGATGTTGTTGGCTGTCGCTGGGTCTTTGTGGTCAAATTTAGCCCAGACGGCACTGTGGATCGGTATAAGGCTCGCCTTGTGGCTAAGGGCTTTACTCAGACCTATGGGGTTGATTACTTTGACACCTTCTCCCCTGTGGCTCGTCTCAGCACAATCCGGGTTCTTCTCTCTGTGGCCGTCAATCGGGATTGGCCAATTTCTCAGCTGGACGTCAAGAATGCCTTCCTTTATGGTGATCTTCACGAGGCCGTTTACATGGAGCAACCTCCTGGGTATGTTGCTCAGGGGGAGACACGAGTATGCCGGCTGCAGAAGGCAATTTATGGCCTCAAGCAGAGTCCTCGAGCTTGGTTTGACAAGTTCAGCGGTATTGTGGCGGCTGTTGGTTTTGTGCGAAGCTCTGCTGATCACTCTCTCTTTATTCGCAAAACTCCTTCTGGGCTGGTTGTTCTTGCTGTATACGTCGATGATATTCTTCTCACTGGCGATGACCAGGAAGGGGTAGCCCTGACAAAGCAACATCTTCGCCAACATCTGATCACTAAAGATATGGGCTCTCCAAAGTACTTTCTGGGGATCGAACTCTCTCGGAAGCCCGACTCCTTAGTTCTCTCTCAGCGTAAGTATGCCCTTGATCTTTTAAAAGAGGCAGGATTGACTGGAGCTAAACCTGCCCGATGTCCCATGGCTATTGGGGAGGACAAAACCTGGACAGATGATTCGCCTCTTCTTTCAGATAGTTCGCGGTACAGGCGTCTGGTTGGTAAGCTCATATATCTCACAGTGACCAGACCCGACATTTCTTATGCTGTGGGCAAGGTGAGTCAATTCATGCAAGCGCCCAGGGATTGTCATCTTCAGTCCGCCTTGCGGATCTTGGAATATGTCAAAGTAGCGCCTGGGAAAGGATTACTGTTTCAGAAGAATGGTCATCTGAGGATTGAAGCCTACTCAGATGCAAGTTATGCTGATGACAAAGGGGATCGCAAGTCTACCTCAGGTTTTTGCACCTTTGTTGGGGAAATCTGGTGAGCTGGAAGAGTAAAAAGCAGTCTGTTGTCTCCAGGTCCAGTGCAGAAGCTGAGTATCGCAGTATGGCGTCAACCACTTGTGAGTTGAAATGGTTGCGGGCTCTCATGCTAGATTTAGGAGAGGTGTACAACCATCCTCTACCTATGTTCTGTGATAACAAGGCCGCCATATACATCTCCAAAAATCCAGTATTCCATGAAAGAACAAAGCACATTGAGGTTGACTGCCATTTCATTCGTGAAGAGATTTTAAAAGAACAGATTTGCACTCCGTTTATCACATCTGATAAAGAGCTAGCTGACATCTTCACCAAGCCAGTCTCCGCCTCGTTTCTGCATGTTTGCGACAAGCTGGGCATGATTGATATATATGCTCCAGCTTGAGGGGGAGTGTTGAAGTTGGAGACCGGGCGGTCTGTCTTGGCGGGTTGGAGACCGCGCGGTCTGGCGGTTTGACTCGGCGACTTGTAAACCGGGCGGTCTAGCAATCTTCACAGGCGACCTCTCTGCATCTCTTATTGTAAGCCGTGCGGTTAGTCCTTCTGTCTAACCGCGCGGCCTGTGCGGTTTACTTTGTACAGTCCGCTTAGCTTGTAAATTTTATTCCCACATCTCTTATTTGTATTCTCTCTTCTCTCCTCCATTCTATATAAGGGAGGGCATACCTTTGTAGTAGTTATCTTTTTTGGATAATAAAATTTCGATTATTCAAAAGTTTATTCGGCTTGTTCTCTTCTTTTCGCTTCCTTTCTCTACTTTCTAACAAAAAGATTATCTGCCTTAAGAAAAAAAGAATTGAACCTATTCACCCCTCCCTCTAGCTGTTTAGAACATCATGAAACCAATTCTTCCAAGTGGTATTAGAGGGAGGTTACTCAAGAAAAGACTTAATAGTCTGAGTTGATCTGTAAGGCAATTAACATTTAGACAAAATGGGTTCAGGAGAAAATTACAAGGAACTTGGATCCATAAAATTACCTATCTGTAGGAAAGAAATTTTTGGTATTTGGAAAGAGAGAGTCAGGTTGTTTATGGAAGCATCTATAGATGACTCAACATTCCAAAACTTGATTCACTGCAAAACCTCCAAGGAGATGTGGGACACCTTGATTGTCTACATGGAGGGATGAGAAGAAGTGAGAGAGGACAGGAAGTATATGCTTAATCAGGAATATGAAAGTTTTAGACAAGCCAAAACTGATAGCATAACTGAGTGCTACAAGAAGTTTTTCAAAATAGTCAATGAGCTAATGTCATATGGAAGAGTTTTTAGCACATATGAGCTCAATGATAAGTTTCTTAGATCTCTAACCATGGACTGGGATACTAAAATATGTGCCATCAAAGAGGTGACCAGGCTTGCAGATACTCCTCCACCAACTCTATTTGGAAAACTATTATCCTATGAGATGCAGCTCACTGCTAGAAAGGAGGAGGAGAAAGGCAATAAGTCTGAATATAGAGAGAAGTCAGTTGCCTTCAAGGTTGAAGCCACAAAGAAGGATAGGAGGATGTCACCATATCCTCCTAAGAAAGCTGCTGAAGCCATCTCAGAAAATTCTGACAATCACACATCAGACAACCTTAATTCTGATGAAGACTTTGTTGCTTTCACAAGACAATTTCAAAGATTCTTAAAGAAAAAACAGTAGAGATCCAAGCCATCCTCCTCACAGTCCAAGGATGATTATTATTAGAAAAGGAAATCTTCAAGAAAAGACAGGTATGACACTACACCTAGTAAATTAACTTCTACTAAGATAGTTTGCTATTGTTGCAACAGGCCTGGACATATAGTTGCTGACTGTCCTGACAAAAGAAAGGAATCAAATGACAAGAAGAAACTGCAAAACAAGGGAAAGAAGGAGAGATCCTTTATTGCAAAGAAGGAGAAAAGCTGGACTAATTCCTCATCATCAGATTCTGAAGCTGAGACTGAAGCTGAAGCCTACATTAGACTATTTACAACTAAAGAGGATTCAGAGGAGACAGAATTGTTGCAAATGCTGGATTCTATCAATGGGGTTGATCTTCAGTGCAAAGGGCTGATGGCTATATCTAAACAGGATCTGTGCCAGGATCACCCTGGTCCCAGTAAGGTAAACAACCTTTCATCAGTTTCTGATTATTATACTGGATCAGAATCAGAAGCATCTGCATCAAGAGATGTGGATGGTTCAGAATCTGAAGGGGATGTTCATCTACTTATTGATGAGTATGGTGATCTATTGCATGCACTTAAGAGAAGCAGAAATCTTGTCAAAAACCAGGCTAAGGAAATTGTTGCTCTTATGTTGGCTGCATCTGATTCAGAAAAATTGTTGGATCAGAAGATGAATGAGGTTGCCAAGCTGAAAATATAACTTTTATTCAGATGGGAACAATTACATTCAAAAATGATCAGATCAAGGGTCTGAAAGTCAGACTACAAAGAGAAAAGGAACTTGTGGCTAAATTCTCAAAGCCAAAGTTTGTCTTACTTTTGATTGATGACTTCATTCACCAAAAGGGTAAGACATGATTAGGTTTCAAGGGAAGAACTAGGGCAACTAATTCCAAAAGAAAAGGCAAAGCCCCAGTTCAGCTGCTAGCCTTCAAACCCCATATTTCTTTTAGGAAAGTGGTGCAGCCTACTAACAGGTTTGACCATGATATTACACATGGTCACTGTAAGGCTGGTATTTTGCATGACAAGGATGCAAATATCAATAGGCAGCCCATATACAAACACACCATGTTCTTCAGGAATCATTAGTATTTGATGCACCGGCCCCAACACTAAACAAAAGGACAGCTGACAGTAAGGCTGTTAAGACTGTATCTAAAAGAAGATACAATAGATATGAGTGCTGGTGATGTGTCAAGGTTGCGAACTATGCCATAGATTATTGGCACAACACCAGTGTCAGGAAAAATGTCAGCTTACCTTTTAGGAAGATTGCAGGGAAATCAGTCAAGTTTCAGTCTAATCTGAACCTAAAACCCAATAATTATTGGAGTTCTAAGGTTAAGTAATTGTATTTGATGCAGGTGAGTCCAATGGACCATACCCCAATATGGTACTTGGACTGTAGTTATTCCAGGCACATGACTGGAACAAGAAGGATGCTAAAGGACTACTCTCCCATAGAGAATGGACCCAAAGTGATCTTTGGTGGATCTGAAAAGGGGATCATCAAAGGGTTTGGTAACTTTTCCAATGACTCAATTATTATCACCCAAGTGGCTTATATGAAAGGTTTGAAACACAACCTAATAAGCATAAGCCAACTGAGTGATCTTGGTTATGACACTTCATTTATTAAGAATGGGTGTCAGATTAGAAGGACAAGTGATCAAGAGGTCATCTTGTCAGGTTATAGAAAAGGAAATGTTTATTGTCTCATTTTTGATTGTGAGAATAAGAACTCTCCTATATATTTAGTTGCAGATAAGAAAGCATCTCATTGTGTCAAATGCCACAATAGGCTAACTCACCTTAACTATAATACTATAGGCCAACTCTATAGCATGGAGTTGTGAGGAATGGTCCTCAGTTCAAGTGCATAAAAAAGGGTGTATGTTCAGCTTGCCAAAAGGGCAAAAAGACCAAGACCTCTTTTCATGGACATAATACCAAAGATTCTGTGAGGTGTTTGTGCCTCCTGTATATGGATCTATTTGGTCCTATGCCAGTTCATAGTCTAGGTAGGAAAGTCTATACACTTGTAGTTGTGGATGACTATTCTAGATTTATTTGGGTTTTCTTCCCGAGGCAGAAATCTGAAACCCCTACTGTCTTCCACAATTTTGTTAGGCAAATTCAGAATGAACTTAACAATTCAGTGGTCAAAATCAGAAGTGACCATGGGACTGAATTTCAGTCTGAATGCATGACAAGATTTTGTGAAGAACTAGAGATTCATCAAGAGTTCTCCTCACCTAGAACTCCTTAGCAAAATGGTATTGCTGAAAGAAAGAATAGGACTCTTATTAAGGCTATTAGAACACTACTAAGTGACACTTCTCTCCCAGAATATTTCTAGGCTGAGGTAGTAAACACGGTATGTCATGTTCTCAATAGAGCATCCATCACTAAAAGTCATAAAAAGACACCCTATGAGACTATGAAAGGCAAAAAACCAAACATATCCAACTTTAGGATCTTTGGTAGCAAGTGTTATGTACTTAATAATGACAAGTCTTATTTATCTAAGTTTACTGCCAAATCCCAAGAAGGGATAATTGTTGGGTACATCAATAATAGTGGATCTTACAGGGTCTATAACTTGACTACTCAAGTTGTAGAAGAATCTGTTCATATAGTCTTTGATGAAACTGAACTAATCAACTGTGAGCAGTCTAGTGTATCTTGTAGCTCTATAGGTTTGAAGGAAAAGATGGACAAGCTAACCATTAATGAAGACCAACCTGCAAGGCAGGATGAAGAAATTGATGGGTGCTGTCCAGGGGGAGTACAAGACCCTCAAGCTGATGAATAGGACAATGAAGTACAACATATTGAAGAGATTGGAGAAAATCAAGGTGTAGATGGATTGCCCCCAGTAACAAGGCATCTAAAGGATCATCCAGCACACCAAATTATTGGTGATCCAAGACATGGTGTCCAGACAAGGAGCAGGAACATGAACACAGTTCTTTGCTCAAGTTTCCTGTCCCAAATGGAACCCAAGAAATTTGAAGAAGAAATACAAGACCCAAACTGGATTGATGCAATGCAGGAGGAGCTTAATCAATTCAGAAGATGTAAAGTATGGGAGCTGGTTCCTAAACCAAAGGATCATAATGTCATAGGGACTAAGTGGATCTAATGGAACAAGCTAGATGAAAATGTCATCATAGTCAAAAACAAAGCAAGACTTGTAGCAAAAGGCTACAGGCAGGAAGAGTGAATAGACTTTGATCAGACATTTGCTCCAGTGGCAAGGTTGGAAGTAATAAGGCTATTCCTTGCCTATGCAGCATACCAAGGGTTCAAGGGATTCCAGATGGATGTCAAGTCAGCATTTTTGAATGGTGACTTAAAAGAGGAAGTCTATGTTGAACAGTCCTCGGGTTTTGTAGATTTTTTCTATCCTAAGTATGTCTATAGGCTTAAGAAAGCACTATATGGTTTGAAATAAGCCCCTAGGGCTTGGTATGAAACCCTGCCTACTTTCCTCATTAAGAATAAATTCTCAAGGGGGAAAATGGACAAAACTCTATACCTTAGGGAATCAAAAGGCAAGATAATCATAGTTCAGATATATATTGATGATATTATCTTTGGATCAATAGAAAACAACCTTTATAGAAAGTTTGCCAAACTTATGCAAGAGAAGTTTGAGATGAGCAGTATGAGTGAGTTGAAATTCTTCTTGGGACTCCAAGTTAGACAGACTGATAATGGCTTATCCATATCTCAGTCTAAGTTCACCAAGGAGTTGATTAAGAAGTATGATATGGAGTCAGCCTCCACCATGAGAACTCCAATGGGGTCAAGTATGCCTATAGGCAAAGATGATGCAGGGAAACCTGTAGATGAGTCTTTGTATAGAGGGATAATTGGCTTCCTTTTATACTTAATTGCTAGTAGACCAGACATCATGTATGCAACATGTGTCTGTGCTAGGTATCAAGCCTGCCCTAAAGAGTCTCATTATACTGCAGTCAAAATAATTTTGAGATATCTTAAGGGAACACCAAATCTTGGCCTTTGGTACACTAAGAATAGAGATTTTCTACTAACTGGGTATTCAAATGCAGACTTTGCAGGATGCAAAGAAGACATGAAAAGTACTACTGGCACATGTCAGTTTTTAGGAGGAAGATTGGTGTCTTGGAGCAGTAAAAAGCAGACAAGTGTGGCTATTTCCACTGCTGAACCTGAATATGTTGCTGCAGGCAGCTGCTGTGCTCAGCTATTATGGATTCAACATCAACTTGAAGTGTATGGAATCCAGGTAAGTAGAACTCCATTATTTTGTGATTCCACTAGTGTTATTTCTATTGCTAGAAATACTGTTTCACATAGTAGAACTAAGCACATAGAAATAAGATTTCATTTCCTTAGAGATCATGTTGAAAAGGAAGATATAAGTTTAGAATTTGTCAATACAAATTTGCAAATTGCTGGCATGTTCACCAAACCACTGAATGAAACTAAATTCAATTATTTTAAAATTAAATTAGGCATGCTGAACATAGAATAAGAATGACAAATTTGACTAAGTAAATGTGTGTCGACACTTACAGACAAAGGTGTCGACACATAGTAGATGGTGTCGACATATAAGAAATTCTGTCGACACATCCAGAAGATTATGTCGACTCTCAGAATTTGGTGTCGACATATAGCTATCTTGATAATTAAATGTTGGTGTCGACACATACAGTCGTCTGTGCTGACACGCAGATTTTAGTGTAAGCTCTTAAGATTATTTGTGTCGACACATCACAGTTGGTGTCGACACAAAGAATAGTAATTCTCTGTGGAGACTTTAGTAGTCTGTGTCGACACAATCCCAACAGTGTCGACACAATAGGTTTATTTCAACCCGTCTTTTGACTTCTTTATTTAGAAACATATAAATAGGTGGAAGTAGACCCCTTTCGTCTTCGCCCTCAACATTCTCGAGACCTAATCCTTTGTGTCGACATACCTTCATCTCTTTTCTCTCTCTCTCTCATCCATCATGGGTCCAAAGCTGGAAGACAACATCAACGAAGGCTATGAACTAGTTCGTGATGCCTTAGCAAGTGGATCTAGAGATATCAAAGATGTGATTACCCTAATCACAAAAAATGGCTTTAAATACTTGGTCTCAGAACCTACCATGATTTGGAAGAAGGAGGTTCTTGAATTCTATAGAGCAGCAACATTGGATTCGATGGGCCTGAAAATTAAGTCATCCGTTCAAGGAACCAAGGTCAAACTCACCCTGAAGAGTTTGAGGAAGACACTACACTTGCCAAGAGTTCAAGAAGATGATGAAATGGTATCTTCCATGACCAGAGAAGCTCTCCAATGGTGTGGAATGGATCCCACCACCAAGATTGGATCTTCAATGTTTAGAAAGGGAATGAACTCCCATGGAAAATTTCTTTCAGAAATTATAGGAAAAGTAATTCTGTGCAAACCAGGAGGACATGAAAGGATATATGCCTACATGTTTAATCTAATGACCAGAGTCATCTTCAAGGTCAAAACTAACTTGTTGGAACCGGAATCCGGTCTCCCGTGGAGTTCGACCCTTGGGGAAGGGGTGGTCTCGCGCCTACTTTGCTCCTGCAAGAAAAACAACAAAGAAGGCAAGAAGAAACAGACCCAAGGGCTTGGCAGGGAGGTCCCACCACAAACCCGGAAGATCTCTGAGCGCTTCCCCTCCTTAGCCAGAAGTCGAGCTAAGGTACCCTCAGAAAGCACTTGAAAATAGGAGCAAGGAGGCACTCAAAGCGTGCCTTCTGAGGTACCCCTTGGGTCTTACTTATAGTTTTTTGGAATCTGAACTGCCAATAACAAGAAGAACTGACCTGAAAATACCGAAAAGGCCTTGGTTGGGTCTGCCAACATCCAAACTCCGCTGTTCCGAACAGCTATGCGCAGTCCAACCTGGCCTGCCAACAGCGTGGCCCCGCTGTTCTAAACGGCTACTCGCGCCCATGGGGGGGGGGGGGGTCAGCCCGCCATCCATCCTTCTCCGCGAGAGGTGGACGCGACCTGGTTCTAGCGGCTCGCTTATCCTTCTCGGGCGAACGCGAGCCGGACCGCCGCGACCCGCCAGTCCTCTGCCGAGGCGGATAGAAGACTAAGTCGCGTATAGGGGGAGGACTGGCGGCCATTGTGACCCTTGAACGGCTCGCAGATCGCGGGTCGTCGAACCCATCCGCGAGCACTGGCTCGACGATTGTCGCCCCCCCCCCCCCCACTCCGGTCGACGATTCTCTGAGCGAGCGGGAGGGACAGGGGAGCCGTCTCACCTGGCTCGCTCGCCTGAAGTGAGCGGGAGAGGACCAGCCCTTGCCGCATGTCCGCTCATTGCTTGGGTGCGGTTCGCGGTACTGGGTCCGCTCGATCTTCCTGGTGGGGCCCGTTCGACGAACACGGGGTTGTACACAATCCCCGCTCTTTTTGAGCTTGATACAAGCTCGGAAAGAATCATCCAACCCGCGTGTTCGGCGAGTACTGTGCTGAGCTGGCAGGGAATCTTCTGGTGGGGCCCCACTATTCAACTATAAATATACCACTGAGCCCAGGGGGTCTCCCCAGATCATCTCGTTTTCAACCGGACTGCAGCCTCCTGATGCCGGTTAACGAAGAGGTGCGAGCCCGCCTGGCGGCCGCGGGCCAGAGAACTCGGGAGGAGGCCCTCGAGGCCGCTCCTTGGTTAGCGCGCGGGTCTCCCGGCCCTCTCTTCAAGCCGGTGAAGGGGAAGATCATGAGGCGGTCCCCGACGAATAACTTCATGGGTTCCGGCTCGGCGGCTGGCGATGAGGTCGCTTCTGAGGTACGCAACATTCCTCCTTGGCTTGTTGCTATGACTCTGACCCCCTCGTCTTACAGGCACAACATCGTGAAGACGAGGAGGACCGGAGGGAGGATCACCCCCCTCCCTTATCGTATGAGAGGGCTGGTAGTCCCTCAGGTTTGGACCGCCCACCCCCGGATAACCCTCGCCCGCCAGTTCCCCCCGGACTAGGGAAATCTCTCGCGGCCCTCGAGGGGGAACCTTTTCGTGGTCAGCCGGGCTCCTCTCGTCCTTCCAACGGCATGGACGACGTGCCAACCCCTGGTAAGCTCGTGCTTAGCACTTGCCTTGTTCTCGCGCGTTCCTTCTGAATTGCCCTTTTTGCAGGCTACAACATGATCTCCTCCGAAACGGAGATGAGCGAATGGTACTCGCCTCCGCCTGACGTGGAGGGTGTTTCAGATTACCTGGGCGACCCCGCTGATGCGGTGGGGATGAAGAGGCAGGTGACGCGGCTATTCCAGAAACATACTCTGCTGCTTCAGGAGCTCGTGAAGAGGGTCGATCAAGACAAGGCCGACACCGAGGCTCGGCTCGCAGCCCTGGAGGGGGCCCCGCGCGCTGTAGAAGGTGGCTAGGTCACTTCGCCTGGCATGCACACTACACGGGCCGAGGAGCGCCTAAGGAGTGCCTCGGAGCAAGTTGGCCTGGCCCAGCAGGAGCTAGTGGCGGTGCGCGACTATCACTCTCCTCGCGTGCCGCCGCGATCTGGAACGCAACGGCGGGGCAGGTGGAAGTGGATCCAGTACTGATCCACCCTTCCTTCTCCCCGCCTGCGGGATATCGCCGGGTTGCTACTATTTCAAAGTTATCCTGTATCTGTAACGATTTGCAACTCTCTTTGCCCGCCTATGGGCCTAATTTTCTGCTGCTGATGTATGTTGAAATTACCATGTTGTTGCTTTTATTCTCCGTGGGGAGGGCTCGAGGGTACTCGCGTACTTTGGTCGCCCTCCCTCTGGGGGGGGCAAGTCAGGGGATGGATTCGCTCTACCCTCCCTGCCGATCGCGGTGGGAGCGAGCCAAGGGGCTCGCCAGCCGGGAGTCTCCCCGATTCGCACGGAATCCCGGCCGGGTGCGGACTGAGACTCGCCCGCTCAAGTCTTGCGCGGATGCGGCCGGGCGAGAACCGCGCCTGATCGGCCTTGGCGGTGCGGTTGCGCGCCGGGAAGTCGAACCGTCGGGCTGATATTTGCTACACGCACCCCTTCACTCGGCGAGAAGTTTCCCGCCCTTTCTTTCTTCCTATAAATAGGCCTTGCCGGTTCTTATCCTCTCACCGGTTCAAAACACTCTCCCGCCTCCTGCTCTCCGCGAAGCACGGCTCGTGCTCGCCTTCTGGATCTGTCTCGCACGTTTGGCGGCACTTTGGTGGAGATGGGCGGTGGCGGCGGAGATGCGGACGGGCGAAGCAAGTGTGCCTGGACCTTCTCGGAGCACGATTTTCCTCACGCAGTCATCTCGGAGCGCGAGTACCTGGATGCCCTCGGCGACCACGTCCCGCCGGGCTTTTTGGCGAGACGGCCCGGGGAAGGAGAAAAGATCAACGATCTATCCAGGGACGAGCTCGCCATACCCCTGGCTCACTTTGAGTTGGGTCTGCGGCTTCCCCTGTGGCCTGAGGTACGCCAAGTGCTGAAGTACTTTAGGGTCGTCCTAGGTCAGATGACCCCGAACTCCATAGATGTTATGGTGGGGTTTGCCTGCTTTCTGCGAGAGGAGTGAGTCGAGTTCAGCATCGCGGTTTTCCGGAAGCTATTCTCCTTCCGGGCGAACCGGGATGGGACCGCCTATTTCTCGAGCGCCCACCTCAAGGTGCAGGAGACCGTAAATAAGAGTCACAACTGGCTCAAAAAGTTTCTGTTCGTCAAGGGGGATTTCGGCAACGTCCCCTTCTCGCCGGTGCAGCTCAGCGAGGCGAGTTACCGCCCGCCCAGCCTAGGGGGCCACGAGGCCGACTTGTGCGGGTTCTTCGCCGGGAAGAACTTCGAGGTCGCGTACTTGCGTCGCAACCTTAATGACCTTGCCGTCGTCCCACCAGGGGGAGGTTTGCCACTCGCCACTGCTCTGTCCGCTTTTTTCTTCTTTAGTTTCACCCTCTCTTCTTGATAGGAGAGCGGGACGTCCCCCTTCATCCCCCCTACGAGAGTGCTCGGATTGCCCCCGGGGTCCTCGCCCGAGCTCAGGCCGCAGACGTCGCTCAGCGCGACGCTCCGTCGGTCCCTGCCAAGAAGCGGCCGGGCGGCGGACAGCCCGCTCCCCCGCCCAAGATGGCGAAGCCTACGGGCCAGTAGCCCGCCGGTGGCCAAAGAAAAGGCAAGGCCCCGGCGGTTCTTCCGGCCGAGGGCTCCCCCCTATGGTCGCCTCGTCCAGTGACGCCCCCGGCGGGGCGGCAGGCACTTTCGGGCCGCCGGATGTGTAAGACCCCCTTTTTTTTTCTTTATCGACACTGGGGTCTTAGGCCCAGAACCACCGTCTTGCGGTGACTCCTTCACGCCCTGAAGGGTCATCACCACAATGCGCCGATTCTGCCGGCCGATTTCGATCACAGAAAAGTAGCATAAAGAAGTAATGGAAACTATCAGTCCACAGAAAATCACATATCATAGTAATAAATCTCCACGAAGGGAGTGTCCACAGAATAAAACATCAGAGTAGCAAATACGGGCTTAGGCCCGGTACATCATATCCTCACTACAAAATCACTCATGCGGAAGCGAAAGCAGAAAACTACTCAAGGTCGAGACTCACGGTACCGACAGTATGAACTCCGGAGCTAGACTGCCCCACCTCCAAGTGCACCGGTCTCTGGGGCTGCTCCTCCATGCTGGTCTCCACGATCCCCTAAATGATGCGGTTCGAAAACCATTAGTCTAAAATACTAAGTCCTATCATCCCCTGCCCCTTACCCCACGGCTCCTAGGCACCGAGCGGAGAGGAAGAAAGGGGAGGACTTGAAGGTGGAGAATAATCAAAACAGATGGCAGCGGACCTATACTAGCAATTCTATAACAGGTATAGACAATAAGCTGAAATATGAAAAGTAACCTTCACTTATGTGAGAACACATAAGCCAAGGGGTATTTTGCAAGACTCCCATCGTATAAAAAGTCTCATACCAATTTATACGTTGGGGTGTCAGTTATCAAACAGCAGTATATGTATATATATATATATATCAAAATTGACCTTAATTTATAAACTTGCCCACACAAGCTTATAGACCAAGGGGTCGTTTAGCAGGTCCTAATGTATAAGCGTCTCATTCCACTTATACATTAGGTGTCAGGGGTTAAATGATTCGATTATGCTATGACATGCAAGTGGGTATGATGGAACATGCAAGTGCAACACACACACCCGACTCTACGCACACAGACCTTTAGTTCCACCTTTCTGGAGCCGTAACCTCCCAGGATACCTCCGTAGTGGCAGACGGAAGCTGTGGGTTGGGCCTCGCCCACCTCTAAACCAGTAAAGCACTACCGGTCAGACCTATCGTACGCCTCAACGCTTGGTGCACGAAGCGGACTCCTGCGTACTCTTGCCGGCTGGCGCACCGGACTTCTGTTGGCGAAGTGCTAACCACACTTGCCGAGTCAACGTATTGGCGTCGGTGCATCGACCCTACAATACTGAAGACCCACCACCTTAATTTCCTGTCCTTTTATGCACATGCAAATTTAGCGTAATCAAAAACCGAGCCGAAGCTCCTCGGGCCAAAACGTCCGTCTCAAACAATCGAGCCGAAGCTCCCCGGACCCAAAGTCCGTCTTTTAACCATCCGAGCCGAAGCTCCCAGCTATCTTCCGGTGCTATCAGTGTTTGTGAGAGGTTCAACCCTAATTACTAAGTTACTCTTTTCAGCTTGTTAAAACAGTTTACGTTAACCCAGGACTGCCCCCGGTATTCCCTGTGAAGGTCTCTCAAGGGGCACTAGGAACTATGTAGGGAATACGCCCAGCGTTCCCTTTCGCAAGGTACTTATTTTTGTTATTGGTTGATTCCCTTACCCATTACTTCCTAATGTTATGATAGGCTAATCCTAAGGTGATTTGACTCCACTCACCTCGGGGAGGACGATCTTTCGTCGGACCCGAGCGCCTCTAAATCCTAGACAAAACAACACCCTACTCACTTATCTTCTAAAGATGCACCTAATTCTATTTATCCTTCCAGCATACCAACACGACCCTTCACCCGAGCTCTAATTCATATCCTGAATGATTTCCTGCAGTTTTACTAAATGCAGACCACTTAAGCTATATGACCCGTAAAAAGGAAAGTATGCCAAATGATCATCCAGTGCTCATATAATAATTATTAGAGGTCTATATTGGCATATGTAGCCTGAATCCATAATTTCCTAATTTTCACAGTTTAACCGCTAATTTATTTATTTATTTTAAACGCCAAAAGTTCCAAGGTTGAACATGAAGTACATGAGTTATGCAAGATAAAGCTCCACTAAAATTAAGATAAATGTAAAATGGGTAATCATCTAAAAATACAGAATCTCCAAATTTTCCAGCAAGATTTAGTCCCTTAAATTTTATTTCCAATTTATTCCAAAATAAATCATTAAAAGGGGATGTACAATACAAATACCTCCAAAAATTCAGAGAAAATTTCAAGATGATTGTAAGGGCACATAAAACCTCTAAGTAAACTTTCATAATTTGTTTGAAAGAATTATTCCCTAAATTAATTAATTATCCTATTCTCAAAAATATGGCCTTGTAAAGAAAGTTCTGAAAACAGACCTCTAAAAATTATAAATAAATTTCTACAAGTACATTTTGGCCTAAAAACATCAAAACCCTAACCGCATGATTTTGCAACACATATATCATCAATAATGAATTTTCTTTACCAAAACCCCTTTTTGAAACTAATGAAAGAAATACCAAATAAAATTAATTAAGAATTGTGATAAAATTCAGAGATGTTCAACTAGCCCTAGACTAACCTCTGACCAAGTTTCATCATATTTTAAAGCACATAATATCCATAAGAAAATCAAACATCATTTTGGGCCTTTTGGTAATTAACAAATGAAGTACCAAGAAAAAAATCCATAAAATTCTGCAAAAATTACCAGAGGTTATAGGTGGCCTAAAACCTATTCTACCCAAGTTTCATAATTTTTGGGGAAGGTGTAGTGGCAGAATCTTCAAATTTGTGCTCCAACCCTAAAACTAGGGTTTGGGTTTTGAGGTGTCTACCTCGCTCCAATTCTTCTAAGTTCCTGCCAGAGATCTTAGGTTACATTATCCTTAATTCTACTGGGTTTCCAACACCATGCAAGGGCATTTGCCCCCATGTCCTTCACAACCCTCAAAAGTCCTTCCTTAGGGTTTGAGGTTGAACCCTAGGGCAAATCAAGCCTAAATCATCCCATTTTCCTTAAGATGGTGACATTAGCCATGCCAAGTCAGTGTCCAAAACCTCAGCCTCTGTTGAGAGGAGGGGACCACCCTAAGTCCATAGTGCACTTGTAATCAAAAATACCCTCTTAAGGCCAAACTAGGGTTGGGTGATTCCCTAACCAAAACATATCAAAATGAGGTAAAATTTTGTATAGACTAGGTCTTGATTCCAGGGACCACTCCCCAAAAGTTGGGAGGGTT
Organism: Platanthera guangdongensis; assembly: GCA_039583875.1. Lineage (NCBI taxonomy): Eukaryota > Viridiplantae > Streptophyta > Magnoliopsida > Asparagales > Orchidaceae > Platanthera > Platanthera guangdongensis. The sequence continues at coordinate 10,816,367 of CM077160.1, read as the reverse complement.
TGGAGGTCATTTGACCACTTAATTAAATTACCCTAGCTTTATTAAATAAAAGCAAAAACTTTAGGAAATGTGTGTCCAAAAATTCTGAGTTTTGGGCAGGCCCTAGGTATAGCTAGGTTAGGCTCCCTGCCAAAATTTCAATTGATTTGGACCAGGGATGAAATATGGACACTCAGTTTAATGACTGCCTAGCCCTAAGAGTTTGTCCCACCAAAATGGGTGCCCTGGTCAGACCATGCACCCAAATTGGTTCAAACCAATTTTAAAATAATGTAGCCACCAAGGACTACAACTTTTATGTTGGTGACTTTTTCTGCAGAGGGGCCTAAGTATTTTTAAAATTTAAAACCAATTATATCAAAATCTGTGACATAATTCACATTAATATAAAATGATATCCTATAGTTTAATCATTTAGCCACACAGATCTTGAAGCAAAAGGGACGGGATCCCTTCATCTTCCTCCTTGAGCCGACGGCCAGGATCCATCCCGCCTGGAGCCGCTTCCAAGCTCTGCCGCCGGCGATCCAGCCCCTTCCCCGGCCGGCCACCGCCACCACCACCTCCGTTGAGGTGGTGGCTATCGCCAGGCGGCGGCTATGCCACCGGAGAGGCGTTTTCCGGAGGTTATAGCAGGATCATTTTTAGCTGAAAACCATGAAAATCCTGGTTTTGATCGGGCTCAATTGAGCCCGAAACTTAAACCTAAGGAGTCCTATGATCTACCCGTGAGTTAAGGAGAGGGGGAGGACCTTCCTGGCGGCCTGAATGCGGGAGGAGCGGCGGGATGCCATTATTGACGGCGGCGCCGCTCGACTTCTGCAGCAGCATAGTGGGACGGCCTGTCTCCTCCAGGTAAAATCTCGAAAATGTTCCCCTCTACCCACTGATGGTGTTTAAATGGCAATTGGGGAGGGGGCGGCTGGTTCTTCAATGCCCATCAACACCATTTATGGTGTGGCTCGGGTTGAGTGGAGGGGGGCTGAATCCACCCCTTGGTGGCCGAGAAACGGCTGGAATCAACTCCTCTTCGCTAGAGGAGTAGATTGAAGCCATTAAAGGTGGCTGTTAGCCTCCCTTGGCCGGCTCCACTCTCCCCTTCCTCTCCCCCATCTTCTCTCTCCACCATTAACATGGAGGGAAGCTCCCTTCTCTCTCCTAGTCACCCCTGGTTGACTGGTCAACCCCATAGGCTAAGTGCAGCCCACTTAGTCATGATGATCATGAAAGTGAGGTTTGCCTAGGGAAGAAGTGGCTTGGGCTTGGGTTAGCCCTTTTGGGCTAGGTTTGACTTGGCTTAAATTAGGGTTGACCTGGGTCAATTTGATCATCTGGGTTGACCCCATTGGGTCTTTAGTGACCCATTGGACTCCCTTAAGGTCTAGGAAGACTTGAATAGGGTTGGCTGGGCATCTTGGGGGTCTCATGTCCCTTGGTAAGGACACTTTGACCATTTTAGGGCTAGAGTTTACTTGGATCAACATAACCATTTGGGTTGACCCCATTGGGTCCTTGGTGACCCATTGGCTTCCCCTAAGGTCTAGGTAGGGTTATGTAGGGTTACCTTGAACTTTGGAGGTCACATACCCTTGGTAAGGGTACTTTGACCAGATTAAGGGCTTGAGTTGACTTGGGTCAACATGACCATTTGGGTTGACCCCAATGGGTCCTTATGGCTCTAATGGGCCTCCCAAGGTATTAGGGGGTGTTGTTGTAGGGTCTTGGGGTCAAGGTGTAGCCCAATGGTCATCCTAAACTATTGTTTAGAATTCTACTATATGCAGACCATGATGATTTCCAACTTCATGCCTCCTATCTCTTGGCCCATTTCTGGCTTCCTAGGGTTTGTCATGACCTAGTCATGGACAAAACCACTCCAAGGGGTGTAGTTGGAAATGGGATGTTACAAATCCCAATAAACAAAACAAAGATTTCGTCCCCGAAATCAAGGTTAAGCCTGCGAGAATTTCTACCGTTGAAAGGAAACTTGTAACATCCCATCACGATGCCATGTTTGCTAAATTAAGTTTTGAGGGAAGCCTAGATCTATGACCATTTCACCCAATTGGCAAACCAAGATCCCAATAAACAAAAGATAAGCCCCCAATAAACAAAAGTTTAGCCTCTACTCTTCCTAGAGCAGCCCTACTAGTTTAAAGCGGGAAAATAAATTAACATCTTGAGGGGTTTGTGAGGTATACCTGACTGAACAGCTTTGGGTATCTTTGTCGCATCAAGTCCTGCGGCTCCCAGGTATGCTCCTCCTGGCCGTGGTTCCTCCACAGGACCTTGACTAATGGGACCTTCTTGCGACGCAAGACCCGTACTCCTCGGTCATCGATCCTAACCGGCTCTAAACGAACTGACCGGTCTGAGGCTACCGGCCCTTCGGTGGTCAAAATCTGCTGCTCCGGGCGTAGCAGAGCCCTCCTCAGTGAGGAAATGTGGAAGACGTCGTGCAGAGCTGCCAGCTCTGGTGGCAACTCCAGCCTGTAGGCTAGGGGCCCGATCCGCTCCAGGACCCTATAAGGGCCCATATACCTAGGGCTGAGCTTCTTTCTCCGACCACGCACCCGGGAGACTCCATGCATGTGCCAGATCTTCAAAAACACTCAGTCCCCCACCTGGAACTCCACCTGCCGATGTCGGGCATCATAGTACTTAGCCTGTCTGCTCTGCGCCTCTAGCATCCTGTCTCTGATCAGCCTCACCTGAGCCTCGGTGTCTTCAACAAACTCTGATCCCAACACCTTCGGATCTTCGTCCTGAACCCAAGAAAGTGGGGTCCGGCATTTCCTTCCATACAAGGCTTCGTAAGGCGCCATCCTGATGCTGGACTTGTAGCTGTTGTTATAGGAGAACTCGACCAGGGGTAAGAGTTTCTCCCACGGTTCCCCGCGGTCCAAAATGCATAGCCTCAAAAGATCTTCCAGCGTCCGGTTGGTGCATTCTGTCTGCCCGTCCGTCTGGGGATGGAATGCAGTACTGAAGGTCAATCGCGTGCCTAAGTAAGCTTGCATGGCTCTCCACTCCCTGGAAGTGAACCAGCCATCCCGATCTGACACAATCGTCTTGGGCACCCCGTGATATCGAACGAACTGCTCCACAAATCTTTGTACTAATACTCCCACAGCGTCGTCCTTCCTGATCGGAATGAACCTGGCTACCTTAGTCAACCGATCGACGATGACCCAAATCGAGTCATTTCCTGTTCGTGATCGAGGAAGTCCGTGAATAAAGTCCATCGCGATGTCTTCGAACTTCCACTCTGGTACCGGGAGTGGTTGCAACAAACCCGCAGGGTTTTTGCACTCTGCCTTCACTAGCTGGCATGCTTCGCAGTGGGTCACAAATCGAGTGATATCCTTCTTCATGCCAGGCCAGTACATAGTCTTCTTCAAATCCGCAGTCATCTTCGTGATGCCCGGGTGCATCGAGTATCTACTGTGGTGGGCTTCCGCCATAATATCTTCCCGGACCAGGCCTCCTTCCGGTATATAAGTCCTACCTATGAAGCATACCACACCGTCCCTCATCGTGTAATCTCCTGCTGTACCGTTCTCCAAGGCCCAGAATATCGGCTCCAATTTGACATCTCGCCTCTGTCCCTCTCTGACTCGGTCCCGGATATCATCTATAGCACTCACCACAGCTAAATACTCCATGTAAAGCTCGGGGTCCTCGGACGACACTAGTGTGATGTGCATATCCTCCAATCTCCTCACCAGCTCCATAGACATAACCTGGGGCCCGACCTCGGAAGTGGCAGCTCTCCGACTCAATGCGTCCGCCACTACGTTTGCCTTCCCTGGATGGTAGTGCATTTCATATTGATAATTTGCTAAGAACTCCACTCAGTGCCCCTGCCTGATGTTCAGTTCCTTCTGCGTGTCCACGTATTTCAGGTTCTTGTGGTCGGAATAGATGTCGCAGTGGACTCCATAAAGATAATGGCGCCAGACCATCAAAGCAAAAACGACCGCCCCCATCTCAAGGTCGTGCACCGGATAGTTCTGTTCGTGCTTCTTCAACTGACGAGATGCATATGCAATCACATGGCCCTTCTGCATCAGTACAGCTCTCATACCCTGGTAGGAAGCATCAGTGTAGACCTGAAATCCTTCCCTCCCCGAGGGGAGAGTAAGAAAGGGAGCCGAGGATAGCCGATCCTTCAGCTCCTGGAAAGCTGCCTGGCACTGCGGGGTCCACACGAATGGTACCTCCTTCTTCGTCAAGGATGTAAGCGGGAGGGCAATTCGAGAGAATCCCTCCACGAACTTCCGGTAGTAACCGGCAAGTCCTAGAAAACTTCGTACGTCGGTGGCTATCTTCAGCTGTGGCCAATCCTGAATAGCCTGAATCTTTGTCGGATCCACTGCCAACCCGGCTCCACTGATAATGTGGCCTAAGAAGCCCACCTCCTTCAGCCAGAACTGACATTTACTAAATTTCGCATATAGATGATTCTCCCACAGTCTCTGTAGGGTCAGTGCCAAATGATGAGTGTGCTCCTCCTCCGTCCTCGAGTAGATGAGGATGTCATCGATAAACACAATGACAAACACGTCTAGGTACTCCTTGAAAACCTAGTTCATAAGAGTCATGAACGCCGAGGGTGCATTGGTGAGCCCGAAGGGCATCACCGTAAATTCAAATAATCCATATCTGCTAATAAATGCAGTCTTCTGAATGTCCTCCTCTCGAATACGAAGCTGGTAGTATCCCGACCTCAAATCTAATTTCAAAAAGAACTGCGCTCCCTGCAGCTGGTCGAACAGCTCGTCTATCCTTGGCAGCGGATAGGTGTTCCGGACCGTTAGCCGATTTAGTGCTCGGTAGTCGATGCACAATCTAAGGGTCCCGTCTTTCTTCTTGACGAACAATACCCGGGCTCCCCAAGGTGAAGAGCTTGGCCGGACAAATCCGGCTTCCACTAACTCCTGAAGCTGGCTCCGGAACTCTGTCAACTCCCTTGGGGCCATCCAGTAAGGTGCCTTGGACGCTGGCTTGGCCCCCGACATAAGCTATATCTGGAAGTCCTGCTCCCTGCGCGGGGGTAATCCGGGTAACTTCTCTGGAAAGACGTCCTCAAACTCCCGCACCATCGGGATATTCGATATAGAACTCGTGGCCTCCACCATCTCAAACAGCACTTCGTAGACCTTCTACCCCTGTAAATAGGCCTTAACGGCCTGTACCGAAGATAAGGGTATACGTGAGGCAGGTCTTATACCTTCAATGATGATGGTAGAGTCCCCGTGCCTCACGGTGATCCTCTTCGCATGACAATCAATCTGGGCATGATTCCACTGCAACCAAGTCATGCCCAGGATCAGCTCGAAGACTGGCATCCTCAGGACCGTTGCCGGAACTTCGAACGACTTCCCTCCAATCTCCGCCTCCATGCTGCAGTGGGCTGAGGTGAGTATCTCCGATCCATCGGGTAGACGAACCCTCCTCATCCGGCCTGTGAACCGTTCCACTCCTTCCAGCCCTTCCAGAAAGGCCTCCGACACAAACGAGTGCGAGGCACCCGTGTCGAACAGAGTATAGGAGGGCTTGCCACTGATGAAAACTATACCTGTGATGACTTGCTCTGGGTTTCAAGGCTGTGCCAGGTCCAAGGCATATACCTGATCCCTTTCCTGTCTTCGATCTCCTCCCTGGTAACCACGTCCTCGGCCGCATCCTCGGCCTCCGAAATGCTGAGCAGGTGGGCCACCCTGTGGTGCTGGAGGTGGTGCCCCCCTCATGGGGCAGTTTCTCCGGAGGTGTCCCACCTGATGACAATGGAAGCACTCTGGCGGAGGATACGCCATACCCCCGGGTCTCGGCATCTCTTGTATCCGAAGAGGTTGAGGGGCCAAAACCACCTACTCTCTCGGCACCTGCCTCACCTCCTGACGAGGCTGCTCCTCTGTCCTTCTCCCATCTGGTATGGTGCCTCGCCGCTGATCATTTCGGGCCCTCCGGCCCTGATCCTCCACTTGCAGCTTCCGGCCCCGAGTGGTGTGTCAATCAGCCTCAATCCTCTTTGTCATCTCCAAAATCCAGGAGATAGGCCCGTCAGATACAAACAGCAAGGCCTCCCTCAACTCCTCTTTTAGGCCCTTATATAATCTCTTGACGTATCCTGCTTCGTCCAGCTGGTAAGAACCTGCATATCGAGCCAAGTGGTCGAACTCTCGGTGGTACTCCACCACCGTCCTGGTGCCCTGCCTCAGCTGTAAGAACCGCTCCTCCAACTCGTCCCTGGCCGACTGCGGAACAAAGTGTTCCAGCATCGTGGCCCTGAATTCCTCCCAAGTAATTTCTGCAATCTCCCTATCGGCAAACGTCATGTCCAACAACGTCTTCCACCACCTGTTGGCATGGGACTCCAAGCAAGATACCACCACAGCCACCCTCTCCTCCCAGGGGCACCGTATCCCAGTCAACATCTCGTACATAACATCCAGCCACTCCTCTGTCCGCACTGCCGACTCTGTCCCCAAGTAGGACGGGGGAGAGAGTCCTTGGAAGGTGCTCATCCAGTTGGCCCCTGGGTTTGGCTGCTTGGCCGGAGCCTGCTGAGCCCGGAAGGCCTCAAGGATAGCTGTAAGAGTTTTCCCCATGTCTGACTGAAGGAAAGGTGTGGGGACCATGGGAGGTGGTGCAATGTCTGGAGTCTGCTGAGCTCCACCTTGTGGGGTGGGCTGAGCTGGGGGCTGCAAAAACGAGCTACATTAGTAGGTAATCGACTCAATACCTAACAAAAAGTGGACAATTTACATGTGATCCCTCATATGGGCACACCACTGCTTCCGCTGCTTAGTTTGTCCCCAAACTAAACTCGCGCGGGGGTGACCCAGGGTTGTGGACTGCTACTTTTCGATCGAGGTCTGCTTTGATACCACTTGTAAGACCCCCTTTTTTTTCTTTATCGACACCAGGGTCTTAGGCCCAGAACCGCCGTCTTGCGGTGACTCCTTCATGCCCTGAAGGGTCATCACCACAAAGCGCCGATTATGCCGGCCGATTTCGATCACAGAAAAGTAGCATAAAGAAGTAATGGAAACTATCAGTCCACAGAAAATCACATATCATAGTAATAAATCTCTACGAAGGGAGTGTCCACAGAATAAAACATCAGAGTAGCAAATACGGGCTTAGGCCCGATACATCATATCCTCACTACAAAATCACTCATGCGGAAGCGAAAGCAGAAAATTACTCAAGGTCTAGACTCACGGTCCCGACAGTATGAACTCTGGAGCTAGACTGCCCCACCTCCAAGTGCACCGGTCTCTGGGGCTGCTCCTCCATGCTGGTCTCCACGATCCCCTAAATGATGCGGTTCGAAAACCGTTAGTCTAAAAGACTAAGTCCTATCATCCCCCGCCCCTTCCCCCACGGATCCTAGGCACCGAGTGGAGAGGAAGAAAGGGGAGGACTTGAAGGTGGAGAATAATTAAAACAGATGGCAGTGAACCTATACTAGCAATTCTATAACAGTTATAGACAATAAGCTGAAATATGAAAAGTAACCTTCACTTATGTGAGAACACATAAGCCAAGGGGTCCTCTACAAGGCTCCCATCGTATAAAAAGTGCCATAACAATTTATACGTTGGGGTGTCAGTTATGAAACAGCAGTATATGTATATATATATATATCAAAATTGACCTTAATTTATAAACTTGCCCACACAAGCTTATAGACCAAGGGGTCGTTTAGCAGGTCCTAATGTATAAGCATCCCATTCCACTTATACATTAGGTGTCAGGGGTTAAATGATTCAATTATGCTATGACATACAAGTGGGTATGATGGAACATGCAAGTGCAACACACACACCCGACTCTGTGCACACAGACCTTTAGTTCCCCCTTTCTGGAGCCGTAACCTCCCAGGATACCTCCGTAGTGGCAGACGGAAGCGGTGGGTTGGGCCTCGCCCACCTCTAAACTAGTAAAGCACTACCGGTCAGACCTATCGTACGCCTCAACGCTTGGTGCACGAAGCGGACTCCTGCATACTCTTGCCGGCTGGCGCACCGGACTTCTGTTGGCAAAGTGCTAACCACACTTGCCGAGTCAACGTATTGGCGTCGGTGCATCGACCCTCCAATACCGAAGACCCACCACCTTAATTTCCTTTCCTTTTATGCACATGCAAATTTAGCGTAATCAAAAACAGAGCCGAAGCTCCCCGGACCAAAACATCCGTCTCAAACAATTGAGCCGAAGCTCCCCGGACCCAAAGTCCGTCTTTTAACCGTCCGAGCCGAAGCTCCCAGCTATCTTCCGGTGCTATCAGTGTTTGTGAGAGGTGCAACCCTAATTACTAAGTTACTCTTTTCAGCTTGTTAAAACAGTTTATGTTAACCCAGGACTGCCCTCAGTATTCCCTGTGAAGGGCTCTCAAGGGGCACTCGGAACTATTTTGGGATTACGCCCAGCGTTGCCTTTCGCAAGATACTTATTTTTGTTATTGGTTGATTCCCTTACCCATTACTTCCTCATGTTAAGATAGGCTAATCCTAAGGTGATTTGACTCCACTCACCTCGGGGAGGACGATCTTTCGTCGGACCCGAGCGCCTCTAAACCCTAGACAAAACAACACCCTACTCACTTATCTTCCAAAGATGCACCTAATTATATTTATCCTTCCAGCATACCAACACGACCCATCACATGAGCTCTAATTCATATCCCGAATGATTTCCTGTAGTTTTACTAAATGTAGACCACTTAAGCTATATGACTCGTAAAAAGGAAAGTATGCCAAATGATCATCCAGTGCTCATATAATAATTATTAGAGGTCTATATTGGCATATGTAGCCCGAATCCATAATTTCCTAATTTTCACAGTTTAACCGCTAATTTATTTATTTATTTTAAACGCCAAAAGTTCCAAGGTTGAACATGAAGTACAAGAGTTATGCAAGATAAAGCTCCACTAAAATTATGATAAATGCAAAATGGGTAATCATCTAAAAATCCAGAATCTCCAAAGTTTCCAGCAAGATTTAGGCCCTTAAATTTTATTTCTAATTTATTCCAAAATAAATCATTAAAATTGGATGTACAATAAAAATACTTCCAAAAATTCAGAGAAACTTCCAGGATGATTGTAAGGGCACATAAAACCTCGAAGTAAACTTTCATAATTTGTTTGAAAGAATTATTCCCTAAATTAATTAATTATCATATTCTCAAAAATATAGCCTTGTAAAGAAAGTTCTGAAAACAGACCTCTAAAAATTATAAATATATTTCTACAATTACCTTTTGGCCTAAAAACATCAAAACCCTAGCCTCATGATTTTTCAACAGATATATCATCAATAATGAATTTTCTTTACCAAAACCCCTTTCTGAAATTAATGAAAGAAATACCAAATAAAATTTATTAAGAATTGTGATAAAATTCAAAGATGTTCAACTAGCCCTAGACTAACCTTTGACCAAGTTTCATCATATTTTAAAGCACATAATATCCATAAGAAAATCAAATATCATTTTGGGCCTTTTGGTAATTAACAAATGAAGTACCAAGGCCATGCAAGGGCATTTGCCCCCATGTCCTTCACAACCCTCAAAAGTCCTTACTTAGGGTTTGAGGTTGAACCCTAGGGCAAATAAGCCTAAATCATCCCATTTTCCTTAAGAGGGTGACATTAGCCATGCCAAGTCAGTGTCCAAAACCTCAGCCTCTGTTGAGGGGAGGGGACCACCCTAAGGCCATAGTGTACTTGTAATCAAAAATACCCTCTTAAGGCCAAACTAGGGTTGGGTGATTCCCTAACCAAACCATATCCAAATGAGGTACAATTTTGTATAGAACTAGGTCTTGATGCCAGGGACCACTCCCCAAAATTTGGGAGGGTTTGGAGGTCATTTGACCACTTAATTAAATTACCCTAGATTTATTAAATAAAAGCAAAAACTTTAGGAAACTTGTGTCCAAAAATTCTGCATTTTGGGCAGGCCCTAGGTATAGCTAGGTTAGGCTCCCTTCCAAAATTTCAATTGATTTGGACTAGGGATGAGATGTGAGCACTCAGTTTAATGACTGCCTAGCCCTAAGGGTATGTCCCCCCAAAATGGGTGCCCTGGTCAGACCATGCACCCAAATTGGTTCAAAACAATTTTAAAATAACGTAGACACCAGGGACTACAACTTTTATGTTAGTGACTTTTTCTGTAGAGGGGCCTAAGTATTTTTAAAATTTAAAACCAATTATATCAAAATCTGTGACATAATTCACATTAATATAAAATGATATCCTATAGTTTAATCATTTAGCCGCAGAGATCTTGAAGCAAAAGGGACGGGATCCCTTCATCTTCCTCCTTGAGCCGACGGCCAGGATCCATCCCGCCTGGAGCCGCTTCCAAGCTCTGCCGCCGGCGATCCAGCCGCTTCCCCGGCCGGCCACCGCCACCACCACCTCCGTTGAGGTGGTGGCTATCGCCAGGCGGCGGCTCTGCCGCCGGAGAGGCATTTTCCGGCGGTTATAGCAGGATCATTTTTAGCCGAAAACCATGAAAATCTTGGTTTTGATCGGGCTCAATTGAGCCCGAAACTTAAACCTAAGGAGTCCTATGATCTACCCGTGAGTTAAGGAGAGGGGGAGGACCTTCCTGGCGGCCTGAATGCGGGAGGAGCGGCGGGATTCCTTGTTGACGGCGTCGGCGCTCGGCTTCTGCAGCAGCACAGTGGGATGGCCTGTCTCCTCCAGGTAAAAGCTCGAAAATGTTCCCCTCTACCCACTGATGGTGTTTAAATGGCAATTGGGGAGGGGGGCGGCTAGTTCTTCAATGCCCATCAACACCATTTATGGTGTGGCTCGGGTTGAGTGGAGGGGGGCTGAATCCACCCCTTGGTGGCCGGGAAATGGCTGGAATCAACTCCTCTTCCCTAGAGGAGTTGATTGAAGCCATTAAAGGTGGCTGTTAGCCTCCCTTGGCCGGCTCCACTCTCCCCTTCCTCTCCCCCATCTTCTCTCTCCACCATTAACATGGAGGGAAGCTCCCTTCTCTCTCCTAGTCACCCCTGGTTTACTGGTCAACCCCATAGGCTAAGTGCATCCCACTTAGTCATGATGATCATGAAAGTGAGGTTAGCCTAGGGAAGAAGTGGCTTGGGCTTGGGTTAGCCCTTTTGGGCTAGGTTTGACTTGGCTTAAATTAGGGTTGACCTGGGTCAATTTGATCATCTGGGTTGACCCCATTGGGTCTTTAGTGACCCATTGGACTCCATTAAGGTCTAGGAAGACTTGAATAGGGTTGGTTGGGCATCTTGGGGGTTTCATGACCCTTGGTAAGGACACTTTGACCATTTTAGGGCTAGAGTTGACTTGGGTCAACATAACCATTTGGGTTGACACCATTGGGTCCTTGGTGACCCATTGGCTTCCCCTAAGGTCTAGGTAGGGTTATGTAGGGTTACCTTGCACTTTGGAGGTTACATACCCTTGGTAAGGGTACTTTGACCAGATTAGGGGCTTGAGTTGACTTGGGTCAACATGACCATTTAGGTTGACCCCAATGGGTCCTTATGGCTCTAATGGGCCTCCCAAGGTATTAGGGGGTGTTGTGGTAGGGTCTTGGGGTCAAGGTGTAGCCCCATGGCCATCCTAAACTATTGTTTAGAATTCTACTATATGCAGACCATAGTGATTTCCAACTTCATGCCTCCTATCTCTTGGCCCATTTCTGGCTTCCTAGCGTTTTTCATGACCTAGTCATGGACAAAACCACTCCTAGGGGTCTAGTTGGAAATGGGATGTTACAGGACGGGTCACAACCTACCGCGAAGCCGGTGCCGAGAGGGCATCGCAATTTCGGCTATGGCGAGGAATCGCTGGACGAGCTTGGTGCCCCGATGCTGTCATGGGACAAGGAGTCAAATCGCGCAGTGGTCTCGACCCTGTTGCCGAGTTGGCTGGAGCAGGACACCATCAGTGGGGAGGCGTACAACTTCTCGTTCGGCCTCTACTCGCGAGAGGACGCCGCTATCTACGACAAAATGGCGACGCGAGTACTGGTTCACGAGAGCGCGCGGGCCCAGCTGCGCGGCCTGGAGCTAGCCCATATGGTTGGGAGGCGCTGCACCCAGCTGGAGCGGAATGCCACCTCCCTCAAGAAGTTGGCGGACGAGAGGGAGGAGGCCCGAAAGCTTGTTCAGGAGGACGCGAATCTTCAGAGGAGACGGGCCGACGCGGCTGAGGAGACGCTCGCGCAGTACCTGGGTGGGGTGGTATGTGTTCACCCTCAATAATCGCCCTTTCTCGCGAATCCACCTTACGATTATCTCTCCTTTCCCCAGGACGCGGCGACGGCAAGCCGGATGGGTGCCGAGATCGCCACCCTTGGTCAGGACAAGTCGGCGCTGGAGGCGCGGGTACGCGAGCTGGAGGCCGCCGCCGCTGTCCCTCCGCCAGATAACAGGGGCTGCCTGCTCGAACACCAATCTGACTACGAGTTGGAGGTGCTGATGCAGAAGAACGCCTCCAGTGCCGCGAAGTACACTATGCAGATGCTGCGACGCGCGGATCTCCTCAAGAGCGAGGCAGCGGAACTCTCGGCGGGCGACGTGGTGCAGGCGCTGTTCCTTCCTGTGCCGGACCCCGGGGATAAGTCCTTCCAGCACATTTAGGACTTCTCGCCCCGAATCTCGCGTCGCCCCCGCTTCTTTGACATTTGTTTATTTAGGTGTATACACCATATACTTTTAGCTGTTTGAGATGTAAGCGCGGGCCGCGCCTATACTTTCTGGTTTTCGTCTATTAATGCTCTTATAAATGCTTCCCCATTCGTTACTTACGCCCGTCTGCTGTCATTGCGCAATGTGATTTTCCCGTTTTCGCGCTCGCTGCCGCTCACCTCGCATTGCATCGACGAGGTCGTATGCCTACGAATTCGGCTTAGGAGTCAAAGGAGGCCCGGCAGGTCATCCCGCTGTGGGCGACCTGCATCTGCGGCGTGGCCTCTGATGCCGAGGCTGCTCGCTGACCAGACGAGGCGAGGCGGCTCGCTGCTCGCCCAAGACATCAAATTCCTTGCAGGTTGACCCCTTTGCGACGCGACCCGGGTTCTCACCTCCTTCCGGTTGCCGATCTGGGGGCTGGGTGGTTACGCTAACCCCCCCCCCTTTCGGTTAATCTTCGCGATTCCAATCCATTATTAACACCATTTGAGTAGTTCTCGGCCCTGCCGGCTAGGTGGGAGCCTGGCAGCGTGATTCGCTCTGGGTCGCAAACTACTGCCGTCGAGTGACTTCCGGCCCTGCCAGCAAGGTGAGAGCCTGACAGCGGGATCTGCTCGAGGCCCACGGATGGCACCGAGTGACTTCCGGCCCTGCCAGCTAGGTGAGTGCCTGGCAGCGGGATCTTCTCGGGGTCCAAACAGATTCCATCGAGTGACTTCCGGCCCTGCCAGCTAGGTGAGAGCCTGGCAGTGGGATCTTCTCGGGGTCCAAACACATTCCATCGAGTGACTTCCAGCCCTGCCAGCTAGGTGAGAGCCTGGCAGAGGGATCTTCTTGATGCCAAGGATAACACCGAGTGACTTCCGGCCCTGCCAGCTAGGTGAAAGCTAGGCAGCGGGATCTTCTCGGGGTCCAAACACATTCCATCGAGTGACTTCCGGCCCTGCCAGCTAGGTGAGAGCCTGGCAGCGGGATCTTCTCGAGGCCAAGGATGACACTGAGTGATTTCCGGCCCTGCCAGCTAGGTGAGAGCCTGGCAGCGGGATCTTCTCGGGGTCCAAACACATTCGATCGAGTTACTTCCGGCCCTGCCAGCTAGGTGAGAGCCTGACAGCAGGATCTTCTCGAGGCCAAGGATGACACCGAGTGACTTCCGGCCCTGCCAGCTAGGTGAAAGCCTGGTAGCGGGATCTTCTCGGGGTCCAAACACATTCCATCGAGTGACTTCCGGCCCTGCTAGCTAGGTGAGAGCATGGCAGCGGGATCTTCTCAAGGCCAAGGATGACACCGAGTGACTTTCGGCCCTTCCAGCTAGGTGAGAGCCTGGCAGCGGGATCTTCTCGGGGTCCAAACACATTCCATTTCTCTATGCAGGCTGGCTATGACAGTACTGGAGCGTTGAAGAAATTTATTATAACGAAAGTGTCACTTACATGCTTTAGGGGAAAAAACGCTTCAAGTCGTCACCACTCTAGGTGTGACTCAGGGTCTCGCCCTCTACATTTTGGAGTCGATAGCCTCCTGACTTTAGAGATTCCTTTACAATAAATGGTCCCTCCCAGCTGGGATTGAGCTTCCCTACGGATGCCGACCTCCCTGCCGCATCCACCTTCTTCAGCACCAAGTCTCCTTCCACGAACTGCTTGACCCTGACATGCTTGTCAAAGTATTTGGCCATCCTTCTTTTTACCTCCTCCTATCGGATAGCCGAAAGGTCCCTCAATTCTTCCACCATGTCAAGGGAGAGTCTCAGCTCCTCCTCGTTCTCGGCTTGCCATTCTTCTCGTCCGCCTTTGGTCGCCACGACTCGCGGCGTTTGGACTTCAAATTCCACGGGGAGCACTGCCTCGCACCCATGGGAGAGCTTGAAGGGGGTCTCCCCTGTAGCCGTGTTGGGGGTGAATCTTAGGGCCCAAAGAACTGCGGGAAGCAGCTCCACCCAGCTCCCCTTCAAATTGTCCACCCTCTTCTTAAGGAGGTTGACGATGATCTTGTTTGCGGCCTCCACCTGCCTGTTGCTCCTGGGGTGATGGACCGAGGCGAACCTGAGGTCGATCCCAAGCTGTTCGCAAAAGCTGGTGAATTCGGCACTGGCGAACTGGGGCCCGTTGTCCGTGACGATGGCCTGGGGCAGCCCATGGAGACAGATGATCTCCCCCCAAACAAAGTTCCTGATCGCCTGGGAGGTCACCTTGGCCAGTGCCTTCACCTCCATCCACTTGGAGAAGTAGTCAATCATCACTAGGAGGAACCTTCTCTGACTGCTGGCTTGGGGAAATGGTCCAACCAAATCCATTCCCCAGATTGCGAAGGGCCAGGGGGCCGTGATACTACTGAGTCGTTGGGCCAGTTGTAGCTGAAAAGGGGCAAATAGCTGGCACTTATGACATCTTCTTGCGAACTCTGGGGCGTCTCGGCCCAGGGTGGGCCAGAAATACCCTTGCCTGATTATTCTTCCCTCCAGGGTCCGACTCCCGGAGTGACTCCCACATTCCCCGGAGTGGACTTCCTCCAAGATCCTCTGCACTTCGCTTCTGGCCACGCAACGAGCCAGCATCCCTGAGAGGGTCTTCCTGTACAGTTGCCCGTCCTGGAGGAGGTAATAAGCCGACTTGTGCCTTAGTTTCTTCTTATCTACCCCTTCTGGATACTCTCCCGTGGAGAGGAAAACTACAACTGGATCCATCCACGAAGCTTGTTGATCGATTTTCATGAGCTCTCCTTCTTCGATGGAGGGGCAGAACAGGTCGATGATGGTGCCCCCCACCTGGGGACCATGCTTCGCCAGCTGATCGGCTTGTTCGTTCTCTCCCCTGGGCACGTGTCGGATGGCGAAAGTTTGAAAAGTGCCAATGATCCCCTTCAACTTAGCCAAGTATGATTGCAGGGTGGGCTGCCTTGCCTCAAACTCCCCGTTGATCTGGGAAGCTACTACCATGGAGTCAGTAAGGACCTCCACATCCGACACCCCCAGCTCCCTGGCCAGGCGTAGCCCTACTATCACAACCTCGTACTCGGCCTGTTTGTTGGTAACGGGAAAGTGCACCACCACCGTCTGCTCAATTCGAGTCCCTTAAGTGCTTTCTAGGATCACCCCCACTCCAAGGGAATGCCTCCCTGAGGCTCCATCCACCCTCACTTTCCAAGGAGTTGGGCGGGTGAGCTCTTCCACCGCTACTTCCACCACGTAGTCGGCCAGGAAGTCGGCCATCGCCTGAGCTTTGATTGAGAGCCGCGGAACGAAGGATACATCGAACTCGCTCAGCTTCACCGACCACTTAGCCAGCCTGCCTGAATGCTCCACCCCCTCGAAGATGTTGCGGAGAGGATGGTCGGTCACCACTCAGATTGAGTGTGCCTGGAAGTAAGGTCGCAGCCTCCGAGCCGAGATGATTAGGGCGAAGGCTAGCTTCTCCAAAATCGGATACCGGAGCTCGGCCTTCCTCAGGACCCGGCTAACGTAATAAATAGGGAGCTGCCTCTTCCCCTCTTCACGAACCAAGACGGAGCTCAGGACCTCCGCCCGACCCCGAGATATAAGAACAGGTCCTCCCCCTCCTTCGGTCCTTGGAGCAGCAGAGCCTGTGTCAACTGCACCTTGATGGCCTAGAACTCCTCCCCGCACTCCTTGGTCCATTCAAACCTCTGACCACCCCTCGGCGTTTTGAAGAAGGGGGAGCACTTCTCCCCTGCCCAAGAAAGGAAGCGACTCAGCCCTGCTAGCTTCCCCGTCAGCCGTTGGACCTCCTTAGCATTCCGCGGGGACCCCAGCTCCAAGATAGCCCTGACCTTATCTGGATTCGGCTCGACCCCTGCGGGGCTGAGGAGGTGCCCCAAGAACTTTCCCCTGCTGGCCCCAAAGACACATTTCAGGGGATTCAACCGCAACTTGTATTTGCGCAGGGTGGTGAAGGTCTCCTCCAGGTCCCGGAGGTGGGAGTCCATATCCCAACTTTTGATCATGAGGTCATCTACATACACCTCCAAATTCCTCCCCCTCTGCTCCTTGAAGACCCTATCCATCATTTTCTGGTAGGTTGCCCCAGCATTCTTCAGCCCGAAGGGCATCATCTTGTAGCAGTAGCATCCGTCCCCTGTGATGAACGAGTCATCCTTGATGTCTGGGGGGTGCATCCTGATTTGATGATAACTTGAAAAAGCATCTAAAAAACTCATTACAGAATAACCGACGGCTGAGTCAACCAGCGCGTCGATTCGAGGCAAAGGATAACAGTCCTTAGGGCATGCTTTATTAAGTAAGGAAAAATCGATACACATCCTCCAACGGCCGTCTCCTTTTTTAACCATAAGCACGTTGGAGACCCAGCCGGGGTACTGAATCTCAGACACGAAGCCGGCCTTGAGGAGTTTCGCCACCTCCTCCCTGATGGGTTCCGCCAGCTTGTCCGCAGTGGACCTCTTCTTCTGCTGAACGGGGCATGTTCCCGGGTCCAGGTTGAGGCGGTGGCAAGCCACATCCGCGTCAACCCCCGGCATCTCCGCTGCGTTCCAAGCAAAGATGTCCACGTTCTTCTGGATGCACTCCAGCATCCTGCCTTGGTCCACCGGGGTCAGCCCCCCGCTGACGCGGATCTTCTCCATCCTGCCTCCTCTGGTGAACACTTCCAGCTCCACCACTTCCTCTGCTGTCTCCAGCCTGGCTTGCTCCCCCATCCCTCGGCATCCCCCTCCTCTGGAACGGAGACCTCTACCTCCATCTCTTCTCCCACGCCCCTCACTTCGGCCACCTCCTCCAGATCTCCTCCTGCCGCCTCTTCTGCGCAATCCTTCACTTCCAGCTCCTCCCCTCCTACTTCCTGCTCGACCTCCTCCATCCTTCTCCCCATCTCCTCGGCTCCCTCCTGCCAGGAGATGGTGTTCACCGCAGTGACATAACACTCCCGCGCTACCTTTGGGTCCCCCTGACCCTGACCTGCACCCCCTCAGCATTGAACTTCAAGCACTGATGGAAAGATGAGGGGACGCAGCGGAAGGCGCTGATAAGGGGCCTCCCAAAGATGGCGCCGTAGCTGCTGGGGGCGTCCATAATGACGAACTTGCAGTTTCGGGACTGCCCCCCCCCCCCAAGGTGACATGGAGGCCAACTCCTCCCTCCACTTCCTTCCTTTCTCCTAAAAACCCGAACAAGGGCCCGTCTGAGGCTAGCACCCTCTTAGCCTCCACTTTCATCACGTCAAATGCCTTTTTGAAGACGACGTTGACGGAACTCCCGTTGTCTACGAGGATCCGAGAGACAGTGAAATTCTCGATGGCGGCCTTGATGACCAGTGCATCGCAGAATGGGTCCTCGTGGTCTGACATATCGTTCCTGGAGAAAGTGATCCTTTCCTCCGAGGGCGGGGTTTGAGATGTGGAGGCGACGCTTCGCCGGTACATGGTGTGGAGGCTTGCCTTGCGGGAAGCCTCCACCCTAACCCCTCCGTGGATCACTCTGATTCCCCCTCGGGTTCCGACAACCACCCGGTTTTCGCAAAGATCCTCCTCCGCCCGAGGCAGGACCTCCTCGATCCTCACTTCTTTCCGTCCACCCTTCTTTTGCTGCTGTTGTTGTTCCCGATTCCCTCTCATCTCAAGGAACTCCGGGCAGGTGGCTGTGGCATGCCCCTCTTCCTGATGGAAGTCGCAATAGGGCAGCTCCACCCTGACCTCCCTTCTCCTCCTCCTCATGATCCCCCTCCTTGCTCCCAAGGCTATGGCCACGGCCTCCTCCTGATCGGGGAGCCGGGGCCTCTGGCCCTGCCTCCAGCCCGGAGGGTGGAACTGATCTTGCCTCCCCTGGTGGTGACCCCTTCCGTAGTATCCTCTCGGTGGCCCCTGCCCCTGCCACTTAGGTCTCCATCCCAGCCGACGGTCAGGCTCCTGGTGCCCCCACCTCGGCTGCTGCTGCCACTGGAGCTGCCTTTGCTCCCTCTGCCTAGGCTCCCCTCTTCACTCCTCCTATGCCTTTCCTCCCCTCGACTCCTTCTCTTCCTCTGTGGCCCACCTGGCCAGCTTCCTTGCAAACTCTGGGTTTGACGCCTCCCTGTCGACCTCTCTCGCTGCCCTCTCCATCAACTCCTCGTAAGAGAGGGGGGGGGGGGGAACTCTCTTCAGCTCCATTCGGAAAAACCCTGCTGCAGGCCTAGGGTAAAAGCAATCATCAGACTATGGCCCGGCATCTCCTGGACTTGAGTAACTTCCTCCTCGAATCGGTCCACATAGCTCCCCAACGTCTCGTTAACCCCCTGCTTAATGTGGAACAAAGATTCGGACTCCTTCTTCCTCTTCTTCGAGGTGGTGAATCTCAGCATGAACCCTCGGCGCAGGTCCTCGAAGCAGTAGATGGAGCTGGCCGGGAGCTAGTGGAACCACTCCCTTGCTTTCTCCTGGAGGATGATGATGAAGAGTCGGCATTTGAATCCGTCCGACATCTGATGGATGGAGACCACATCTTCGAACCATTGGACATGCTGGACCGGGTCTCCCTTCCCGGTGTAGTAGGACATCTCGGGCTCCCTGAACCCGTCTGGAACTGGAGCTGAGGAGACCAGCTCGCTGAAAGGACTGCCTCCCCCCACTGGGCGAGCCGGCGAGTCTCGCGAGCCCAGCTCGCCGAACCGGCCTCGGCCTGCCGAGCCGGGGAAGAGCTCGCACCCGGGGAGTTCGCACCCCCGGCCTTCCTCGTCCAACTCCTTCTCAGCTCTCCTGCCGGGAGCGTCCTCGCCCAAAGAGGGGGCGACCGCGATCTGGGCTGCCGGAGTCGAGCGCTCGGCCCGCGCGCCGAGTGCGAACTTGACGAGGCCCAACACCTCGTTCCTGAAGTCTTCCAACATCCTCACTGTTGCGAGAGGCGAGGGGGGGGGGGGGGGGCGAGTTCTGCCTGTCAGATCCTTGTCCTCATGTCATTGAACTCGCAGAAGCTTTTCTGCACTGACCACGTTCCACGCTCACCGCACCAAAATGTTGGAACCGGAATCCGGTCTCCTGTGGAGTTCGACCCTTGGGGAAGGGGTGGTCTCGCGCCTACTTCACTCCTGCAAGAAAAACAACAAAGAAGGCAAGAAGAAACAGACCCAAGGGCTCGGCAGGGAGGTCCCACCACAAACCCGGAAGACCTCTGAGCGCTTCCCCTCCTTAGTCAGAAGCCGAGCTAAGGTACCCTCAGAAAGCACTTGAAAACAGGAGCAGGGAGGCACTCAAAGCGTGCCTTCTGAGGTACCCCTTGGGTCTTACTTATAGTTTTTTGGAATCTGAACTGCCAATAACCAGAAGAACTGACCTGAAAATACCGAAAAGCCCATGGTTGGGTCTGCCAACAGCCAAACTCCGTTGTTCCGAACAGTTATGCGCAGTCGAACCTGGCCTGCCAACAGCGTGGCCCTGATGTTCTAAACGGCTACTCGCGCCCATAGGGGGGGGGGGGGGGGGTCAGCCCGCCATCCATCCTTCTCCGCGAGAGGCGGGCGCGACCTGGTTATAGCGGCTCGCTTATCCTTCTCGGGCGAACGTGAGCCGGACCACCGCGACCCGCCAGTCCTCTGCCTTGGCGGATAGGAGACCAAGTCATGTATAGGGGGAGGACTGGAGGCCATTGTGACCCTTGAACGGCTCGCAGATCGCGGGTCGTCGAACCCATCCGCGAGCACTGGCTCGACGATTGGTGCCCCGCCGCTCCGGTCGACGATTCTCTGAGCGAGCGGGAGGGACAGGGGAGCCGTATCGCCTGGCTCGCTCGCCTGAAGTGAGCAGGAGCGGACCAGCCCTTGCCGCATGTCTGCTCGTTGCTTGGGTGCGGGTCGCGGGACTGGGTCCGCTCGATCTTCCTGGTGGGGCCCGTTCGACAAACACGGGTTGTACACAACTGGTCTGATGTGATCTTTGAAAAGATCAAAGAAAGTTTAAAGAAACCTAATCTAGGCAGAATTCTAAGTCTATATCTGGCTGAGAATATTCCTAAAGTAATGAATCAGATTACAGGATCTAAGATCAATCATATGAGAAGAATGGATTTGAGAATACTATCTAGATGGGAAAGGGTCCTGAGCAAGGATGTTTCTACACCACAGAAACAAACAACACAGATATAGCCAAAGAATAAACCAACCCGCAAGACAGCTGGATATTCCAGTGATTCAGAAGAAGAGGTGGTCTTCAACTCAGATGAGGAAAGACCAGAGACTGCTAGAAAATCACCTGCTCCAGAGACTGTAGATGATGGTCAGGTGTAGGGGGAGCAGATTCCAGAAGGCAACATCCACCTAGATCAGGTATAGGAAGAGCCTCATCAAGGGGGAGCCAATGAGATTTCTCCAGCTTCAGCTCCAAAAGAGGCATTACCTTCAGGGGGAGCTCCGGAGCAACAACCACCTGTCCACATAGCTGTATTAGATAGTGAAGCAGCAACTCAATCAATACTTGAGGTAGTTCAAGACATCAATCAAACTGCTGTGGATACTGTGAATGATGCACTGGATGTGCTCCTGCCTGATGTTGATAAAAATATCCAAGGCCATGTCCCAGATCAGGAAATTACCATGGAAGACACTGTTGACTTTGAAGGAGGAGAATCTACTGAGAAAGGGAAAGTTATTCCTTCTGTTCAAATAAACCAAGAGGTAACTCTAGAAGAGTTATTTCCTGACATAAAAGATGCAAGGACTGAGGGGGAGCAACCAAGAACTGAGAAGGAGTTGCCCTCTAGTACAAAAGGCACTGTGGACATAGCAAGTTCCTCAATAAATTCAGAAGATGAAACAACCTCTAGGGCCAAGAAGAGGAAACTGATGGTCCTCACAAAGAAGAGCTTAGGCTATAAGAAAGCCTTGCAGACTGTCTCCCAACCACCAACTCCAGCAGTTGACTTCAGCTCACTATTGGTGGCACTGCAAATTAAAATGGATGAGCAAAGAGCAGCTCTTGAGAAATATGTAGATGAAATCCATAAGGAACTCCAATTTTCTTTGGCTCAAGATATCAAATTTATCAGATTTGAGGTAAATCAGCATAAAAAGGAGATGACAGATTACTTCCATAAGGGAGCTAATGTTGTAGTATACCTAGCCAAACAACAACAAGAGGAAAAGACACAGATAGATGATATAGCAGTCAAACAAGGCTATGTTTTGGAAAATCAAATAAGAATGAATGACAATCTTACTGAATCTGATAATGTGATTATTACTGAACTGAAAAATCAAGCCACTGCTGTCATAAACCACATGGTTCAGGCAAAGTTAGAGTTTGATAAACAATTCCAAGCAAATTTGACTGCGGTAAACACTTATATCCAGGCCTCTTAGAAGGTAATTTCTGATTAGTTCCAGAAATTTAGGTCATTCTAGAAAGAAGGTACAAATTATCTCGCTGAACAGATAAGATTTCAAAAGGATGATCTAAGAGACCATATTGAATGAGAAGTCATAAAGGGGGAGAGAGTGTTAGTCAATGCAGGCTCTTAACATGCTAAATAGATAACTAATATTATCAGAGCCACTCTTGGATATCCACCCCTGTGTGATGATGACAACACAACTGAGTCAGGCATTCAAGCTGCTTACAATGAAGGGGCTCAGCAGGAAGTGGCTCAAATCATTTATCCACCTGCTGACTTTGAAGGAATTCAAGCTGT
Source organism: Platanthera guangdongensis (assembly GCA_039583875.1). NCBI lineage: Eukaryota > Viridiplantae > Streptophyta > Magnoliopsida > Asparagales > Orchidaceae > Platanthera > Platanthera guangdongensis. Next base: position 10,794,039 of record CM077160.1, on the reverse strand, counting down.
TGTTCAACAAATGTATAGTCCACCACAGGAGGTTCAGAATGTGGTTATTGAGAAAGTTGAGATGTCTGAAGCAGCCTTGAAAAGAGAGCAAGAAGCTCAACTTTCTAAGAAAAGGTTTAGAGAGCAGGTTGAACTAAAACCTGATTTTGAAAAATGGAGTCCCACTTCTAGGAATATAATTCTCACTGTCTAACAAGCAGTTAAAGATAAAATGCATGATAGAGGCAATTGGTACTCAGAATAAGAATGGAGTAAGTATTAGAAGAGGCAAGATGTCATATTTCAGTTTAAAAGGGATCTCAAAGCTGGAAAGATACCTACTATTGCTGTGGAGTCAAGCAAAAACCTTCCTAAGCCTTATCATTATTTTGAAAGGCAAAAGGTTAAGGCTGAAGAACTCAAGAAGAAGTATCTTAAAGGAAAGAAGCCAATTGAAGTCAATGAAGCTAGTGTAAAAGCAAGGATTCAGTCTGGCAAAGGCATTGTAGTCAAGGAGCCTGATCAGCCCTAGAATAGATTGTCTAGATTTAGAACTTTGTAATCTTTAGTTTTAAAATCTATATTATCTGTTATTTAGAAATGTTTTGTAGTTAAAATAAAATATTGATTCATGTTCTCTATATGTTATCATATACTGTGATGATATAATATGTTGGTTTTGTTTATATATTAACCTGTCTGAATAATGCTCTTGTACATCATAATCTTTGTTTATTATAAGTGATGTATATCATTGACTAAGAGTTATGACTTCTCCAAATAGAGGGAGATTGTTGGGTAAATTGGAATATGTGTACCAGATTTGGAGAAGCCTCACCTAACTCAATGATATTCATCAAGGTGTATTTGATGTGGTGTTGAGTTTCTATGTGCAGGTGAAGGAAATGAAAGAAAAGTTTCTAAGTACAAGTGTCGACACTTGAAAAGCATTGTGTCAACACATGAGAAAGGCTGTGTCGACACCAGGAGCCAGTTTGTGTCTACACACAGAACTTGTGTCGACACACAGAGATTCTGTCGACAAAGACTATGTCGACACCAGGAGCCAGTTTGTGTCGACACACAGAGATTTTGTTGACAACAATTGTGTCGATACACAGGACTTGTGTCGACACATAGAAAGCTCAGTCGACAATAACTGTGTCGACACAAAGGACTTGTGTCGACACACAGAAAGCTCAGTCATCAACAACTGTGTCGACACACACCAGAATTTTTGTTGAAGTCAACTATGTCAAGACAAGAAGTGATTGTGTCGACACACAGGACTTGTGTCGACACATTCTGCAGAAGCTATGTCAAGAAGATAGAGAAGTGGTGTGTCGACATTATGCAAGCTGTGTTGACATCACCAAGGATTGTGTCGACACATGAACTATTTGTGTCGACACATTTGAAGAATTGTCTCGATACTTTGCTGCTGAGTCAAAGTATAATGTAGTTTCTGGAGACTTGACAGCTGTCATAACTGACAATGCTGTTGTATCTGTCAGAGCTGTCAGAAGGATGTTAGGAACCGGATCAGCCGGTAACCTCGGATGGAGCCTATATAAAGATATATTATATCATCAGATAGATGTGATGTTAATAAGAGAAGCCATAAACAACAAGGGGAGAAGCCTTCATCCAGAAATCGACAAGTCATCCAGAGAGGGCAGATCCTGAACAGTCTGCAAGAAGAAATCAGAACCACATCTGATTAGAAGAAGCTGGATTGAGGATCATCTCCAACTTCAAGAAGATCAACCTTACTTTGTTCAGATTCAAGAAGCTTTTAAGAAGCTAAGAACAGGTTGATTCTAGAGTGGTCAGATCTATCAACTACTGATCAAGAAGCCTTCACCCTTTCTCTCTCTATCTGGGTAAAGAAATTATTCTTGGTATCATCAAATTTTCCTGTAGGATCTTTTATAGATCTGAGTTGTAAGCCTAAACTTATAAAGGCTGAGGTAGGGCTGAGTGCCTGAGGTAGGAGATTAAGTTCTCTGAGTTGTAGGCCTGGGAAAATGCTGAGGTAGGGCTTGAGTGCCTGAGTTGTAGTCCTTGTGAAAGAGGCTGAGGTAGGGCTTAATTGCCTGAGTTGTAGGAGTGTCGACTCACTCTGAGGTAGGATTCTTTGAGAGAATCTGAGCTGTAGGACTTGCTTAAGTCTAAGTTATAGGAACCATTCAGGGTTCTGAGTTATAAGATCTTAAGATCTGAGAAGGAAGAAGGAAGTTAGGCCGAATCTAGTACACTGCTAGATAGGCGAAGGGGGAAAGTGGATGTACCCATCACTTGGGTAACCACTATAAAACTATGTGTCTTCTGTGTTGCTGTGTGGTTTAATCTGTGCTGTGAACTGTGATGTGTTAATTGCTGAATATTCTGTGATCTAACAGTAAAAAGATTATCTGCCTTCAGAAAAAAAGAATTGAACCTATTCACCCCCCCCCCCCCCCGCCACCCCCTCTAGGTGTTTAGGACATCTTGAAACCAATTCTTTCAGTTGTATTTATTCCCTCCTACTCGTTTGAGTAGGAGTAGCTTTCATTTCTCCCGCCCATGCTTTTGCGCCGGGACTCGCACTCTACTGCTTTCATTTCAGTCCTACTCAAACGAGTAGGACTTGCAATTTTCTGCTTTCTTTACAGCTTTCCTTTACTGCTTTATTTCCTGCTTTCATTTTACTGCTTTATTTATTGATTTCTTCGCTTGTCGTCCCCATTCTGATTGTTGAAACTGAAATCTCGGTCTCCTGTGGAGTTCACCCTTGGGGAAGGGGTGATCGTGAAACTACTTCACTCCTGCAAGCAAAACAACAAAAGAAACAAGGGAGAACTGACCCAAGGGCTCGGCGGGGAGGACCCACCACACGCCCGAAAGATCTGAGATCGCTTCCCCTCCTTAGCCAAAGGCCGAGCTAAGGTACCCTCAAAAAGCACTTGAAAACTGGAGCAAGAGAGCACAGGAAGCCTGCTTTCTGGGGTACCCCTTGGGTCCTATTTATAGTTTTCAGAATCTGAACTGCCAATAACCAAACTGAACTGACCTGAAATTACCAAAATGCCTTAGGTTGGGTCTGCCAACATCCAAACTCCGTTGTTTTGAAGGGCAATGGGCAGACCAGCGGGGGCTAAATAGTAAAAGGTACCTCATAGATCTGGGAGTGCTCGGGAGCCTGGCCACCTCGGCGGATCCTGTTCGCCTGCTGTTGCCGAGCTCCATTATACGAGTGCGAGTTGGGACGACGAGCTCGCTTATTGATCGGCCTATGTTAGTCGACCTCAGCTCGACGAATCTTGGCTTAACTCAGCGAATGCCTAGCTCGTGTTCGACGAATGCCGAGCTCGGGCTCGGGTTTCTCTATCGAGCTCGCCTGGGGCCTTGGTAATCTGAGCTGGCTGGCCTGGTTCCGAGTTCACCCCGCTCATCGGATACGGGGTTGTACACAATCCCCGCTCTTTTTTAGCTTGGCAAACCTCGGAAAGAAACATCCAACCCCAAGTGTTCGGCGAGTGCGGGGTGGACTGGAGGGAATCTTCGGGTGGGGTCCACCTGTGGCTATATATATGCACCTGTGTACCTGCCTGACTCTTGCAATTCCCTTTGCTCTAATCCTGCCAACATGCCGATCCCCAAGGAGATTCAAGAGCGGCTTATGCGCACCCGCCAAACCTCAACTGCTCGCGTAGCTACACTGACAACGGTCCCAGCTACTGTGCCGCAGGGTGGCTCTGCCGAGCCTAACTCCAAGAAGATGAAAACATTCCCTCAGGCGGTTGAGCCCATCTATGACGACCTGAGGACCACCTTGGAGCACGTGACCGACTCCTCTACTCTGCCTGCCCATAAAAAGGGGAGGAATATTGTCGAGGTCTACGACGGGCCAGACAGCCACCCTGATGGCGCGGAGGACGTCGTGCCACGAGACACCACCCCGCGAGCCAAGACCACTATGGGGGACTCGTGGTTCACGACTCCGAAGAACCGTCCCCGAGACCCGTCCCCTCCCTTTGGGACCATAGGGGTGAGCTCGCAGAGACCGAGCTCTTCGGTGCACGCTCGCTCTCCCCAGCAAGCTGTCGTGAACCCGGGGGCGGGTCTGGAGACCATCCCAATCCCGGGATTCGAGCTTCTTTCACCGGAGACGCGCGACCCAGGTCGCGGGAAGGATCTGAGGTTTATTCCTCCCCGCATCTCCTTCGAGTTGCCGAGCTCGTCAGGTGGAATTAGCCCGGATTCCTTCCTCATGCGATTTTCTTGTATACCTCCTTTTGTTGATGTTTGCCTCCATAGTTCCCCCAGCCAATCCGCTGCCGAGGAATCTTTGATGTAGGCAGCCCATTACTCTCCCCTCCCCTCCCCAAGCTCACTGGACTCTTACCTGGGCCCCGAAGAGGATCTAGGCGAGCTGGCGAGGAGGGAGGTTAAGCTTTTAAAGAAACCGGTGTGCGGGCTGCACGAGGTGCAGGGGGTCAACGAGGCATTACAATGCGACTATGCGCGTCGTGCTGACAAGGTGCAAAGCGGCCAGGCTGGCGAGCTGATGTCCCCTTCCCGGCTTCTGGATGAGATAGACGACGGCCTTTCCGTGGAGCAGAGGAATTCCGGCAGGATCCGTGAGCTGCTCCGCGCGCAGCAGTCTGGGGGACGGGAGCTACGAGGCCGGGATAGATAAAGGGTGGCTCTTTTGCCGAGCCGACTAGTACTCTCCTCCTGGTCTCCCCCCTGCCTGCGCGCCCCGCTTTCATATTCCTGCACTTGTATTTTTAATAAATAACCTTAAAAATTCTTAGTCATGCGGTATTCAAATAATATATTGCTTTTTATTTGAATTAGCCTTGGTTGGAACGCGCTGTAAGTCGGCGAGCTGGGGGTTGGCGAGCTTGGCCGATTAGACAGTTTGACCCTCTGATTACATTTTCTATAAATACCCCCCCACCAATCCCCGTACTGCTGCTTTTACTGCTTACTCTTTGTTGAAGTTGGTGACCGGGCGGCCTGGCGGTCTGGCTTGGCGGGTTGATGACCGCGCGGTTTCGCAGTTAATCTTTAGCGGTTTGGTTGCTGTGTACTGCTGTCTGAGGTCCAAGCGGTCTGGCGGTTTGACTCTGGCGAATTGGAGACCGGGCGGTCTAGCGGTCTCCCATGACAGTCTCTCTCTCTGGCAGTAGCCGAGCGGTTAGCCCGTCTGTCTGACCGCGCGGCTTGTGCGGTTTGTGTCTGTATAGTCCACTTGTGTCATGTAAATTTTTAGTCCCACATCTCTTATTTGTATTCTCTCTCCTCTCCTCCATTCTATATATAGGAGGTCATACCTTTGTAATAGATACCTTTTTCAGATAATAAAATTTTTGTTAAAACCATTTCCGGTTTGTTTTAGTTCAACTTCCGACTTGTTTTTGTTCATTTCTAACATGGTATCAGAGGAAACGATCTTTTCCTCCTGATTCAGCTTCTTCTTCTGTTCGCGCGGACTACCTTCTAGCCGCTCGACTTCTTTCCCTCCGCTTGATTCTCGTCTTGTTTCTGCTTCCCGCGACCTGTCTTCGCGGCTTGTCTTCTCTTCTGACCGCTGCCCTGTTCGTGCGGCTTGTTTCTCCTTAGTTCTCTTCTCGCCGCTCCTCGTCGTCGCTGCGGCCTGTCTACTAGTCGCCTCACCCTGTTTCCTTCTACCCGCTCGTGCTAACTAGTCGTTGCGGCCTCTCTTTTGTCGTCCGACTTGGTTTCTCCTGCCTGCGGCTTTCCTAGCCGCGCGGCCTGCTTCTGTCCACCCGGCTTGTGACTTGTTTTAGCCTCCGCGGCTTGCCTCACCATCTCTCTTCAATGGATTCCACTTCCTCCGCGCCGTCCGCCTCGGTGGTCATCTCTTCTGGTAGTGCCCACATTGTTACTCGCGGACGCTGGTTGATCGATTCTGGTGCTACCAATCATATGACAGGCAATCCTCACTGTTTCTCTCATCTAGACACGCATGATCGGTTGCCCCCTGTCATCGTTGCGGATGGTTCTCCCTCCCCGGTCAATGGGACGGGCATGGTTCAAGTCACTCGGTCTCTCTGCCTTGCAGATACCCTCTATATGCCCCAGTTTCCTTGCAATTTATTATCGGTTACCACTTTATGCAAACAACTACAGTGCTCCGTCACCTTCACTACTACCTCTTGTTCTTTTCAGGATCCAGCCTCCCGACGGACGATTTCTACTGGGACTGAGAGTGGCGGCCTCTACTTCCTCGACAACGTCTCTTCTCTATCTTCCTTCTCCTCCTCATCTACAGATCTTCTCCAATGGCATCTTCACCTTGGTCATGCCCCCCCTCGCCTTCTTTGTCAACTTCTCCCCCACCTCCCTTCCCAACATCCTCCTCTTAATTGTGACGCATGTCAACTTGGCAAGCATCACCGCTCTTCCTTTCCTCCCAAGCAAGCTTGTGGATCCACCCGTCCGTTTGATCTTGTTCACTCTGACATATGGGGTCCTGCTCCTACCCTTACCATTGGGCGGGGTAGTTCTTACTTTGTTACGTTCATTGATGACTTTTCTCGCTGCACTTGGGTCTATCTCCTACGAGACCGTTCTGAACTTTTTGCTATATGGACATCCTTTTATCAATCAATTCAAACTCAGTTTGGCGTTTCCATTAAAGTCTTACGCTCGGATAACGCCAAAGAATATCTTAGTCAAGCCTTTTCCTCCTTTTGTATGCAACATGGGATTATTCATCAAACCAGTTGCGTTTACTCCTCACAACAAAATGGCGTGGCGGAATGCAAAAACCGTCACCTCCTTGATGTCGCTCGCACTCTGCTTACGCAAATGCATGTCCCTCGCTCCTACTGGGGCTATGCTGTTCTCATCGCTTGCTATCTCATCAATCGCCTTCCCTCCACCGTTCTCCATGGTCAAACTCCTTTCTCCATTCTCTATCCGGGCAAAGAACCCTTTCCTCTTCCTCTCCGTATCTTTGGATGCACCGCATTTGTGCATGCTCCCTCTACAACCCGCGACAAACTCTCCCCTCGGTCCACCAAATGTATCTTTCTGGGCTACTCTCCCACTCAGAAAGGTTATTGTTGCTTTGACCCCGTCACCCGCAAACAATTTGTCTCTGCGGATGTTACCTTCTTTGAAAATGCATCTTACTTCTCTTCCGCTTCTTCCTCTACTCCTGTTACTCCTCCTTCTCCCACCAACCCCACTATTCCCTCCACTCCTGCTACTGTTCCGCCACCTCCCCCATCTCCACCATCTCCACTATCTCCACCATCTTACCCTGCACCTTCCTCTTCGCTGCCGTTGCTCTCTTCTCCCGGGCCAGCTTTCTCCACCACGGATGCTCCGGCTACTGAGGTACCTGCTAACCTGGACCTTCCCATTGCCCTTCGCAAAGGGGTTCGGGCTTGTACCCAGCATCCTCTTGCTGCTGTTGTTTCCTATGATCGTCTGACGCCTGCTCGCAGGGACTTTGCTCTGGCTATTTCTTATACTTCCACCCCTCGTTCCTATCAGGAAGCTCTTACCCTTCCGTATTGGAAAGCTGCCATGGATGAAGAAATCGCTACTCTGACTGAACGGGTTACCTGGACTCTTGTTCCTCCTCCTGTTGGCACAGATGTTGTTGGATGTCGCTGGGTTTTTGTGGTGAAATTCCTTCCCGATCGCAGTGTGGATCGCTACAAAGCCCGCCTGGTGGCTAAAGGATTCACTCAGACCTATGGTGTTGATTATTTTGATACATTCTCTCCTGTTGCTCGTCTCAGCACCATATGGGTCCTTCTATCTGTGGCTGTCAATCGGGACTGGCCAATTTCACAACTGGATGTTAAGAATGCTTTCCTCTATGCTGATCTACAGGAAGATGTTTATATGGAGCAACCTCCGGGGTATGTTGCTCAGGGGGAGAGACGTGTATGCCGACTGAAGAAGGCTATTTATGGCCTCAAGCAAAGTCTGCGTGCCTGGTTTGACATGTTTAGCGGCATTGTTGCGGCCATTGGTTTTACACGAAGCTCGGCCGATCACTCCTTATTTGTTCGGAAAACCGCCTCTGGTATGGTAGTTCTTGCGGTTTATGTCGATGACTTTCTTCTTACTGGCGATGACCAGGAGGGGGTAACGTTGACAAAGAAACACCTCCGTCAACACCTGGTCACAAAGGATATGAGATCTCCAAAGTACTTTATGGGGATTGAAATCTCAAGGAAGCCCAACTCCATGGTTCTTTCCCAAAGGAAGTATGCCCTTGATCTTTTAAAGGAGGCAGGATTGACAGGTGCTAAACCTGCCCGTTGTCCTATGACTACTGGAGAAGACAAAACTTGGACAGATGACTCGCCTCTTCTATCTGATATTTCGAGATACCGGCGTCTGGTGGGAAAACTCATTTATCTCATGGTAACCAGACCCGACATCTCCTATGCTGTTGGCAAGGTGAGCCAGTTTATACAAGCTCCTCAGGAGTGTCATCATCAATCTGCCTTACGGATCTTGGAATATATCAAAGAAGCGCCTGGGAAAGGATTACTCTTTCAGAAGAATGGTCATCTGAGGGTTGAAGCATACTCAGATGCGAGTTACGCTGATGACAAAGGGGATCGTAAGTCAACCTCGGGTTTCTGCACCTTTGTTGGGGGCAATCTGGTGAGCTGGAAGAGCAAGAAGCAGTCGGTTGTTTCCAGGTCCAGTGCTAAAGCAGAATATCGTAGTATGGCATCGACCACTTGTGAGTTAAAGTGGCTACGAGCTCTCCTGCTGGATTTAGGAGAGGTGTACAACCATCCTCTACCTATGTTCTGTGATAACAAGGCTGCCATATACATCTCCAAAAATCCGGTCTTCCATGAAAGAACCAAGCACATTGAGGTCGACTGTCATTTCATTCGTGAAGAGATTCTGAAGGGACAAATTTGCACTCCCTTCGTCACTTCTGATAAAGAGCTGGATGACATCTTCACCAAGCCAGTTTCCGCCTCATTTCTTCATATTTGTGACAAGCTGGGCATGATCGATATATATGCTCCAGCTTGAGGGGGAGTGTTGAAGTTGGTGACCGGGCGGCCTGGCGGTCTGGCTTGGCAGGTTGATGACCGTGCGGTTTCGCAGTTAATCTTCAGCGGTTTGGTTGCTGTGTATTGCTGTCTGAGGTCCAAGCGGTCTGGCGGTTTGACTCTGGCGAATTGGAGACCGGGCAGTCTAGCGGTCTCCCATGACAGTCTCTCTCTCTCTGGCAGTAGTCGAGCGGTTAGCCCATCTGTCTGACCGCGCGGCTTGTGCGGTTTGTGTCTGTATAGTCCGCTTGTGTCTTGTAAATTTTTAGTCCCACATCTCTTATTTGTATTCTCTCTCCTCTCCTCCATTCTATATAAAGGAGGTCATACCTTTGTAATAGATACCTTTTTCAGATAATAAAATTTCTGTTAAAACCATTTCCGGTTTGTTTTAGTTCAACTTCCGACTTGTTTTTGTTCATTTCGAACAGAATCAAAGACAACATATTTGGGTGTGTGTGGGACCGCATATTTGGTCTTCCCCATCGCGTTCCAGGTCTGGGTGTTGACCCCGGTGGGCCCCCCGTGTGGCGGAATATCCCCGCCATCCCGTGGATGGATTAGTCTTACATCGCCTGCAGCGGGTGGTCCTTGGTGTTTATGTACCCTCGTCCCCCCTTCCTACTACCTCGGGGTTTTGGGAAGATGTGTGGTGACGGGTGGTTTCCACATAGTATCAGAGCCATCCCGCTGAGGGGGTGTGTTGAGAACTATGGTCCAGCGGGATTGGGTGTGTGTGGGACCACATATTTGGTCTTCCCCATCGCGTTCCAGGTCTGGGTGTTGACCCCGGTGGGCCCCCCGTGTGGCGGAATATCCCCGCCATCCCGTGGATGGATTAGTCTCACATCGCCTGCAGCGGGTGATCATTGGTGTTTATGTACCCTCGTCCCCCCTTCCTACTACCTCGGGGTTTTGAGAAGATGTGTGGTGACGAGTGGTTTCCACACTCTTTCTCTCTCTTCTTGCGATTTTCTTCTTGTCTACTTGCGCTCTGCCTCCTCTCGCGAGCATGGGCAAGACCAATCCCGACGCTGATGGCTGCACCAAGTGCGCCCAACACTTCACCGATTACTGCTTCTTTGAGGGGAATACCACCGAGGAGGAGCTCGCGGAATTTGTTGGCGTCCACATTCTGCCGGGCTTCGAGGCACGTCGGCCGAGGCAGGGGTAGGCCATCAATACCTTTTACGACGACAAGCTCACCTTCCCCATCTCTCACTTTGAGGTGGGGTTGTGCCTCCCCCTCTGGCCAGAGATCCGACAGATTCTGAAGTATTATGGCGTGGTGCCCGCGCAGCTGAACTCCAATGCCATCGCCATCGCCATGATGGTGGCGTTCAAGAGCTATCTTCGGCGAGAGAGGATTGAGTTTAACCTGACAATATTCCGGAAACTCTTCTCTTATAAGGCAAAGCTGGATGGGGTCGCCTACTTCGGCGGCTCACTGATCAAAGTTCGCGAGATTGTGAACAAGCACCATAACTGGATGAGCAAGATCGCCTTTATCAAGGGCGATCTCGGCAACATCCCGTACTCACCGCAGCAGAAGGGTGAGGAGGTCTACCGCCCCCGGCCGTGTCCAGCAACGATGCCGACCTTCATAAGTTTTTCCTCCACAAGGACTTCGAGGTCGCCTTCCTGCGAAGTGGCCTCGACGTGCTTCTCCCCGTCCTATCGGCGAAGGCATCGTTCTCTCCTCACCGCCGAGCTCGCCAGGTTGCCGAGCTCGCCGAATTGCTGTTGAAGATATTCTAACTTTTTCCAAGTTTTTTTTCTTGTATGGGAGCAGCTAATTCCCATAAACCCGTCGTTTGCGAACTCGGGGTTGTACCCGGACCCCCTTGCTCACGGGAAGGCGGCGGCGGCGGCCTGCCGAGATGAGGCGGCCTTCTCTCTACCCTATTCCAGCAAGAGACGTTCTAAGGATGCGGGGTCGAACCCTCCACACCGCCAGCAATTACTAAAAAAGATGAAGAAAGCCGTGCTCGCTCCGCGGGGGAAACAACATCAACAACATCAATCCAGCCCCAAGTACATAAGCTCGCCGGAGAGCATCCCCGACGCGTCGTCGGAGAGTCCGCTAAAGGAGATCATCAGCAAGGGGAGGAGGGGCGGCGAGGCCCATATTCCCACTGCGGCGATCTCCCCACCTCCTTCGGTGAATATGGCGGCTCGCGAGAGTGGGGCGCCGAAAATTCATCCCCTCTTCAGCTTTGGGGGTGGTGGAAAGACTCGGCGGGCGAGCCCATAGTGTAGTGGGACGAGCTGGCCCACCAGGTGTACATCTCCACCCTGCACCCTTCCTGGCATGACCGCGAGCCCGCCACCGGTCACGCTTATGCCCTCCTCTTCAGCCTCTATGGCTGGGAGGACGTCGAGGCCTACAAGAACATGACCCTATGGTAGCTCGGCCATGAGGGCCTGCAGGCCCACCTGCGGGCCATGGAGCTTCATCACATGTTTGTCTGCCGCAGCTTCGGCCTTAGCAATCAACTCCAAAAAGCCGAGCAGGCCCGTGACGTCCCCAAGGATACGGTTGCCGACCAGACGAGGCGGCTCGGCATCGTCGAGGGTCTTCTCGCCCAGGCCGCCGGCGGATTGGTGAGTATCAGGCTTCTCCTTTTTACTTGAAATATTTGGCGTTGTCACTAATGAACTTTTCTTTTGTCAGGATGCCAAGGCCGCCGGAGAGTTGCGGGCTCGCAATGTCGAGCAAGGGGAGGAGATCAGCCAGTTGCGCGCCCGGTTTGCCGAGCTTGAGGGGGCGAACGTGAAGCTAAAGGATGAGTACCAAAACCTTAGCCGCGAGGTCTGCCGTCAGGCGGAGATTTTCTTCCCGCCCAGCGGCGCCGATCCTACCCTCAGCTACAAGAGGCCGAGGATCTTTGGCGAGGCCGACCTCGCCGAGAGGCTGCGGATCAACTCCATCCAGGCCACCTAATGCACCCTCCAGATGATGAAGGACACTGGAGTGCTGGTGGAGGGGTGCGAGGAGATTTCGGCCCGGGACCTGTTGTCGAGCCTGTTCCCGGCGATGCTTCCAAGCGAGAAGGAAGACAGTCTGCATGCACTGTTCTGGAAGGGCTTCCAGGATCCGTCAGGTGAATGAGGGGAGGACTACCAATCTGGCGGGGGGGGGGGGGGGGGGTGGGGTGGGGGGGGCGAGGTCTAAATGTACATAACCTGTAGTCTCGCCGAGGCGAGATCAATCCTGTAAATATTTTTACTTAATGAAAGAATATTTTTGATATCTTTTGCCCATCATAGTAATGTCATTATACATATATTGTTTTGCTGGATTTCCCTGCCATGCTTTGTTTGTTCGCGAGCACTCTCCCTAGCGACCTCACATAGATAGGTACTGAGAGTAGTATAGTCGTTAGGAATTGCCCCTGAGAGCATGTCTTGAGAGTTCGGCAATTCTCAGGCCTCGCCAAAGCTCGCTTGCGGGCTGCCCATGATCTTATCAACTGAAAACCAAATTCAATAAATTTTTCCAAGTAAAAGACTAAGTGGGGGCCGAGGCGTCTCGGCGGGATCCACCTCCCCTTAGCGAGGTCCAAGGGCCTGGCTCGTCATCCTTCTGCCGAGGCCGAGCTGAACTAGCGATCCCGAACTCGCCCATGCCGAGCTCTCCTCTTAATCTTAGAAGGGCCAAATTTGCTAGACACTACCTGGGGGGTGTAGGACTTCCCTGGGTGACCTCCGACGCTGTCAGCTAGGTGAGAGCCTGGCAGCGGGATCTGCTCGGGGTCCAAGACTGACACCATCGAGTGACTTCCAGCCCTGCCAGCTAGGTGAGAGCCTGAAATCGGGATCTGCTCGAGGTTTAAGGATGACACCGAGTGACTTCCAGACCTGGCAGCTAGGTGAGAGCCTGGCAGTGGGATCTGCTCGGGGTCCAAGGCTGATACCATCGAGTGAATTCCAGCTCTGCCAGCTAGGTCAGAGCCTGACAGTGGGATCTGCTTGAGGTTTAAGGATGACACTGAGTGACTTCCAGCCCTGCCAGCTAGGTAAGAGCCATGAAGCGGGATCTGCTCGGGGTCCAAGACTGATACCATCGAGTGACTTCCAGTACTGCCATCTAGGTGAGAGCCTGATAGCGGGATCTGCTCAAGGTCTAAGGATGACACCGAGTGACTTCCAGCACTGCTAGCTAGGTGAGAGCCTAGCAGCAGGATCTGGTCGGGGTCCAAGGTTGATACCATCGAGTGACTTCCAGCCCTGCCAGCCAGATGAGAGCCTGACAGCGGGATCTGCTCGAGGTCTAAGGATGACACAGAGTGACTTACAACCCTGCCAGCTAGGTGAGAGCGTGGCAGCGGGATCTGCTCGGGGTCCAAGGCTGATACCATCGAGTGACTTCCAACCCTGCCAGCTAGGTGTGAGCTTGACAGTGGGATCTGCTCGAGGTCTAAGGATGACACTGAGTGAATTCAGCCCTGCAAGCTAGGTGAAAGCCTAGCAGCGGGATCTGCTCGGGGTATAAGGCAGATACCATCGAGTGACTTCCAGCCCTGCCAACTAGGTGAGAGCCTGGCAGCGGGATCTGCTCGAGGTCTAAGGATGACACTGAGTGACTTCCAGCCCTGGCAACTAGGTGAGAGCCTTGCAGCGGGATCTGCTCGGGGTCCAAGGCTGATACCATCGAGTGAATACCAGCCTTGCCAGCTAGGTGAGAGCATGATAGCGGGATCAGCTCGAGGTCTAAGGATGACACCGAATGACTTCCAGCCCTGCCAGCTAGGTGAGAGCCTGGCAACGGGAACTACTCGGGGTCCAAGGCTGATACAATCGAGTGACTTCCAGCCCTGCCAGCTAGGTGAGAGCCTAACAACGGGATCTGCTCGAGTTCTAAGGATGACACTGAGTGACTTCCAGCCCTGCCAGCTAGGTGAGAGCCTGTCAGTAGGATCTGCTCGGGGTCCAAGGCTAATACCATCGAGTGACTTTCTAGCCCAGCCAGCTAGGTGAGAGCCTGGTAGCGAGATCTGCTCGTAGTCTAAGGATGACACCGAGTGACTTCCAGCCCTACAAGCTAGGTGAGAGCCTGGCAGCGGGATCTGCTCGGGGTCTGAGACTGACACCATTGAGTGACTTCCATCCCTGCCAGCTAGGTTAGAGCCTGACAGCGGGATCTGCTCGAGGTTTAAGGATGACACCGAGTGACTTCCAGCCCTGCCAGCTAGGTGAGAGCCTGGCAGCGGGATCTACTCGGGATCCAAGGCCGATACCATCGAGTGACTTCCAGCACTGCCAGCTAGGTGAGAGCCTGGCAGCGGGATCTGCTCGAGGTCTAAGGATGACACCGAGTAACTTCCTGCCCTGCTACCTAGGTGAGAGCCTGACAGCGGGATCTACTCGGGGTCCGAGACTGACACCATTGAGTGACTTCCAGCCCTGCCAACTAGGTGAGAGCCTGACAGCAGGATCTGTTAGAGGTTTAAGGATGACACCGAGTGACTTCCAGCCCTGCCAGCTAGGTGAGAGCCTGGCAACGGGATGTGTTCGGGGTCCAAGGCTGATACCATCGAGTGACTTCCAGCCCTGCCAGCTAGGTGAGAGCCTGACAGCGGGATCTGCTCGAGGTCTAAGGATGACACCGAGTGACTTCCAGCCCTACCAGCTAGGTGAGAGCCTGGCAGCGGGATCTACTCATGGTCCAAGGCTGATACCATCGAGTGACTTCCAGACCTACCAGCTAGGTGAGAGCCTGACAGTGGGATCTGCTCGAAGTCTAAGGATGACACCGAGTGACTTCCAACCCTGCCAGCTAGGTGAGAGCCTGGGAGCGGGATCTGCTCGGGGTCCAAGGCTGATACCATCGAGTGACTTCCAGCCCTGCCAGATAGGTGAGAGCCTGATAGCGGGATCTGCTCGAGGTCTAAGGATGACACCGAGTGAGTTCCAGCCCTGCCAGCTTGGTGAGAGCCTGGCAGCGGGATCTGCTCGGGGTCCAAGGTTGATACCATCGAGTGAATTCCAGCCCTGCCAGCTAGGTGAGAGCCTGACAGCGGGATCTGCTCGCGCTCTAAGGATGACACCGAGTGACTTCCAGCCCTGCCAGCAAGGTGAGAGCCTGGCGCAGGATCTGCTCGGGGTCCAAGGCTGATACCATCGAGTGACTTCCAGCCCTTCCAGCTAGGTGAGAGTCTGGCAGCGGGATCTGCTCGAGGTCTAAGGATGACACCGAGTGACTTCCAGTCCTGCCAGCTAGGTGAGAGCCTGGCAGCGGGATCTTCTCGGGGTCCGAATACACTTCTCCATGCAAACTCATTGCGACAACATAAGCATGTTAAAGAACTTTTATTAAAAATCAAAATATCACTTACAAATTTCAAGGGAAAAAGCATTTTAAGTCGTCAGTACTCCAGGTGAGACTTAGGGTCTCGCCGTCCACATTTTGGAGTCGATACCCCCCTGATCTTAAAGCTTCTTTTATAATAAATGGACCTTCCCAGCTAGGGTTGATCTTCCCCACGGTTGCCGACCTTCCTGCTGCATCCACCTTCTTCAGCACCAAGTCCCCCTCCACAAATTCCTTGACTTTGACGTGCTTGTCAAAGTACTTGGCCATCCTCCTCTTCACCTCTTCCTGTCGGATGGCGGAAAGGTCCCGCAGTTCTTCCACCATGTCGAGGGAGAGCCGCAGCTCTTCCTTGTTCGCAGCGTGCTATCTTTCCCTGCCTTCCCCTACTGCGACAACTCGAGGTGTTTGAACTTTCAACTCCACGGGCAGTACTGCCTCGCACCTATGGGAGAGCTTGAAGAGGGTCTCTCCTGTAGCTGTGTTGGGGTGGTCCTCAAGGCCCAGAGAACCGCGGGAAGCTGTTCCACCCAGCTCCCCTTTAGATTTTCTACTTTCGTTTTTTAGGAGGTTGACAATGATCTTGTTCGCAGCCTCCACCTGTCCGTTTCTCCTAGGGTGGTGGACCGAGGCGAACCTGAGGTCGATCCCGAGCTGCTCGCAGAAATTGGTAAACTCCGTACTAGCGAACTGGGGCCCATTGTCTATGACGATTGCCTGGGGCAACCTGTGGCAGCAGATGATCTCCCCCCAAACAAAGTTCCTGATGACCTGGGAAGTCATCTTATCCAGCGCCTTTACCTCTAGCCACTTGGAGAAATAATTGATCATTACCAGTAGGAACCTTCTCTGCCCACTGGCCTGGGGGAACAGTCCAACCAAATCCTTTCCCCAGATGGAGAAGGGCCAGGGGGCTGTGATACTCTTGAGTCGCTGAGCTGGTTGTAGCTGGAGGGGGGTAAACGGCTAGCATTTGTGGCACCTTCTTGCAAACTCCGTCGCATCTCGGCCTAGGGTGGGCCAGAAGTACCCCTGCCTGACAATCCTCCCTTCCAGGGTCCGACTCCCGGAGTGACTTCCACACTCACCGGAATGGACTTCTTCCAAAATTCTCTATACTTCCCCCTCAGCCATGCATCGAGCCAACATTCCCGAGAGAGTCTTTCTATACAACTGCCCGTACTGTAGGAGGTAGTACGACGACTTGTGCCTGAGCTTCCTCTTGTCCACCCCTTCTGGATACTCTCCCTTGGAAAGAAAAGTTACGAACGGATCCATCCATGAAGGCCACTGGTCTATCTCCATAAGCTCCCCCTCTTCGACGGAAGGGCAGAACAAGTCGTTGATGGTACCCCCCATCCGGGGACCATGCTTCGCCAGCTGATCGACCTGCTCATTCTCCTCCCGGAGCACTTGCTGGATGGAAAAAGTTTGGAACGTGCAAATGACCCCCTTTACTTTGGCTAAGTATAGCCGTAGGGTAGGCTCTCTCGAGTCGAACTCCCCGTTGATCTGGGAAGCTATCACCATGGTGTCAGTAAGGACCTACACGTCCAACACCCCCAGCTCCCTGTCCAGGTGCTGCCCTGCTATCACGGCCTCATACTCGGCCTGATTGTTGGTGATGGTAAATTGCACCACCACTGTCTGTTTAATTCTAGTTCCATGGGGACTCTCCAGGATCACCCCCAACCCTAGGAATACCTCCCCGAGGCTCCATCCACCTTTACCTTCCAAGAAGTCGTACGAGTGAGCTCTTCCTCCGCCACCTCAATCACATAATTGGCCAAGAAGTCGGCCATCGCTTGAGCTTTAATCAAGAGGCGGGGGACGAAGGAGACTGAAAGTGCAAGTTAGATCTGATATACTCTAGAGGGGGGGGGGTGAATAGAGTATGGTGCTTGCTAAAAACTTTTACAATAGTTGTTGTATTCTTATGTGAACATGGAAGCAAATAATATAAAGTAAATCTAACCACAAAATAATTACAAAGCAATCACAAACCACATCCAGAAACAAAAATAAAGTAAGCAACCAGATGACACAAGGAGCTATAGTGGTTCCCCAATCAATCTGGGTACATCCACTCTTCTACCACCCTAGGTAGGAATCCACTGCAGGATGAGTTGATCAGGTGTCCTAGGCACCAATGAGCTTTTGATAAGGTTCTCAAAAACCAAACCAGATTTTTTGATCAGGTGTCTTACCACCACTGAGTTTTGATAAGGTCTCATAACCCAATCACAAACTTTTGAAGGGAGTTTGAAAAACCCTTTATAGCAGAGAGTGAGAGAGGGATGAGAAGATCTTCTCTGTCAACAGTCAGAGAGAAGATAGTGGATGTTGTCAAAGCTCCCCCTGAGATCTTGAGTTGTTCAGGAAGTGAAGCTTTGCAGTAGGTTGATAGGCCTTCAGAAAATTGATCTCCAGCAAATGATGATTTCAGCAACAACTGAAATGTGAGGTGTCTGGAGTCTTGAATGATGATGGACTTTGAACACTTGAATCAGGAGAGATCTGAAAGTTTCAGATGGTTGATCTCCTTTTGTGATGTGTGTTCTTGTATGAATCTTGAGACTGAGAATGTGTGAGACTCTCTTTCTTTCTCTTGTGTAATTGTTGTTTTAAGAGCTGTAATTCTTGTTGTTGCAGAGAATATTTTTCTAACTGTTGAGAGGAGAGTGAAAAACTAATCTTTTATTCCTTTTGTCTGAATAGAAATGATCCACTGTCTAAGATAGTCGATGGCCTGTCATAAATGACTTCCTTAATTGCTTTTGTCTTCTGGAGGAAAGTCCAATAAAACATTCCTTGATAATTCCTTGAAACTTGCTCCAGATTAATTAAAAACGGCTACAAGATCTCTGAATTAATTGCTGACAATAATTCCTTAACTGTCTGAATTTGAATCTTGAAAATCGTTGAACTCTTCAGAAAAACGTCGAACTGAGCTCCACTACCGTTGAACTGAGCTCAGAGCCTGGACTTAGACAGAAACAGAGATCGTCGATATGAGCTCAACTTTCGTCGAACTGAGCTCAGAGATAGAGAATTAAACTGGAGTCAAGATCGTCGATCTGAGCTCGAAGATCGTCGAATGGAGTTCGACGACTTGTTGAAGTTGAGCTCAGAGATCGTCAAATGGAGTTCGACGACTTGTTGAAGTTGAGCTCAGAGATCATCGAATGGAGTTCGACGATTCATCGAAGTGAGCTCAACGATCGTCGAATGGAGTTCGACGATTCGTCGTACTGAGCTCGACGAAATGACTTGTTCTCCAAAACAGAAAAACCTGGTCTTATGGTCAGCTTTCAAACCTAACTACTAACCCTTAGACTCAATTCTACTTGACCTTTAGATCTATACAATGAGGTCAAAACAGGTTTCCTAAGAGACATAGTGATCCTGACCCAAATCAGTAATAGGGTGTTCCAACAATCTCCCCCTATTTGGGTTAGGATTACTATTTACAGATATTGAAAAATTAAAAACATATACAA
Source organism: Platanthera guangdongensis (assembly GCA_039583875.1). Taxonomy (NCBI): domain Eukaryota; kingdom Viridiplantae; phylum Streptophyta; class Magnoliopsida; order Asparagales; family Orchidaceae; genus Platanthera; species Platanthera guangdongensis. The sequence continues at coordinate 10,775,194 of CM077160.1, read as the reverse complement.
AGCAACAATATAACAAACAAGACATTGCAGAATCACAGATATTATCTCAGCAAGTTCAGAAATCAAAATAACTGTCACCTTACAGAGTTACTCTTTTTCCTTGCTCTTTATAAGTACTATTTCTCTATTTGGATTGAGAGCTTCCTTTTTAGATCTTCTGTCATCAGCTGCACCTAATGAGGTTTGTTGCTTGGGGCTGAGCACTACAGCTTCAGGGTGCAGCTTCATGTAGCTTTCAGAATCAAAAAATTTACTGGATGAATATCTTTCAAGTTCCTTCTTTCTTTGATCAGATAAAGTAGTAATACTGGAAGTGTCTTTGCCTTATTCTCTGGCTTTCTTGATCTGGTCCAGAGTAGCTAATTCTTTCATTCTAGCTGTCCATGAAGTAGGATTGTTCTCTGGATCCTCAAAAGGAACTGGAGGCTCATATCTGTTTGAGGGATTGTCTGGAGGAGCTCTGGAGGAGACTAACTCTTTCAGTTTGTAGGGAAAGGGACCTGAAGTAGTATCAGATGGACCTTGTCCTTTCCTTGAGTATGGATGTTGCCTAGAATATCCTTTGGAGTATACTTGAAATTCTCTTTGGTTTCCTCTGTAGCTTCCTCTCCTTGACTGATAGCCTCTAGATTGGCTTCCCCTATACTGGGATCTACCTTGAGGTTGATAAGGGGTTTGGCTTCTGGCAGAGGGTTGAGATGCAGAGCTACCACTTGCACCTGTATCAGGTGAAGGGGGAGGAGGAGGATGATGGAACTGAGAGGAACCTTTGTCATATCTTCTCTTTTTCTTCATAGCCTTCAATTGATTTTTGGAGTATTGCATCCAATGTTCTGTGATAGGGCAGTCATGCAGAATGTAGTATGGAATATCATTTGTGTCTTTTACTTTGGCTGGGGGGGACTCTCTTCATTGCTTTGCATCTGGCTTTTCTTTTCCTTGCAATAGTTGTAGAGGAGTCATCTGAGTCAGTCCTATACTGATCACTTTCTGAGCTTTGATCATCATATAGTGCATCAATCCTTTTGAGATAGTCTATCTGTTGTTGAGATTGAGCAGAAGTAACAGTAGTGTCAACAATATTAACAGCAACAGCAACAGCAAGAAGAGAAGTAGAAATAACACTGGCAGAAGAGGTCATGGCAGCAGCAGTAGATACAGCAGTAGCTGGGGCAGAAGATTCAGATATAACAGTTTCAGCAGTTTCAGATACAATACTTTCAGATACAACAGTTTCAGTAACAGAAATAACATCATTAGTAACAGCTGGCTCAAAGTCAAATGCCTCTGTCATATGTATATCCTTAGATATTAAAACATCAGAATTAACAACAATATCAACAATATCAGTACTTTCAACAGAAACTGAAGGAGCAGCAGCAGAAATGGACTTTACAAAAGAATGTATTATACTGGTGTCACAGCTTGAAATAGGCACAATGGCCTTAGAGAGATCTTCTGATGGTTGGACTGCAGTGTGCTCTGGAAGACAGCTGAAATAAATAGAATCAAAATCTGATAATATTGTCTTGAGGTCCATTGAGAAAACTGCAACTTGAGATGTTGAGGCTTGAGCTTGAGTTGAAGAAACAGCAGCAGCAGGCAATCTTTCCACTTCATGAGGAATCTCCCCCTTCTTAGATTCAGTCAGGACTGGATCAAGGCACACAGAGGAAGGGATTTCCTGAGGAGGAATGAGAGAGAAGAGCCTGGCAGACAGGTCTGCAACTGACTTGAGAAGTGGAGCCAAGGAGGTCTCCAACAAGAGTGATAGCCTGGGAGCTATCTGTTGGAACACCCTATTACTGATTTGGGTCAGGATCACTATGACTATTAGGAAACCTGTTTTGACATCATTGTATAGATCTAAAGGTCAATTAGAATTGAGTCTAAGGGTTAGTAGTTAGGTCTGGAAGCTGCCCTCAAGACCAAGTTTTTCAGTTTGGAGACTAAGTCATTTCGTCGAGCTCAGTACGACGAATCGTCGAACTCCAATCGACGATCGTTGAGCTCACTTCGACGAATCGTCGAACTCCAATCGATGATCGTTGAGCTCACTTCGACGAGTCGTCGAACTCCATTCGACGATCTCTGAGCTCAACTTCATCAAGTCGTCGAACTCCATTCGACGATCTTCGAGCTCAGTTCAACGATCTTGACTCCAGTTTTATTCTCTATCTCTGAGCTTATTTCGACGATAGTTGAGCTCAGATCGATGATCTCTGTTTCAGTCTAAGTCCAAAACTCTGAGATCAGTTCGACGATAGTGGAGCTCAGTTCGACGTTTTTCTGAAGAGTTAAATGTTTTTCAAGATTCAAATACAGACAGTTGAGGAATTATTGTCAGCATTTAATTCAGAGATCTTGTAGCCGTTTTCATTTATTCTGGAGCAAGTTTCAAGAGATTTTCAAGGAATGTTTTATTGGACTTTCCTCCAGAAGACAATTGCAATTAAGGAAGTCATTTAATGACAAGCCAATGACTATCTTGGACAAAGGATCATTTCTATTCAGAGAAAAGGAATAAAAGATCAGATTTTTTTCAATTCCGGAAACAGAAGAACAAGAAGTTAGAAAAACTCTCTACAACAACAATTTCTGCAACAACTCTAAAAACAACAATTACACAGAGAAAGAAAGAGAGAGTTCCAAACATTCTCAGTCTCAAGATTCATACAAGAACACCAACACCAAAAGGAGATCAACAAACTGAAATCTTCAGATCTCTTCTGATTCAAGTGTTCAAGTCCATCATCATTCAAGACTCCAGACACCTTACATTTCAGCTGTTGCTGAAATCATCATTTGCTGGAGATCAATTTTCTGAAAGCCTATCACCCTACTGCAAAGCTTTACTTCCTGAACAACTACAGATCTCAGGGGGAGCTTTGACAACATCAGTGAATCCACATAGTCTTCTCACTATGATTGAGAAAAGAAGACTTTCATCACTCTCTCATCCCCACCTCTGTAAAGGGTTTTTCAAACTCCCTTCTAAAGTTTGTGTGTGGTTTTTGAGCACCTTATCAAAAGCTCATTGGTGGCAAGACACCTGATCAAAAAATCTGGTTTGGTTTTTGAGCACCTTATCAAAAGCTCATCGGTGCCCAGGACACCTGATCAACTCATCCTGCAGTGAATTCCTACCTAGGGTGGTAGAAGAGTGGATGTACCCGGATTGATTGGGGAACCACTATAGCTCTTTGTGTCTTCTGGTTGCTTGTTTTTCTTTTTGTTTTTGGCTGTGGTTTTTGACTAGGTTCCTTTGTGACTAGGTTGCTCTGTGATTAGATAGTTGCTGTGTTTAGATTTACTTTTTATTATTTGCTTCCCTGTTCACATTAGAATACAACAACTATTGTAAACGTTTTTAGCAAGCACCATACTCTATTCACCCTCCCTCTAGAGTATATCAGATCTAACTCACACTTTCAATTGGTATCAAAGGCAGGTTTTGATCCTGGGACCTGTGGGTTTTTAACCAACCTCGCTTTGATACCAATTGAAAGTGTGAGTTAGATCTGATATACTCTAGAGGTGGGGGGGTGAATAGAGTATGGTGCTTGCTAAAAACTTTTACAACAGTTGTTGTATTCTAATGTGAACAGGGAAGCAAATAATAAAAAGTAAATCTAAACACATCAACTATCTAATCACAGAGCAACCTAGTCACAAAGCAACCTAGTCACAAACCACAGCCAGAAACAAAAAGAAAAACAAGCAACCAGAAGACACAAGGAGCTATAGTGGTTCCCCAATCAATCTGGGTACATCCACTCTTCTACCACCTTAGGTAGGAATCCACTGCAGGATGAGCTGATCAGGTGTCCTGGGCACCAATGAGCTTTTGATAAGGTGCTCAAAAACCAAACCAGATTTTTTGATCAGGTGTCTTGCCACCAATGAGCTTTTGATAAGGTGCTCAAAAACCACACACAAACTTTTGAAGGGAGTTTGAAAAACCCTTTATAGAGGTGGGGATGAGAGAGTGATGAAAGTCTTCTTTTCTCAATCACAGTGAGAAGACTATATGGATTCAGTGATGTTGTCAAAGCTCCCCCTGAGATCTGTAGTTGTTCAGGAAGTGAAGCTTTGCAGTAGGGTGATAGGCCTTCAGAAAATTGATCTCCAGCAAATGATGATTTCAGCAACAGCTGAAATGTGAGGTGTCTGGAGTCTTGAATGATGATGGCCTTGAACACTTGAATCAGAAGAGATCTGAAGATTTCAGTTTGTTGATCTCCTTTTGGTGTTGGTGTTCTTGTATGAATCTTGAGACTGAGAATGTTTGGAACTCTCTCTTTCTTTCTCTGTGTAATTGTTGTTTTTATAGTTGTTGCAGAAATTGTTGTTGCAGAGAGTTTTTCTAACTTCTTGTTCTTCTGTTTCAGGAATTGAAAAAAATCTGATCTTTTATTCCTTTTATCTGAATAGAAATGATCCATTGTCCAAGATAGCCGTTGGCCTGTCATTAAATGACTTCCTTAATTGCAATTGTCTTCTGGAGGAAAGTCCAATAAAACATTCCTTGAAAATCCCTTGAAACTTGCTCCAGAATAAATGAAAACGGCTACAAGATCTCTAAATTAAATGCTGACAATAATTCCTCAACTGTCTGTATTTGAATCTTGAAAAACATTTAACTCTTCAGAAAAACATCAAACTGAGCTCCACTATCGTCGAACTAAGCTCAGAGATTTGGACTTAGACTGAAACAGAGATCGTCGATCTGAGCTCAACTATCGTCGAACTGAGCTCAGAGATCGAGAATCAAACTGGACTCAAGATCGTCGAACTGAGCTCGAAGATCGTCGAATGGATTTCGACGACTTGATGAAGTTAAGCTTAGAGATCGTCGAATGGAGCTTGACGACTCGTCGAAGTGAGCTCAACGATCGTCGATTGTAGTTCGACGATTCGTCAAAGTGAGCTCAACGATCGTCGATTGGAGTTCGACGATTCGTCGTACTGAGCTCGACAAAATGACTTAGTCTCCAAACTGAAAAACCTGGTCTTGAGGGCAGCTTCCAAACCTAACTACTAACTGTTAGACTCAATTCTAATTGACCTTTAGATCTATATAATGAGGTCAAAACAGGTTTCCTAAGAGACATAGTGATCCTGACTCAAATCAGTAATAGGGTGTTCTAACAATCTCCCCCTATTTGGGTTAGGATTACTATTTACAGAAATTGGAAAAATATAAACATACAGAACAACAATACAACAAAACATTGCTGAAACACATATATTATCTCTGACAAATCAGAAAACAGCATATATTGTCACCTTACAGAATTACTCCTTTTCCTTGCTCTTTATAAGATTTATTTCCCTGTTTGGATTAAGAGCTTCCTTCTTAGATCTTCTGTCATCAGCTGCACCTAGAGATGTTTGTTGTTTTGGCCTTGGTACTACAGCTTCAGGGTGCAGCTTCATGTAGCTTTCAGAATCAAAGAACTTGCTGGAGGAGTATCTTTCTAGTTCCTTTTTCCTTTGTTCTGACAAAGTAGTAATACTGGAGGTGTCTTTGCCTTGCTCTCTGGCTTTCTTAATCTGATCTAAAGCAGCTACTTCCTTCATCCTAGCTGTCCAGGAAGTTGGATTGTTCTCTAGAGGTCTTGGACACACTGTCAAAACAGAATTAAAGATGTCCTCATCAATAGAATTCATGTAGAGTCTAATCCTTGCCTTCCAAAGTGCAAACTTGGATAGATTGCACACTGGAGGTCTGGTGCTAGCATAATCTTTATTTTCGGCCATGATTTGTGAAGAAATAATTCTAATAACAAAATCTACAACAAGCAAATCTAACTATAGGAATCTTTGGGTTCAGGTGTTAGCCTGTGCAACCACTTAGATGTGGTATTTTTAACCAACCTCGCTTTAATACCAATTGAAAGTGTGAGTTAGATCTGATATACTCTAGGGGGGTGAATAGAGTATGGTGCTTGCTAAAAACTTTTACAACAGTTGTTGTATTCTAATGTGAACAGGGAAGCAAATAATAAAAAGTAAATCTAAACACAGCAACTATCTAATCACAGAGCAACCTAGTCACAAAGCAACCTAGTCACAAACCACAGCCAGAAACAAAAAGAAAAACAAGCAACCAGAAGACACAAGGAGCTATAGTGGTTCCCCAATCAATCTGGGTACATCCACTCTTCTACCACCCTAGGTAGGAATCCACTGCAGGATGAGTTGATCAGGTGTCCTGGGCACCATTGAGCTTCTGATAAGGTGCTCAAAAACCAAACCAGATTTTTTGATCAGGTGTCTTGCCACCAATGAGCTTTTGATAAGGTGCTCAAAAACCACACACAAACTTTTGAAGGGAGTTTGAAAAACCCTTTACAGAGGTGGGGATGAGAGAGTGATGAAAGTTTTCTTTTCTCAATCACAGTGAGAAGACTATGTGGATTCAGTGATGTTGTCAAAGCTCCCCCTGAGATCTGTAGTTGTTCAGGAAGTGAAGCTTTGCAGTAAGGTGATAGGCTTTCAAAAAAATGATCTCCAGCAAATGATGATTTCAGCAACAGCTGAAATGTGAGGTGTCTGGAGTCTTGAATGATGATGGCCTTGAACACTTGAATCAGAAGAGATCTGAAGATTTCAGTTTGTTGATCTCCTTTTGGTGTTGGTGTTCTTGTATGAATCTTGAGACTGAGAATGTTTGGAACTCTCTCTTTCCTTCTCTGTGTAATTGTTGTTTTTAGAGTTGTTGCAGAAATTATTGTTGCAGAGAGTTTTTCTAACTTCTTGTTCTTCTGTTTCAGGAATTGAAAAAAATCTGATCTTTTATTCCTTTTCTCTAAATAGAAATGATCCTTTGTCCAAGATAGCCATTGGCCTATCATTAAATGACTTCCTTAATTGCAATTGTCTTCTGGAGGAAAGTCCAATAAAATATTTCTTGAAAATCCCTTGAAACTTGCTCCAGAATAAATGAAAACGGCAACAAGATCTCTGAATTAAATGCTGACAATAATTCCTCAACTGTCTGTATTTGAATCTTGAAAAACATTTAAATCTTCAGAAAAACGTCGAACTGAGCTCCACTATCGTCGAACTGAGCTCAGATATTTGGACTTAGACTAAAACAGAGATCGTCGATCTGAGCTCAACTATCGTCGAACTGAGCTCAGAGATAGAGAATCAAACTGGAGTCAAGATCGTCGAACTGAGCTCGAAGATTGTCGAATGGAGTTCGACGACTTGATGAAGTTGAGCTCAGAGATCGTCGAATGGAGTTCGACGACTCGTCGAAGTGAGCTCAACAATCGTCGATTGTAGTTCGACGATTCGTCGAAGTGAGCTCAACGATCATCGATTGGAGTTCGACGATTCGTCGAAGTGAGCTCAACGATCGTCGATTGGAGTTCGACGATTCGTCGTACTGAACTCGACGAAATGACTTAGTCTCCAAACTAAAAAACCTGGTCTTGAAGGCAGCTTCCAAACCTAACTACTAACCCTTAGACTCAATTCTAATTGACGTTTAGATATATACAATGAGGTCAAAATAGGTTTCCTAAGATACAGAGTGATCCTGACCCAAATCAGTAATAGGGTGTTCCAACACTATCAGCTCATAGAGTCTGTCTGCTAAAGCTGGAAGAGCTACATGCTCAAGAGGGACTTGAGCAGAGGTAGGGACTGAAGGTGGAGCAGCTAGAGATGTGGGTGGAGAGCTGGTGGATGGTGGAAATGAAGATTGAGATATGGGGATTGTGGAAATGGAAGATAATGGAATTGAAATAGAGGGTGTGAAGGAGGGTTGTGCAATGATATCTTGAAGTAGTTGTTGGTAGGATGTGGAAGAAGAAGGTGGCTCAGCAGGGGATGATGGAGAATCATCCATAAAGGAATCATCTATCAGATTAAAAGATGGAATGTGAGATGATGAATCAGTTTCTTGTTGTGGGTAGTGATGTAGGGGATGTAAGAGTTCTTTAGTTAGTGGAAGAGTTGGAGAATGGATAGAAGTTGGAGATGGGGTTGAAATTATGATGGTGGAGGAAACTGTAATGGTGGATGTGACTGGTGGAGATGAAATAAAAGGTGGAAGAGGAGGAGGAGAAGAAGCAGGCAAGTCTTCTGCAGGGGAAGAGACTTGAGGGGAAGAGACTGCAACAGTCCTTGTGCCTGAAGTTGCACTTGCAGAGAGCCTGCTGGGCTTCACAATTTGCCTCTCCCACTTTCCAAACAGGGCACAGGAGAGCCTCTTGGAGGCATTGATGTGCATCCCATTTGAAACTAGCAGTGTAGGGCATCTGTTTTGAAGAAACAGCCCTAATATCCTTCCAAAGTTAACAAAATTCTTGTTGATCTTTTTCTTAATCAAGTCAAAGAAAACTTCTCCCCAGTTCAATTGTTTCTTATCTACAAGAGCACACATCAAACATAGCTGATACCTGGAGATGGTATCATGGGCTAAGTGTTTGGCCAATAACACCTTTCCTACAACATCAGCCAAAAATCTGTACTCCACAGATAAATTCTTCTTCAGCAGTTTGCTAGGGTTTGCATCTGAATGTCCCATTCTCTCAAGCATAGTAGAAAATTCTTCTCTAGACATCTCAGCAGAATCCTCTCCAGAATGTAATTGAAAAACCTCTGTCAAGATAGTAGGTGTCAGAGGTACCTGGGTTCCAGATATTGTTCCAATCACTGTATTCTGATCCTGGTTGTGGGCAGTATACACCCACTCTTTTATTTCATCAGCAGCTAATTTGATCCTGGTGGACATGATAGTGACGAGCTATTGTTCCTTGAAAAGTTCTAGAATATCTTTGAAAATCTGATCACTATTATTAAAGGAATCCATATCAATATCAAATCCTGCATCAAATTTCATTCCGGCCAGGACTATAACTGAGACTGCCATTGATTCCTGCAAAAATCAACAAAAAAACAACCAAGTGTAGAGAAATTTGGAGGGAAGGAGAAAATTTGCAGAGAGAATGAAGGCGCAAAGAGAGAACGACGGCCGAAAAATGAATTTTATATTAGGGTTCGATGCAGAAAAGGAAAGATCGTTGAACTCAATTCGACGATCTGGGCTTCTAAAGGAAACTGAAAGGTCATCAACATCGTCGATCTCCGTTCGATGATATTGGAGAGCGTCAAGCTCCGTTCGACGATAGTTTCAGAAAACAAAATCTTCGAGCGCCGTTCGACGATCGCTGACCTGGAGAGATAGTTTAGACAATCTGAGAAGCGCTGAACTCTTGTCGACGATTTCGGAAAGCGTCGATCTCCGTTCTACGATCTAGGGGAAAATCGTCGAGCGCAGTTCAGAGACCAGGAACACTCTATACACTAGAAAAATCAAGATGTTTGCCTAGTCTTGGTCAATGTTTAGAGTTTTAAAATCTTGGATATTATTTTATACTTCCTCTATCTAACATTCCTAACTGATTTAGGAAGAAGGTATGTTTCTTTTCATCCAAGGGTTTGGTGAAAATATCTCCCCTATGAAAATCAGTTGGGATATATTGAAGTTCAATTTTATTTTTCTCAATATTATCCCTTAAAAAGTGATGCCTAATTTCTATATGTTTTGTCCTACTATGGAGGACTGGATTTTGAGCTATAGAAATTGCACTGGTATTATCACAAAAGATTTTAGACTTCTCTAAGTTGTAGCCATAGTCTAGGAGTTGGTTTTGAATCCACAAGATTTGTGAATAACAACTACCTGCAGTCATATATTCAGCTTCAACAGTTGAAGTTGACACAGATGTTTGTTTCTTGCAAAACCAAGAGACAAGTCTGTCACCAAGAAACTGACAAGTTCCACAGGTGCTTTTCCTATCAATTCTGCATCCAGCATAATCAGCATAAGAAAATCCAGTTAAGTCAAATGCTGAATCTTTTGGATACCAGAGACCTAGATTTGGACAACTTTTTACATACCTGAGAATCCTTTTTACTAAGGTTAGGTGTGACTCTCTAGGGCTTACTTGCAATCTAGCATATATGCATGTAGCAAACATTATTTCAGGTCTACTAGCTGTAAAGTACAATAAGGAGCCAATCATTGCTCTATATGTTGTCTGATCAACAGGTTTCCCATGTTCATCATCATCTAATACAACATTAGTAGACATAGGTGTTTTCATACAAGATGCTTCAGACATACCAAATTTCTTGACCAATTTCTTTGCATACTTGGTTTGAGAAATAAATATACCTTCAACATGTTGTTTGATTTGCAATACTAGAAAGAAGGATAGCTCACCCATGCTACTCATTTCAAATTTGGAATGCATTAGGTTGGAGAACCTTCTGCACAAATTTGAATCAGTAGAACCAAATATAATATCATCTACATAGATTTGTACTAGTAGGGTATGGGACTTATGGGTTCTAATAAAAAGAGTTTGGTCTACTCTACCCCTTATAAATTCATTTTTTAGAAGGAAGCATGCTAGGGTCTCATACCATGCTCTAGGAGCTTGCTTGAGACCATATAATGCTTTGTGCAATTTAAAAACATAATCAGGATGAGATGAAGAGATAAAACCTGGAGGTTGTCTGACATAGACTTCTTCTTTGATGTCTCCATTGAGAAAAACACTCTTTACATCCATCTGGTATACTTTGAAACCCTTGTGTGCTGCATATGCTAAGAAGATTCTTATGGCCTCCAACATTGCAACTGGTGCAAAAGTCTGGTCATAATCTATGCCTTCTTCTTGAGAGTACCCTTGAGCAACTAGCCTTACCTTGTTCCTTACAATGACTCCTTGATCATCCAATTTGTTTCTGAACACCCACTTTGTTCCAACAATGGAGTGATCCTTAGGCCTTGGTACTAGTTCCCAAATTTTGTTCCTTTCAAATTGATGCAACTCTTCTTGCATTGCAATGATCCAGTGAGGATCCTGCTCTGCATCTTGAATGGATTGAGGTTCAATTTGAGAAAGAAAGCAAGTGTGCATCAGGTTTTGGTTGACCTGATTTCTGGTTTGCACACCAGCTGAGATGTCTCCAATTACTTGGGAAATTGGATGGTCTCTTGATGTTACTAAATCAACAGGAGGTGTTGATTGTTCACCAACCTGTGTTATTGTTCCCTCTTGTGGTACAACAACTGGCTCTTCAAGAGGTTTCTCTTCAGGATGTTGAATGTCTTCTTCATCTTCACTGCTTTCCTCTTTTTGAATGATTTGTAATCTGTCCAAGTCTTCAGAAGGAGAATGTACCTGCAAAGGTTCTATGGTAGAAGTGTTCTTCTCCTTGAAAGACATGTTAGATTCATCAAAAGATATGTGAACAGATTCTTCAATTTTAAGAGTTGATTTATTATATACCCTATAAGCCTTACTGATCATGGAGTATCCCAAAAACACTCCTACATCAGCTTTAGCTTGAAATTTTGCTAAGTACTTCTTGTCATTATTGTGAATGTAACAGATACAACCAAAAATTCTAAAATAATCTACTTTAGGTTTCTTCCCTTTGAGTAATTCATAGGGATTCTTGCCCTTCAGTTTATGTATTAAACTTCTATTCAACACATAGTTGGAGGTGTTCACTGCCTCTGCCCAAAAAGATAGAGGAAGGTGAGCATCTGACAACAATGTAGTGGCAGATTCAATAAGAGTTCTATTTTTCCTTTCAGCTACCCCATTTTGTTGAGGAGTTCTAGGAGCTGAGAAAGTGTGCCTGATCCCTTCACTCTGACAGAACTCTTGTATAAGAAGAGAATCAAACTCTGTCCCATGATCACTTCTGATCAGTGCAATGTGAGTATTGAACTCAGTCTGTATGCATTTGAGAAACTCTGTCAAACACTTAAAGTTATCAGACTTCTTCCTCAGAAAGAACACCCATATGAATCTAGAGAAGTCATCTACAACTACTAAAGTGTAAGATTTCCCTCATAAGCTTTGTACTGTAATGGGTCCAAAAAGATCCATGTGTAACAGATACAAAATCCTAGGTGAATCACTCGTATTAAGTGACTTGAAACTATTTTTAGTTTGCTTGCCTAATTGACAAGCCCTGCAGAGTCCTTCCTTCTTATAGGGGCCAGAAGGTAGTCCTCTGACAAGGTTGTCCTTGGATAGTCTAGCAATGGTTCTAAGGTTTATATGTCATAATCTCTTATGCCATAATACATTAGTTCTACAAATAGAATTATACAGGCAAATATCTACTTCTGTTGAAGGAAAGTCTACTAAATAGATATTACCTTTCCTTTTACCTGTCAACACAGTTGTGTTGTCCTATGATTTGATCTTGCATAAGGATTTGCTGAAAGTCACTTGGTAGCCTTCATCACATAGCTGACTGATGCTGATCAAGTTGTGCTTCAGTCCTTCCACATAGGCTACTTTCTTGAATGTGACTGTGCCAATCTGGACTGCACCATATCCTTTTGTTAGTCCAAAGTTTGAATCACCAAATATGACTTTGGGTCCAAGCTTGGATTTGAAGGATGTGAAATTGTCCTTGCTTCCTGTCATGTGCTTGGAGCACCCATTATCCAAATACCATTGCTGGTTTGATGTTGGATAGGTCTTCACCTGCATATAAAGTAATTTACTTGTTTTTGACCCAGTTTACCTTTGTCCTAGGTTGATAACCTTTAAATTCAGAAATAAATGACATCCCTGGTTGACTCTTATAACCTTCAGGATGATATCTCCTTGGAGGTATTATCCATTCAGTATAAGGGTTAAATATTTGGGATGAAGGACCCCTAGGTTTGGGTTTTGATTTACCCTTGAAGAAGTTTTCAAATCTCTGATCTCTGCTCGACGATCGTTGAGCTGCGTTCGACGATCTTGGTTCAGATTGTCGAGCTCTGTTCGACGATTGACTATGGCAGAGTTTAGGGTTTAGAGATCGTCGACCTGAGTTCGACGATTTTTCCTGAGATCGTCGATCTGCATTCGATGATCTTCTAGCTCCGTTCGACGATTTATGTTGAACTCTTGTTTTCTTGGGTAAGTCAGAATTTTGCTAGCTACCTTTACAAATCCCTTCCCTTTATCAGAGATAAACTTAATTGGGGTTGTTAGTACTATAGGTTGGTTGGATGAAGCACCCAAGCCCAGTGTACTGTTGAATCTTGAGTTCACTGTGCTTGTGATGTCCATTAGCTTGATACTTCTCCCATTGAGGGATTATTCAAGCTTCTTGGCCTCTGACAGCTCACTTTTCAGTGACGCTATCTGCTCCCTACAACACTCCAACTCCTCAGAGAGTTTGAGGTTTTCTGATTTTAAGGTACTATGTTCAGATAATTGATTTCTGAGAGAAATGATTTCCTTCTCAGATTTTAATAAGTCTAAACATAGTGCTTTAAATTCATACTTAAAGTCCTCAGAATTAAAATCAAAAGAACTTATTACCTGATCATCTTCAAGTTGAGTCTCTGAGTCTGACTCTGAATCTTCTGCATCAGAATTGTGTTGTGAGGCATTGATAGCCATCATGCAGAATTACTTTTCTTACGCATCATCCTCATCATCACTTGAGCTGGATGAAGCTTCAGATTCCTCTTCTGACTCACTCCAAGATTCAGCAACAAATCCCTTCCTTGTGTGTTTGTTCTTGTTGGAGGAGGGTTTGCCATTGCTATTCTTCTTGAAGTCCTTGTCTTTTCTTCTTTCTTTCTTGTCCTTTCTGTCCTTGTTTTTGTTCTCTGGACAGTCAGGCACAATGTGACCTGGTTTCCTACAACCAAAGCAAATAATTTCTTTATTATTTGATTTATCATACCTTGGCTTGTGATGCTCTTTGTATGATCTCTTCCTGAAGTCCTTTCTGGACATTTTGTAAAATATTTTGGCCAGTAGACTAAGCAGCTCATCATTGTCTGTGACCTAGTATTCAGGCTGGTCTTTAGTGGCTTTGAAAGCTATTGACTTTTCCTTTCTTGTGGCTGGTGAGGTAGCCTTCTGCTCTTCTTCTCTATTTTTGATGAGCAGCTCACAAGACTTGAGCTTGCCCAAGAGAGCTTCTGTTGTGATCTCATTGAGACTTCTGGCATCCTTGATTGGCCAGATCCTTGAGTCTCAAGTGCTTGGGAAGCACATTAGGATTTTATCATTTAGCTCAGTCAATGAGATCTCTTTATCCAAAGTTTTCTGTTCATTGACTATCAGGCTGAGTCTATTATACATGTCTGCTACTGACTCAGCTTCTCCTTTCTTGAAATTCTCATATTGGGATATGAGGTGAGATCTTCTGTCTTTTCTTTCATCAGCAGATCCTGAGACTATTTCAGATAGCTTGTCCCAGATCTCCTTTGCTAAGTTACATTCAGCTACCTTTTGGAAAATTTCATCAGACATAGTGAGAGCAAGAATGTTCATAGCTTTTGCATCTGCAACTTTCCATTTCTTGATGTCAGCATCTGTTCCTGATGGAGGTGGAACAACACTTGTTCTTGTATTCTCTGGAGGTCTTGGACACACTGTCAAAATAGAATTGAAAATGTCCTCATCAATAGAATTCATGTAGAGTCTAATCCTTGCCTTCCAAAGTGCAAACTTGGATAGATTGCACACTGGAGGTCTGGTGCTAGCATAATCTTTGTTTTGGGCCATGTTTTGTGAAGAAGTAATTCTAATAACAAAATCAAAACAAGCAGATCTAACTATAGGAATCTTTGGGTTCAGGTGTTAGCCTGTGCAATCACTGAGATGTGGTATTTTTAACCAACCTGGAAGATGTGGTATTTTTAACCAACCTCGCTTTGATACCAATTGAAAGTGCAAGTTAGATCTGATATACTCTAGAGGGGGGGGGGGGGTGAATAGAGTATGGTGCTTGCTAAAAACTTTTACAGCAGTTGTTGTATTCTTATGTGAACAGGGAAGCAAATAATATAAAGTAAATCTAACCACAGAATAATCACAAAGCAATCACAAACCACAGCCAGAAATAAAAATAAAGTAAGCAACCAGATGACACAAGGAGCTATAGTGGTTCCCCAATCAATCTGGGTACATCCACTCTTCTACCACCCTAGGTAGGAATCCACTGCAGGATGAGGTCATCAGGTGTCCTGGGCACCAATGAGCTTTTGATAAGGTGCTCAAAAACCAAACCAGATTTTTTGATCAGGTGTCTTGCCACCACTGAGTTTTGATAAGGTCTCATAACCCAATCACAAACTTTTGAAGGGAGTTTGAAAAACCATTTACAACAGAGATTGAGAGAGGGATGAGAAGATCTTCTCTGTCAACAGTCAGAGAGAAGATAGTGGATGTTGTCAAAGCTCCCCCTGAGATCTTGAGTTGTTCAGGAAGTGAAGCTTTGCAGTAGGTTGATAGGCCTTCAGAAAATTGATCTCCAGCAAATGATGATTTCAGCAACAGCTGAAATGTGAGGTGTCTAGAGTCTTGAATGATGATGGCCTTTGAACACTTGAATCAGGAGAGATCTGAAAGTTTCAGATGGTTGATCTCCTTTTGTGATGTATGTTCTTGTATGAATCTTGAGACTGAGAATGTCTGGGACTCTCTTTCTTTCTCTTGTGTAATTGTTGTTTTAAGAGCTGTAATTCTTGTTGTTGCAGAGAATATTTTTCTAACTGTTGAGAGGAGAGTGAAAAACTAATCTTTTATTCCTTTTGTCTGAATAGAAATGATCCACTGTCTAAGATAGTCGATGGCCTGTCATAAATGACTTCCTTAATTGCTTTTGTCTTCTGGAGGAAAGTCCAATAAAACATTCCTTGATAATTCCTTGAAACTTGCTCCAGATTAATTAAAAACGGCTACAAGATCTCTGAATTAATTGCTGACAATAATTCCTTAACTGTCTGAATTTGAATCTTGAAAATCGTTGAACTCTTCAGAAAAACGTCGAACTGAGCTCCACTACCGTTGAACTGAGCTCAGAGCCTGGACTTAGACAGAAACAGAGATCGTCGATATGAGCTCAACTTTCGTCGAACTGAGCTCAGAGATAGAGAATTAAACTGGAGTCAAGATCGTCGATCTGAGCTCGAAGATCGTCGAATGGAGTTCGACGACTTGTTGAAGTTGAGCTCAGAGATCGTCGAATGGAGTTCGACGACTTGTTGAAGTGGAGCTCAGAGATCATCGAATGGAGTTCGACGATTCGTCGAAGTGAGCTCAACGATCGTCGAATGGAGTTCGACGATTCGTCGTACTGAGCTCGACGAAATGACTTGTTCTCCAAAACAGAAAAACCTGGTCTTGAGGGAAGCTTTCAAACCTAACTACTAACCCTTAGACTCAATTCTACTTGACCTTTAGATCTATACAATGAGGTCAAAACAGGTTTCCTAAGAGATATAGTGATCCTGACCCAAATAAGTAATATGGTGTTCCAACAGAGACGTCGAACTCACTCAACTCCACCGACCACTTGGCCCGCCTGCCAGAATGCTCCACCTCCTCAAAGATGTTGTGGAGGGGATGGTCAGTCACCACTCGGATTGAGTGTGCCTATAAACAGGGCCACAGCCTTCGGGCTGAGATGACCAGGGAGAAGGCCAGCTTCTCAAAAATCGGATACCAGAGCTCATCCTTCCTCAGGACCCTGCACACGTAATATATAGTTAGCTGCTTCTTCCCCCTTCACGAACTAGGACAGAGCTCAGGGCATCCGCCTTGACCCCGAGATATAAAAATAGGACATCCCCCTCCTTTGGCCCTTGGAGCAATGGGACCCGAGTCAACTGCACCTTGAGGGCCTGGAATGCCTCCTCGCTGTAATGCCCTGAAACTCAAAAGAGCGACGGGTGATGAATCTGTACCAAATTTGGAATTTGGTAGGGGTACACGGCCTGGGACACGGGCGTGTCCCAGGGCGTTTCGGGGTCGTTCAAAGATCTCACAAAACGATCAGGCAAAAATCTGGGTTCGACATTCGTCGAGTTGCTGTCGACGATATGGTCACAATACTGCGGTCGACGATCGGGCCAGCTATTCTGTGTTCGACGATCAGGCTAGCTATCTGTGTTCGACGATCGGGCCAGCTATCTGTGTTCGACGACCGGGCCAGCTATTCTGTGTTCGATGATCGGGCCAGCTATCTGGATTCGACGATCGGGCCGTGGGTTCGACGATCGGGCCGCGTGTTCGTCAATCAGGCAGTTTTCTGGGATCGACGATCGGGTCGTGGGTTCGATAATCGGGCTGTGCGTTCGATGATTTGGCCAGAGATTTACGTTCGACGATCGGGCCAGAGATCTCCGTTCGACGATCTGGCAGCGGTCGACGATCTTGGTTCGACGATCGTCGAGCGCGGGGCGGATTCTGGCATGTCTGACTCGGTCGACGCGGAGTGTCGACACAGTTATTTTGGCGGGATCTTGTCTTAATGTCCCGACACAATTGGACTGGTCGCGGACGTGTCCTGCTCTGGTTGGTGAACCATGCAGTGTTTAGCCGCATTTGTCAGGTCATTCCTGGATCGTCGCCGTGCTTTTCCATTTTGTGGGATCTGACAGCTGTGGTTATCCCGAAGGGGGTTATACCCAAGAGAAGGGTTTCAAAACCATTATTTTCTGCCGTAAGTTCTCTGTCTAAATCCTAGAGAGAGGGGAGAGCAAAGGAGGAAGAAGAAGTATAGATCCAGTCTTTGGAGGAGTTTTAGAGCTCCAAATCGCGAGCCGACTTCAGATCTACGAAGGCAAGGAGATTGCGGTGCTGTTCATCCGCTTACATTTCCATGGCGCAAGGAAGAACGCTAGGGTAACGATTCTCTACTTGATCATGTGAAGCTCTCCTTCTTTTGCATAGGAAGCCCTCCCTCGCGAGTTTGCGGTGAGTTGGAGGCGTTCCTTCGGGTAGATATGTAAAGTCCCTGTTGTTTAGAGTCCGTATACGAGAACAGACATAGGCATGATGTGTGAAGCCTACCCGGACAAGTTGGTTTAGATCGGTGATGTTGCATTGCATGAATGGTCGGAGAAGTCTCCGCACCGATGATTGTTTTCGGGTTTTTTACACGGTAGATTGCAACAGGGAATCTTGGGGATTAACTCCAAGGTGCACCCGGAAAACTGGGCAGAAGCGTATTGTTGCCATCTTGTGGGCCTGGGAGCCAACTTGAACATAACCGGGTTATGTGATTTTGTGTAACGGAAACGGGCCTCGGGAGAAGTTTGACCCGCGCATATGGCTTAAATTGTCGTTGCGATGTGAGCATGGGTAAGGCGGAACCGTACCCATTCTATGTCGTTCTGTTAGAGTTGTTGGCATAGATGAGGGTCTTCGGCGGTCTATGTCTTTAATTGACGTGACCCATGCTAAGAAGACAAAATGCTCATAGTTTGGCAGTCAAAATGACGGTTTTGAGATCGGAATGTCTATGGCTTAAATTGACGTGACATTGACCGGTTCACCGAGAATGTGCCTTGAGTGCACGAGGAGTGTGGCCGTGCGTGCCAACGCCTGTGTTGCAATGTATATATTTATATACTACTTGGTTATGCTAATAAACTGCAGGGAAGGAGCATCGTCACCCTGAATTGGGGGCGGGATCGTTATAATTTGGTCAGCATTGCTAACCGTTGCTTTTGTTTGCCACCATGCGGTGGTTTGTTGCTTGCAGGTGCTGCTGGACCAAGCGGTCAATAGCGGGCTAAAGCCCAAATTGCGAAGCTGGCCCTCGAAGGCCTAATTGGAGTGTTTACCTGCTTTTGTTCATGTATGTCTGGTCTGCGTGCCGTGGTATGGAAAACATGTAATTTTGAGTAAACCATTTGTAAGGCCTTAATGCTAATACTGGTGTACGTACTTCATTCCTTTTTGGCTTGTTAGTGGACATTCATGTTTGTTGATGGGTTCTTTTAATTGCAACAATTTAAACTGCTTCCGCTAGAATTCTCTGTGTAGGACGTTGTGATTGGTTGGATGGTTTCCATTGAGTAACCACCCGGTATGTCTGTGGTATATGACGTCGGGCCCCGGCCGGACCTATTGTTATATGCTATGCGACGGATAGGGGGTGTTACAATTTGGTATCAGACTACTAGTTTCGGTCAGGCTTAAAATGAATTCGTGGACGAATTGTTTTTAAGGGGTGGTGAGCATATGTGTGTGCGTCATCGTTATAACAACAAAAGAACCCATGAATGTCCACTTAGGAATGAAAATACACGTGTTTGGGAACCTGCGTGTTGCTATAATTGTTATTTGCAATATTGTTTGGTCGTTTAACGGTGTTTTGTACCACTATAGGTGACCAGAAGCAGTGTTGGGCCAAGAACGTCGAGTTTCTGAGGCTAGCAGTGCACCAAATGATGCTCCTGCAACACCTCCATCGAC
Source organism: Platanthera guangdongensis (assembly GCA_039583875.1). Lineage (NCBI taxonomy): Eukaryota > Viridiplantae > Streptophyta > Magnoliopsida > Asparagales > Orchidaceae > Platanthera > Platanthera guangdongensis. The sequence goes on along the minus strand of CM077160.1, from coordinate 10,755,923 downwards.
TGAGACCATACGATTGGTGGCCGAAGCTATGTTTGCCATTATTAATGCGAAGCCTGCAAGGCAAATACAACAGCCCACTCCTGCGATGGAGCAGGTACCTCTTCCAGAGGTAGAGCCGAGAAGAGTGGAACAAGTAGTAGAGGAACCGGTGGTGCCGAGGAGGGCAACCGAGAGACAGCTCAAACATGTCATGAGATTTAATCCTCCGGTATTCTCGGGGTTGGGAACCCCATCTAAAGCTGAAGACTGGCTCACTAGTGTGAAGAGAGTCTTGACAGCAACGGAGATGGAAGAATGGCAAATGACCACTATTTCTACGTTCCTTCTGGACGGTGAAGCGAGATTGTGGTGGGAAGGATTGGAGCTGCATCTATTGAGAGGTAGGCAACTTACAGACGTCTCGATAGAGGAGTTCTCAAGAATGGTCTTGGATAGTTACCTCCCTTCGGCGCAGAGGATAGCGTTGGAGAACGAGTTCCTGAAGTTGGTTCAAGGAGACAGTAGCGTCGATGAATATCTCCACGAGTTTACTAGTTTGAGTTGATATGCTAGCTCCACCATCGCGGATGAGGAGCGCAAGACGAATCGATTCTACGAATGGTTGAGAGATGATTTGAGGCTACTACTCTCGGGGCCGATGATGCAGGGTTTCTTGACCTTGGTCAACATGGCCCGGTCCTTGGAGAAGGACATGAAGAATGTTCAGGCAAAGAAAAGTTTGGGTTACAAAAAGTATGAATTCAAGGCGCCGACTACTTAAAAGTCCGGCTATCGAAGGTTCTACAAGAAGGGTAGGACTTCGGGTCCAGCCCCCTCTTCTGGTGCTTCTGGGGCGACTACGGGTCGAACCCCGGGTGTATGTTTTACTTGTGGGAAGACGGGGCACTTTGCCCGTGACTGCCGGAGCGGACGTCCCAAGTCCGAGAGAAAGTCGGGAGCAACATACAAAGAGAAGGGCAAGGCGGTGGAGTCAACAGCATCCCATTATGCTCCGGCCCAACCAAGGGTGTATAATCTTGGCCAACAGGAGGCCATCAAATAGGCGGATGTGGTGACAGATAAAATTTAAATTTATAGCAAGTTAATCTTTTAAATACTTGTTATGTGCTTGTTACCTTACCACTGCTTGTTTAGGCTTTGTTTTGATTTGTGAGAATCCGGCAAGAGCACTCTTCGATACAGGAGCTTCATACTCCTTCTTGTCCGAAGGATTTATATCACGCATCGGAGTACCTTATTCGATTGCAAAGGACAAGTTGGATGTGCTGCTACTGAATGGGTGTTCCATGTGCGCGAATAAAATCTGCGGTGTTAAGATTCACATTGGGAATCAAGAGTTCGATCTGTAAGCGTCGTTATTGCCGCTAGTGGAATTCGACGTTATATTTGGCATGGACTGGCTCTCGGATCAGCAAGGCTATATTGATTGCGGTCGCAAGGAAGTCAGTTGGGAGCAAGTCGTGAGATGACGTTTACGGGATTAAAAGGGCCGAGCAAGACGTTGATGTCTGCTCTTCAGGTGGTGAAGGTGGTTCATGCTGGTGCAGAGCTGTTCTTCACACTAGTGGAGGTTGCAAAGCCAAAGCCTATGTTGGATTGTATATCAGTGGTAGCAGAGTACCCTGATGTGTTCCCCGCAGATCTTCCGCGGTCATATAGTGAGTGGGGAAGGTATTGAAGTTTATCCGGCGAAGATTGTTGCAATACGGGAGTGGCCTGAGCATTCTACGGTAGCAGAAGTCCGGAGCTTTCTGGTGCTTGCCAGCTATTATATGTGCTTCGTAGAGAACTTCTCGCGTATATCGTTACCTCTCACTACTTTGATGAGGAAGGAGTAGAAGTTCGTTTGGACGCCGGAGTGCGTGAGAGCTTTTGAGGAGTTGAAATGTCGGTTGACCACGATGCCTGTGTTGAGTTCGCCGAGTGGGACCGAAGGTTATGAGATTTATAGCGATGCTTCGGGCAGCGGTTTCGGTTGCATGCTACTGCAACATGGAAGTGTGATAGATTATGGCTCGAGACAGCTGAAAGTGCACGAGAGGAATTATCTGGTCCATGACTTGGAGTTAGCGGCCGTGATTTTTGCCTTGAAGCTGTGGAGACATTATTTGTACTGTGTGAAGATTGATATATACACCGATCATAAGAGCCTGAAGTATTTGATCGATCAGAAAGATCTGAATATGCGGCAGCGTAGATGGATGGTGTTCCTGGGGGACTATACATTCAAGATTCACTACGTGCCTGGTAAGGGCAATGCGGTTGCGGACGCGTTGAGTCGCCGGGCCCCAGCTTAAGCCAATTGGCTGTCGATCCATGATGAGCGGTTGGTTCGGGAGTTGGAGGCGTTGGAGATTTCTTGCATGGATAAGCAGTCAAGTGCTGAAGCACTATTGAATTGGACTGAAGTTCAATACGACCTGGCTGATCGGATTCGACAGGCTTTGGATTTGGATGGCCACATGAAGCAACTCATGATAGAGGCTCTGGATGGGTCAAATTCCCAATATGAAGTTGTGGATGGATTGCTTTGGAAAGACGGTCGACTTTGCGTCCCAGGCGTGGGCAGTTTGCGGGTGGATTTGTTGTACGAGGCGCACCATACCAAGTACTCGACTCACCCTGGGAGCACAAAGATGTACCGCGACGTTAAGAAACTCTTTTGGTGGCGGCTTCGAAGAAGGATGTGGCGCTCTACGTGGCGAAGTGCCAAACTTGCGTCTTTGTGAAGGCGGAGTGCCAAAAGCCTGGAGGATTTCTTAAGTCCTTGCCTATTCCGGAGTGGAAATTCGACGACATCACTATGGACTTTGTGCACGGGTTGCCAAGGTCGCAAAAAGGGAACGACGCCATCTGGGTTGTCGTAGATCGGCTAATGAAGGTGTCACATTTCATTCCGCATAGGAAGGATGATCCGGTGGAGAAGTTGGTAAAGTTATATGTGGATAACATAGTGCGGCTCCACGGTGTGCCCCGCAGCATTGTGAGTGACCGAGATGGGCGGTTCACGTCCAATGATTAGAGGCTTGTGCAGCAAATGTTGGGAACAAAGCTGAGTTTTAGCACAGCCTTTCATTCGCAGACGGATGGGCAGACCAAGAGGGTCAATAGAACTATGGAATACAGGCTCCGCATATGTGTCTTGGACTTTGGAAAGCAATGGTAAGATCACCTTTATTTGGTGGAATTTGCGGACAATGATAGCTACCAGGAGAGTATTCAAATGGCGCCCTTCGAGGCCCTTTATGGTATAAGATGTCGCACGTCGTTGTCCTGGTTGGAAACGGGTGAGTCAAAGCTATACAAGCGTCAAGTTGTGGAGGATGCTACTTCATTGGTGTGAACCGTTCGGGAGAAATTGCTTATCACTCAGGACTGGCAAGCGAAGTACTATAATGCCAAGCACAGGAACGTGGAGTTCGCTGTGGGTGACTGGGTGTACTTAAAGATCAAGCTGTTCAAGGGTGTCTCGCGGGTGCGGCGCTTGAAAAAGCTAAGCCCGAGGTACCTTGGGCCGTTTGAGGTTCTGGAGCGCATTGGCGAAGCGGCTTATCGGTTGAAGCTATCGGTGGAGCTCAGTGGTCTACATGATGTATTCCATATATTGGTGCTACGGAAGGCGGTGCAAGAGCCTACGCAAGTGATCGCGGTCGATCAAGTGCCGATTGATAGTGGGTTGACGATAAAGGTCAAGCCTGTACGAATTGAAGACTCGGAAGTCAAGCGACTATGCAATAAAGAGATCAGGATGGTCAAGGTCCGATGGGACAATTGCGGTCGAGAGGAGCTCTCTTTGGAACGAGAGCAGACTATGCTTGACGAGTATCCGGAGTTGTTCCGTTCAGGTACAATTTAATTTTGTACTTATCTTTCCTTTATGTAATTTCGTGGACAAAATCCTTTTAAGAGTGGAAGAGCTGTAACGCCACGAACCTCAAAAGAGCGACGGGTGACGAATCTGTACCAAATTTGGAATTTGGCAGGGGTATACGGCCTGGGACACTGGCGTGTCCCAGGGCGTGTCGGGGTAGTTCAAAGATCTGGCAAAACGATCAGGAAGAAATTTGGGTTCGACGATCGTCGAGCAGCGGTCGACGATCTAGTTACAATGCTACGGTCAACGATCGGGCCAGCTATTCTGTGTTTGACGATCAGGCCAGCTATCTGTGTTCGACGATCGGGCCAGCTATCCGTGTTCGACGATCGGGCCAGCTATTCTGTGTTTGACGATCGGGCCAGCTATCTGGGTTCGATGATCGGGCCGTGGGTTCGACAATCAGGTCGCGTGTTCGTCGATCAGGCAGTTTTCTGGGTTCGACGATCGCGCTGTGGGTTAGACGATCGGGTCGTGCGTTCGACGATTTGGCTAGAGATTTGTGTTCGACGATCGGGCCAGAGATCCTCGTTCGACGATCTGGCAGCGGTCGATGATCTTGGTTCGATGATCATCGAGCGCGGGGTGGATTCTGGCGTGTCTGACTCGGACGACGCGGAGTGTCGACATAGATGTTTTGGCGGGATCTTGTCTTAATGTCCCGACACAATTGGATTGGTCGCGGACGTGTCCTGCTCTTGTTGGTGAACCATGCGGTGTTTAGCCCCATTTGTCCAAGTCAGACCTGGATCGTAGCCGTGCTTTTCCATTTTGTGGGATCTGACGGCTGTGGTTATCCCGAAGGGGGTTATACCCAAGAGAAGGGTTTCAAAACCATTATTTTCTGTCGTAAGTTCTCTATCTAAATCCTAGAGAGAGGGGAGAGCAAAGGAGGAAGAAGAAGTCTAGATCTAGTCTTTGGAGGAGTTTTAGAGCTCCAAATCGCGAGCCGACTTCGGATCTACGAAGGCAAGGAGATTGCGGTGCTGTTCATCCGTGTACATTTCAATGGCTCCAAGGAAGAACGCTAGGGTAACGATTCTCTACTTGAGCATGTGAAGCTTTCCTTCTTTTGCATAGGAAGCCCGCTCTCGCGAGTTTGCGGTGAGTTGGAGGTGTTCCTTCGGGTAGATATGTAAAGTCCCTGTTTTTTAGAGTCCGTATACGAGAACGGACATAGGCATGATGTGTGAAGCCTACCCGGACAAGTTGGTCTGGATCGGTGATGTTGCATTGCATAATGGCCGGAGAAGACTCCGTGTGAATGTTTGTTTTTCGGATTTTCTACGTGGTAGATTGCAACAGGGAGCCTTGATGATTAACCCTAAGGTGCACCCGGAAAACCGGACGGATGCGTGATCTTGCCAACTTGGTGGCCTGGGAGCCAACTTGAACATAACCGGGTTATGTGATTTTGTGTAACGGAAACGGGCCTTGGGAGAAGTTTAACCCACGCATATGGCTTAAATTGTCGTTGCGATGTGAGCACGGGTTAGGCGGAACCGTACCCGTTCTATGTCGTTCGGTTAGAGCCGTTGGCATAGATGAGGGTCTTCGGAGGTCTATGGCTTAAATTGATGTGACCCATGTCAAGAAGACAAAATGCTCATAGTTTGGCCATCAAAATGACGGTGGTGAGATTGGAATGTCTATGGCTTAAATTAACGTGACATTGACCAGTTCATCGAGAATGTGCCCTGAGTGCACGGGGCGTGTGGCCGTGCATGCCAACGCCTGTGTTACAATGTATATATTTATATACTGCTTGGTTATGTTAATAAACTACAAGGAAGGAGCATCGCCGCCCCGAATTGGGGGCGGGATCGTTATAATTTGGTCAGCATTGCTGACCGTTGCTTTTGTTTGCCACCGTGCTGTGGTTTGTTTCTTGTTGGTGCTGCTGGATCAAGCAGTCAATAGAGGGCTAAAGCCCAAATTGCGAAGCCGGCCATCGAAGGCCTAATTGGAGTGTTTACCTGCTTTTGTTCATGTATGACCGGCCTGCGTGCCGTGGTATGGAAAACATGTAATTTTGAGTAAACCATTTGTAAGGCCTTAAGGCCAGTACTGGTGTATGTACTTCATTCCTTTTTGGCTTGTTACTGGAAATTCATGCTTGTTGCTGTGTTCTCTTAATTACAACTATTTAAACTGCTTCCGCTAGAATGCTCTGTGTAGGACGTTGTGATTGGTTGGATGGTTTCCATTGAGTAACCACCCGGTCTGTCAGTGGTATATGGCGTCGGGCCCCGGCCGGTCCTACTGCTATATGCTATGCGACGGATAGTGGGTGTTACACTCGCACACCTTGGTCCACTCGAATTTTTGACCCCCCCCCCCCTCAGTGTTTTAAAGAAGGGGGAGCACTTCTCTCCAGCCAAGTAGAGGAACCTACTTAGCCCTGCCAGCTTCTCTGTCAGCCATTGCACCTCCTTGATGTTCCGTGGGGATCCTAGCTCTAAGATGGCCTTGACCTTATCTGGATTCGGCTCGACCCATGCAGGGGTAAGGAGGTGTCCCAAGAACTTTCCCCTGCTAGCCCCGAAGACAAAATTCTGGGGGTTCAACCTTATCTTGTACTTGTGCAGGTTAGCAAAGTTCTCCTCCTAGTCCTGGAGGTGAGAGTCCACATCCTGACTCTTGACCATGAGGTCATCTACATACACCTCTAGGTTCCTCCCCTTCTGCTCTTTGAAGACCCTGCCCATCATCTTCTAGTATGTCGCCCCTGCATTCTTTATCCCGAAGGGCATTATCTTGTAATAGTAGCATCCATCCCCATGATGAACGAGACATCCTTGACATCCGAGGGATGCATTATAATTTGATGATAACCTGAAAATGCATCTAGAAAAGTCATTATAAAAAAACCAACGGCTGAGTCAACTAGTATGTCGATGCGAGGCAGGGGATAACAGTCCTTAGGACAAGATTTGTTAAGCAAGGAGAAGTCGATACACATACATCACTGACCATCCCCTTTTTTCACCATGACTACATTTGAGACCCAGCCAGGGTATTGGATCTCAGATATGAAGCCGGCCTTGAGGAGTTTCGCCACCTCCTCCCTGATGGGCTCTGCCAGCTTATCCGCGGTGGACCTCTTCTTTTGTTGGATGGGGCGTGTTCCCGGGTCCAAGATGAGGCGGTGGCAAGCCACATCTGTGTCAACCCCCTGCATCTCCGCAGCACTCCATGCAAAGATGTCTGCATTCCTCTGGATGCACTCCAGCATCCTGCCCTGAGCCTCCATGGTCATACCTCCACTGATGCGACCTTCTCCACCCTGCCTTCTCGGATGAGGACCTCCAGCTCCACCACCTCTTCCGCAGCCTCCAACCTGGACTGCTCTCCCCATTCTTCAACATCCCTCTCCTCTAGGATGAGGACCTTCGCCTTCACTTCTTCCACGGCCATCGTCTCGGACAACTCCTCTTGATCTCCTCCTGCTGCCTCTACACCGATGCAGCTCTCCGCCTCCAGCTCCTCCCTGCCAGATTCCTGCTCCGTCTTCTCCATCCTTTGCTCCATCTCCTCGGCTCCCTCCTGCCAAGAAATGGAGTTCACGGTGGCGACGTAGCATTCCCGCGCCACTTTGGGGTCCCCCATGACCCTGACCTGAATCCCCTATGCATTTAAATTCAAGCATTGATGAAACGATGAGGGTACGCAGCAAAAGGCACTGATGAGGTGCCTCCCGAAGATGGCGATGTAGCTGCTGGGGCATCCACGATGACGAACTTGCAGTTCCTGGACTGCCCCCCCCCCCTAGGGTGACATGGAGGCCTAATCCTCCCTCCACTTCCTTCCTCTCGCCAGAAAATCTGAACAGGGGCCCATGCGAGGACAACACCCTCTTAGCCTCCACCTTCATCGCATCAAACACGTTCTTAAAGATGACGTTGACGGAGCTTCCATTGTCGACGAGGATCCTGGAGACGGTAAAATTTTCGATGGCAGTCTGGATGACCAGCGCATCGCAAAAACGATCCTCATGATCCGCCATATCGCTCCTGGAGACGGTGATCTCTCTTCTGTGGGTGGGGTTTGGGATGTTGAGCCAATGCTCCGGCGATACATGGTGTGGAGGCTCGGCTTCTGGGAAGCCTCGACCCCCCCCCCCCCCCCCCCCCCCCCCCGTGGATCACTCGGATCCCCCCTCGGGTCCCAACATCCACCTGGTCTTTGCAACGGTCCTCCTCCGCTCGAGGCAGGACCTCCTTGATCCTCACTTCCTGATGCACCTGCTGCTGCTGCTGCTCCCTGTTTCCCCTTATTTCGAAGAACTCTGGGCACATGGCGGTGGCGTGCCCTTCCTCCTGATAGAAGTCATAGTAGGGAAACTCCACCCTAACTTCTCTCCTCCTTCTCCTGGCTGCTCTCCTCCTCACCCCTATGGCTATGATCATAGCCTCTTCTTGATCGTGGAGTCGAGGCCTCTGCTCCCGCCTCCAATCCGGGGGGGGTGGAATTGATCTTGCCCCCTGGTGGCGGTCCCTTCCTTGGTACCCTCTCTATGGCCCCTGCCCTTGCCACTCGGGCCTCCAGCCCAACCGACGATCAGGCTCCTAACGCCCCCACCTGGGCTGTTGCTGCACCTGGAGCTGCCTCTGCTCCCTATGCCGGGGCTCTCCTCTCCTCTCCTCCTGTTCTCTTCCTCCTCTTGGCTCCTTCTCCTCTTACGTGGCCCACCTTGCCAGCTTTCGGGCAAACTTCGGGTTTGATGCCTCCCCGTCAACTTCTCTCGCTGCCCTCTCCATCAACTCCTCGTAGGAGAGGAGGGGGGTATCCTCTTCAACTCCATCCTGAAGAAACCTTGCTGCAGGCCTACGGTGAAAGCCATCATCAAACTATGGCCCGACATCTCCTGGACCTGGGTGACCTCCTGCGGGAACCGATGTACGTAGCTCCCCAGTGTCTCGTTCACTCCCTGCTTGATGTGGAACAGGGACTCCGACTCCTTCTTCCTCATCTTCGAGGTAGTGAACCTCAGCATGAACCCTCGGCGCAGGTCCTCGAAATAGTACATGGAGCTGGCCGGCAGCTGATGGAACCACTCCCTCGCCTTCTCCTTGAGGGTGATTGCAAATGTTGAAACCAGAATCCGGTCTCTAGTGGAGTTCGACCCTTGGGGAAGGGGTGGTCTCGCGCCTACTTTGCTCCTGCAAGAAAAACAACAAAGAAGGCAAGAAGAAACAGACCCAAGGGCTCGGCAGGGAGGTCCCACCACAAACCCGGAAGATCTCTGAGCGCTTCCCCTCCTTAGCCAGAAGCCGAGCTCAGGTACCCTCAGAAAGCACTTGAAAACGGTAGCAGGGAGCCACTCAAAGCGTGCCTTCTGAGGTACCCCTTGGGTCTTATTTATAGTTTTTTGGAATCTGAACTGCCAATAACCAGAAGAACTGACCTGAAAATACCAAAAGGCCCTGGGTTGGGTCTGCCAACAGCCAAACTCCGCTGTCCTGAGCAGCTATGCGCAGTCCAACCTGGTCTGCCAACAGCGTGGCTCCGCTGTTCTGAGGAGCTATTCGCACCCATGGGGAGTCAGCTCGCCTCCAATCCCCCTCCGCGGGAGGCGGGTGCGACCTGGCTCCAGCGGCCTGCCTATCCTTCCTGGGCGAACGCGAGCCGGGCCGTCCCGACCCGCCAGTCCTCTGCCGGGGCGGACAGGCGACCAGGTCGCATGTAGGGGGCGGGCTGGTGGCCATCGTGTCCCTCCGATCAGCTCGCAGGTTACGGGTTGCCGAGCCCATCCGCTAGTACTGGTGCGACGAAGGGCACACCTTGCTCTGGCCAGCGATTCTCTCGAGCGAGCGGGAGAGTAGGGGAGCCGTCTCGCCCGGCTCGCTCTCCTGAAATGAGCGGGAGCGGACCAGCCCCCTGTCGCATGTCTGCTCGCTGCTTGGGTGCGGGTCGCGGGACTAGATCCGCTCAACGAACACGGGGTTGTACACAATCCCCTCTCTTTTTGAGCTTGATACAAGCTCGGAAAGAATCATCCAACCCGCGTGTTCGGCGAGTACTGTGTTGAGCTGGCAGGGAATCTTCTGGTGGGGCCCAACTATTTGGTTATATATATACCGCTGGACCTAGGGGGGGCTCCCCAGACCCTCTTATTTTTCTTGAACAGACTGCAGTCTCTTGATGCCGGTCAGCGAAGAAGTGCGAGCTCGCTTGGCGGCTGCGGGCCAGAAGACTTGGGAGGAGGCCCTCGAGTCTGCCCCTTGGTTAGCGCGCGGGTCTCCCGGCCCTCTCTTCCGGCCGGTGAAGGGGAAGATCGTGAGGCGGTCCCCGACGAATAACATCCCGGGTTCTAGCTCGGCGGCTGGCGATGAGGTCGCTCCTGAGGTATGCGACCTTCCTCCTTGGCTTTTTGCTACGTCTCTGACCCCTCGTCTTGCAGGCACCGCCTCGTGAGGACGAGGAGGACCGGGGGGAGGATCGCCCCCATCCCTTGTCGTCTGAGAGGGTTGCTAGTCCCCCAGGTATGGACCGTCCACCTCCGAAAACCTCTCGTTCGCCGGCTCCCCACGGACTGGGAAAATCTCTTGAGACCCTCGAGGGAGAAGCCTTTCAGGGTCGGCCGGGCTCCTCTCGTCCTTCCATCGGCATGGACGACGTGCCAACCCCTGGTAAGCTTGTACTTAGCATTTGCCTTGTTCTCGCTCGATCCTTCTGAATCGCCCTTTTGTAGGCTACAACATGGTCTCCTCCGAAACTGAGATGAGCGAAGGGTATTCTCCTCCGCCCGACGTGGAGGGTGTTTCTGATTACCTGGGCGACCCGACCGATGCGGTGGGGATGAAGAGGCAGGTGACGCGGCTGTTCCAGAAACACACGCTGCTGCTTCAGGAGCTCGTGAAGAGGGTCGATCAAGACAAGGCCGACACTGAGGCTCGGCTCGCGGCCTTGGAGGGAGCCCCGCGCGCAGCAGAAGGGGGCGAGGTCACTTCACCTGGCGTGCACATTACGCGAGCCGAGGAGCATCTTAGGAATGCCTCGGAACAAGTCGGCCTGGCTCAGCAGGAGCTGGTGGAGGTGTGCGATTACAATTATCCTCACGTGCCGTCGCAATTGGGAACACAGCGGCGGGGCAGGTGGAAGTGGATCCAGTACTGATCCAGCCTTTCTTCCCCCCACTCGCGGGATATCGCGGAGTTTCTACAATTTCAAAGCCTCATTCTGTATTCGTAATAATTTGTGACTCTCCTCGCCCGCCTATGGGCCTGATCTTTTGATTTCTGATGCACGCCAAAATTATCATGTTGCTGTTTTTATTTTCCTTGAGGCTGGCTCGAGGGTACTCGCGTCCGCCCCTCGCCCACCTCCTGGTGCGAGGGCAGGTCTGGGGATGATCTCGCTCAACCCGCCATTCTGATCATAGCGGGAGCGAGCCGAGGAGCTCGCCAGCCACAAGTCTCCCCGACTCGCTCAGGATCCTGAGCGTGCTCGGGCTGAGACTCTCCCGCTCATTCTTCGCGCGGATGCGGACGAGCGAGACCTGCTGCTAAAACGGTCCTGGCGCTGTGGCTGCGCGTCGGGGAGTCCAACCGTCAGGCCCGATTTTTGCTACACGCACCTCTCCCAATGGCGGGAAATTTCCCGCCCTTTCTTTATCCCTATAAATAGGCGTGGCCGGTTCTTATCCTTCCATCGCTTCAAAGCACCCACCCGCCTCATGCTCTCCGCGAAGCACGACTCGCGTTCACCCATTGGGTCTGTCTCGATTGAACGACGACAATTCTGCGGAATGGGCGGCGGCGGCGGCGGCGATGCGGACGGGCGAAGAAAATGCGCCTGGACCTTCTCAGAGCACGACTTTCCCCGCGCTGTCATCTCAGAGCGCGAATACTTAGAGGCCCTAGGCGACCATATCCCGTCTGGGTTCTCAGCGAGACGGCTAGGGGAGGGGGAGAAGATCAACGATCTATCCGGGAACAAGCTCGCCATTCCCCTGGCTCACTTTGAGGTGGGTCTTCGCCTCCCCCACTGGCCAGAGGTTCGTCAGGTGCTGAAGTACTTCGGGGTCGTCATAGGCCAGATGACCCCGAATTCCGTAGCTGTTATGGTAGGGTTCGCCTGCTTCCTGCGGGAGGAGCGGATCGAGTTTAATCTCGCGGTCTTCCGCAAACTATTCTCCTTCCGTGCAAACCGGGATGGCACCGCCTACTTCTCCAGCGCCCAACTCAAGGTGCGCGAGACCGTTAACAAGAGTCACACCTGGCTCAAGACATTCCTGTTCGTCAAGGGGGATATCGACAACGTTCCCTACTCGACGGTGCAGCTCAGCGAGGCGAGTTACCGCCCGCCAAGCCTGGGAGGCCATGAAGCCGACTTGTGCGGGTTCTTCTCCAGGAAGAACTTCAAGGTCGCGTACCTGCGCCGCAACCTCGACGACCTTGCTGCCGTCCCGCCTGAGGGAGGTTTGCCACTCGCCACTACTCTTGTCTCGCTCTTTGCTTCTTAGGTCTCACCCTTTTTTCTCGGTAGGCGAGCGAGACGTGCCCCTTCATCCCCCCCTATGAGAGTGCTCGGGTCGCCTCCGGGGTCCTCGCCCGTGCTCAGGCTGCTGACGCCGCTCAGCGCGAGGCCCCGTCGATCCCTGCTAAGAAGAGGCCGGGCCGCGAGCAGCCCGCTCCCCCGCCAAAGAAGGCGAAGTCTACGGGTCAGCAACTTGCCGGGGGCCAGAGGAAAGGCAAGGCCCTGGCGGTTCTTCTGGCCGAGGGCTCTCCTCTTATGATCGCCTCGTCCAGTGACGCCCCCGGCAGGGTGGCAGGCACTTCTGCGCTGCCGGACGGGTCGCAAACTGCCGCGAAGCCGGTGCCGAGAGGGCACCGCAATTTTGGCTACGGCGAGAAGTATTTGGACGAGCTTGGCGTTCCGCTTCTGTCGTGGGACAAGGACTCGAACTGCGTGGTGGTCTCAACCCTGTTGGCGAGTTGGCTGGAGCAGGACACCATCGGCGGGGAGGCCTACAACTTCTCATTCGGCCTCTACTCGCGAGAGGACGCCGCTATCTACGACAAAGAGGCGATTCGAGTACTGGTTCACGAGAGTGCGCGGGCTCAGCTGCATGGCCTGGAGCTAGCCCATATGGTTGGGAGGCACTGCACCCAGCTGGAGCGGAACGCCACCTCCCTCAAGAAGTTGGCGGACGAGAGGGAGGAGGCCCGAAAGCTTGCTCAGGAGGACGCGGATCTTCAGAGGAGACGGGCGGACGCGGCGGAAGAGACCCTCGCGCAATACCTGGGTGGGGTGGTACATGTTCACCTTCGATAACCGCCCCATCTCGCGAATTCACCTTATGATTCTCTCTCCTTTCCCCAGGACGCGGCGACGGCGAGCCGGATGGGTGCCGAGATCGCCACCCTTGGTCAGGACAAATCGGCGCTGGAGGCGCGGGTGCGCGAGCTGGAGGCTGCCGCTGCTGTCCCTCCTCCTGACAACAGGGGCTGCCCGCTCGAGCATCATTATGACCACGAGTTGGAAGTGTTGATGTAGAAAAATGCCGCCAGCGCCGCGAAGTACACGGTGCAGATGTTGCGGCGTGAGGATCTCCTCAAGAGCGAGGCCGCGGAACTCTCTGCGAGCGACGTGGTGCCGGCACTGTTCCTCCCTGTGCCGGATCCCGGGGATAAGTCCTTCCAGCCCATCTAGGACTTCCCGCCCCGGATCTCGCGTCGCCCCCGCTTTTTGACATTTGTTTATTAGGTGTAAACACTATGCTCTTTTTGTCGTTTGAGATGTAAGCGCGGGACGCGCCTATACTTTTTGATTTTCTTCTGTTAATGCTCTTACAAATGCTTCCCCACTCGTTACTTACGTCTGCCTGCGGTCATTGTGCGATGTAATTTTTCTGTTTTCACGCTCGCTGTCGCTCAGCTCACGTTGCGTCAACGAGGTCGTATGCCTACGGATTCGGCTTAGGGGTTATAGGAGGCCCGGCAGGTCCTCCCGCTGTGGGCGACCTGTATCAGCGGCACGGCCTCCACTGCCGAGGCTACTCACTGGCCAGACGAGGCGAGGCGGCTCGCTGTTTGCCCGAGACATCAGATCCCTTGCGGGTCGACCTCTTTGCGACGCGACACAGGTTCTCGCCTCCTCCCGGTCGCCAATTTGGGGGCTGGGTGGTCACGCTAGACCCCCCCTCCCCCTTTCGGCTAATCTTCGCGATTCCAATCCATTATTAACACCATTTGAGTAGTTTTCGGCCCTTCCGGCTAGGTGGTCGCCCGACATCGTGATTCGCTCTGGGTCGCAAACTACTGCCAACGAGTGACTTCCGGCCCTGCCAGCTAGGTGAGAGCCTGACAGCGGGGTCTGCTCGAGGCCTGCGGATGACACCGAGTTACTTCCGGCCCTGCCAGCTAGGCGAGAGCCTGGCAGCGGGATCTTCTCGGGGTCCAAACATATTCCATCGAGTGACTTCCGGCCCTGCCAGCTAGGTTGGAGCCTAGCAGCAGGATCTTCTCGAGGCCAAGGATGACACCGAGTGACTTACGGCCCTGCCAGCTAGGTGAGAGCCTGGCAGCGGTATCTTCTCGGGGTCCAAACATATTCCATCGAGTGACTTCCGGCCCTGCCAGCTAGGTGGGAGCCTGGCAGCGGGATCTTCTCGAGGCCAAGGATGACACCGAGTGACTTCCGGCCCTACCAGCTAGGTGAGAGCCTGGCAGCGGGATCTTCTCGGGGTCCAAACATATTCCATCGAGTGACTTCCAGCCCTGCCAGCTAGGTGGGATCCTGGCAGCGGGATCTTCTCGAGGCCAAGGATGACACCGAGTGACTTTCGGCCCTGCCAGCTAGGTGAGAGCCTTGCAGCGGGATCTTCTCGGGGTCCAAACATATTCCATCGAGTGACTTCCGGCCCTGCCAGCTAGGTGGGAGCCTGGCAGCCGGATCTTCTCGAGGCCAAGGATGACACCGAGTGACTTCCGGCCTTTCCAGCTAGGTGAGAGCCTGGCAGCGGGATCTTCTCGGGGTCCAAACATATTCCATCGAGTGACTTCCGGCCCTGCCAGCTAGGTGGGAGCCTGGCAGCGGGATCTTCTCGAGGCCAAGGATGACACCGAGTGACTTCCGGCCCTGCCAGCTAGGTGAGAGCCTGACAGTGGGATCTTCTCGGGGTCCAAACATATTCCAATTCTCTATGCAGGCTGGCTATTACCATACTGGAGCGTTTGAAGAAATTTATTATAATGAAAATGACACAAACATGCTTTAGGGGAAAAAATGCTTCAAGTCGTCACCACTCCAGGTGTGACTCAGGGTCTCGCCCTCTATATTTTGGAGTCGGTAGCCTCCTGACTTTAGGGCTTCCTTTACAATAAATGGTCCCTCCCAGCTGGGATTGAGCTTCCCTACGGATGCCGACCTCCCTGCCGCATCCACCTTCTTCAGCACCAGGTCTCCTTCCGTGAACTGCTTGACCCTGACATGCTTGTCAAAGTATTTGGCCATCCTTCTTTTTACCTCCTCCTGTCGGACAGCCGAAAGGTCCCTCAATTCTTCCACCATGTCAAGGGAGAGTCTCAGCTCCTCCTCGTTCTCGGCTTGCCATTCTTCTCGGCCCTCTTTGGCCGCCACGACTCGCGGAGTTTGGACTTCAAATTCCACGGGGAGCACTGCCTCGCACCCATGGGAGAGCTTGAAGGGGGTCTCCCCTGTAGCCGTGTTAGGGGTGGTTCTTAGGGCCCAAAGAACTGCGGGGAGCTGCTCTACCCAGGTCCCCCTCAAATTCTCCACCTTCTTCTTGAGGAGGTTGACGATGATCTTGTTCGCAGCCTCCACCTGCCCGTTGCTCCTGGGGTGATGGAACGAGGCGAACCTGAGGTCGATCCCAAGCTGCTCGCAAAAGCTGGTGAAGTCGGCACTAGCGAACAGGGGCCCGTTGTTCGTGACGATGGCCTGGGGCAGCCCATGGCGACAGATGATCTCCCCCCAAACAAAGTTCCTGATCTCCTGGGAGGTCACCTTGGCCAGTGCCTTCACCTCCATCCACTTGGAGAATTAGTCAATCATCATTAGGAGGAACCTTCTTTGACCGCTGGCTTGGGGAAATGGCCCGACCAAATCCATTCCCCAGATCGCGAAGGGCCAGGGGGCCGTGATACTCCTGAGTCGTTGGGCCGGCTGTAGCTGAAGAGGGGCAAATAGCTGGCACTTATGACATCTTCTTGCGAACTCTGCGGCGTCTCGGCCCAGGGTGGGCCAGAAATACCCCTGCCTGACTATCCTTCCCTCCAGGGTCCGACTCCTGGAATGACCCACATTCCCCGGAGTGGACTTCCTCCAAGATCCTCCGCACCTTACCCTCGGCCACGCAGCGAGCCAGCATCCCTAAGAGGGTCTTCCTGTATAGCTGCCCGTCCTGTAGGAGGTAATAAGCTGACTTGTGCCTTAGCTTCTTCTTGTCTACCCCCTCCGGATATTGTCCGGTGGAGAGGAAAACTATAACTGGATCCATCCACGAAGCTTGTTGGTCGATTTCCATAAGCTCTCCTTCTTCGATGGAGGGGCGGAACAGGTCGGTGATGGTGCCCCCCACCTGGGGACCATGCTTCGCCAGCTGATCGGCTTGCTCATTCTCTTCCCTGGGCACGTGTCGGATGGTGAAAGTTTGAAAAGTGCCAATGACCCCCTTCACCTTGGCCAAGTACGATCGCAAGGTGGGCTCCCTTGCATCGAACTCCCCGTTGATTTGGGAAGCTACTACCATGGAGTCAGTAAGGACCTCCACATCCGACACCCCCAGCTCCCTGGCCAGGCGCAGTCCTGCTATCACGGCCTCGTACTCGGCCTGGTTGTTGGTAATGGGAAAGTGCACCACCACCGTCTGCTCAATTCAAGTCCCCTGAGGGGTTTCCAGGATCACCCCTACCCCTAGGGAATGCCTTCCCGAGGCGCCATCCACCCTCACCTTCCAAGGAGTCGGGCGGGTGAGCTCTTCTTCCGCCACTTCAACCACGTAGTCGGCCAGGAAGTCGGCCATCGCCTGAGCTTTGATTGAGAGTCGTGGAATGAAGGAGACATCGAACTCGCTCAGCTCCACCGACCATTTAGCCAGCCTGCCTGAATGCTCCACCCACTCGAAGATGTTGTAGAGAGGATGGTCGGTCACCACTCGGATTGAGTGTGCCTGGAAGTAAGGTCGCAGCCTCCGAGATGAGATGATTAGGGAGAATGCTAGCTTCTCCAAAATCGGATACCGGAGCTCGGCCTTCCTCAGGACCCGGCTCACGTATTAAATAGGGAGTTGCCTCTTCCCCTCTTCAAGAACCAAAACTGAGCTCAAGGCCTCCGCCCCGACCCCCAGATATAAGAACAGGTCCTCCCCCTCCTTCGGCCCTTGGAGCAGCGGATCCTGCGTCAACTGCGCCTTGAGGGCCTGGAACGCCTCCTCGCACTCCTTGGTCCATTCGAACCTTTGACCACCCCTCAGCGTTTTGAAGAAGGGGGAGCATATCTTCCCTGCCCGAGAAAGGAAGCGACTCAACCCTGCTAGCTTCCCCGTCAGCCGTTGGACCTCCTTCACATTCCGCGGGGACCCCAGCTCCAAGATAGCCCTGACCTTGTCCGGATTCGGCTCGACCCCTGCGGGGGTGGGGAGGTGCCCCAAGAACTTTCCCCTGCTTGCCCCAAAGACACATTTAAGTGGATTTAACCGCATCTTGTATCTGCGCAGGGTGGCGAAGGTCTCCTCCAGGTCCCGGAGGTGGGAGTCCACATCCCCTCTTTTGATCATGAGGTCATCCACATACACCTCTAGATTCCTCCCCCTCTGCTCCTTGAAGACCCTATCCATCATTTTCTGGTAGGTTGCCCCAGCATTCATCAGCCCGAAAGGAATCATCTTGTAGCAGTAGCATCCATCCCCGGTGATGAACGAGACATCCTTGATGTCCGGGGGGTGCATCCTGATTTGAAGGTAACCTGAAAAGGCATCTAAAAAACTCATTACAGAAAAGTCGACGGCTGAGTCAACCAGCGCGTCGATCCGAGGCAAAGGATAACAGTCCTTAGGACAAGCTATATTAAGTAATGAAAAATCGATACACATTCTCCATCAGCCATCTCCTTTTTTAACCATCACGACGTTGGAGACCCAGCCGGGGTACTGAATCTCGGACACAAAGCCAGCCTTGAGAAGCTTTGCCACCTCCTCCCTGATGGGCTCCACCAGCTTGTCTGTCGTGGATCTCTTTTTCTGCTGAACGGGGCGTGTTCTCGGGTTCAGGTTGAGGCGGTGGCAAGCCACATCCGCGTCAACCCCCGGCATCTTCGCGGCATTCCAAGTAAAGATGTCCACGTTCTTCTGGATGCACTCCAGCATCCGGCCTTGGTCCTCCGGGGTCAGCCCTCCGCTGATGTGGATCTTCTCCATCCTGCCTCCCCGGGCGAGCACCTCCAGCTCTACCACTTCCTCTGCTGCCTCTAGCCTGGATTGCTCCACCCATCCTTTGGCATCCCCTTCCTCTGGAATGGGGACCTCTACCTCCATCTCTTCTCCCACGCCCCTCACTTCGGCCACCTCCTCCAGATCTCCTCCTCCCGCCTCTCCTGCGCGGTCCTTCACTTCCAGCTCCCCCTCCTGCTTCCTGCTCGACCTCCTCCATCCTTCGCCCCATCTCCTCGGCTCCCTCCTCCCAGGAGATGGTGTTCACCGCAATGACATAACACTCCCGCGCCACCTTTGGGTCCCCCCTGACCCTGACCTGGACCCCCTCAGCGTTGAACTTCAAACACTGATGGAAAGATGAGGGGACGCAGTGGAAGGCGCTGATAAGGGGCCTCCCGAAGATGGCGCTGTAGCTGCTGGGGGTGTCCACAATGACGAACTTGCAGTTTCGGGACTGCCCCTCCAAGGTGACATGGAGGCCAACTCCTCCCTCCAATTCTTTCCTTTCCCCTGAAAACCCGAACAAGGGGCCATCTGAGGCCAGCACCCTCTTTGTCTCTACCTTCATCGCATCAAACGCCTTTTTGAAGACGACGTTGACGGAGCTCCCGTTGTCCACGAGGATCCGAGAGACTGTGAAATTCTCGATGGCGGCCTTGATGACCAGCGCATCACAGAACGGATCCTCGTGGTCTGGCATATCACTCCTGGAGAAGGTGATCCTCTCCTCTGGTGGCGGGGTCTGGGACGTAGAGGCGACACTCCGCCAGTATATTGTGTGGAGACTTGCCTTGCGTGAAGCCTCGATCCCCACTCCCCCGTGGATCACTCTGATCCCTCCTCGGGTCCCGACATCCACCCGGTCTTCGCAACGATCCTCCTCCGCCCGAGGCAGGACCTCCTCGATCCTCACTTCTTGTCGCGCCTCCTGCTGTTGCTGCTGCCGCTCCCTATTCCCTCTGATCTCCAAGAATTCCGGGCATGTGGCTGTTGCGTGCCCCTCTTCCTGATGGAAGTCGCAATAGGGCAGCTCCACCCTGACCTCCCTTCTCCTCCTCCTCATGATCCCCCTCCTTTCTCCCAAGGCTATGGCCATGGCCTCCTCCTGGTCGGGAAGCCGGGGCCTCTGGCCCTGCCTCCAGCCCGAAGGGTGGAACTGATCTTGCCTCCCCTGATGGTGACCCTTTCCGTAGTATCCTCTCGGTGGCCCCTGCCCCTGCCACTCAGGTCTCCAGCCCAACCTACGGTCGGGCTCCTGGTGCCCCCACCTCGGCTGCTGCTGCCACTGGAGCTGCCTTTGCTCCCTCTGTCTAGGCTCTCCTCTTCTCTCCTCCTGTGTCTTTCCTCCTCTCGACTCTTTCTCTTCCTCCGTGGCCCACCTTGCCAGCTTCCTTGCAAACTCCGGGTTCGACGCCTCCCCGTCAACCTCTCTCGCCGCCCTCTCCATCAACTCCTCGTAGGAGAGAGGGGGAACTCTCTTCAGCTCCATTCGGAAGAACCCCTACTGCAGGCCTAGGTTAAAGGCCATCATCATACTATGGCCCATCATCTCCTGGACCTGGGTAACTTCCTCCTGAAATCGGTCCACGTAGCTCCCCAACGTCTCGTTCACTCCTTACTTAATGTGGAACAAAGACTCGAGCTCCTTCTTCCTCTTCTTCGAAGTAGTGAACCTCAGCATGAACCCTCGGCGCAAGTCCTCGAAGCAGTAGATGGAACTAGCCGGCAGCTGGTGGAACCACTCCCTTGCCTTCTCCCGGAGGGTGATGGCGAAGAGTCGGCATTTGAATCCATCCGACATCTGACGGATGGAGACCACATCCTCGAACCATTGGATATGCTGGACCGGATCCCCCTTTCCGGTGTAATAGGACATCTCGGGTTCCCTGAACCCATCTGGAACTGGAGTCGAAGAGACCAGCTTGCTGAAAGGACTTCCTCCCCCCATTGGGCGAGTCGGCGAGTCTCGCGAGCCCAACTCGCCGAACCTGCCTCGGCCTACCGAGCCGGGGAAGAGCTCGCGCCCCGGGAGCTCGCACCCTCGGCCTTCCTCTGCCACTTCCTTCACAGCTCGCCGGCCAGGAGAATCCTCGTCCAAAGAGGTTGCGGCCGCGATCTGGGCTGCCGGAGTCGAGCACTCGGCCCGCGCGCCGAGTGCGAACTTGACGAGGCCCATCACCTCGTTCCTGAAGTCCTCCAACATACCCACCGTTGTGAGAGGCGGGGGGGGGGGGGGGGGGGGCGAGTTCTGCCTGTCAGATCCTTGTGCTCCAGTCATTGAGCTCGCCGAAGCTTTTCTGCGCTGACCACTGCCCACGCTCACCGCACCAAAATGTTTAAACCGGAATCCGGTCTCTAGTGGAGTTCGACCCTTGGGGAAGGGGTGGTCTCGCGCCTACTTTTCTCCTCCAAGAAAAACAACAAAGAAGGCAAGAAGAAACAGACCCAAGGGCTCGGCAGGGAGGTCCCACCACAAACCCGGAAGATCTCTGAGCGCTTCCCCTCCTTAGCTAGAAGCCGAGCTAAGGTACCCTCAGAAAGCACTTGAAAACGGGAGCAGGGAGGCACTCAAAGCGTGCCTTCTGAGGTACCCTTGGGTCTTATTTATAGTTTTTTGGAATCTGAACTGCCAATAACCAGAAAAACTGACCTGAAAATACCAAAAAGCCCTGGGTTGGATCTGCCAATAGCCAAACTCCGCTGTCCTGAGCAGCTATGCGCAGTCCAACCTGGTCTACCAACAGCGTGGCTCCACTGTTCTGAGGAGCTATTCGCACCCATGGGGAGTCAGCTCACCTCCAATCCCCCTCCGCGGGAGGCGGGTGCGACCTGGCTCCAGCGGCCTGCCTATCCTTCCTGGGCGAACACGAGCCGGGCCGCCGCGACCCGCCAATCCTCTGCCGGGGCGGACAGGTGACCAGGTCGCGTGTAGGGGGCGGGCTGGTGGCCATCTGATGGCGACGTTGTCCCGCCATTTGCTCGTGATGATCGTGACCGTTCGATTGTTGGCGATGATGTCCCGCCATTTGTTCGTGATGACGTTGCAGATGGTGCTAACGAGTTCTTTGGCGAGCTCCATGGCGACGCCGGGTCCATGCATTATGTTGATCGTCGCCGCAACCGTACGTTTGAAGACTCGAATGGACGATGCCGCAACAATAATTTTGATGCACGTCATCGCCGCTACAACTCCATCACCGTGACAATTATTTTGCTACAACACTATTGCTGCTATAACGCCATCGTCGCGACAATAATTTCGCTACAACGTCATCGCCGCTACAACGCCATCGTCGCGACAATAATTTAATAATTATAGTATTATATTATATTTATTAATTTTCTTGTTGCATTGTTTTAATTTGAGAGTTTTTATTTCATGCATTTAGTTATTGTATTTGTTATACCATGTTTATGATGGGTGGATATAACCATCATGTGTTTATTTTATTTGAATGGAGGAGATTGAGTGGTGTAGGATATAAAAGGCCATGTTTATGAAGGATTGAAGGAAAGAATGAAAAGAAAAAATCTAGAATTCAAGTTTTGAATTTTCCCCCTCTTTCCTCTTTCCCTCTAAGGCAAATTTTGGCCCCTCCTTGTTTCTCCTCAACTCTTGGCCGCCGGCCTCATCTTCTTCCCCTCTCCTCCCTCCTCTCGTCTTCTCCACAAAATCCTTTCTCCTGTCCACTACGAGTAACAAATCAAAGAACTCCTCTCCTTGAAGAATTCGGCCAACATCCTTTCCCCCTCCTTGGGTGATTTCGGTCAAGGACAACAATTTCGGCGACAACGAACCTTCTCCGACGTGAAGCAAGGAAGGTGGACGAGTTTTTCTCCGTTCGGTGTGACTCCGGCGGAGCCGTGGAAGAGCGAACCATTTTTCATCGGAATTATCTATTCCGATTGGGGTAACGAAAATTACTACTCTTGTGTGATTCCCTCTTAGATAGATCTTGTGGTGGTTTTCTTTGGCGTTGCTTCCGAACTTTTGAATTCATCGTGGTTTTGATCCGAACGATATTGTTATCTTCTTTTGATCTATTTTAAGTTCGCGAGGATTGGAGGACCTCGTTTTCTTTTTGTTGGGAGAGATCTACCATTTCCGAATCGTTTACTTTTGGTGGATCTCTTTTGGTACAACACACGCTCGAACGGATCGGGTCGATCCATTTCGCTTGAGAGAATATTGGTTCATCGCCTTTATTTGATCTATAACTGTGTAGTGAACTCGTGCGTTAGAATTAGATTGATATTATTGTGAATCGGATGCGCTGCGTTTAAATTATGCGAGCGTAGAATTGGAACGAGTGAGAACAATTCGGTGTCTTTGTCCGTTGGGGCTCGTCAGGAGACGTAGGTTGCATCAATTTTTGGTATCAGAGGGAGGTTCTCGTCAATTTCCTAATTGGCACTCCTCCTCCTCTTCAAACTAAAAACAAATAAATTTCAAATTTCAAATTTCAAAATTCAAAATTTAAATTTCACATTTCAAAATTTCGAATTTCAAATTTCAAAATTCAAAATTTAAATTTTAAATTTCAAAATTTCAAAATTTCAAATTTCAAATTTCAAAATTTCAAATTTCAAATTTCAAATTTCAAATTTCAAAATTCAAAATTTAAATTTCAAATTTCAAATTTCAAATTTCAAAATTTCAAATTTCAAATTTCAAAATTTCAAATTTCAAATTTCAAAATTCAAAATTTAAATTTCAAATTTCAAATTTCAAATTTCAAAATTCAAAATTTAAATTTCAAATTTCAAATTTCAAAATTTCAAATTTCAAATTTCAAATATCAAAATTTAAATTTCAAATTTCAAATTTCAAATTTCAAAATTTCAAATTTCCAATTTCAAATTTCAAAGTTTAAAATTCAAATTTCAAATTTTCAATTTCAAAAAAATCCGAAATTATGACCTATGACGTTCACGTTTCCCGGTTGGACTTTTGGTATGATAAAGCCATGATTAAGTTTCCCTCTAGGCAATGTCACACTTGTCCTACTTATGACGGTTTAGGGTGTCCTAAAATTTTTAGGGATTGGCTTAAGGGTATAGAACTTCATTTTAAGTGTTACGGATGGGATGACCCCCAAAAGATTCACTTTGCCCGAGAACGGTTAATAGGTCATGCCCAGTTATTTTGGCTGAACGAAGAGCGGCGTGTTGGTGGTTATCAACATAATTGGCAGGCGATGCGTAGCCTCCTTTCAGATCAATTTGATCCCGCTTATCTCCGTACTATCAACACCGAGCCTGTGAGTGAGTACAGCTTACTACATTATTGTCACACTGACCTAGACCTCACCTTTACTACGGCTTTGGAGATTGAGAAGCGCCGATCTCCTAGGAGAAAGGCTCACTCACGTCAGAAGATTATTACCTTTGAGTCTAGTGGCGTATCTAATCTTGGTTCTATTACGTGTCCTCCCATGATTACGCCCATAAAACCTTTTGAGTCATCCCGTGAGTTGCCTGCTCTAGTTATTGACTCCTCTGATGAGTCAAAGGAAAGGCTTAGGATGGTGCCCGCCACTGAGGACGAGGCTCATGTCCTTGACGCTTATAGCGACGATGAGGATATTGGTTACCCTAGTGACTTGGATGAGGATTCCACCATTGAGGAATCATCCCCACTCCCCGTCGATGACATTTTGAAGCCTGAGGTTACTCCAGCTGAGATTACACCTGAGTCGGTAGGCATTTTACCTGATGATGAGAGTTTACTTAGTAGTGACTTAGGAGATGATCTGTTCGGACTCGAGCTGGATCCTCTTAGGCCGAGATATATTGAGGACTGTTCTGATGATCCTGATATATTGGATGTTCCGACTGATTGGGAAGACTTACCATTGGTGAATGAGTTATGCTTGAATGATTTTAGTACTATGAGCCCGAACGATATTTCTTTAATGCAAACACCTTTATCTGATGTTCCCGATTTAAAGCTTCCGTCGGGCTCAATTCTAACCTTATCCGAGAAAATAATTGATTCTAAATTAAATAACTTGGATAATGTGTCAGAAGAAATTGTAAGCAAAGAAGTTGCATTATTGAACGACTTTTTGGATTGTACCCCGAGTTTGATTTTACCGACTCGTCCCCCTGACCCGTTGACTCGACATACTGATCATTTGGGACATGAGTGTGGTACGATTGATTTCAGGAGTTCTACAGTGCCCCCTGGGTTCATTCTGCCAGTTCCCCCAGATGAGGTCTCGCTAGTTCCCCCAGATCTCGTATCATTATTACCGACCTATGACCCGACCACTGATTCTGAATTACATGATATATCTAATGAATTGGTAGACATGTCAGACGAATTTTCTGTAGGGGCGAATCCATTGTTTGAATTTTCATATGACTTTAATGGTTTGCACCAGGAGGATTTTACTTAGACGATAAATCCGTATTTTGACATTGGGCATGACTTAGCCCCTCCTCCAGAATCTATCGATGCTCCCATTTCTGAGACCTTTACTGATTCTGATTTGGATGACGTATCTAGTGTGCTGGAAGAATTTCCTAGCGAGGGAGTTGTCCTTTTGGATGACGTTATTGATGTAGACCCGGATGAGCATCCTTTGATGTTGTCTCCATTACATGAAGTTCATGATGATTTTGATTCTCTCCCGGGTGTGATTTTACCAACCCTCCCTCCCGCTCCATTGACCCAACTAGCACATATTTTAGTACACGAATTTATTATATCTATTCCAAGACATTTGGTATTGTCTATGTTAGTAATCCCTCCGTTGGGCAGGTCTCGTAAGATAGGTATTAGTGAGTTGATAGAATTCGTGTTCAGTCTTGTCACAAATTTTTGTAGTTTTGTATCCTTCAGACTTCCTATGAATAATCAATTCTCTGATTTTATGCTTACGATGAGGTCATCTATTATGCCCATTTCAGATTTCGTGATGGGTGTGCCCATTGGTTTGTGTCCGCTAAACTTTCAATATAAATTAAATCAATTAAACTATTTAGCACCGATGCCACCTGATTTAGTTTCGTTACGTCCAACGTATAACTCAAGTGATTTTGCACAAGAATTCGGTCTCCAAATTCACAATTTACATAAGCACATTCATGAAACGTTAGTCGCCCAACATGCATTTTATAAATCTAATGCTAACGTACATAGAAGAGTATCTCACTTTAATGTTGATGATTTGGTCTTTGCGCATCTCATCCCTAAACGGTTGCCTTCGGGCTCCCTAAAAAAGTTAGCGAATCAGCGAGCTAGTCCTTTCCGAATTTTAAAGAGGTTAGGAGAAAATGCATATCTTTTGGAGATACCCACCGATTGGGGTATATACCCCATTTTCAATGTTTCGGATTTAACGCCTTATGTTTCTCCACCACTTGAATTATCTGCATCTCCGTTTATTTCGTCCACTATATTTTCTAATGGGTTGAGGGGTGAGCTGGGTCCTGGATCGCTCTCTCTTACGGTTTCCACTGGAGGTATGTTGAATGTTGATGTCGAAACTTTTCCACCTTCTTTGACTAATGCTTTTCCAAGGTTCCCGAAGACCTTCATTTTGCCTGACAGGTGCTATTTGATGTGGCATGATCCCGCTACTACCAATTGGATTGTTGGGCCAGATTTGTCCCATGTTGCTGCTGCTTTTGACTGTTTTCCCCTCACGGGCCACTCATCGGAGATGAGTAATTTTGAGTGGGGGAGGATTGATGGCGACGTTGTCCCGCCATTTGCTCGTGATGATCGTGATCGTTCGATTGTTGGCGATGATGTCCCGCCATTTGTTCGTGATGACGTTACAGATGGTGCTAACGAGTTCTTTGGCGAGCTCCATGGCGACGCCGGGTCCATGCATTATGTTGATCGTCGCCGCAACCGTACGTTTGAAGACTCGAATGAACGATGCCGCAACAATAATTTTGATGCACGTCATCGCCGCTACAACGCCATCACCGTGACAATTATTTTGCTACAACACCATTGCTGCTATAACGCATCGTCGCGACAATTATTTCGCTACAACGTCATCGCCACTACAACGCCATCGTCGCGATAATAATTTAATAATTATAGTATTATATTATATTTATTAATTTTCTTGTTGCATTGTTTTAATTTGAGAGTTTTTATTTCATGCATTTAGTTATTGTATTTGTTATACCATGTTTATGATGGGTGGATATAACCATCATGTGTTTATTTTATTTGAATGGAGTAGATTGAGTGGTGTAGGCTATAAAAGGCCATGTTTATGAAGGATTGAAGGAAAGAATGAAAAGAAAAAAATCTAGAATTCAAGTTTTGAATTTTCCCCCTCTTTCCTCTTTCCCTCTAAGACAAATTTTGGCCCCTCCTTGTTTCTCCTCCACTCTTGGCCGCCGGCCTCATCTTCTTCCCCTCTCCTCTCTCCACTCGTCTTCTCCACAAAATCCTTTCTCCTCTCCACTACGAGTAACAAATCAAAGAACTCCTCTCCTTGAAGAATTCGGCCAACATCCTTTCCCCCTCCTTGGGTGATTTCGGTCAAGGACAACAACTTCGGCGACGACGAACCTTCTCCGACGTGAAGCAAGGAAGGTGGACGAGTTTCTCTCTGTTCGGCGTGACTCCGGCGGAGCCGTGGAAGAGCGAACCATTTTTCATCGGAATCATCTATTCCGATTGGGGTAACGAAAATTACTACTCTTGTGTTATTCCCTCTTAGATAGATCTTGTGGTGGTTTTCGTTGGCGTTGCTTCCGAACTTTTGAATTCATCGTGGTTTTGATCCGAACGATATTGGTATCTTCTTTTGATCTATTTTAAGTTCGTGAGGATTGGCGGACCTCGTTTTCTTTTTGTTGGGAGAGATCTACCATTTCCGAATCGTTTACTTTTGGTGGATCTCTTTTGGTACAACACACGCTCGAACGGATCGGGTCGATCCATTTTGCTTGAGAGAATATTGGTTCATCGCCTCTATTTGATCTATAACTGTGTAGTGAACTCGTGCGTTAGCATTAGATTGATATTATTGTGAATCGGGTACGCTGCGTTTAAATTGTGCGAGCGTAGAATTGAAACGAGTGAGAACAATTCGGTGTCTTTGTCCGTTGCGGCTCGTCAGGAGACGTAGGCTGCATCACCATCGTGTCCCTCCGATCAGCTCGCAGGTTACGGGTTGCCGAGCCCATCCGCTAGTACTGGTGCGACGAAGGGCACACCTGGCTCTGGCCGGCGATTCTCTCGAGCGAGCGGGAGAGTAGGGGAGCCGTCTCGCCCGGCTTGCTCGCCTGAAATGAGCGGGAGCGGACCAGCCCCCTGCCGTATGTCTGCTCGCTGCTTGGGTGCGGGTCGCGGGGCTAGATCCGCTCGACGAACACGGGGTTGTACAACAAAGAGTCGGCATTTGAACCCATCCGACATCTGCCGGATCGATACCACATCCTCAAACAACTGGACGTGTTGGACCGGGTCTCCCTTCCCGGTGTAGTAGGACATCTCGGGTTCCCTGATCCCTTCTGGGATTGGAGCTGAAGAGACCAACTCGCTGAAGGTGATGCATCCACCTACTAGGCAAGCTGGCAATTCTCGCGAGCCTGGCTCGCCGAACCGGCCTCATCCTGCCGATCCGGGGAAGAGCTCGCTCCCGGGGAGCTCGCACCCCCGGCCCTCCTTGGCAATTTCCTTCCCAGCTCGCCTGTCGTGGGCATCCTCTCCCAGAGAGGGGGCGGCTGCGATCTGGACTGCTGGAGTCGAGCACTCGGCTAGCGTGCCGAGTGCAAACTTGACGAGGCCCAACACCTCGTTCTTGAAATCTTCAAACATCCCCACCGTGACTAGAGGTGGGGGGGGGGGCGGCGAGCTCGACCAATCAGGTCCATGTCCTCCTATCATCTAGCTCGCTGAAGCTTTTTTGTACTGACCATGCTCCACGCTCTCCACACCAAAATGTTGAAACCGAAATCTCGGTCTCCTATGGAGTTCACCCTTGGGGAAGGGGTGATCGCGCACCTACTTCACTTCTCCAAGCAAAACAATAAAAGAAACAAGAGAGAACTGACCCAAGGGCTCGACGGGGAGTACTCACCACACACCCGGAAGATCTTAGATCACTTCCCCTCCTTAGCTAAAGGCCAAGCTACGGTACCATCAGAAATCACTTGAAAACTGGAGCAAAAGAGCACAGGAAGCCTGCTTTCTGGGGTATCCCTTGGGTCCTATTTATAGTTTTCAGAATCTTAACTTCCAATAACCAAACTGAACTGACCTGAAATTACCAAAATGCCCTGGGTTGGGTCTACCAACAGCCAAACTCCACTGTTTTGAAGGGTTATGGGCAGACCAGCAGGGGATAAACAGTAAAAGGTAAATCATAGATCTTGGCGAGCTGGGGAGCCTGGCCACCTCGGCGAATCCTGCTACCCTACTGTTGTCGAGCTCCATTGTACGAGTGCGAGTTGGGATGGCGTGCTCGCCTATCAATCGGCCTTCGTTAGTCGATCTCAGCTCGACGAATCTTGGCTTAACTCAACGAATGCTAATCTCGCAGTCGACGAATGTCGAGCTCGGGCTTGGGATTCTCTGTCGAGCACGTCTGGGGCCTTGGTAATTTGAGCTGGTCGGCCTAGTTTCGGGTTCACCTCGCTCGCCGGATACGGGATTGTGCACCAATGAGTGGCTAACCGTTCTTAGCCCTCAATATCGAAGAGCATTGGGACAGATAAAATAGCTTTAAATAATTAAAGGTCCTTATTTTCTAATTAATTAAAATTAGTTAAGGTTTGCCTAGGGTTTACGAAGCGTAAAATCACATATCGATGTGTGGGCTCTATTTTTATAGTCCATACGCTAGCTAGCCGAGAGGCCGTGCGTATGGACCGATCGCCCCTTGGTAAAGAGAGTTTCGCACTAACCCTCGAGAGAGGAGGCGTGCAAACTCTACTGGATTGGGTTCCCCACCCAATTACGAGGTTCTTAGCGTAATGCAGGCATTAAGATGAGTCCATCGTCGTACGAGAGCCTGGTCGAATAGTCTTAACATTCAGGTGAGCGATATTCCTAAAGGTAGGTGAGCTCATTCTAGTGGAACCTCTACGGCCAAGTCTCCGCCTTAACTGATTTGAAATTTAGGATCTCTTTTTATTAAAAGTTTATTTTAGTTCAAATTTTATTCGATGCGGTTGCGCTAAGCTTTTCATCGGCTCCACCTTTATTGCTTTCTCTTTTATGCTTTTTGTTTTCTGTCATTTTTATTATATATAAAATACCCGACAAGTAATTATCGGTAAAATAATAGTCTCCTCCAGGGAAGAGTAGAAATAATCGAACCCATCACGAGAACAATACGACCTCGATATTCCACACCGGAATATCCTGTACTACACGCGATATGTGCACTTGACTCTTTTCGTTAAAACTCGATCTCATCTTTTTATATCCAAATTAATAAATCTGCGCGCCCCGTTTTCTAAATAAAACCAAATCCGCATTTTTCATTAAATAAACCGCTCGGGGCGCCACGAGAATTCTCACCAATTTTTGGAGTTTTAACCGCATCAAGTTTTCGGACCTGATGCGAAAATATAAATCAAGTTTTTGGCGTCGTTGCCAAGGATTTTTCGTGTCGTTATTTTGAACCCTGGAAATCTCTTAATTTTACCTATATCTATATATATAACAAAAATTTTAAATGACCAACAAAAAAAATAATACTACTAATAATAATAAAACTACCAAAAAACTATTAAAATAAAAACTTGCAAAACCTATAAAACCACAAAAATTTAACAAATAAAAATAACTAAATTTGTTTTTTATTTTTACGAAAAAAACTCAAACCCTAAAAAAAACAAAAACCTAAAAATCTAAAAACTAAAAAACTCTAGAAAAATCTAAAGAAAACTAACAGCAAAAAAAATCTTAAAAAAAACCTAAAAAAACAAAAAAAACCCACAAAAAATTTAGAAACAAAACAAAACCTACCTAAAAAAAACTAAAAACAATAATAAAAAAATCTACTTAAAAAAAACAAACACCAAAAAATGTAATAATTTGATTTTAACAATGTATATATTTTGTTTAACTTGTTTTGTTTTAATTCAGCGCGCTTCACACTTTTGTGCCCGCTAGGGGATCACATTTTTATCACACTCATATAGCTAAGATGTTAGCTAACCGAGTCACACAAACACTTGCCCCCTACCACCGACAACCTTTTGGCCGAATTTCTCTTTTTCGCCTTTTTGTTATCTTTTTGCTTCTTGCTTGTTTTTCTAAATACTGAAGGGTTCCATATGGGTCTCCTCGAACTCGTCTAAGTGAAGCTTCTACCCTCTCTTTTAATTTTTGTGCATATTTTATTTTGTAAATTATTCGTTCTGCATACTTAGATAGCAACATTGGGGATAATATTGGGTTTAAGTATGGGGGTGTTTTCCTATTCTACATTTTTATATTCTGTACTTATCAAAAAATACAAAAAAAAATACAAAAAAAATTAAAATATCAAAAACATTTCATTGTTTTTTATAATAATAAAAAAAAATTCATAAAACCACAAAATACAAAAAAATTATAAAACAAAAAGTACAAAAAAATTTCATACAATAAAAATTCAAAAAAACATTTCTTTTACTTTGTAAATATTTTTTGTAAAAAATAATCTTTCTCTTCCCCACCCCCCATCTTCTTATTTGTAAAAGCTCGATTTTTAGCAAGTCCGCGGCATTCGACTCATGGAACCAACCACTGAAATAAGAGTCTGTTCGCGGGCAATCGAGTTTTTTACTTTGTATTTTTTTTGTAAAAATCTTTCTTTCCCCTCTATCATCTTTGTAAATAACACTTCTTTCTCTCCTCTTTCTTGTAAATAACTTATCAAAATACACTAAAAAATCAAAAACATTTAGAAAAACCAAAAATCCTAAAAAAAGAAAATAACTCTAAAAATCCTAAAAAAATAATAATCAAAAAAAAGAGAAAAAAAACCTTTAAAAATTCAAAAAAAAGAGATAATAAATCAAAAAAATAATAAAAAAAATGATGAAAACTCTAAAATCCAAAAACTTTTAAAATTATGTAACAAAATAAAATCGAGTATACTATATCTTAACCCTTTTTGCTTTCAAAAAATCAAGTTTCGAGTTAATTTATATGCAAATTTTACTTATTCTTTGTTTACTATTCGTTTATTAATTAAAACTTGATAGATTTAAGTGTCAGAGGTTAAGTTTTAAAGAATTTTTTTATGACTTTTCCTTATAATAGAGAACTTGTTTTTCACCACCACTTCTAATTTTTATAAATAGAAACTCGTCTTTTATGTATGAAAATAACAATCATGGATTTCAATTATTTATACTTCATGCTTTTAGAAACATAGGAATGTTCATTTTAAAAAAGTTGCTCTCAAAACTTTTTTTATTAAAATCTTGCTTTAGTTTTGAAAAAATAAACCCACCTCCATTTTTTCATGTCTTACTTGGCATGCTTACCCCTATTTTATCCCTTAAAAAGATCTTATGTCAATGAGAATAAGATTTTATTCCGTAAACATAGGCACCCAATATTTAAAAAAATATTATATGTTACGGAGTAAGAGGATAAAATTCATTACTCCTATACATATACATTGGGTTATTTATTATTTTTGAAGAAAAAAAATGTTATATGTTAGAAAAATAAGATTTCATTTTCCTAATAATTCAAAAGAAAAAAAATATATGTAGAGGTTCGAGCGAAAAAATATACCCTCGCCTCTACAATATCCAATCCCTCTTCATAAACCACCAAACCACTAATCCTATTTCAATGATTCTAGAATTAATTTTAATTTTTTTGAGAGCATAATTTTTAAATTATATTATTTTCTTTAACTTCTTTTAAGCTAAAGTTTTTTATATAATTTCAATCAATCTTTGTTAAACTAACAAAAATAATTTTTACTTTTTATTTTATTTTATCTAGAAGTCTTTTTGAAAATGTTCCTCTATTTATAACATTTTCATAATTTATGATTTAACTCTTATACCCCGGATATTCATTTTGATCTTTCTTTTAATTAATTCAAGCGGTAGCAAAACTTAGGATTTCTTTAATTCCTTATAAGTTCATCTCCAACTTTTGTTATGGAATAACAAAATCTTATGTATGAGGGTATTTGATGAGTTGTAAAATAATAGTCCCCTCTTGGGAAGAGTAGAAATAATCGAACCGACCCCGAGAACAATATGACCTTAATAAACCACACCGGAATATCCTGTACTACACGCGATAGGTGCACTTGCCTCCTTTCATTAAAACTCGACATCATCTTTTTATATCCAAATTAATAAATCTGCGCGCCTTGTTTTCTAAATGAAACCAAATCCGCCTTTTTCATTAAATAAACTGCACGGGGCGCCGCGAGAATTCTCACCAATTTTTGGAGTTTTAACCGCATCAAGTTTTCGGACCCGATGCGAAAATATCAATCATACCCCATAGTAGCTTCCCGAATAGGTTACCCTGCTGAAACTAATTTAATTCTGAATTTTAATTGAAAATCTTATTAACCCCCCCCCCCCCCCTAAGGTTGGCCACATGGTCCAACAAGTGGAAGTAATTTTACTTTACATTTTTGATGAGATTGTGTTTATTGAAATATATATCTCATGTGTATTGATTATTGCACGCGTATTCCATATCAAAACACAATTTGTACACATTATTATCGCACATAAATGCTCAACTCATGAGAATTTGGCACTATAGCCCAAATACACAATTCACTACAAATATTAAATAAATGTTCTAGATAGTTGAGCATGATCACTGCAATGTTTTTTACATTTTAAATACAAATCACTTTACATTGTAGATAATTATCTATTCTTCATAGTTTAACCATGCTTGATGTATTTAATAATAATCAATAGAATGACACCTCTTCTAGGGCTGGATCTAGGAATTTCAACAGAGGGGAGGAAAAAGAGGTAGTGCGATGATAAGCATGACAGGTACAATAGGGGTCAGTAGATATATTATGGGTCACGGTGGTGGTGGGGCTATTTGATAAAAATGTGAGTCGTTGATGGGTTCATATAGTTTCTCAAACTGGGCAGGCCTCCACAGAACAAATAGTGAACAGCTCCAGAAGAAACAACAGACATGCCAAGGGTAGATGGCCTGGGGATTGAAAATGGTCACTCTTCCCCATGTAGTTAGTAAAGATGACATACATGAGTGAATGAGCAAATTCAATTAGCAAGGATCTTGTGAGGAAAGAGCGGCACCACTGGTCGAGCGTCAAAATGGGAGAATGGTGGAGGCTTCAACTGTGGTTGGGGATGATGAGATGACGAGATGAAATGGAATGATGAGCGTTGTTTCTCCCCCTCGATAAGTATGTCATTTAATAAATGGATCTTTTTGTCGATGGCGATAGGGATCATAGAGGCATTAAATGCGGATGATGCAGATAACGAATGAGTAATATTGAGTAATATTAATCCAATCATCTCCCATAGGATTGAGTAATATTGTTTTGATAATCTTCATCACAAGAAAGGCTCTTTCTACACTTGTAGTTGCAACAGGTAAGAGCAGTGCGAGTTTTATGAGCAAATCCTTAAAGTCATTTCACATCCGAGAATTCTTTACTTGAGCAAACATCTAATATGTAACTTTCAAGTTGATTATAAGTAAGATCAGGTCAATTGGAGAAAATTCCAATGGAAAGTGCTTGGTGAATCAAATTAACTTCTGCTTATCAAATGTTGAAAAGTCATTAAGTGCATCTAAACATTACATGCATAGAAGCAATAGTGCTCACTTCATCAAAATGACTATTTAACTCAGTAAGTTGGAGGTCAATAAATGCATAAAATAATTTTGCAGAATAAAATTGAAAGTTCATATAGTTTTCATATGTTCTCCTGATCGCCCTCGAGCTACAAATTTGTGTTCCATTTTTTTAACAATAACATCATGTTTTATACAAAATAAAGTTACTTCATTTAGCAGCAAATCTTATCCATTGCCTCCCATTATTTGTAGTCATTGCTTAGAAACTTTGACTAGAATCATAGTATTTACAAGATCTTGATTGTTCCTTTGCAGTGCCTGTGATATTTAATTGGTGATCCCTAAGATGGTTTACATTAATTGAGTCATGAACACACATTCAAAACATTATATAGAATTCTATAGATCACTTGTTGTAGCTTTATGCTCCATATGGTTTCCATCCTCTTCAAAGATTTCAAGCACATCAATGACCGAGGAGAACAAGTAAATTAAACTCAATAGAGTTCTTTAATGAGAGTTCCATCTTGTATCCCGTTCCCTTTTAAGTGTTCTTTCTTTATTCAAATATCTTCCTGTACATCTTCGCCATTATAAATTTCTTCAAGAACCTTTTCAAACAACTTCTCTCGGAGAATGTCTCTATGCTTGCATGATGCTTCAACAATATTTGGTATAATTATAATCAATCTAAGAAAGAGCAAACTTTGATGTTTTCTTTTCAACTACAAAGTGTGTCAATTGAAGTTGAAGAACAAAAAAATGAACATAGAACGCAGATGGATTTTCAGCCATAATCAATGTTTTAAGCCCATTAAATTCACCATGCATGTTACTTGCCTCATCGTATCCTTGACTCTACACTCTTGAAATACTCAACCCAAGTTTAGTAAAAGAAGATTCTACGATGGTCTTTAATGATGAATCTATTGTATTTTATACAAGCACAATACTTAAAAAACACTCCAATACATTTCAATTTTCAACAATATAACATAAGACAATAGTCATCTGTTATTTCAATGAGGAATCACGAGCTTCATCAACTAAAATAGAAAATAATTTTCCATGGATAATATCTTTAATGATAATATTTGTAGCCTCTATTGTTGCAGCCTGCACAATATCGCATTGAATGCTTGTTGATATTAATTTAAGATTTGTACGAGCATTTTTAAAACAACTTTGTATTTTTATCATTATGATCAGCGAGAAAGTGAAGGAATTTAAGAATGTTTGCCTGGTTGGCGGATTCATTAGACTCATCATGACCGCAAAAGCCAATCCTTGTCTTAGAAGTAACCTAATGCAATCCACTGATGTTTCTGAGTGTGTTTGATAATCCCTCTAAGCTTAGTCAGATTAAGAACACAAAGTAGTTTCAATGTGTTTCTTTTGATTCATCAAATCTATGCAAGACTTCTAATATTGGTTATGGACACTATTACTTTTTCCCACATGAACATCCAATCTATCTTTATGCTTCCAATTTGTGAATCCCCCACATATAGAAAACATCACCTCTATAACGCCCCGAAAATCATTATCGAACTGGTCGCGTCCAAAAGTAATTTTGGTGCCTGTGTAGGGGTACACGGCCTAGGACACGGGCGTGTCCAAGGTCATTTGACACGGGCGTGTGCCTACCCATGTTAGTACCCGTGTTCCCTAGAGTCGTGACGGTTGGCGTGACGGTTATTCGTGACACTCCTCTGCTCACGGGCGTGTCCAAGACCAGATACGGGCGTGTCAGTTTGAGACACAGGCGTGTCTTGCCTGTGTGGTTTTTCTACGTTCGACGATTGTGCCAGGATCGAGGCACACGGCCTGGGACACGGCTGTGTACGAGGCCGTGTTCGGCCCAGTTTTGAGGATTTCTATACAGATCTGAGCCGTTGATTTTCTTTAAGTAAGATCTGACGACCCAAGCGTGTTCCTGCTCTATTAAGGCCGGGAATGGTGGTTTAACTCCTCGTTTCTCACTTAAGCGTTCTCTTTCTAAGGAGTTAGAGCAAGGAGGAAGAAGGAGGAGGATTCCGGCCGCCGACGGAGCATCGGAGCACTGTTTAGAGAACCGAGAGCGGATCCGTGGAGGAAATCCCGTTGCGAAGACTTCTATCAGAGTAATTTTCCATGGCGCAAACACGTACTAGGACGGTAATGATTCTCTACTTGAGCATATGAAGCTCTCTTCCTTTTGCATAGGGAAACCCGCTCCCGTGAGTGTGCGGAGAGTGTGTGTTGTTCCTTGGGGTTGACGGGAATAATCCCCCTTGTGTTGCATATAGAGTCCGAAATCGAAGTATGGGCATAGGCGCTGTGTGTGAAGCCTACCCGAACATGTTGGTCTGGATCGGTGATGTTGCATTTGTTATGATTTGCCGGAGAAGACTCCGTGCTTTGGGTTTTCGAGTTTCTAAGCGGTAGATTGCAGCAGGGATCCTTGGGGATTAACTCCAAGGCGCACCCGGAAAACTGAGCGAAATCATTGTTCTGCTAACTTGACAGTCTGGGAACCGGCCTTGGACATAAATAGGTTATGTGATTGTTTGGAAATGGCAGGATCTGAAAGAAGCTTAGATCGTGCGTACGTCTTAAGGTGTACTACGCATTGTGAGCAACAGGCAAGTGGAATCAGACCTGGGCTATGTGGTTCGGTGCGAGAGACTCGAAAAGGGGACTGGCTGTTGGCATAGTCAGGAGCCTTAGACAGTGGTTAGAAAGGCTAAAATGCTCACGTTGTTGCCATCCTAGGGGTGGTGGTGAAGACGCTGAAGTGTTAGGATTTACCGATAATGTGCCTAGAGTGCACTGGGTGTTTGGTCCTACGAGCCTACACCTCTGGCTACCATGTTTGTACTATATTATCTTAACTGGGCTAATGAATTGCAGGGAAGGAGCAGCGTCGTCCCGAGTTAGTGGCGGGGTCGTTAAAATTTGGTCGGCTTTTGGCTGACCGTTGCTTTGTTTGCCACCGTGCGGTAGAATGTTGCTTACAGGTGCTGCGGTGCAGGGAACCAAATAGCGGGCTAGAGCCCATGTTGTTGTGCTGGCCCTAGAAGGCCAAAGCTAAAAGTTGTACTTTAGTTTGTCATGTGTGGCCGACCTGCGAGCCGATGTATGGAAAACATTATTTAATTAAGTGAACCTCTGTAAGGCCATAAGGCCGTGTACCTTTCTGTGTATTTGTTTTCATTCCAATTGTAGTGGTGTTGGACATTCATGATTTTTGGATACAAGTTTGCATTCTTTCAACTGTTTAAAAGCTTTCGCTAGAATGCTCTATGTTAGGACGAGTAGTCTTAATTGGATAGTTTGGTTATTCATACGTAACCCTTCGGACTGTCCGTGGTATATGGTGTCGAGTTCCAGCTACACCTTATACTATATGTCATACGACGGATGGGGGTGTTTGATGAGGAATTTTATAGTTTTAAAAATATATCCAAACTATAATCTCGAAATAGACAAGTGTACCTATCGAAATATAGTATAGGAAATTATCGTATTAGACTCGGGGTCTGTTGAGTACTTCTACTCACGCAAATTGATATTATTTTATCGGAATATAAATTGAAGGTAGATTAAAACTAAAGATAGAAAACAAACTAAAAGATAGCACTTGATCTAGATTCCCGTTGGATTAAGATGAACCTTCATGAACATAAAGTAGGCAAGACTCTTAAATTGCTCACTCCACCGTGGTGGTTCCTACAGTACAAAAGCGTCTCTCTGGAGCTCGTGCTTTTGACTAACCTTAGGTTGATCAATTAAGAACTCTCGGCCAGTCGAAACACCTAGGCTTGCTTTAGGAGGTGAACCCCTCTATTGGATTTGACTCCAGTCCGGAAGATTTATGTCGTCCTCTCTCGAGGAGAGCAATCAACTCCTTTTATCTTTAAGCGATCTACTCATATCCGTAACCTCTCGGTCATTTAGGATACGGATCTTAGATCGAAAAACATATCCGCGAAATATGAATTCGACAAAATATAAATCAAAGATAAATCGATAGCGAGCAAAATAGAGAGCTTTGCAATTTTGAGAAAATAAAGAAAGTTTATTTCATTCCAAAGTTAATCATGATCAAGTGCTTATGGAAATTTAGCTACTCATAATTGAAAAATACATTGTATCACTATGAAATAAAAGAGTACAATTGCATGAAAAGAAAAATCTAAACTATATTGCAAATAAAATAAAATTGCATAAAATAAAACTAACTCCAAAGATATCCCGAAAATAAGCCACTCAACTTGATTTTCAACCCCAATGGTGGACCCCCCTCATCATTCCCCCTTGGCCATTATTTATAGGAAAAAAAGAAAGGATGAAAGACACATGAAAGGTTGGAAGGCCAAGGGTAAGATGAGGAAAATAAAGTGGTAATAATAATTAAATATTAATGAAATATATGAAAAAACAACCAAATTAAATGGGGGGAGTTTCATATTTTATAAAGAGGAGATGAATGGTGGACATAATTACTAAAATTAAGATAGAGTTGAAACATCCAATATTTATCAAATATTTAAGAGGAGGTAAATGGAGGGAGGAGATAATGAATAAGAATATAAAGGTGGTGGTTTCATGGAATAAAGAGGAGCTAGCGGTTTCTTGGAGAAATGAAGATGGGAAGTAAAGGGTTATAGTAATAATAATAATAAAGTACATGTATTTAATTGTGGCACTTTCTAGAGAGAGAAAAGGGTGGTGATGTGGGTTGTATGATGAGGTGGCAGCTTTGACATGAAAAGGTGATGGCGATGTCATTGTGCATGAGAATGATGAAAATAGTTGAATGTCGAAGACTTGCTTGGCGCCGGTCATTTTGAGAGTTGGCGATGATGGCTTGGCGGCATCAATGGATAATAATATATTTGTCATGAGCTTTCATGAAGAAGAGCTGAATGGGTTTTTGCGACGTGAAATGCTTGATCGGCTTGAACGAGTACATCGAGTCTTTGACTTGGTTTCATGTAGACTGCATGAATTGCTCGGCCAACGTGACGACTTCGGTAAATATTTCTTTTGCAATCGTAGGGAGCGCGACCACGTCAATAAACCTACAAAAATAAATATATATTAAATTAGTAAACTAAAATATAAAATAAATGATTTATAAATGAAAATATATAAATTATTATTAATTTTATATTAATTATTAAACTAAAATAAATACTAAAAATAGTTATAAATCCTACAAAAATAAATAAAACTTAAATTATTTAACAGATATCAAAAAGATATAATTTATTAACCAGAATAAATAAAATATGATTAATTAAAACTAAATATTATAGTAAAAATAAGCGTAAATATTACTTATCAAATACCCCCATACTTAAGCTTTTGCTATTCCAGGGCAAAACTATGAGAAGTACTTATAAGACATTAATATAATTTTTAAATCAAACTAAAAATTTATTAGATCAAGAGAAAGTTAAAAATAAAAATTTAGGGATTCAAAATTTTAAATCCTAAAATATGAAAGTAAAATGTGAAAAGATAAATATTTAGCAAATTTTCTCTAATAAAATAATTAGATCTCAAAATTAAATAGTTAGTAAACAAAGTTAGATTAAAAATTATAAACACTTTTTCACTAAAAAGAAACTTAAAAGAAAATTTAAACTACTACTTATGCTCTCTTACAATTTTAATTTAAAACCAAAATAATTATATTGGGTTTTGGGTTTGGAGAAAGGCAATTGAAGAGATCTTAGATTGGGGGTGATGAATTTTATCCTCTCACCCCACACAATTTTTTTTTAATGTTTTTTTTCTTCTTTTTTCTCTTCAAACAAAATTACTTAGAAATAATGAATTTTAACCTCTTACTCCTTTTTGGAGGGTTGCATATGTGTACCAAGGAATACTTGATTCCCATGACATATGATTTAACCAAAAAAAGAAAAATTGCATATGTGTACTAGGTGATAATGAATTTTATCCTCTTATCCTCATGACATATGAACTAACAAGAAAATTAAAAACAAGGGGAAAGACTTAACAAAATTTAGATTAAATTAAAAAACTAAGAGAGAAACTATAATGATTTAAACTTTTCTAACAATCTTAAACATAAAGTGAAGATAATTAAAATCTAAGTATTGTTAAACTAAGCACTAGGAAATTGAAACTAATTACAATAAAAGAGAAAAATGGCTAAATAGATTTCTCTAAACAAATTTACTTCATACATTTATTTCTTAAAATAAAATCACCTAAAAATTAAATTTAACTAACTTTGATGAAATAAAAGATTAGAAAATCAAAAATTATAAAAAGTCTTATAAATAAACTCAAAATAAATTTCTGAAAAGTCACAAAATTTTAAGTAGGGGTTTATTATATTTTTTGGAATTTTCTTTTTTTTTTCTATTTTTTTGTTTTGTTTTGTTTTGATAAAATAAAAATAAAAAAAAATTGTAATTTTTTAAGATTTTTATATTTTTAAAAATTTAAAAGATTTTTTCATTTTTTTAAAATTTTAAAATAAAAACAATAAAGATGAATCCACCCCCATACTTAAAAATAAATATTGTCCCCAATGTTTATAAGTCAAGTAAGAGGGGAGAAACAAGAAGAAATAAAATTAAAAAAAATTTCGAAATTTTTTTTTAAAAAAAAATTATTAAAGATAAACAAGGGGGTGTCTCCCAAGAGCGCTTTTCTTTTTACCGTCTTTAAGCTAGACGGTTGCGGTTAGGAGAAAGTAGAATAAAAATTAAAATGAACGTGCAACTCCCTTAATTCGCATTTCGGCGTATGTGCCGAAGTTGGTCTCTTGGGTACTCCTCTGCTTGCTTCTTGATTTTTCTACTTGCAATTGACTTGATAATGTATATTCAAATCACCTATCCATACCTGAGGTGATTTGAATCTTTGTAGATGAGCGGCAAATGAATCGTTGACTACATTGGATTGCAACGGCTCATCATCTATATGAAAATCATTAGAATAAGAAAAATAAAAAACAAATGTGTTAGAAATAATTTCACACGGAGGAGGGTCGCGTGAAAGAAATTGATCAAGCTCCGGTTGTTTATTTTCTGACATTAATTTTTCTTCCGTAGAATGATTTAAAATTAAATCATTAGACACATTAGGTTCATAAATTTTTGCTCCTAAATATTTATAAATTGTGCTTGGAAATTCATAAATAGGAGAAAAATTTGTAGAAGTAGGAGGAGAAACATGTTCTTCTTCTATTCCTTCCAATGCGTCCATACACTTAACAAGTTCTTGAAATAAAAGTTCTTCTTCTTCTTCGGTATAAGCAACTACGGGGGAACATGAAGAGTCATATTCCTCATTAGCGACATTATCCGAAGAATGAGAAAAATCACTAAAAGTAATAAAAATCTCATCCAAATTTTGGGGAGAAGAATAAAATGAAAATTGAGAAGAATCGCCAAGATTAGGAGAGAAAGCTTGCGGTGCGGAAAAAGAAGAACAAAAAGTCGGATCTAAATAAATATCCTCATTACTCGGGAATCTTTCCGGGTGATCAAGCCGGAAATAAACATCCGAGGAAGAAGGAAAATTACTAAAATCAGAAAACTTGTTCGCATTAATGTTCGAAAAATTTTCATGAAGATTTTCAAAATGATTTCCATTAGAATTTGAAAAATTATTTTCATTAAAATTAGAAAAAGTATTTGAAACGGTATTTTCATGAAAATTAGATGAAAGATTGTCATTAAAGTAGGAATAATTATTTTTATAAATATTACCAAAATTATAAGAATAATTTTGAAGATAAAAATTATAATAACATTCCTCACTCCGATGAGGGGCACCACAAAAAGTGCATAAAAATTGGCGCTGTCGTGCGACTTGCAAAAGATTAACTTTGTGTGTAAGCTCGGCGATCTTAGCGGCCAATTGAGATATCATTTTTTTGTTTGTAAAAGAAAATAGAACAACTGGTACTTAATAGAATGGAATTAGAAAAAGAAAATGAAAAAGTGAATAGGGGTAGAGAAAGAGAATGATAAAATTAATACAATTCGCGCTTTCAAAATATCAACAAAAATATTCCCCGGCAACGGCGCCAAAAACTTGATGAGGAATTTTATAGTTTTTAAAATATATCCAAAGTATAATCTCGAAATAGGCAAGTGTACCTATCAAAATATAGTATAGGAAATTGTCGTATTAGACTCGGGGCCTGTTGAGTACTTCTACTCAAGGAAATTGATATTGTTTTATCAGAATATAAATTGAAGGTAAATTAAAACTAAAGCTAGAAAACAAACTAAAAGATAGCACTTGATCTAGAATCCCGTTGGATTAAGATGAACCTTCATGAACATAAAGTACGCAAGACTCTTAAATTGCTCACTCGACCGTGGAGGTTCCTACAGTACAAAAGCGTCTCTCTCGAGCTCATGCTTTTGACTAACCTTAGGTTGATCGATTAAGACCTCTCGGCCAGTCGAAACACGTAAGCTTGCTTTAGGAGGTGAACCCCTCTATTTGATTTGTCTCCAATCCGGAAGATTTATGTCATCCTCTCTCGAGGAGAGCAATCACCTCCTTTTATCTTTGAGCGATCTACTCGTATCCGCAAACTCTCGGTCATTTAGTGTTGGGTATTGCATCCACAATGTACCTGATTTGAAGAAGCCCCTGGACAAGCTAAGGTCAATAGACTGTGTATTTGATAAAATCTTTCTAGTTGTGCTTGCAGTTTTTCCACGCTAAGTGCACACCAATGTCAGGGTGCAGTAGGTCAATATACACGGGTCTGCACGGCGTAATCCCTCGTTGAGCAGATCAGTGTGTTGGCCTACATGTATTCTCTCTATTGGAGTGCACTTATTTTCAAGCACAGGGCTGTAAATATGCAGGAGCAGACAAGGAGCAAGGATGGGTCAAGGAGCACCTCATAGGTGGAAAGACAAAAAATCGTCTAAGTTTAAATCGACGAGAATCACCAAGTGATTCTCGCCGATTCGGCGAGAATCACTTGTGATTCTCGCCGATTCGTCGAGAATCAGAAGTTGATTCTCGCCGAACTCGATCCAGCCACTTCTAAGCAAGCACCTCTGCTTCTAAGTAAGAATCGACGAGAATCACTGGTTGATTCTCGCCGTCTCGACCTGGCCTAAAGCAGTGCGTGCAACCAAGGCAAATTCGACGAGAATCATCTTTGATTCTCGCCGAATCGTCGAGAATCACCTTTGATTCTCGACGACTCGGCGAGAATCACTTTCGATTCTCACCGATTTTGACTTGGGCGTTTTTCTGGAATTTCCTGAACCGGATTCTGCAGCTGTTAAGATTCTGGACCGGGACTTAGGAATTCAACTTGTGGGTCCCACAACAGTCATTTTGGAAAGCATCTACAGTATTTATATACGGGTATTTTGAACGGAATACCTAGATAGAAAGAAGCCGAGCAGAGCAAACCCTAAAATCGCGAAATACCTCCGCCGCATCCGTCGCCGCTCGCGCTAGTCCGTCGCCGTTGCTGATCGCTTTTCTTCCCGATCTCCGGCGACAAAAGCTTAGCAAAGCGTTGTGTCTCACGTGTCTATCCAGAGATCTCTTGTCTCTCGATTTGTTGATCGGGAAAAACTTCCCCTTCCGAATCGATCGAGACGACTGATCCTCGTGTGACCGTTGGAAGACCAAGCTAGCTT
The DNA here is from genome assembly GCA_039583875.1 of Platanthera guangdongensis. Taxonomy (NCBI): domain Eukaryota; kingdom Viridiplantae; phylum Streptophyta; class Magnoliopsida; order Asparagales; family Orchidaceae; genus Platanthera; species Platanthera guangdongensis. Next base: position 10,712,244 of record CM077160.1, on the reverse strand, counting down.
CGCTACGAAGTTTGGATCTCCAAGTTCAGCAGCCGCTCATCATCATAGCTGCCGATCCCGAAGCTAGCCGCCGCTCGTGTTGCCGCCGCCGGTTCCGGGGAGATCCTCTCCAAGAGAGACCAAGGTTGTAGACTCTTCGTTGACTTCACGAACACGTCGTCGAACGAAGAGGAACACCGTAGTCTCCGAACGAAGTTTGTATCTCGTGTACATTCTATATTTACTTTTGTTGTAAAGGAACGATTGTTCCGTGTTGTAAGGGTTGGGTGCAACCCATTTTGTGGGAGTGTTGACTCTCACGTGTGGAAGGTTTCCTTCCGATAGTGCAGGGATTGGATTTCAATCCTGTTGGAGAAGAGACCGAGTCGTCCCTTGTTGGGAGATATGTCGAAGGGGGAAAGTGGATGTACCCAAGTCGGGGAACCACTATAAATTGCCTGTGTATTCTGTGTGCTGTGCTTTTTATTTTTATTGTGCAGGTACATTCGTAAATTCCGCAAAAGCGCTACACGTCACCTATTCCCCCCCCCCCCCCCCCCCATAGCCCCATAGGTGCACATAGCCGACACTAGGTGGACTTTCAAGTGGTATCAGAGCGAGGTTACTCATCAAAAAGGTTAACACCTTGAGTTGAATCCTGCCACTAGTGTCAACAAGGAGGCATACATCTACCATGGACGGGCTCAAGTACTCCGGCAAGATCCCAGTGTGCAACAGGCTCAACTTTCCTATCTGGAAGGAAAGGATCAGGTTCTACATGGAAGCAGTGGATCCTCGACTGTTCATGATCGTGCTGGAGGGACCTTATGTCCCCACTAAGGCCTCCACCATTGATCCCACCAAGAAAGTGCCGAAGACACTTTCTGAAATGGACAAGGACGAGATGGTGCTAGTGGACCTTGACATGAAGGCAAGAAACATCCTGGTCAGCACAGTTGATGACTCTATGATGCAAAACTTCAGCAACTGCAGGATAGCACAAGAGATCTGGCAGTGCCTGATCATCCTAATGGAGGGCACAGATGAAGTGAGGGATGATCGGAGATCCCTCCTGAACCAGAAGTATGAGGCCTTCAGACAAGGGCCTAAGGAAGAGATCAGAGTCACCTACGAGAACTTCCTAAAGATTGTCAACGCCCTCAAGGGCTACGGAAGAGTGTTCACCAATGGTGAACTCAATGACAAATTCCTTAGGTCCCTTACTAAGGAATGGGACACAAAGATCTGCGCCATCAGAGAATTTGGCAGACTAGCAGAAACTGATCCACAAATCCTGTTTGGGAAGCTGATGTCCTATGAGCTTCAGCTGAACACCAGGAAAGCAGAGGAAGAAGCAGAGAAGGCTGATGAAAAAGAAAATACTGTGGCCCTAAAAGCCAGTTACTCCAGAAAGGGCAAGGGTGCGATGTCGTACCGTGCGAGGAATAAGGAAGAGGAGGAGGACTCTGAACCATGCTCCTCCGGCTCAGAGTTGTCGGAGGAGGATTTCTCCCTCATCACCCGAGAGTTCAAGAAGTTCCTCAAGATGAGGAATCAAAGAAAGAAAGACAGCTCCTCCTCCAGGCATCAGAAGAAAAATTATTCTTCTGACAGGTATGCATCTAAACCTAACAAACATCGTTCTTATGATATTATTTGCTTTGGATGCAATAAGCCAGGACACGTCGTGGCCGACTGCTATCAAAGCAAAAGAGAAAAAGGGAAAGGAGAGGAGCTCAAATCCTCCAGAGATAAGAAGAAGGAGCGGAGCTACATCGCCAGAAGGCCAAAGACACTAAGTGAGTCTGATTCCTCAGACTCCAGTGATGATGAGGAAGCCTACTTCGGGCTGGTGGGTCGCTCCGACTCAGAAGGAGAATGTCCCCCATTTTCTGGGAAGGTAAAAGCTCACACCCCTCTCTCCGACTCCGACTCTGATCCTGAGTCTCAGGATGATGAACCTGAGGATGGCCCTTCGGCCCGTGAAGCTGAGCTCCTCGAGAAGTATGAGCTTCTGCTCAACACTTTCGATGAGTGCCGAAAGAGACTGAAGGCTGAGAAGAAGGAAGTAAAATTCCTTAAGGGTGAGTGTGTATCCCTAAGGGAAGAGGTCACTAGCTTGATTTCTCTCCGACAGGAACACCTTGACCTGACTTCAAAGCATTCAAAGTCTTTGAAGCTCCTTGATCTAAAGCAGGAGGAAGTCGACAAGTTGGAAGAACTACTTGCGGCAGAAAGGAAGATCGTCAAGAGCTTCTCCATGCCAAAAACAGTTCTTCCAGTCGTTGATACCTTCTCTGCTCAGGCCAAAGGAGCTGGCTTGGGGCATATAGGGGTATCTGGTTCTTCATCTAGGAGAAACAAGAACCAGAGGAAGAATAAGGCCGCCAAGAAGGCCTCTGCTGATGAAAAGGGTAAGGCTCCTCTTAGTCCTGTTGCGTTCAGAAAGCCTGGATTTCCTTGCAACCAACATGACTTTGAGTCAACATTTGGGCATCATTTCCGGCCCTCGGTTGCAAAGCCAAAGAGTCGGTATGACGGTTGGAACTTTCCCCGGAACTTCGGTGAGAGTGCCTTCACGGCACCTTATGAGGAAATCCACATAGGAAATTATGGTCCGTTCTCTAGCGGCCATAATGGAAAGCAGGCACCAAAAGCCAAGCCTGTTATACAGAAGGTGACAAAGTCATGTGACTGTTGTCACCATGAGCCCTCCACCTACAGATCCAAGGCCCCAGCTGTACCCACCGTTCCGAGGGTAAGGCAGGAGCCTAGGAAGAGGTACAACAGATTCAACTGTTGGTGTTGTGGCAAAGTTGGTCACTTTGCCGTGGATTGTTGGTTTAATCCTAGGCATTACGAGACTCCCCATGTTAGCAATGCGAGGCCGACCACTCGTAGGGTTAACCAACCGAGGGGGAGTGTGCTAACCAGGAATCTAGGACCCAAGTTCGATTGCGTTCCTAAGGCAAATTAATTTTGTTTTGCAGGAATGTCCAAAGGCCACCAAAACGCCGATCTGGTATTTGGACAGTGGATGCTCCCGGCATATGACCGGGACAAGAAGCCTGCTGCGTGATTACACTCCAGTCGAGAATGGACCCAAAGTCATCTTTGGAGGGTCAGATCGAGGAGTCACCAGAGGTTATGGTATGATTTCCAACGGTATAATCTCTATCACCGACATGGCTTATGTTGAAGGGTTAAACCATAACCTGATCAGTGTAAGTCAGTTATGTGATAAAGGTTATGACGTTAAGTTCTGCAAGGATAAATGTCTGATAATTTCACGTACCTCTTCTGAAACGGTATTATCAGGCATTAGGAGCAGAAATATCTTCTGTTTAGATTTTCTCAGTTTAGATTCATCTACCCCCGTATGCCTTGTGGCAACAGGCAGTGCATCTCTTTGTGAACAATGGCACAAGAGATTGACACATATTAATTTCAAGACAATTAGTATGCTGTTTTCTAAGAACTTGGTAAGGGATACTCCCAGTATCAAGTGCATCAATGATAGCCCCTGTCCTGCATGCCAGATGGGCAAACAGACTCGGGCTACATTTAAGAGCATCGCAGACAAAGACTCTTCCCGATGTCTATACCTTTTACATATGGACTTGTTTGGTCCAATGCAAGTTCATAGCTTGGGAGGCAAGTCCTATACGCTAGTGATAATTGATGATCATTCTCGGTTTACATGGGTGTTCTTTTTGAAACGAAAGTCAGATACGTTTGACATCTTCACTAATTTTGTCAAGCAGGTTCAGAACGAATTTAACTGCTCCGTGGTCAAAATGAGAAGTGACCATGGAACAGAATTCGAATCTGGTGCAATGACAGAATTTTGTGAAGAACAAGGTATCTTTCATGAGTTTTCCTCCCCGCGCACTCCTCAGCAAAATGGAGTTGCGGAGAGGAGAAATAGAACTCTCATTGAAGCCTGCACGACAATGTTGAAAGACGCTTCTCTCCCGGAATACTTCTGGGCAGAGGGTGTCAATACAGCTTGTCATGTACAAAACCGAGCATTGATCAACAAGCATCATCGTAAGACGCCCTACGAGCTACTGAAAGGCAGGAAACCAACCATGTCCTACTTGAGGATTTTTGGTTGCAGATGCTATGTACTGAATAATGGGAAGTACCCGCGTACTAAATTCGGTGAAAAATGCTTCGAAGGCATATTCATGGGCTATAGTTCCCATAGTCGGGCATATAGGGTCTTCAATAAGAAAACCCTAGTGGTAGAAGAATCAATAAATGTTGTATTTGATTAAGGAAGTTTGCTTAACAGCAATTCTTCCAGTAGTATTCTTGAAGATGCAGGTGCTCGACTTGAACAGCTGAGTCTGGATGAGACCGCTAAAGATGACGCTCCTAAGTACGTCAAAGTTTCCACCTCCACGTCATCTGAAAATGTTGAAGATCAAAATGGAACAAATATCTTAGAAGAAGGAGAAGCACAAGAAGTAGTCGAAGCTCCAGACGCCAGACTTCTTGAGCTCCGACACGTGAGGGATCATCCTAGAGATCAGATCATCGGAGATCCTCGTGTCGGTGTCAGAACTCGAAGAGGTACTATTAACGAAGTATTGCATCTTAACTTCCTGTCACAGGTAGAGCCAAAGAAGTTCGACGAGGCGAACAAGGATGCGACATGGATTCTGGCCATGCAAGAGGAACTACATCAATGCGAACGTTGCAATATTTGGACGTTGGTTCCTAGACCATACAAACAGAATGTGATTGGCACGAAGTGGATCTTCAGAAACAAGCTGGATGAACATGGTGTCATCGTAAAGAACAAGGCCAGGCTGGTGGCTCAAGGTTACAGACAGGAGGAAGGGATTGACTTCGACCAGACCTTCGCACCAATAGCAAGGCTCGAGGAAATCAGGCTGTTCCTGGCGTATACTTCACACAAAGGATTCACAGGCTATCAAATGGATGTGAAATCGGCATTCCTGAATGGAGACCTGAAAGAGGAAGTATACGTCGCTCAACCCCCAAGTTTTGTCGATCCTACTTATCCCAATCACGTTTATTTTCTTAATAAGGCCTTATATGGGTTGAAACAAGCTCCACGAGCTTGGTATGAGACTTTATCTAGTTTTCTTCTTGAGAACAAGTTCTCTAGAGGTAAAATAGATAAAACATTGTTTCTCAGGGAAGTCAAAGGCAAGATTTTGCTGGTGCAAATCAATGTCAATGACATAATATTCGGCTCAACGGACAACAATCTTTGCAAAAAGTTTTCTAAACTTATGCAAGGAAAGTTTGAAATGAGCAGTATGGGAGAGCTCAAGTATTTCTTAGGACTTCAAGTGAAACAGTCTGAGGATGGAATCTTCATCTCTCAGACGAAGTTCACAAATGAACTCCTTAAGAAATTCGATATGGAGAGTGCAACCACTATGAGGACTCCAATGGGATCCACCATGTCTCTAGATAAGGATGAGAAAGGTAAACCTTTCGATGAAACCAAATACAGAAGCATCATTGGATCCCTGCTCTACCTTACTGCCAGTTGACCGGATATTATGTTCTCCACATGTGTCTGTGCCCGATATCAGGTGAACAGTAAGGAATCTCACTATGTCGCTGCAAAGCGAATTCTAAGATACCTTAAAGGTACTCCTAATCTTGGCTTGTGGTACCCGAGAAACAATGATGTCGAGCTAATAGGCTTTTCAGATGCTGATTTTGCAGGGAGCAGGGATGACAGGAAAAGCACCTCCGGGACGTGTCAATTCCTCGGCAGGAGGCTTAACTTATGGAACAGCAAGAAACAGAATTGTGTTGCAACCTCCACAGCAGAGTCCGAGTAGATCTCAGCAGGAAGCTGTTGCGCACAACTTCTATGGATCAGAAACCAGTTAGCCGACTACGACCTTCAGTTCAAGGAAGTACCCATGTACTGCGACTCCTCCAGTGCAATTGCCATTGCCAACAATCCTGTATCGCACAGCAGAACGAAGCATATTGAAGTGCGCTACCACTTCATTCGGGAGCACGTGGAAAACAAGGACATCTCTCTCTGTTATGTCCCCACGGACAAGCAGATTGCTGATATATTCACAAAGCCCTTAGACGAGGCCAAGTTCAATCTTTTCAAGACTGAATTGGGGATGCTCAATAATGAGGAATGAAGACTACAGAAACTCCAGGCTCGTGCATGATCTGAGGGGGAGCAAAGGGCCAAACGCTACAGACCCCGATTTGCAGAAGCCGAAAAGGGGGAGATTACCCTCTCGGCTAAGGCTAAGGTGGCTCCAAGCTTGCTCCCAAGAAATTGGTATTGGTTAGGGATAACTCACTCAACTCCATTTCAAGTTTATGGTTTTCATTCCCATTTGCTCTATTCACCTTAGCTTGTAGGGTTTAGGCTTCTTCAAATAGGGGGAGATTGTTGGGTATTGTATCCACAATGTACCTGATTTGAAGAAGCCCCAGGACAAGCTAAGGTCAATAGACTATGTATTTGATAAAATCTTTCTAGTTGTGCTTGCAGTTTTTCCACGCTAAGTGCACACCAATGTCATGGTGTAGTAGGTCAATATATACGGGTCTGCACGACGTAATCCCTCGTTGAGCAGATCAGTGTGTTGGCCTACGTGTATTCTCTCTATTGGAGTGCACTTATTTTCAAGCACAAGGCTGTAAATATGCAGGAGCAGACAAGGAGCAAGGATGGGTCAAGGAGCACCTCATAGGTGGAAAGACAAAAACTCGTCTAAGTTTAAATCGACGAGAATCACCAAGTGATTCTCGCCGATTCATCGAGAATCAGAAGTTGATTCTCGCCGAACTCGATCCAGCCACTTCTAAGCAAGCACCTCTGCTTCTAAGTAAGAATCGACGAGAATCACCAAGTGAATCTCGCCGATTCGGCGAGAATCACTGGTTGATTCTCGCCGTCTCGACCTAGCCTAAAGCAGTGCGTGCAACCAAGGCAAATTCGACGAGAATCATCTTTGATTCTCGCTGAATCGTCGAGAATCACCTTTGATTCTCGGCGACTCGGCGAGAATCACTTTCGATTCTCACCGATTTTGACTTGGGCGTTTTTCTGGAATTTCCTGAACCGGATTCTGCCGCTGTTAAGATTCTGGACCGGGACTTAGGGATTCAGCTTGTGGGTCCCACAACGGTCATTTTGGAAAGCATCTACAGTATTTATATACGGGTATTTTGAACGGAATACCTAGACAGAAAGAAGCCGAGCAGAGCAAACCCTAAAATCGCGAAATACCTCCGCCGCATCCGTCGCCGCTCGCGCTAGTCCGTCGCCGTTGCTGATCGCTTTTCTTCCCGATCTCCTGCGACAGAAGCTTAGCAAAGCGTTGTGTCTCACGTGTCTATCCAGAGATCTCTTGTCTCTCGATTTGTTGATCGGGAAAAACTTCCCCTTTCGAATCGATCGAGACGACCGAACCTCGTGTGACCGTTGGAAGACTAAGCTAGCTTCGCCACGAAGTTTGGATCTCCAAGTTCAGCAGCCGCTCATCATCATAGCCGCCGATCCCGAAGCTAGCCGCCGCTCGTGTTGCCGCCACCGGTTCCGGGGAGATCCTCTCCAAGAGAGACCAAGGTTGTAGACTCTTCGTTGACTTCACGAACACGTCGTCGAACGAAGAGGAACACCGTAGTCTCCGAACAAAGTTTGTATCTCGTGTACATTCTATATTTACTTTTGTTGTAAAGGAACGATTGTTCCGTGTTGTAAGGGTTGGGTGCAACCCGTTTTGTGGGAGTGTTGACTCTCACGTGTGGAAGGGTTCCTTCCGATAGTGCAGGGATTGGATTTCAATCCTGTTGGAGAAGAGACCGAGTCGTCCCTTGTTGGGACATTGGTCGAAGGGGGAAAGTGGATGTACCCAAGTCGGGGAACCACTATAAATTGCATGTGTATTCTGTGTGCTGTGCTTTTTATTTTTATTGTGCAGGTACATTCGTAAATTCCGCAAAAGCGCTACACGTCACCTATTCCCCCCCCCCCCATAGGTGCACATAGCCGACACTAGGTGGACTTTCATTTAGGATACGGATCTTAGATCGAAAAACATATCCGCGAAATATGAATTTGACAAAATATTAATCAAAGATAAATCGATAGCGAGCAAAATAGAGAGCTTTGCGATTTTGAGAAAAATAAAGAAAGTTTATTTCATTCCAAAGTTAATCATGATCAAGTTCTTATGAACATTTAGCTACTCATAATTGAAAAATACATTTTATCACTATGAAATAAAAGAGTACAATTGCATGAAAAGAAAAATTTAAACTATATTGCAAATAAAATAAAATTGCATAAAATAAAACTAACTCCAAAGATATCCCGAAAATAAGCCACTCAACCCGATTTTCAACACCAATGGTGGACCCCCCTCATCATTCCCCCTTGGCCATTATTTATAGGAAAAAAAGAAAGGATGAAAGACACATGAAAGGTTGGAAGGCCAAGGGTAAGAGGAGGAAAATAAAGTGGTAGTAATAATTAAATATTAATGAAATATATGAAAAAACAACCAAATTAAATAGGGGAGTTTCATAGTTTATAAAGAGGAGATGAATGGTGGACATAATTACTAAAGTTAAGATGGAGTTGAAACATCAAATATTTATCAAATATTTAACAGCAGGTAAATGAAGGGAGGAGATAATGAAGAAGAATATAAAGGTGGTGGTTTCATGGAATAAAGAGAAGCTAGCGGTTTCTTGGAGAAATGAAGATGAGAAGTAAAGGGTTATAGTAATAATAATAATAAAGTGCATATATTTAACTGTGGCGGTCTTTAGAGAGAGAAAAGGTTGGTGATGTGGGTTGTATGATGAGGTGGCAGTTTGACATGAAAAGGTGATGGCGATGGCGTTGTGCATGAGAATGATGAAAATAGTTGAATGTCGAAGACTTGCTTGGCGCCGGTCATTTTGAGAGTTGGCGATGATGGCGTTGCGGCATCAATGGATAATAATATATTTGCCATGAGCTTGCATGAAGAAGAGCTGAATGGGTGGTTGCGACGTGAAACACTTGATCGGCTTGAACGAGTGCAGCGAGACTTTGACTTGGTTTCATGTAAACCGCATGAATTGCTCGGCCAACGTGACGACTTCGGTAAATATTTCTTTTGCAATCGTCGAGAGCGCGACCACGCCAATAAACCTACAAAAATAAATATATATTAAATTAGTAAACTAAAATATAAAATAAATGATTTATAAATGAAAATATATAAATCATTATTAATTTTATATTAATTATTAAACTAAAATAAATACTAAAAATAGTTATAAATCCTGCAAAAATAAATAAAACTTAAATTATTTAACAGGTATCAAAAATATATAATTTATTAACCAGAATAAATAAAATATGATTAATTAAAACTAAATATTAAACTAAATATTATAGTAAAAATACGCGTAAATATTACTTATCAGTTTTACAATTTGGTATCAGACTTCTGGTTACGGTCAGGCTTAAATGAATTCGTGGATGAATTCTTTTAAGGGGTGGTGAGCACATGTGTGCGTCATCGTTATAACATCAAAAAGAACCCATGAATGTCCACTTAGGAATGAAAATACACTTATTTTGTGGAACCTGAGTGTTCTAATGATTACTTTTAGCAATTTGTGTGTCGTCTAATCTAGGTTCTTTGCTATTATAGGTAGCTAGGAGCGGTGCTGGTCAATCGGAGCATCCGCAATCTACGAAAGGTAGTGCACCGAGGGATGTGCCTACAACACCTCCTTCAGTGGAAACCATCAAGTTGGTGCCTGAAGCAGTTTTTGCCATGATAAATGCCCAACCTGTGGGGCAAATTCATCACGCACCTCCTGTGAATGAGCAAGAACCGGTTAGGGCAGCAGAGCTGAGAGTGGTGGAGCGCTTGGTGGTGGATCAAGTACTGCTGAGGAGGGCTACGGAGAGACAGCTCAAGCATGTAATGGGCTTTAAACATCCGAGGTTCGATGGGGTTGGAACGCCAGCTCAAGCTGAAGATTGGCTCTCTACGATTAAGAGGGTCTTGATGGCCACGTTAATGGAAGAGTGGAAGAAGACCACCATAACGACCTTCCTTTTGGATGGTGAGGCGAGGCTATGGTGGGATGAGTTAGAGTTTCATCTCCTAGTAGGAAGGCAGCTTGCTGATGTACCTATGGAGGAATTCTCAAGATTATTTTTGTCCAGATATATACCCTCTTCTCAGAAGCTTGAGATGAAGATCAGTATCTTGGGTTGACTCAGGGAGCTAGAAGCGTAGATGAGTATCTCCACGAGTTTACACGGTTGGGTCGGTATGCTGGTGCTATGTTTATGGAAGAAGAGAGGAAGACTAATCGATTTTATGAGGGTCTACGCGGTGACCTATAGTTACTCCTTGCTGGTCCTAAGGCACAGGGCTTCCTAGCCTTGGTCAATTCAGCTCGGTCATTGGAAAAGGTTATGAAGAAAGTCCAAGAGAAGAAGGACCTAGGGGAAAAGAAGGCAGAGTTCAAAGTGCCAAATGCAAAGTCAGGATTCTACAGATGGAGCAAGAAGCAAAAGACTTCGAACTCAGCCCCTTCATCTGGTGTGTCGGGGGCAACCACAAGTCGAGTTCTGGGAGCTTGCTACAACTGTGGGAAGATGGGGCACTTTTCTCGTGAATGTTGGAGCGGACGTACAAAGTCTGAGAGGAAGCCTGGAGCGGCCTATGAAGAGAAAGGGAAGGCGGTGGAATCAACTGCATCCCATCATGCTCCAGCCCAGCCTAGAGTTTATAATCTTGGCCTGCAAGAGGCCATGAAGTTAGATCTGAAGTCTGGTTACAACCAATTGAGGATAAGGGAAAGCGACATCCCTAAGACAATGTTCAACACGCGGTTTGGGCATTACGAGTTCACAGTCATGCCATTTGGGCTGACCAATGCGCCATACGTGTTTATGGATTTGATGAACAGGACGTTCAGAGAATACCTGGATCATTTCGTGATAGTATTTATTGATGATATCTTGGTATACTCGTAGTGTGAGGAGGACCATTACAAGCATCTATACATGGTGTTGGAGACCTTAAGGAGGAATCAGTTGTATGCAAAGTTCTCCAAGTGTGAGTTCTTGTTATCCTCAGTAGCGTTCCTTGGTCATGTTGTTAGTGGAAAAGGGATAGTGGTGGATCCGGCGAAGATAGCAGCGATACAGGGTTGTCCTGTATTGTCTTCAGTGGCGGAAGTTCGGAGCTTTCTGGGGCTTGCCGGCTACTACAGGCGCTTCATAGAGAACTTCTCGCGGATAGCGTTACCACTCACGACGTTGACAAGGAAAGATCAAAAGTTCGTTTTGTCGTTGGAGTGTGAGCAGGCTTTTGAAGATTTGAAGAGGCGGTTGACCACGACGCATATTTTGTGTTCGCCAAGTGGAACCGAGGGGTTTGAGATTTATAGTGATGCTTCGGGCAGTGGTTTGGGCTATGTTCTACTACAGCATGGGAGCGTGATAGCCTATGGCTCACGATAGTTGAAGGTTCACGAGAGGAGTTATCCGGTCCATGACTTGGAGTTAGCGGCCGTGATATTTCCTCTAAAGCTGTGGAGGCACTATCTATACGGGGTAAAAGTCGATATATATACCGACCATAAGAGCCTGAAGTACCTGCTAGATCAGAAGGATCTGAACATGAGACAGCGGAGGTGTATGGAGTTCTTGAGGGACTATACCTTCAAGATACATTATGTACCTGGGAAAGGAAACGCGGTGGCGGATGCGTTCAGCCGCAGGGCTGCTGCGCAGTCCAGTTGGTTATCGATACATGATGAGATATTGGTCCGTGATTTGGAGGCATTAGACATTTCCTGCGTCGATAAGCAGTCTAGTGTCGGGGCGATATTGTGTTGGACAGAGGTGCAGTATGACCTGGCTGATAGAGTCCGACGGGCTTTGATTCAGTATAGCAGTATGAAGCAAATCTTGGATGAATCTTTGGATGGGTCAAATTCCCAGTTTGTGGTTGAGGAAGGACTGCTAAGGAAGGACAGTCGTCTATGCATCCCTAGTACGGATAATCTTCGGGAGGAGTTGATGAACAAGGCTCATCATACCAAGTACTCAATCCACCCGGGTAGCACGAAGATGTATAGAGACATGAAAAAGTTATTCTGGTGGCCAGGATTAAAGAAGGATGTAGCACTTTATGTGGTCAAGTGCCAAACTTGTGCCTTGGTGAAAGCGGAGTGCCAGATGCCCGAAGGCTTCCTAAAGTCCTTGCCTATCCCGGAATGGAAATTCGACGACATTTCTATGGATTTTGTGCATGGTTTGCCAATGTCGCAGAGGGGAAACGACGTCATCTGGGTGGTCGTAGATAGGTTGATGAAAGTGTCGCATTTCATCCCAAATAGGAAGGAAGATCCAGTAGAAAAGTTAGTCAAACTCTATGTGGATAATATCGTATGGTTGCATGGTGTGCCGCGCAGTATTGTTAGTGACCGAGATGGACGCTTCACGTCAAAGGACTGGAGGCTGGTGCATAATTTGTTGGGAACTAAGCTGAGTTTCACAATAGCTTTCCACCCACAGACGGATGGTCAGACCTAGAGGGTCAACAGGATTATGGAGGACATGCTTCACATGTGCGTCCTAGATTTCGGAAAGCATTGGAAAGATCACCTGTACATGGTGGAGTTTGCGTATAACAACAACTTTCAAGTGAGTATTGAAATGGCACCTTTTGAGGCCTTGTATGGGAGGAAGTGTCGTATGCCATTTTCTTGGTTGGAGGCAGGCGAGTCGAAGCTATATAAATGTCAAGAGGTGGAAGACGCCACTTCAATGGTACGCACAATTCAGGAAAGGATGAAGATCGCTCAGGACAAGCAAGCAAAGTACTATAACGCAAAGCATAGGAACGTGTAGTTCAGTGTTGGCGACTGGGTGTATTTAAAAATCAAGTCGTTCAAGGGTGTTTCGCGGGTTCGACGCTTGAAGAAGCTGAGTCCGAGATACCTTGGACCATTTGAAATCCTGTAGCATGTTGGCGAGGCAGCATATAGATTGAAGCTGTCGGTGGAGTTGAGTGGGCTACATGATGTGTTCCACATATCGGTGTTGCGGAAGGCTGTGCAAGAGCCTTCGCAGATAGTTGCGGTTGATCAAGTGCCAATGGATTACGAGTTGACGACAAAGGTCAAGCCTATACGTATAGAAGACGTTGAGGTCAAACGACTCCGCAACAAGGAAATCTGAATGGTTAAGGTTCATTGGGATAACTGCGGATGTGAGGAGCTTTCTTGGGAGCGAGAGCAAACTATATTGGAGGAATACCCCGAGTTATTCCGCTCAGGTAACATTTAATTTTTGTATACCTTTTCTTAATTTCGGGACGAATTTCCTTAAGGGGGGGAGATTTGTAACGCCCCGAAAATCGTTATCGAGCTGGTCGCGTCCAAAAGTAATTTTGGTGCCTGTGTAGGGGTACATGGCCTAGGACACAGGTATGTCGAAGGCCTTGTCTGCGTGGTGTTTTGGCCGTCTGTATCCCGAGAAGGACACGACAACCTGAATGACACGGGCATGTCATTTGACACGGGCGTGTGCCTACCCGTGTCAGTACCTGTGTTCCCTAGAGTCATGACGGTTGGCATGACGGTTACTCGTGTCACGCCTCCGGTCACGGGCATGTCCAAGACCCGACACAGGTGTGTTAGGTTGTTACATAGGCATGTCTTGCCCGTGTGGTTTTTCTGCATTCGACGATCGTGCCAGGATCGAGGCACACGGCCTGGGACACGACCGTGTGAGATGCCGTGTTCGGCCCAGGTTTGAGGATTTCTGTACAGATCTAAGCCGTTCATTTTCTTTAAGTAAGATCTGACGGCCCAGGCGTGTTCCTGCTCTGTTAAGGCCGGGAATGGTGGTTTAACTCCCCATTTCTCCCTAAGCTTTCACTTTCCAAGGAGTTAGAGCAAGGAGGAAGAAGGAGGAGGATTCCGGCCGCCGACGGAGCATCAGAGCACTGTTTAGAGAACCGAGAGCGGATCCGTGGAGGAAATCCCGTTGCGAAGACTTCTATCCGTGTAATTTTCCATGACGCAAAAGGGTACTACAAGGGTAACGATTCACTACTTGATCATGTGAAGCTCTCTTCCTTTTGCATAGGGAAACCCGCTCCCGCGAGTGTGCGGCGTGTGTGCGGTGTTCCTTGGGGTTGATAGGAATAGTCCCCCTGGTGTTACATATAGAGTCTGGAATCGAAGTACGGGCATAGGCATTGTGTGTGAAGTCTACCCGGACATGTTGGTCTGGATCGGTGATGTTGCATTAGTTATGATTTGCCGTAGAAGATTTCGTGCTTTGGGTTTTCAGGTTTCTACGCGGTAGATTGCAGCAGGGATCCTTGGGGATTAACTCCAAGGCGCACCTGGAAAACTGAGCGGAATCGTTGTTCTGCTAACTTGGCGGTCTGGGAACCGGCCTTGAACATAACTGAGTTATGTGATTGTTTGGAAATGGTAGGATCCGAGAGAATCTTGACTCGTGTGTACGTCTTAAGGTGTACTACGCGTTGTGAGCAACGGACAAGTGGAATCGAACCTGGGCTATGTGGTTCGGTGCGAGAGACCCGGAAATGGGACTGGCCGTTGGCATAGTCGGGAGCCTTAGACAGTGGTCAGAAAGGCTAAAATGCTCACGTTGTTGCCATCCCGGGGGTGGTGGTGAAGTCGCTGAAGTGTCAGGATTCACCGATAATGTGCCCCGAGTGCACGGGGTGTTTGGCCGTGCGATGCTACACCTGTGGCTAGCATGTTTGTACTATATTATCTTAGTTGGGCTAATGAATTGCAGGGAAGGAGCACCGTAGTCCCGAGTTAGGGGCAGGGTCGTTATAATTTGGTCGGCTTTTGTCTGACCGTTGCTTTGTTTGCCACCATGCGGTGGAATGTTGCTTGCAGGTGCTGCGGAGCCGAGTACCAAATAACGGGCTGGAGCTCATGTTGCTGTGCTGGCCCTAGAAGGCCAAAGCGAATAGTTGTACTTTAGTTTGTCATGTGTGGCCGACCTGCGAGCCGATGTATGGAAAACATTATTTAATTAAGTGAACCTCTGTAAGGCCATAAGGCCGTGTACCTTTCTGTGTATTTGTTTTCATTCCAATTATAATGGTGTTGGACATTCATGATTTTTGGATACAAGTTTGCATTCTTTCAACTATTTAAAAGATTCCGCTAGAATTCACTGTGTTTGGACGAGTAGTCTTAATTGGATAGTTTGGTTATTCATACGTAACCCTTCCGACTGTCTGTGGTATATGGTGTCGGGTTCCAGCTACACCTTCTACTATATGCTATACGACGGATGTGGGTGTTACAACCTCCACCTTGGTGACCGTGTTTAGGCTTAGATAGATAACAACATAAACAAAAAGTTGCAACTTTTACCATGTTGTACTCAAACCAATAAATGTAATTTTGAACACCTGCACAAATAAATCTACGTTTCTCATTTCCAAAAACTCTCAGTTGGAAAACCTGATCTTTAGGTTGGAACGCTCAATTCTTCAAATACCATCATCGAATTTGTTCTCTATCATTTGGATCAAAGTCATTAATATTCTTCTGTAATCCCGGATTTGTCGGAAGGTAATCTAAATTGTGCTCTATTTGTGAAGCTACTTTCAAACTTAATGATTGATCCATAACTTTTTAAAAAATATTTATCCATGACTTTCAAAGTTGTTCAAATTCTTATTAATAATCACAAATTAAAGTTACAATGATCTCTAAAATATATATCCATTCAGCTGGAACCAAAGGTGCAACAAGAAGCGGAGAAATGTATACCTGACAGCTGACATAGGTGATAAATTCACGGGCAGGGGAAGCAAAGAAAAGATCCAACCAGCACAACAACAAATACATGTAGGTTTTCTAAAACTAGATGTATGAACACTAAGGCCCGAGGCAGAATAATAAATATTATAAATATTAATCATAAATGGTTGCATTCACCGAATCACATAAACAAAATAGGGAGAATGAGATAAATTGGGCATGATCAAAGATAGACAACCATGGGGCAAATGCAATTACATTGGAATTTATGAACCATGGGGAAACAAAATTAAGAAATTAGGAAAATTTTTGAAAAATGGGGAAACAAAATTGACTCAAGATTCATCAGCCAGTGCTTATCAAATCAGGAGCTATCTATTACTCAACCATGAAATGTCAAGGGCAACGAATCTTCTTCCTTCTTTCAATTCAGATAAGAAAAGACAAGATAATTGTGGTGTATGTTCTGAAGATTCAGGTAAGAAACAACAAGAAAAGGGTCAGTATTCTGTCATCAAATCCCTTTTTACTAGAAAGCTTGTAAAAGCTTTCTTCATGTCATTAGTATATGGAAAACTAGTGAGAAGCATGTCTTAGAATATTTCAAATTAAACAGAAGGAAATAAAAGACATAAAATTTCAGTCAACTTCGCTATAAATTTTGGAGAGAGAAATCTAGAGTTATCGTACAACTAATGTTTTGATTGAATCTCATTATTGTTCAACATTGTGCATACCAGTACATAGAGTCTACTAGAATTATGAAAAGAATCTATGCATAGAACGAATATGGCTCTGTTTGGGACAGCTCTGGCGGATTGAAAAGCTGCTGTCAGGATAGAGCTGTTTTAAAATAGATTTCTGGGGAGCAGTTTTGAAAAGCTGCAGAGTGTTTGGGTGTTCTGTGCAGAAGTGCGCTCGGAATTGCCGGAGGAAGGACGTCGGGGGCTCGGAATCGCCGGAGGAAGGCCGTCCGGGGCTCGGAATCGCCGGAGGAAGGCCGTCCGGCCTCTAAGCATGTTCCAACTGAAGAAACCATTAGATTTCCAAAACCTGTGAGGGAGAAAGCTATTTTGCAGGAGCAGAAGCTGGGGGGGGGAGGAGATTTCTGAAAAGCTGCAAAACAGCTCCAGATTTTTGAAAAGCTCTTCACAGGGAGCTGTCCCAAACACATATAAAGCAGCTCTGGCGGCTGTAATAGAGATTTTCTAGCCGCCAGAGCTGCGCCAAACAGACCCTATGTCTGCCAAATATAAGTTATGCTGACAACATAGGGATGTTTAGGATGGTATAAGAGGTGCGTCAATGGGGAAAAGTGAAACAAACCTTGGGGCATTGTCACTGGTAGTCGGCGAGACGTGAGGAGACAAAGATAGAAGAACTGTACGTCAGTACGGGCAGCTAGTAGTTGCCAAATAGCGAGAAGGGGATGGAATTCAGAGGATCAAAGATCACACAGGTTGCTCATTGCTGGTAGTCGACGAGACAAGGCATAGACCAATTTATTAGGGATTTTAGGTTTTAACGCCACATTTTTTTATTGATTTCAGAAGTATTTGCCACGGTTCTAAACCGTGACTGTTGCGGCCTAACTCAACGTACCGGTCAGATCGGAATAACTTGGAATGCATTAGTTCTCGGAACGGTCGAGCACGCACACAGTTAATAATTTAGGTCGATTGTACACACAAAATTTTAACGTGGAAAACCCCTCAACCAGGTAAAAAACCACGTGGCTGGATCGGTGCCAGTCAAATTCCACTATTTCCTGGTTGTTACAGCTTGCTATTCGAATCGAGGGCGATGAGCCGCTCCTCATTGCAATTCTGAGGTAAGAGAGAGTGAACACTTTTACACTCAGCAGACAACAGACCGTAGCGCCCGGCTATTGTTAAAAATTACACTTTGTGGCGATGGTCTTCACTGGGCATTCTGCTGACTCTTAACGTGGGAGCAGAGCTCTTGGATGTGCCGTTGCGGAGGTGTCTTGGAAACTGTGAGATTGGGCCTTGTTAGGTGGCTCAAACGTGGCTTATATATGGCTCAAGTGTGGCTCGGGTGCGGCTCGAGTACGGCTCGGGTGCTGCTCGTACTAGGAATTCGGTAGAGCTTCGACCTGAGGAAGACGAAGACTCAGAGGAAAAAGATGAGAAATGAGTAGGTCTGTGGCTCCTTTTATAGGCTCCAGGGGGTGGTTACGGTGGTTATGCGGTTATCCGCACACCATAACCACCCTAAATTAATATTTTCCCATAGTTTAAGGGTTCGCATTTATGATAAATAATACCTACTGTTTCACCCCTAAATAAATAATTAAATTATTACTTAACACCCCCCCCCCCAACTAACCTGGTGGTTAGTGGGTGGTTACATGTGAATCGGACGGCCGGGAACGCCCCCAGCTGATCAGACGGCGGGGGCGAAACTCCATGGGTGGCCGACGAACATCCCGCCAAATTTGTCGGCGAGAGTAGGACCACCGACGGCGGCTGGGGATGAGCAGTTGGTGCGGCCTCCTCCTTTGGCCACGTGCTGGCGGTCGAGGGAGGGAGTGGCCCGCGAGGACTATTGAATTTTCTCAAAGTGGTCAACAAGATAGTCTAATGCCAAATTAATATGCTCAGAACTATCAGGATCACACCTTGATCATGCGGAAACCAGGAAAGCAAGCTCAACAACCAAATGCAATCACAGGGGTAAGCAGATCATATATTATTTCTTCTTTACAGAGCGAGGTATACATGGCGAGACATGATTTCGCCAGTACAAAGGAACAGAAAAAATTACAGGTAAAACAATTCGAGTAGAACTGGAGACCGCCGAGATTGCCCAGTTCGTCAAAGTCGCCGAGGCCGCCCGATCTGATGTTGCTGCTAGATGACAAATAGAACACGGAGTCCGCCGAGACCACGAGGTCGCGCGGACACACCGTTATTCGCTGACTACAACAAGCTGCTGCCGAACTGAAGAATAGACCGCCTAGACCGCCGAGTACGGCGGACATGTTATTGAACTTGTAAAGCTGAAGCAGAGAAACTGACAAGCCACAAAAGCGACTTGCTGAGACCGCCGATTGAAACCTCAAACTTCACTGATGCTGACCATAGTCAAAGCCAAAATCCTGGCTCCTCAGTGTTAGCCGCACAACTATTCACTCAGTTACTGTAGATGTGTCGGGAGGGGGGGGGGGTTCTATTTATAGTCTAGGTGAGGAGTGTGGTCATCACCCTAGTGAATAGAGTCACTACCCCAGCCCGCGCACTAACACAACCCAGTCCGCCAAGTCCGGAAGGACTTAGCTAGACTACAAACCTCCAGGCGCCAGGTAAAAGTCAGTCCTCCACCATGCAGACACAAAGCCAACCCGCACAATATAAGCACAGCGCCAGTCCGCCCAACGCAAGCTAGTGGACATAGTCGCAACACATGTTGCACCAGTCCGCAACTCAACACAGCACGCGGACACATCCACAACCCATGCTGCATCAGTCCACACATTGTACCCGGACAAAGCGCGCCACAGCGTGTAACGCCCCGAAACTCAAAGGAGCAAAAGGGGAATATTTTGGGCCAATTTGAGTTCTGGCTGCAGGCACACGGCCTGGGACACGGGCGTGTCCCAGGGCGTGTCAAGCCTGTGTCGACACTAGGGCGTGAAGTCGACACTTTGGTCTCGACATTGTGTCGAGACTGGGCACACGGCCTGCGACACGGGCGTGTCGCAGGGCGTGTCAACCCGTGTCGACACTTAGCCGTGAAGTCGACACAGTGCTTCGACGTTGTGTCGAGACACGGCACACGGCCTGCGACACGGGCGTGTCGCAGGGCGTGTCAACCCGTGTCGACAATCGTCCCGCGGAGTCGACACTTTGGTGTCGACAGTGTGTCGAGACATGGCACACGGCCTGCGACACGGGCGTGTCGCAGGGCGTGTCGACCCGTGTCGACACTTAGCCGCGTAGTGCCGAGACCTTGTACACGGCCTGGAGCCCAGGCGTGTCAAGGTGACACGGGCAAAGACACGGGCGTGTCCTAGAACCCGTGTCAGCGCTCGGGTTGAAAACGGGAGAAAACCATGGGGTACACGGCCAGCTACACGGCCGTGTCAGGTGGAACACGGGCGTGTCAGATCGAACACGGGCGTGTTCGATGCCCGTGTGAGGTTCCAGGTGATTCGATTTTGACGGCGAATGAGGCACACGGCCCTGGACACGGGCGTGTGCCAGGCCGTGTTCGGTCCAGATTGGGCATTTCAGCCCCGAATCAAAGCCGTTCGTTTCCTTGATTGAAGATCCAATGGCCGGGGGTTGTTCCTGGGAGGATATACCCGAGAGTTGACTTGAAATCCACCATTTTTCTTACCTTTTCATCTCTCCAAACCCTTGGAGAAAGAAGAGCTAAGGCAAGAGAAAGAGGAGCTAGATCCGCCATTGGAGGAGCTTCGGAGCTCCGAATCGCAAGCCGACTCCGGATCCACGGAGGCAACGCAAGTGCGGTGATTTCCATCCGATTACTTTTCGATGGCGCCAAAGAGGACCGCAAGGGTAACGATCCTCATCTTGAGCATGAGTCGCTCTTTTCTTTGCATAGGAAGCCCGCTCTCGCGAGTTTGCGGAGAGTTGGAGGCATTCCTTCGGGTAGATATGTGAAGTCCCCGTTGTTTAGAGTCCGTATGCGAGAACGGACATAGGCATTTTGGTTGAAGCCTACCCGGACATGTTAGTTCGGATCGGTGATGTTGCATTGCATAAGGCCGGAGAAGACTCCGTGCTATTTGGTGTTTTCGGGTTTTCTACGCGGTAGATTGCAGCAGGGAGCCTTGGGGACTAACCCAAAGGTGCACCCGGAAAACTGGGCGGACACGAGGTCTTGCCAACTTGGTGGCCTGAGTGCCAACATGAACATAACGGGGTTATGTGTCTTGCGGTAGAATGAGAATCGGTGAAAGTTTGACCCGCGCAAATGGCTTAAATTGCCGTTGCGATGTGAGCACGGGTTAGATGGAGCCGTACCCGCTTTATGTCGTTCGGGTTAGAGAGACCTAAAGGTACATGGCACTCGCCGTTGGCATAGATGGGGGGGTCTTCGGTGGTCAATGGCTTAAATTGACGTGACCAATACCATGAAGACGAATTGCTCATAGGAATGGCCGTCTAAGTGGCGGTGGTGAGTCCGGAATGTTAATGGCTTTAATTGTCGTGACATCGACCGGTTCACCGAGAATGTGCCCTGAGTGCACGGGGCGTGTGGCCGTGCGAGCCAACGCCTGTGATGAAATGGCTATGGTTATAATTTGCTCGCTTATGCTAATGAAATGCAGGGAAGGAGCATCGCCGCCCCGAGTTGGGGGCGGGATCGTTATAATTTGGTCAGCATTGCTGACCGTTGCCTTGTTTGCCACCGTGCGGTGGTTTGTTTGCTTGCAGGTGCAGCTGGACCAAGCGGTCAATAGCGGGCTAAAGCCCTTTGTGCGAAGCTGGCCCTCGAAGGCCCAAGTGGAAATGTTTTGTGTTTTATTCATGTATGGCCGGCCTGCGAGCCGAGGTTTGTAAATCATGTAAAAGACAAGTGAAACATTTTGTAAGGCCTTAAGGCCGACTTTTGAGTATTTTGTAATAACATTCCTATTATCATGTTAGTGGACATTCATGCTTATTGCTGGGTTCTTGTTTTGCAACTTATATAAACTGCTTCCGCTAGAATGCTCTGTGTAGGACGTTGAGATTGGTTGGATGGTTTCCATACGTAACCACCCGGTCTGTCTGTGGTATATGGCGTCGGGCCCCGGCCGGACCTACTGCTATATGCTATGCGACGGATAGGGGGTGTTACAATTTGGTATCAGACTACTGGTTTTGGTTGGGCTTGAATTGAATTCGTGGGCGAATTCTTTTTAAGGGGTGGTGAGCACATTGTGTGCGTCATCGTTATAACCGTAAAAAGAACCCATGAATGTCCACTTAGGAATGAAAATACTCATGTTTGAGGAACCTGCGTGTTCCTATAATTGCTGTTTGCAATTTATTTGGTCGCTTAACGGTGTTTTGTACCACTATAGGTGACCCGAAGTGGTGCTGGGCCGTCAGAACGTCGAGTTTCTGAGGCAAGTAGTGCACCGGATGTTGCTCCTGCAACACCTCTGTCGGCTGAAAATATACGATTGGTTGCTGAAGCGGTGTTGGCCGTGATAAATGCGCAGCCTGGGAGGCAAGCGCAGCAGCCCGCTCCTGTGATGGAGCAAGTACCTCTTCAAGAGGCTGAGCCGAGGAGGATGGAGCAAGTGGTTGTAGAACCAATAGTGCCAAGGAGGGCGACTGAGAGGCAGTTGAAGCATGTAATGAGCTTTAACCCTCCGTTATTCTCGGGGTTGGGAACCCCATCGCAGGCTGAAGACTGGCTCTCTAGGGTGAAGAGAGTCATGACAGCGACGGAGACGGAGGAGTGGCAGATGACCACCATTGCTACGTTCCTGTTGGACGGTGAAGCAAGGATGTGGTGGGAAGGTTTGGAGCTGCATCATCTGCGAGGTAGACAACTGATAGACGTTCCGATGGAAGAGTTCTCGGGATTGTTCTTGGCAAGATACCTCCCTTCTACTCAGAGGATCTCGATGGAGAATGAATTCCTGAAGTTGGTGCAGGGTGAGAGGAACGTGGATGAATATCTCCACGAGTTTACGCGGTTGAGTCGTTATGCTAGCTCCACCATCATGGATGAGGAGCGCAAGACTAATCGTTTTTATGAAGGCTTGAGGGATGAGCTGAGATTGTTACTGTCGGGGCCAATGACGCAGGGTTTCTTAACCTTGGTCAATACTGCCCGGTCCTTGGAGAAGGACATGAAGAGTGTGCAAGCAAAGAAAGGCTTGGTTGAAAAGAAATCTGAGTTTAAAGTGCCGACTACTTCGAAGTCTGGCTATCGGAGAGCTTTCAAGAAGCATAGGACTTCGGGTCCAGCTCCTTCTGGTGCTTCTGGGGCGACTGCGAGTCGGACACCGGGCGCGTGCTTTACTTGTGGCAAGACGGGGCACTTCGCCCGTGATTGTTGGAGCGGACGTCCTAAGTCCGAGAGGAGGCCGGGAGCCACTTATGAAGAAAAGGGAAAGGCGGTGGAGTCGACCGCATCCCATTATGCTCCGGCCCAACCAAGGGTCTACAATCTTGGCCAACAGGAGGCCATTAAACAAGCTGATGTGGTGACAGGTACGGTTTAATTTATAGCAAGTCAATTCCTTTATATGCTTGTTATGCACATGTTACCTTACCACTACTTGTTTAGGATTTGTGTTGATTTGTGAAAATCCGGCACGAGCACTCTTTGATACGGGAGCTTCACACTCCTTCTTGTCCGAAGGATTTATATTACGCATCGGAGTCCCTTCTTCGATGGCGAAGGATAAGTTGGATGTGTTGTTGCCAAATGGGTGTTCGATGCGAGCGGATAGGATCTGCGATGTTAAGATTCGTATTGGAGAGCAGGAGTTTGACCTGCGGGCGTCCTTACTTCCGTTGGTGGAGTTCGACGTCATATTTGGAATGGACTGGCTCTCGGAGCAGCAGGCCCATATAGATTGCGGTAGCAAGGAAGTAAAGCTGGGAGCAAGTCGTGAGACGACTTTTACGGGCTTAAAGGGGTCGAGCAAGACGTTGATGTCTGCTCTTCAGGTGGTGAAGGCGGTTCGTGCCGGAGCAGAGCTGTTCTTTACACTAGTGGAGGTTGCAAAGCCGAAGCCCGCGATGGATTGTATTTCAGTGGTATCGGAATACCCTGATGTGTTCCCCGCAGATCTTCCTGGAGCCCCGCCTCAGCGGGAGATAGATTTTACGATCGAGCTAGTGCCAGGTGCAAAGCCTGTGTCACGATCTCCGTATCGGCTAGCGCCTAAGGAAATGGCGGAGCTGAAAGTTCAACTGCAAGAGTTGTTGGAGCAAGGGTATGTGCGCCCGAGTTCTTCGCCTTGGAGCGCACCGGTCCTCTTTGTTAAGAAGAAGGACGGAAGCTTGAGGTTGTGTATTGATTATCGGGAGCTAAACAAGCTGACTGAGAAGAACAAGTACCCGATCCCCCGGATTGATGATCTTTTTGATCAGTTAGTCGGGTCGACGGTGTACTCGAAGTTAGATCTCAAGTCTGGGTACTATCAGCTGCGGATAAGGGAGAGTGATATCCCAAAGACAGCATTTAGTACGAGATACGGGCATTATGAGTTTACGGTCATGCCGTTTGGGCTGACTAATGCGCCGTCAGTATTTATGGATTTGATGAACAGGACGTTCAGGGAGTACCTAGACCATTTCGTGATCGTCTTCATCGACGATATTTTGGTGTACTCGCAAAGTGAGGAGGATCACTTCAAGCATCTCCATTTGGTGTTGGAGACACTAAGGAGAAATCAGTTGTATGCCAAGTTCTCGAAGTGTGAGTTTTGGCTATCCTCAGTGGCGTTCCTCGGGCATATAGTGAGTGGAGAGGGTATTGCTGTGGATCCGGCGAAGATTGTTGCGATACGGGAGTGGCCTGAGCTTGCTACGGTAGCAGAAGTCCGGAGCTTTTTGGGGCTTGCCGGCTATTATAGGCGCTTCGTAGAGAACTTCTCGCGGATAGCGTTACCTCTCACTACTTTGACGAGGAAGGATCATAAGTTCGTTTGGACGCCGGAGTGCGCGCGAGCTTTTGAGGAGTTAAAGTGTCGGTTGACCACGGCGCCTGTGCTGAGTTCGCCGGTTGGAACCGAAGGCTATGAGATATATAGCGATGCTTCAGGCAGCGGTTTGGGTTGTGTGCTACTGCAGCACGGAAGCGTGATAGCTTATGGCTCGAGACAGCTAAAAGTGCACGAGAGGAATTATCCGGTCCATGACTTGGAGTTAGCGGCCGTGATTTTTGCCTTGAAGCTGTGGAGACACTATTTGTACGGTGTGAAGATTGATATCTACACCGATCACAAGAGCCTAAAGTACCTGATTGATCAGAAAGATCTGAATATGCGGCAGCGTAGGTGGATGGAGTTCCTGGGGGACTATACTTTTAAGATCCACTACGTGCCTGGCAAAGGGAATGCGGTTGCGGACGCGTTGAGTCGCCGAGCCCCAGCTCAAGCGAATTGGCTATCAGTGCATGATGAGCGGTTGGTGCAGGAGCTGGAGGCGTTGGAGATTGTTTGTGTGGATAGACAATCTAGTGCTGAAGCAGTGCTGAATTGGACTGAAGTCCAATATGACCTGGCTGATCGGATTCGGCAGGCTTTGGATATGGATGCTCATATGAAGCAGTTCATGATAGAGGCTCTGGATGGGTGAAATTCCCAATTCGTTGTGGAGGACGGATTGTTGTGGAAAGACGGTCGTTTGTGTGTCCCAAGTGTGGGCAGTTTACGGGCGGAGTTGTTGTACGAGGCGCACCATACCAAGTACTCGATTCACCCGGGGAGCACGAAGATGTACCGTGATGTTAAGAAGCTATTTTGGTGGCCGGGCTTGAAAAAGGATGTGGCGCTATATGTAGCGAAGTGCCAAACTTGCGCCTTGGTAAAGGCGGAGTGCCAAAAGCCGGGAGGATTTCTTAAGTCCTTGCCTATTCCGGAGTGGAAATTCGACGACATCTCTATGGACTTTGTGCATGGTTTGCCAAGGTCGCAGAAGGGGAACGACACCATTTGGGTGGTGGTCGATCGATTAACAAAGGTGTCGCATTTTATTCCGCATAGGAAGGATGATCCGGTGGAGAAGCTGGCGAAGCTTTATGTGGACAACATAGTGCGGCTTCATGGTGTGCCCCGCAGCATCGTGAGTGACCGAGATGGACGGTTCACGTCCAATGATTGGAGGCTGGTGCAGCAAATGTTGGGAACAAAGCTGAAGTTTAGCACAGCCTTCCATCCACAAACGGATGGGCAGACCGAGAGGGTCAATAGAACCATGGAAGACATGCTTCGCATGTGTGTTTTGGACTTTGGAAAGCAATGTGAGGACCACCTTTATTTGGTGGAGTTCGCATACAACAACAGCTACCAAGCAAGTATTCAGATGGCGCCTTTCGAGGCCCTTTATGGTAGACGATGTCGCACGCCGTTGTCTTGGTTAGAAACGGGCGAGTCGAAGTTGTATAAGCGATCGGAAGTGGAGGATGCTACTTCGTTGGTGAGAACCATTCGGGAGAGGTTACTCATCGCTCAGGACCGGCAAGCAAAGTACTATAATGCCAAGCACAGGAACGTGGAGTTCGCTGTGGGCGATTATGTATACTTGAAGATCAAGCCGTTCAAGGGTGTCTCGCCGGTGCGGCGATTGAAAAAGCTAAGCCCGAGGTACCTTGGACCGTTCGAGGTTCTGGAGCGAGTAGGATAAGCGGCCTATCGGCTGAAGCTTTCAGTGGAGCTAAGTGGTTTACACGATGTATTCCATATTTCGGTACTTCGGAAGGCGGTGCAAGAGCCTACGCAAGTGATCGCGGCCAATCAAGTGCCGGTGGATAGTGGGCTAACGACAAAAGTCAAGCCCGTGCGGATTGAGGACTCGGAGGTCAAGCGGCTACGCAATAAAGAGATCAGGATGGTCAAAGTCCGGTGGGACAATTGCGGTCGTGAGGAGCTCTCTTGGGAGCGAGAGCAGACGATGCTTGACGAATATCCGGAGTTGTTCCGCTCAGGTACAAATTTTAGTTTTTGTACATGTTTTTCCCTTTATGTAATTTCGTGGGCGAAATTCTTTTAAGAGGGGTAGAGTTGTAACGCCCCGAAACTCAAAGGAGCAAAAGGGGAATATTTTGGGCCAATTTGAGTTCTGGCTGCAGGCACACGGCCTGGGACACAGGCGTGTCCCAGGGCGTGTCAAGCCTGTGTCGACACTAAGGCGTGAAGTCGACACTTTGGTCTCGACATTGTGTCGAGACTGGGCACACGGCCTGCGACACGGGCGTGTCGCAGGGCGTGTCGACCCGTGTCGACACTTAGCCGTGAAGTCGACACAGTGCTTCGACGTTGTGTCGAGACACGGCACACGGCCTGCGACACGGGCGTGTCGCAGGGCGTGTCAACCCGTGTCGACACTCGTCCCGCGGAGTCGACACTTTGGTGTCGACAGTGTGTCGAGACATGGCACACGGCCTGCGACACGGGCGTGTCGCAGGGCGTGTCGACCCGTGTCGACACTTAGCCGCGTAGTGCCGAGACCTTGTACACGGCCTGGAGCCCAGGCGTGTCAAGGTGACACGGGCAAAGACACGGGCGTGTCCTAGAACCCGTGTCAGCGCTCGGGTTGAAAACGGGAGAAAATCATGGGGTACACGGCCGTGTCAGGTGGAACACGGGCGTGTCAGATCGAACACGGGCGTGTTCGATGCCCGTGTGAGGTTCCAGGTGATTCGATTTTGACGGCGAATGAGGCACACGGCCCTGGACACGGGCGTGTGCCAGGCCGTGTTCGGTCCAGATTGGGCATTTCAGCCCCGAATCAAAGCCGTTCGTTTCCTTGATTGAAGATCCAATGGCTGGGGGTTGTTCCTGGGAGGATATACCCGAGAGTTGACTTGAAATCCACCATTTTTCTTACCTTTTCATCTCTCCAAACCCTTGGAGAAAGAAGAGCTAAGGCAAGAGAAAGAGGAGCTAGATTCGCCATTGGAGGAGCTTCGGAGCTCCGAATCGCAAGCCGACTCCGGATCCACGGAGGCAACGCAAGTGCGGTGATTTCCATCCGATTACTTTTCGATGGCGCCAAAGAGGACCGCAAGGGTAACGATCCTCATCTTGAGCATGAGTCGCTCTTTTCTTTGCATAGGAAGCCCGCTCTCGCGAGTTTGCGGAGAGTTGGAGGCGTTCCTTCGGGTAGATATGTGAAGTCCCCGTTGTTTAGAGTCCGTATGCGAGAACGGACATAGGCATTTTGGTTGAAGCCTACCCGGACATGTTAGTTCGGATCGGTGATGTTGCATTGCATAAGGCCGGAGAAGACTCCGTGCTATTTGGTGTTTTCGGGTTTTCTACGCGGTAGATTGCAGCAGGGAGCCTTGGGGACTAACCCAAAGGTGCACCCGGAAAACTGGGCGGACACGAGGTCTTGCCAACTTGGTGGCCTGAGTGCCAACATGAACATAACGGGGTTATGTGTCTTGCGGTAGAATGGGAATCGGTGAAAGTTTGACCCGCGCAAATGGCTTAAATTGCCGTTGCGATGTGAGCACGGGTTAGATGGAGCCATACCCGCTTTATGTCGTTCAGGTTAGAGAGACCTAAAGGTACATGGCACTCGCCGTTGGCATAGATGGGGGGGGTCTTCGGTGGTCAATGGCTTAAATTGACGTGACCAATACCATGAAGACGAATTGCTCATAGGAATGGCCGTCTAAGTGGCGGTGGTGAGTCCGGAATGTTAATGGCTTTAATTGTCGTGACATCGACCGGTTCACCGAGAATGTGCCCTGAGTGCACGGGGCGTGTGGCCGTGCGAGCCAACGCCTGTGATGAAATGGCTATGGTTATAATTTGCTCGCTTATGCTAATGAAATGCAGGGAAGGAGCATCGCCGCCCCGAGTTGGGGGCGGGATCGTTATAATTTGGTCAGCATTGCTGACCGTTGCCTTGTTTGCCACCGTGCGGTGGTTTGTTTGCTTGCAGGTGCAGCTGGACCAAGCGGTCAATAGCGGGCTAAAGCCCTTTGTGCGAAGCTGGCCCTCGAAGGCCCAAGTGGAAATGTTTTGTGTTTTATTCATGTATGGCCGGCCTGCGAGCCGAGGTTTGTAAATCATGTAAAAGACAAGTGAAACATTTTGTAAGGCCTTAAGGCCGACTTTTGAGTATTTTGTAATAACATTCCTATTATCATGTTAGTGGACATTCATGCTTATTGCTGGGTTCTTGTTTTGCAACTTATATAAACTGCTTCCGCTAGAATGCTCTGTGTAGGACGTTGAGATTGGTTGGATGGTTTCCATACGTAACCACCCGGTCTGTCTGTGGTATATGGCGTCGGGCCCCGGCCGGACCTACTGCTATATGCTATGCGACGGATAGGGGGTGTTACACAGCGCGCCACGAGTCCACGAACAATAGGCAGTACACCCGGTCAATAGCGGACTCTGTGGACACCATGGACTTGGCACAGAAAATGACCAAGTCCAGCAGTCCATTAAGCAACTAGCGCGAGCACGGAGGACACAGAAGACCCATACCGCCAATTAGCAGGACAGTCTGCCACAAGGATGTGAAACATCCATCGCAACATGGAGAGCTCGACAAGAAAAAAAGCCCATTTCCAAAGTCAGTCCGCAAATGCGGACTCCGCAGACTCAAAAACAAGTCCGCTAACACACCGCAGATACAACTTCCAATCCGCTCAGTTACTCAAGAACTGGTTGATTGCAAGGCTACAGATCAAGCTGAGAACCCCAACAGACCGCCATCACAATCCGCTCAGGCCGCTCCACTAGATGCCCAAGTTACTAAGACTTCCTTGGCCAAACACCATCCAGGACGCACAGCAGTTCGCCCAGGCCGCACACCAGGCCGCTCCATAAGAACAGCTAAACCACCAAGTCCAACCAGGCCAGGTCACCCAGGCCGCAACCATCAGTCCGCCCAGGCCGCAGACTCATACCACTCAGACTGCTCAGACCGCTTGGCCCGCTCTATCACCCACTTTCACTTCACAAATTTCAACACTCCCCTTGAAGTGAGAAGTGGTGATCAAGCCCAGCAACCCTCGTAATCGTTAAAATGGCCCCTTTGAAAGCGGCTTCGTGAAGATGTTAGCAAGATTATCTTCACTCCGAACATGCCCGACCAGAAGAGATCCCTCCAACACCTTCTCCCTTATAAAGTGGTGCTCGAACTCAATATGCTTGGTCCTTGGGTGACACACTGGATTGCTCACCAGTTTGAGAGCACTCTCATTATCACCTCGGATTAAAGTAGGACCTTGCACTTCCTCATGAACATCCTCTACAAGCCTCCTCAGCTAGATGGCTTCTCGAGCAGCCAAAGCCGAAGCCTTGTACTCAGCTTCCGTAGTAGACACAGACACTGAGTCTTGCTTCTTGCTACACCACGAGATGCAAGATGATCTACAAGTGAAAACATAACCCGAATTTGATCTTCGATCATCCGAGTCACCACCATAATCAGCATCCGTGTATCCAAGTAAAGAAAACACCATGTCCCTACTATAGAGGAGTCCCATATCAGAAGTTGCCTTGACATACTTCAAGATGTTCTTTGTCGCTACCAGATGAGACTTCCTTAGTTCAGCCATAAACCGACTTACTCGGCCAACAATGTAAGCAATGTCTGGTCTTGTAATTTTTAAGTAGATCAAGCTCCCCACTAGAGCTCTGAACACCAAGGGATCCGGAAGAATCCTTCCTTCATCTCGTTGAATCTTTAGACCAAGATCCAGAGGAGTAGAACAACTTTTTCCTTTGACCATACCGAATCGATTGACAATGCGATCCACATATCCTTTCTGGCAAATGAGTATCCTGCTCTCCTTCCTCTCCACTTCGAGACCAAGAAAGTGATGAAGCTCTCCCAAGTCTTTCATCTCAAAGTGAATAGCTAGCTCATCCCTGACCCTAGCTACCTCCTCCTCTAAATTACCTGTGATGATCATATCATCAACATACATTAGGACTAATACTTGCAGCCCCCCTTCTTCTTGATGAACAAGCTAGAATCCTAGATGGAAGCATGATAACCGCAGAATTGAATATACTATGTTATCCTCCCATACCAAGCTCTAGGAGCTTGCTTCAACCCGTAGAGAGCCTTCCTAAGTTTGCAGACATAGTCTGTTGAAACCGATTCCTCGATCTCCTGTGGAGTTCGCCCTTGGGGAAGGGGGTGGTCTCACGCCTACTTCACTCCTGCAAGCAAAACAACAAAGAAGACAAGGTGATACCTATTGGGTTTCTCTATGAGTATGGCACAACGCTTGTGCACGCAGCGGAAGAATAAAACATCAAGAAAACCCAAAAGAAATGGGATCGGGCCATGATAGTTGAATCAAAAAGTTAACATACAACTATGCAAAATTACCTCGGTGGCGTTGAGTCACAACTCAACGGAGATGCTCCAAACTTTGTATTCTTGCTGGTGGCGAGTTGTACGTGGAATAATGTCCACGTTTCTGCAGAAGTCCACACGAGCGGGAGAACTCCGATCTTTCCGTCGCACGGAAAATCGGGAAGGATGAAGACCACACCTTGCTTTCCCACGGACTGCTAGGTCTGCGCCAGGGATTGCAACACCAGCGACGATCGCCGGAGAGAAGGAGGTCGACAGAGCGAACACAGCGGCGGCGGAACACATCCGTCGGCGGCGGGATTCGGGATCGGCGGAACGATCGCGGGACGGAACTCTTCCGTCGCGGGTTTCTATCAGCCAAGGAGAGATCTGTCCTGAAAAACCCTAAGTATTCTATTTATACCTAAAGTATAAAATAGACTTAGGAGTGTCGCTATCCGCAGACCACCCAAGAATAAGGGTTCCAGAATCGGCGAGAATCATCAGCCGATCGGTGAGAATCGATCGTCGAGAATCACTAAGAATCGGCGAGTATCGGCTAGGATCGGCGAGAACCAGTCATCGAGAATCGGTCGGCGAGAATCACCAGCAGATTCGGCGAGAATC
Source organism: Platanthera guangdongensis (assembly GCA_039583875.1). Taxonomy (NCBI): domain Eukaryota; kingdom Viridiplantae; phylum Streptophyta; class Magnoliopsida; order Asparagales; family Orchidaceae; genus Platanthera; species Platanthera guangdongensis. The sequence goes on along the minus strand of CM077160.1, from coordinate 10,680,823 downwards.
AATCGGCGAGAATGCCCGATGATTCACGTCGAATCGTAGGTTGACGATTCTCGTCGATCGTCGAGATTCACCGACGATACACGTCGAACAGGGTCGACGATTCTCGTCGATCGGCGAGAATCAGAGTACATTACTCGACGATTCTCGTCGATCGGCGAGAATTCGAGCACCAATCCACCAAGGCAACACTTTGCCCAACCCGACTCTCCTTTAAGGCAACACTTTGCCCACAACCCCATTCAGTTCGGTGATTGGTAACCTTTACCAACACAGTCAATCATCCAACTTCTCCACATCTCTTATGCGCGACCCTGCAGGCTCATATCGCGTTGGTAGTGAGATTACATGTTTGATCACTTCCAGATCACAATGGTAACTCCAACAGACTCCCACTTGATCTCGAAAGTATCAAATCAAAAACCTCACAAACAATGAGCGGCATCTAGCAATGCATCATTGCTCCCCAAGCAATAAGAGTTTATAACTCATAAGCCTTTATGACCAATGTATCAGCGTTGTCTTTGTCCCTTTGTCCCTTACATCCGGAAAGAACTAGAGGCATGGACCGTGTCACCCTCGTAATAGCTCAATCCAAGTTTCTTGATCCAGGACGGACTTCCAGAGAATGGTGAGTCCAATATCACATATTGACTCAACCAAGCATGGCCATGCATTTCTCAGTCCAGTTCCATCAAGGGGCCCATGGATGCAACTTCTGTCATACAGAAGGACAAATCCCATATCTGCTCACACACAAACACCCAAATGATTCGTAACATGCCCAACAACCACCCTTATCATCAACCTTTCTCAAGGAAGACTTTAGATGGCATCAAAGCACGCTCTTCCTCACTTGATGAATGCTGTGACTTCAGGTCAAAGGACCACAACACCATTGTCAATTGAGACCTACTCGTGACACGATTGGATGACAATCCACAGAGTAGTCTCAGGTTGGGTCTGTCCAGTACAACTTGTTCACTAACAAGTACCCACGTGATGACTTGATATCACAATATCATGACCTGTGAGAACCGGTCATCAGTCAACGCACGTGCTAGTCTTCATGTACCATCATCACCCTTAGCTTCTATGATGATACTCGACCAGGGACCTTTAAGAATGAAGCTTCAAATAAATCACAGGCTCTCACATTCAAGTCATGTACTTGATGTCCCATGGAAGCGAACATTCTAAGGGTATCTATTATGTTAACATTTAACTATCATATAGAAAAATTCATAATAAAAGAACTTGCCATTAATTGTAAAAGAAAAACTAGGTACACAGTTCATCATATGAACAAATAGCCAACAAAATACAGGTTTACATGCAATCCACAAGATTCTCACTAGAGTTGATCATTTAGGTATCGTATACCCATCGATCTAGTATGACCATCATGCTTTCTCTGCGCGAGAGGCTTTGTCAGTGGATCCGCAATATTCTCCTCAGTCGGCACTCTGCAAATGTTTACATCTCCTCGTTCGACAATCTCACGAATAAGATGAAACCGCCGAAGTATGTGCTTGGAGCGCTGATGGGATCTAGGTTCCTTAGATTGTGCAATTGCACCATTGTTATCACAGTAGAGAACTACGGGACCAACAATGCTAGGAACTACATCAAGCTCGCCGATGAATTTCCTAATCCATACAGCCTCCTTCGCCGCATTAGCTGCAGCGATATACTCGGCCTCTGTTGTAGAATCAGCAACTGTCTCTTGCTTGGAACTCTTCCAGCTCACAGCTCCTCCATTCAGGCAAAACACAAAACCTGACTGAGACTTGGAGTCGTCTCTATCAGTTTGGAAGCTAGCATCCGTGTAACCACTTACAACGAGCTCTTCCTCTCCACCATACACCAAGAACACATCCTTAGTCCTTCTCAAGTACTTCAGGACATTCTTGACTGCAATCCAGTGACACTCACCGGGGTCTGACTGATACCTGCTAGTCATGCTCAAAGCAAAGGAGACGTCGGGTCGAGTACATAACATCGCGTACATGATTGATCCAATTGCCGAAGCATATGGAATCAACTTCATGCGGTCCTTATCTTCACAAGACTTTGGACACTGGTCCTTAGAGAGATTCACACCATGAGACATGGGCAAAAATCCTTTCTTGGACTCAAGCATGTTGAACCGCTTCAACACCTTTTCGATGTACGTACTCTGGGTCAAACCAACAACTTCTTCGATCTATCTCTATAGATCTTAATACGAGTATATAAGTCGCTTCACCCAAATCCTTCATTGAAAAGCAGTTCCCTAGGTTGTTCTTAACAACTTTCAGGGTAGGAATGTCATTCCCAATCAACAGTATGTCATCTACATACAATATCAGGAAGACAACAATGCTCCCACTGATTCGCTTGTAAACACAAGGCTCATCTTCATTCTTGATGAAACCAAACTCTTTGATTTTCTCATCAAAACGAAGATTCCAACTTCGAGAGGCCTGTTTCAGTCCATAGATGGACTTATTCAGCTTGCATATTTTAGTGGCTTCATCTGGGGATACAAAACCCTCGGGTTGTGTCATATACACTTCCTCAAGGAGGTTTCCATTAAGGAAAGCCGTTTTGACATCCATCTGCCAGATCTCGTAGTCATAATACGCAGCAATAGCAAGCAATATCCTTATGGACTTTACCATGGCAACAGGGGAAAAGGTCTCATCATAGTCAATACCATGAATTTGCTTGAAACCCTTAGCCACCAGTCGCCCTTTGAATGTCTGTACATTCCCATCCATGTCGGTCTTCTTCTTGAAGACCCACTTGCACCCTATGGGTCGTACCCCTTCAGGTGGTTCCACCAAGTTCCAAACTTGGTTTGCATACATGGAGTCCATTTCGGATTTCATAGCCTCAAGCCATTTGTCGGAGTCCGGTCCATTCATAGCCTCTTGGTAGGTTGCTGGTTCATCATCATGATCCATAAGCAACACATTACCTATTTGAGACACGAGAAATCCATATCTCTCAGGCTCAAACCTCGGTCTACCAGATCTACGTAGGACTTGTGTTCCCTGAGCAGGTTCTCTAGCTACAACATCTTGTAGTCCTGACTCAGAATCCAATTCCGGTTCATTCACTACATGTGGTTCTTGAACTTCTTCAAGCTCTACCTTTTCAGTCTTTCTTGATAAGAACTCTTTCTCCAAGAAGACACCAGTCCTTGCGACAAACACTTTGCCCTCAGACGGTAGGTAAAAGTAATACCCTTTCGTTTCCTTAGGATATCCCACCAGATAACATTTATCCGATTTGGGTTCCAGCTTGTCAGGCATTTGACGTCTCACGTATGCCTCACAGCCCCAAATTTTAATGAACGACATACTAGGACGCTTCCCAGTCCATATCTCATATGGTGTCTTCAGAACCGTTTTCGTTGGAGCGCGATTCAATGTCATTGCAGCAGTCTCTAAAGCAAAACCCCAAAAGGAAACAGGCAAGTCTGCATGACTCATCATCGAACGTACCATGTCTAACAGAGTACGATTTCTCCTCTCAGACACACCATTATGTTGTGGTGTTCTAGGTGGAGTGAGCTGTGATACAATACCACACTCTTTCAGATGATCACGGAACTCATGACTCAGGTATTCGCCACCTCGATCAGATCGGAGTGCTTTAACCCTTTTACCCAACTGGTTTTCTACTTCATTCTTGAACTCTTTGAACTTTTCAAAGGTCTCGGATTTGCACTTCATAAGATACACATATCCGTATCTACTGAAATCATCAGTAAATGTAACAAAGTAGAAATACCCACCTCTAGCCATGGAACTCATGGGTCCGCATACATCACTATGTACAACACCCAAGAGATCCTCAGCCCTCTCAGTATAACCAGTGAAAGGAGCTTTAGTCATCTTGCCTAACAAACAAGATTCGCATCGCTCAAATGATTCATAATCAAATGATTCCAAAAGTCCATCTCTATGGAGCTTGGATATGCGCTTCTCGTTGATATGGCCCAAACGACAATGACAGAGAAACGTAGGGTTCGAGTCATTTGTTCTTAGTCTTTTATTATTTTCTACATTACAGATCAGATGGTCCAAGTTCAAAACATAAAGACCATTAAACAATTGAGCTACAGCATAACAAACATCATTCTTAAATATAGAACAACAGTTGTTCTTAATTATAAAAGAAAATCCAATCATGTCCAAACATGAAATAGATATAATGTTTCTAGTTATGGCCGGAACAAAATAACAGTTATCTAGTTCTATTACAAGCCCACTGGGCAAAGAAAGACGGTAAACCCCTACGGCTACAGCAGCAACTCTTGCTCCATTGCCGACGCGGAGGTCCACCTCCCCTTTACTCAGCAATCTTCTCCTTCCCAGTTCCTACACATTTGTACAAATGTGAGAACCACATCCGGTATCCAATACCCAAGATGAAGGAGCAGAAAAGTTTATCTTTATAACGTAAACATTAGAAGCGGAAGTCATACCTCCCTTCAATTTCTGCAGACCCTCAATGTACGAAGGACAGTTACTCCGCCAATGACCAGCCTTGCCACAGTGGTGGCATTTCCCTTCCTTCACCGTGCTTTTCCTTTTCATCAGTGCCGAAGACTTGGGCTCAAGATATGACTTAGGTCCCACCTTTGTCTTCTTAAAGCACTTGGCCTTGCCCTTGCCTTTATGCACCATCAGTATGGGGCTGGCAGGCTTGGCCTTCTTCATATTGATTTCAGCAGTTCTCAACATGCCTAGGAGTTCGGGCAGTGTCTTGTCTATTTTATTCATGTTGTAGTTCAAGACGAACTGCTCATAACTGTCCGGCAACGATTGCAGGATCAGATCCGTGGCCAACTCTTGACCAAGAGGAAAACCCAGTCTTTCAAGGTTCTCTATATACCCAATCATCTTGAGTACGTGAGTCCCTACTGAGTCTCGAACTCCCATCTTGCACTGAAACAACGCTTTTGTGATGTCGAACCTCTCTTGACGAGCCTGCCCTTGAAACATTTTCTTGAGATGCTCGTCAATCTCTTTGCACCCCATGCTCTCATGTTGCTTCTGAAGCTCAGAGTTCATAGTGGCAAGCATAAGGCATTCGACATCTAAAGCATCATCAGTATACTTCTTATAAGTATCCTTCTCAGCACGGGAAGAGTTCCCGGTCGGCACCTCGGAGGGCTTCTTCTTCCAAGACATAGAGCTTTCGCTCTTGCCTGAGAACAATTCTCAGGTTCCTATACCAGTCCATGTAATTTGTCCCACTGAGCTTATCCTTCTCAAGGATGGCTCTCAGAGACAAAGTGGAGTGTGAAACACTTGCCATGGAATTCTACAAGAATTTATGCAGAATAAAATCAGTACCAAATTTCAAATACAATTTATTTTAATTTGAACTTCAATTAAAATACTCCACTATTTTATTCGAAATGATAGCCCTCACTAACAATTCAGAGAGTTCATGCGAGCTACTCTCTTAGTGGACAAGATCCGTATTTCACCAACACAATGAGTCAGCTTTGGCTTTCCTCTCACGATGCGGTTATTTAGGTAGGCAACGCTTGCCAATTGCATACTCATGCAATTCTTGTATGGTTGGTGAATAACTCCTTACTCGCATCCATCATATGGTGCATGCCAACCCTATGCCTCTAGGCACTCAACCTTTGAGGTCACCTAGTTAAGTTGGACCCGATGTCGACAGTGGGATATCACAATTATCCGCTCGCACCCTTACCAAGATAGATTAATGCACCTTGCTTTGGCAAGCCCACACTTCATCGATCGAGGCAGGAAGAGTGTCATCCATCGGAAGGCATCCGAACACTTAATATTTGATGAAGGGATTTTGATTATAGGTTAACAATTAACCATGATCAACATTCAATGTGCACATCTAAAGAAAAGCAATTTTCTAAAACCACATGCATCCCTTATGTGCACAACATGACGCCATCAACATTTGATAGAAGGAAGGGCTAAATCTGAACATCCGGAAACTTCCAAATCCTCAGATTTACATGCATTGGACAAAGGCAAAGATAACTCAACTTAAAGTAGTAGACAAGCTCATCTCTCTATGTTGGATTCAAAATCCAAAACAAAATCGAGGGATGGTTACTGCTAAGGAGACTACAATTTCTAACAATTAGAAATTACCACGAAATTCCAGACGTTCTTGGCGGGGAACCAAGACTAAATCTAGACATTTAGAACACTTCTAAATCCCTAGGTTTACACGCACTGGAATAACAAAAACTTCCAATACAACAATCATGGTTGTAACCTGGCTCTGATACCACTGTTGGGTTTCTCTATGAGGATGGCACAATGCTTGTGCACGCAGCGGAAGAATAAAACATCAAGAAAACCCAAAAGAAATGGGATCGGGCCATGATAGTTGAATCAAAAAGTTAACATACAACTATGCAAAATTACCTCGGTGGCGTTGAGTCACAACTCAACGGAGATGCTCCAAACTTTGTATTCTTGCTGGTGGCGAGTTGTACGTGGAATAATGTCCACGTTTCTGCAGAAGTCCACACGAGCGGGAGAACTCCGATCTTTCCGTCGCACGGAAAATCGGGAAGGATGAATACTGCACCTTGCTTTCCCACGGACTGCTAGGTCCGCGCCAGGGATTGCAACACCAGCGACGATCGCCGGAGAGAAGGAGGTCGACGGAGCGAACACGGCGGCAGCGGAACACTTTCGTCGGCGACTGGATTAGGGATCGGCGAAACGATCGCGGGACGGAACTCTTCCATCGCGGGTTTCTATCAGCCAAGGAGAGATCTGTCCCGAAAAACCCTAAGTATTCTTTTGATACCTAAAGTATAAAATAGACTTAGGAGTGTCGCTATCCGCAGACCACCCAAGAATAAGGGTTCCAGAATCGGCGAGAATCATCAGCCGATCGGTGAGAATCGATCGTCGAGAATCACTAAGAATCGGCGAGTATCGGCTAGGATCGGCGAGAACCAGTCATCGAGAATCGGCCAGCGAGAATCACCAGCAGATTCGGCGAGAATCAATCGGCGAGAATGCCCGATGATTCACGTCGAATCGTAGGTTGACGATTCTCGTCGATCGTCGAGATTCACCGACGATACACGTCGAACAGGGTCGACGATTCTCGTCGATCGGCGAGAATCAGAGTACATTACTCGACGATTCTCGTCGATCGGCGAGAATCCGAGCACCAATCCACCAAGGCAACACTTTGCCCAACCCGACTCTCCTTTAAGGCAACACTTTGCCCACAACCCCATTCAGTTCGGTGATTGGTAACCTTTACCAACACAGTCAATCATCCAACTTCTCCACATCTCTTATGTGCGACCCTGCAGGCTCATATCGCGTTGGCAGTGAGATTACATGTTTGATCACTTCCAGATCACAATGGTAACTCCAACAATACCGACCCAAGGGCTCGGCAGGGAGGTTCCACCACAAACTCGGAAGATCTCAGAGCGCTTCCCCTCCTTAGCCAGAAGCCGAGCTAAGGTACCCTCAGAAAGCACTTGAAAACTAGAGCAGGGAGGCATAGGAAGCATCCTTTTTGAGGTACCCCTTGGGTCCTATTTATAGTTTTTAGAATCTGGACTGCCAATAACCAAAATAGCTGACCTGAAATTTCCAGAAAACCCTTGGTTGGGTCTGCCAACAGCCAAAATCCGCTGTTTTGAAGGGCTATGGGCAGACCAGTGGGGGCAAAATAGTAAAAAGTACCTCATTCATCCAGGCGAGTTGGGGAGCTTGGCCACCTCGGCAGGTCCTGCTCGCCTACTGCCGCCGAGTTCGACTGCGAGGACGCGAGCTGGGACTAGCTCGGCGAACGCCGAGTCCGTGTTCGACGAATGCTGATCTCCGCTCGACGAGCGCCGACCTCTGGTCGACGAATGCCGAGCTCGGGCTTGACCTCCTCACTGCCGAGCTCACCCTCTGCCTTTAGCCTGATCTATCTGGTTCCTGGCGACCTTGCTCGTCGGACACGGGGGTTGTACACAATCCCCGCTCTTTTTGAGCTTGCCAAAGCTTAGAAAGAAACATCCTGTTGGGTATTGTATCCACAATCACCTGGATTTGAGGAAGCCACCTGTCAAGCTAAGATGAATTCACAATGTATTTGATGAAACCTCTTAAGTTGTGCTTGCAGTTATTCCACGCTAAGTGCACACCAATGTCAGGGTGCGGTAGGTCAATATACACGGGTCTGCACGACGTAATCCCTCATTGAGCAGATCAGTGTGTTGGCCTACATGTACTCTCTCTATTGGAGTGCACTTACTTTCAAGTACAGGGCCGTGTATATGCAAGAGAAGACAAAGAGCAAGGATGGGTCAAGGAGCAGCTCTTGGGTGGAAAGACGAAAATTCGTCTAAGTATAATTCGACGAGAATCACCAAGTGATTCTCGCCGATTCGGCGAGAATCACCAAGTGATTCTCGCCGACTCTTTCCGGCTACCTCAAAACGGTGCCAAGTAAGATTCGGCGAGAATCACAAATGATTCTCGCCGAACCCGTCGCTGAGCAGATCATGAATACCAAGTGAAAATCGTTGAGAATCAACAAGTGAATCGTCGAGAATCACTGGTGACTCTCGACGAATCGTCGAGAATCATTAACTGATTCTCGCCGATTCGTCGAGAATCACCAATGATTCTCGATGAATTTTACTTGGCGTTCTCTCTGGATGCTGCTGGACCGGATTCTGCCGCTGGACTATTTTGAACCGGATTTCGGGTTTCTACTTGTGGGACCCACAACGGTCACATTGTTAGTATCTACTGTGTATAAATACACGGGTATTTTTGAACAAAAAAAAGTGAAGAAGAAAAGAAAAAAATGGGAGCCGCGACTTGACCTAGTTCGCGATTTCCGCCGCCGCCTCTGTCGCCGCGCGAGAGTGTAGATCACCGGTCTTGATCGTGGTTTCTTCCAGATCTCCGGTCGATAGAAGCTTAGCTAAGCTTAGGGTCTCACGTGTCTAACCGGAGATCTCTTGTCTCTCGATTTGTAGATCGGGAAATCCTTCCCCATCTGAATCGATCGAGACGATTGATCCTAGTGTGACCGTTGGTAGACCTAGCTAGCTTCGCTACGAAGTTTGGATCTCTAAAGTACAGCAGCCGCACATCGTCGTCGTCGCCGATCCCGTGAACCTAGCCGCCGCCCTTCTTGCCGCCGCCGGTTCCGGGGAGATCCTCTCCAAGAGAGACCAAGGTTGTGGACTCTTTGTAGACTTCAAGACCACGTCGTCAACAAAGAGGGACACCGTAGTCTCCACACGTAGTTTGTATATCTTGTACATTCTATTTTTACTTTTGTTGTAAAGGAACGTTGGTTCCTAGTTGTAAGGGTTGGGTGCAACCCGGTTTGTGGGAGTGTTGACTCCTATGTGTGGAAGGGTTCCTCCCGATAGTGCAAGGATTGGATTTCAATCCTGTTGGAGAAGTGACCGAGTCGTCCCTTGTTGGGAGATAGGTCGAAGGGGGAAAGTGGATGTACCCAAGTCGGGGAACCACTATAAATTGCCTGTGTACTCTGTGTGCTGTGCTGTTTTGTTTTTGTTGTGCAGGTACAATCTTTAAATTCCGCAAAAGCGCTGCACGTCACCTATTCCCCCCCCCCCCCCCATAGGTGAACATAGTTGACACTAAGTGGACTTTCAAGTGGTATCAAAGCGAGGTTACTCATCAAAAAGGTTAACACCTTGAGTAGAATCCTGCCACCAGTGTCAGAAGCATGGAGCTGGATTATGAGATATCGCCACTCAAACTCCCCGCATGGACAAAGGATTATTTTCCCATCTGGAGGATGAGAGTGTCGTATCACTTGGATGCTATCGATCCTCGAGCATCCTTCATCCTGGAAGAGGGTCCGTTTATTCCCATGAAGACCTCCGACTCTGGAATCCAAGTGCCCATGTGCATTGTTGAGATGTCAGAGACGGAACTTTCATTATTCAAATTGGACCAGAGGATTCGTCAAATTATTATGGACATCTGGTCTGGAGCCTCTCGCTCTAGATTGGAAAAATGTAGGACGGCTAAATCTATGTGGGAGATGATCTCAGAGCTGATGGGGGAGTCTGAGAAAGCGGGAATATGCTGTCAACTAGAGGATGAAGCCTATGTGGGGGTCCTCACCTCTGAAGATGAAGACAAGGATCTCTTGGACAGCATCAGAGCTCCAGTGTCCGTGTCTGAGACTGAAGAGGCCAGTGAGGAAAGCAGCTCTGATGAGGATGACACGATGGTCACTGGCTCGAATGACAATAACACTGAAGAGCAGGTAACTTCTTCATCCTGCCCTATCTCTTTTGAACTCTCTGAAGACAGGAACTTCTTTCCTCCAGAAGATTCTGATTCTCTGAAGAGAGCCTTTCAGTCAAGCAACCTACTTGCTGAGGAGCAAGCTCAAGAGATTGCTCGACTGAAGATCTTGTTGGTTCTCCAATTGGCGTCCAACAAGATCAAGGACTCTAAGATCTCAGCTCTAGCGAGTAGTCTAGAGAATGAGAAACGAATAGTATCAAACTTTTCCAAAGTTGATGCTATAAAGAGAAAGCAAGAAAATGGGTGGATCTCCCGGATTATCAATGCGTGGAGAAATGGGGAAACGGTATTCCGACCTCCACTCCAAGCCGGAAGGCAACTCATCATGCCTTCAGGTATGACCACAGGAGTAGTCGTGGTCACTGCAAGGGTGATCTGTCCCCATGTGGAGACACCCATAGTGCAAGGGCCGTCGTGGCCACCCATGAGAGAATACCTAAGGCTCATTCTGAGCCCTTTGTATTCACTGCCACTGCCTCAACTCGGTGTGAATCTGCATGTCCCAGCTCACAGAAGACTTCTCACCACCCGAGGACACAGAATAGGGAGGATAGAAGTCATGGTGTAAGTTTTCATGGGGCCTCAGGAAGGGGGATGCCTGAAAGAAAGGCACCACCTTCCCGTCTCATGACGCTCACAACATGCATTCCTTCCACCCTTCCACGTGTCACGATGGAAGAGGAAATTTTGTGAGGCGATCATGCTCTATCCCATTTAGACCTAGGACCGTGACTACCTCAGTCACTAGATCAGGTCGGAAATGGCGATACAACATTCACCCATATTGGTGCTGTGGCAAAGTGGGGCACTTTGCCATCGACTGTTGGCACAACCCCTCTGTGCCAAAGGCAAGGGCTTATCCACATTCACGGGACAAAGGTAGTCTTCCTGGCAGGTTTTCTGAAGGAAGGCAGTCGAGTGCTTATGCTAACAGGAACCTAGGACCCAATATGATTTGGGTTCCTAAGGTAAAGTAATTCTTTCTTCCCGGGTAGTCTAGGTTCCCTTAAATATGATGGGAACTAGACAGTAGGTGGCTCAAGAATAAATTGGAACAAGCGTCTGGAATAACAGATGTGATATCTAATTGAGCTTATTCACATCGAGCTCCTAATATGTTTTACCTGGGGGACTAAATGATAACTCTCATAATCCCAGGTACGTTTGCTCAGTTCCAGGACTTGAGTCATAGGGTATCCCAGTATATATATATATATATATATATATATACATCTTTATACGTATACTTCACTTGTATGTAAGTACATCTAAGGAATGTCAACTGATATGAGGGTGATTGCAAGTCAGTGTTTTCTTGATCACTTTCTAGTTATCCTTGAATCATCTAATAACATGGAGGAAAAAGTCCTTATTACATTGCCTTGAAAAGCTTATTTAGTGATCGTGGTTATTGTTCTAACGTCTTCTTTTAGTGTTCCCTTCTTGAACTAGGAATTGATTTTAGGATGGCAAATGTACAGATTTAAATAAAGGACCTGTAGCATATGCAAAGCGTATTTACTAGTCTTTGAGGAAACTTAAAAGATATTCATCACTCGTTGCAGAAACCCTGAAAGAAATCATGAATTTTCCATCTGTTCACTAAAAACTAGCGAAGATTGTCATCAAGAAATATATGGAAAAGCCGGAAACCCGTTAAATTCATTCTAAATCCCGTTTATCTCACGTGGTCTCCCGCCGAACTCATCTTTATGTACATTAGAATCCTGCCGACCTTTCACCTTCCATAAGAATCCCGCCGAAGGAGCAAGTTATACGAATCCCGCCGAACTTCGCAGGAAACACGCCAAATCACACTAGGTTTCTACCGCCGACTCTTCCCATTCCCACCGACTCGCGGAAGCACGCCGAATCTCGCCGACTCTCTCTGCAGGGGACTCTCTCCTTCTCTGCCGGAAACTCGCCTAGGGGAAACTCCCAGACTCCCGCAAGACTCACCGCCGCAGGGGAAACTCACCGGAAGGGCAACTCGCCGACTCCCGCAGGAAAGCTCGCCGAATCGGTCTCCATCGAAGGTCTCCTGCAAGAATCCCGCTGAAGCTCTCACCGACGATCTCTCCCAGTTTCGATTCTTCTCCGCTCGAACTAATTCATCGTCTACACCGTTAGGTATCCCCTCACCCTCACTTGGACTTGATCACTAGTATCTCTTCCTTTTTGTTTTTTTTATTAAGCGTAGAATAGGGCTTCTCTCCTTAGATCTGCAATGGCTCCAAGGACAACTGCTGGGTTGGTCACTGGTTGCGAGCTTGTTCGAACTGGGTTCTCTCATGCCTCTGATGAATTTCGAAACATCATTCTGATGCTGGAAGAGGCTGGGCTATCATTCGTCCTGGAGCACCCTTGCAAAATCTTGGACAAAGAGGTGCTGGAGTTCTTCGCTACCGCAAGACTCCGGAATGGCGACTCACTAATCAAAAGCAAGGTGGCTGGGGCAAAGGTCAAGATGTCTGCCAGCAAGCTGACCCGCTACCTGCAGCTCTCTAGCTCGGAGGACGAGGTCTATCTTGAGGAAGAAGACAAAAGCAGGACTCTCCTATTCTGTGGTCTCCAATGAGGAACTCGGTCGATCAAGCACAAGGATATGAATGAAGAAGGGAAGCTTCTGTCTGACATAATTGGAAAGGTGCTCATCTGCAAGCCGGGCTCTCATGGCCATATCTCAGCGGATATGTTCAAGATCCTGATAGCTATTGTCTGCCGTAAACGGTTCAACTGGGGGGCGTTGTTGTTCGAGAAGATAAAGGACACCTTGAGCTCTCCGAATTTGGCCGCATCATAAGTCTGTATCTAATCAGCTAAATGGAGACAAGTTTGACATGAGTAAGGTGTTCCTCTACACTACTTGAAGAAGATGGACTCAAGTGTGTTTGACCGATGGGAAAGGCGTATTGGGCAGACTGCCGTGGAAGAACAGCAGGGAGTATCTCCAGCAGTCACCCCTAGTGAAATTCCTGATACTTTGACTGCAGGAATCGAGGGGGAGCCTCTACCCCCTCATACTGATATAGTATCTGACATCTCCCAGCTGGCCAGAGATGCTGCGGCAGATCTACACGAAGAAAGTGAACCTGATCTGGAGCATGGGGAGGCCCCGAACCGAAACGATCAAGGAGCCGAAGCTACTATACTGGAGACTGATGACAAAGAGTTGGAAGAGGCTGCTGATGAAGATGATTTCATGGATGATGACGGAGAGGAAGACGGGAATGAGGGACATGAAGTATTGGAGGCTCCAGATCACTTTGAACCTCCATCTGACAAGCATGCACCAGTGGAGGGGGAGTCAGAAAAATCTACAGAGGCCGCCAGCATTCCCCCATTAGAGACTGTGCTTGTATCCAGCTCTACAAAGGCGTCTGCTGAAGAGCAAGGCCAAGAAGTGCCTCCGGCTCTTCCGTTACGAGATGAGCTAGCCACTCACACTGTAAATGTCATTCAGGGCATAGTGAATGAACTTAAAGCCTCCTTTGATAAAGCTCAGAATAAACTGCTGCAAAGAATTAAGAAGTCTGAAAATCTCATGCTCAAGAATATGGTGGAGATCAATCATAAACTTGACGTGATGGACAAGAAATTTGAAGAGAAGTATACCGCGGCCGGCGAAGCTGTCACACTTCTTATGGCCGGATTGAAGAAGAACACCGACAATCTTGCTGTAGTAAATCAGAATGCACATGTTGTAGCCAACAACATTCAAAGGTTTGACGGTAATATGGTCACTCTCAACGCAAATCAGCAAACATTGGTCACTGAATTCTCCCGGACTTCAAAGCATATTGATGACTCGCTGCACTCATATGCAAATTCCATCGCAGTCGAAGCCAAAAAGGGGGAGAAGGAATACATAGCTAAGATGGCTGAGCTTCAAGAAATCATGAGCACAAACTTCGAACAGTCAAACAAATATGTCTATGAGAGCTGCTGGTGGATGCTCCAACAGGCGTTAGGCGCGTTAGGCGTCGTTTTGCCTGACAATCCTGCAGGTATTCATGCTCCTGAGACTTCTACGGCTGCTGCGGGAGTAAGTGCTGCTGAGGGAGTAAGTGCGGCAGAGGTTCCCATGAGTGGAGATGATGCTAGGGCAATTTCTAAAGCAAAACTGATGAGCATGTTTGACCAAGAGGCCCTAGCAAAAGCCAGGGGGAAGAGAAAAGCTCAAGAAGGGACCTCCAAGGAGACACAGGATGAAGAGAGAACTCGACTGAGTGAGGAGGAAGTAAGAAATGAAAAGTGAAGTCCAGTTTCAAAGAATATCATCTTGGACACCTTCTGGCTACAGGAACAAGGGAAATCAATCGAAAGGAGTATACAGCCAGTATGAATGGAGATGCATAAGACGTATGAAGCAAAACGAAACATCTTCTTCAGAAACAACATGGATGCAGATAAAGTCCCTCCTCCCAGATATTATCTGAAGCCTAAAGAGTACATGGAGAGGCAAAGGAAGAAGTACTTGGCGCAAAAACTCAAGGATGACTTAGCTAAGGAAAAATAGTCAACAATCTATAGCTTGTCATTTTCTCTTAAGAACATTTAATGCTTATTGCTATTATATGAACAATTCTGAGATTATATATGTATATATATATTGGTATATATATTTGAATCTGTGAATGACTCAAGTCTTGATCTGTTTGCTTATATTCTCTTGTGCTGCATGTTTAAATTCTGAATGCTGTTTTTATTATTTGATTAGTGCTATTCATCTTAGCTAGTAGGGTTTTGGCTTCGTCAAATAGGGGGAGATTGTTGGGTATTGTATCCACAATCACCTGGATTTGAGGAAGCCACCTGTCAAGCTAAGATGAATTCACAATGTATTTGATGAAACCTCTTAAGTTGTGCTTGCAGTTATTCCACGCTAAGTGCACACCAATGTCAGGGTGCAGTAGGTCAATATACACGGGTCTGCACGACGTAATCCCTCGTTGAGCAGATCAGTGTGTTGGCCTACGTGTACTCTCTCTATTGGAGTGAACTTACTTTCAAGTACAGGGCCGTGTATATGCAAGAGAAGACAAGGAGCAAGGATGGGTCAAGGAGCAGCTCTTGGGTGGAAAGACGAAAATTCGTCTAAGTATAATTCGACGAGAATCACCAAGTGATTCTCGCCGAATCGTCGAGAATCATTAGTGATTCTCGCCGACTCTTTCCGGCTACCTCAAAACGGTGCCAAGTAAGATTCGGCGAGAATCACTAATGATTCTCGCCGAACCCGTCGCTGAGCAGATCATGAATACCAAGTGAAAATCGTTGAGAATCAACAAGTGAATCGTCGAGAATCACTGGTGATTCTCGCCGATTCGTCGAGAATCACCAATGATTCTCGACGAATTTTACTTGGCGTTCTCTCTGGATGCTGCTGGACCGGATTCTGCCGCTGGACTATTTTGAACCGGATTTCGGGTTTCTACTTGTGGGACCCACAACGGTCACATTGTTAGTATCTACTGTGTATAAATACACGGGTATTTTTGAACAAAAAAAAAGTGAAGAAGAAAAGAAAAAAACGGGAGCTGCGACTTGACCTAGTTCGCGATTTCCGCCGCCGCCTCCGTCGCCGCGCGAGAGTGTAGATCACCGGTCTTGATCGTGGTTTCTTCCAGATCTCCGATCGATAGAAGCTTAGCTAATCTTAGGGTCTCACGTGTCTAACCGGAGATCTCTTGTCTCTCGATTTGTAGATCGGGAAATCCTTCCCCATCCGAATCGATCGAGACGATTGATCCTAGTGTGACCGTTGGTAGACCTAGCTAGCTTCGCTACGAAGTTTGGATCTCTAAAGTACAGCAGCCGCACATCGTCGTCGCCGCCGATCCCGTGAACCTAGCCGCCGCCCTTCTTGCCGCCGCCGGTTCCGGGGAGATCCTCTCCAAGAGAGACCAAGGTTGTGGACTCTTTGTAGACTTCAAGACCACGTCGTCAACAAAGAGGGACACCGTAGTCTCCACACGTAGTTTGTATTTCTTGTACATTCTATTTTTACTTTTGTTGTAAAGGAACGTTGGTTCCTAGTTGTAAGGGTTGGGTGCAACCCGGTTTGTGGGAGTGTTGACTCCTACGTGTGGAAGGGTTCCTTCCGATAGTGCAAGGATTGGATTTCAATCCTGTTGGAGAAGTGACCGAGTCGTCCCTTGTTGGGAGATAGGTCGAAGGGGGAAAGTGGATGTACCCAAGTCGGGGAACCACTATAAATTGCCTGTGTACTCTGTGTGCTGTGCTGTTTGTTTTTGTTGTGCAGGTACAATCTTTAAATTCCGCAAAAGCGCTGCACGTCACCTATTCCCCCCCCCCCCCATAGGTGAACATAGTTGACACTAGGTGGACTTTCAAGTGGTATCAAAGCGAGGTTACTCATCAAAAAGGTTAACACCTTGAGTAGAATCCTACCACCAGTGTCAGAAGCATGGAGCTGGATTATGAGATATCGCCACTCAAACTCCCCGCATGCACAAAGGATTATTATCCCATCTGGAGGATGAGAGTGTCGTATCACTTGGATGCTATCGATCCTCGAGCATCCTTCATCCTGGAAGAGGGTCCGTTTATTCCCATGAAGACCTCCGACTCTGGAATCCAAGTGCCCATGTGCATTGCTGAGATGTCAGAGACGGAACTTTCATTATTCAAATTGGACCAGAGGATTCGTCAAATTATTATGGACATCTGGTCTGGAGCCTCTCGCTCTAGATTGGAAAAATGTAGGACGGCTAAATCTATGTGGGAGATGATCTCAGAGCTGATGGGGGAGTCAGAGAAAGCGGGAATATGCTGTCAACCAGAGGATGAAGCCTATGTGGGGGTCCTCACCTCTGAAGATGAAGGCAAGGATCTCTCGGACAGCATCAGAGCTCCAGTGTCCGTGTCTGAGACTGAAGAGGCCAGTGAGGAAAGCAGCTCTGATGAGGATGACACGATGGTCACTGGCTCGAATGACAATAACACTGAAGAGCAGGTAACTTCTTCATCCTGCCCTATCTCTTTTGAACTCTCTGAAGACAGGAACTGCTTTCCTCCAGAAGATTCTGATTCTCTGAAGAGAGCCTTTCAGTCAAGCAACCTACTTGCTGAGGAGCAAGCTCAAGAGATTGCTCGACTGAAGATCTTGTTGGTTCTCCAATTGGCGTCCAACAAGGTCAAGGACTCTAAGATCTCAGCTCTAGAGAGTAGTCTAGAGAATGAGAAACGAATAGTATCAAACTTTTCCAAAGTTGATGCTATAAAGAGAAAGCAAGAAAACGGGTGGATCTCCCGGATTATCAATGCGTGGAGAAATGGGGAAACGGTATTCTGACCCCCCACTCCAAGCAGGAAGGCAACTCATCATGCCTTCAGGTATGACCACAGAAATAGTCGTGGTCACTGCAAGGGTGATCTGTCCCCATGTGCAGACACTCATAGTGCAAGGGCCGTCGTGGCCACCCATGAGAGAATACCTAAGGCTCATTCTGAGCCCTTTGTATTCACTGCCACTGCCTCAACTCGATGTGAATCTGCATGTCCCAGCTCACAGAAGACTTCTCACCACTCGAGGACACAGAATAGGGAGGATAGAAGTCATGGTGTAAGTTTTCATGGGGCCTCAGGAAGGGGGATGCCTGAAAGAAAGGCACCACCTTCCCGGTCTCATGACGCTCACAACATGCATTCCTTCCACCCTTCCACGTGTCACGATGAAAGAGGAAATTTTGTGAGGCGATCATGCTCTATCCTGTTTAGACCTAAGACCGTGACTACCTCAGTCACTAGATCAGGTCGGAAACGGCGATACAATATTCACCCATGTTGGTGCTGTGGAAAAGTGGGGCACTTTGCCATCGACTGTTGGCACAACCCCTCTGTGCCAAAGGCAAGGGCTTATCCACATTCACGGGACAGAGGTAGTCTTCCTGGCAGGTTTTCTGAAGGAAGGCAGTCGAGTGCTTATGCTAACAGGAACCTAGGACCCAATATGATTTGGGTTCCTAAGGTAAAGTAATTCTTTCTTGCAGGGTAGTCGAGGTTCCCTTAAATGTGATGGGAACTAGACAGTAGGTGGCTCAAGAATAAATTGGAACAAGCGTCTGGAATAACAGATGTGATATCTAATTGAGCTTATTCACATCAAGCTCCTAATATGTTTTACCTGGGGGACTAAATGATAACTCTCATAATCCCAGGTACGTTTGCTCAGTTCCAGGACTTGAGTCATAGGGTATCCACAGTTATTATATATATATATATATATATATATATATATTATATATATATATATATATATATATATACATATACATATACATCTTTATACATATACTTCACTTGTATGTAAGTACATCTAAGGAATGTCAACTGATATGAGGGTGTTTGCAAGTCAGTGTTTTCTTGATCACTTTCTAGTTATCCTTGAATCATCTAATAACATGTAGGAAAAAGTCCTTATTACATTGGCCTTGAAAAGCTCATTTAGTGATCCTGGTTATTGTTCTAACCTCTTCTTTTAGTGTTCCCTTCATGAACTAGGAATTGATTTTAGGATGGCAAATGTACAGATTTAAATAAAGGACCTGTAGCATATGCAAAGCGTATTTACTAGTCTTTGAGGAAACTTAAAAGATATTCATCACTCGTTGCAGAAACCCTGAAAGAAATCATGAATTTTCCATCTGTTCACTAAAAACTAGCGAAGATTGTCATCAAGAAATATATGGAAAAGCCGGAAACCCGTTAAATTCATTCTAAATCCCGTTTATCTCACATGGTCTCCCGCCGAACTCATCTTTATGTACATTAGAATCCCGCCGACCTTTCACCTTCCATAAGAATCCCGCCGAAGGAGCAAGTTATACGAATCCCGCCGAACTTCGCAGGAAACACGCCAAATCACACTAGGTTTCTACCGCCGACTCTTCCCATTCCCACCGACTCGCGGAAGCACGCCGAATCTCGCCGACTCTCTCTGCAGGGGACTCTCTCCTTCTCCGCCGGAAACTCGACTAGGGGAAACTCCCCGACTGCCGCAAGACTCACCGCCGCAGGGGAAACTCACCGGAAGGGCAACTCCCCGACTCCCGCAAGAAAGCTCGCCGAATCGGTCTCCATCGAACGTCTCCCGCAAGAATCCCGCCGAAGCTCTCACCGACGATCTCTCCCAGTTTCGATTCTTCTCGGCTCGAACTAATTCATCGTCTACACCGTTAGGTATCCCCTCACCCTCACTTGGACTTGATCACTAGTATCGCTTCCTTTTTGTTTTTTTTATTAAGCGTAGAATAGGGCTTCTCTCCCTAGATCTGCAATGGCTCCAAGGACAACTGCTGGGTTGGTCACTGGTTGCGAGCTTGTTCGAACTGGGTTCTCTCACGCCTCTGACGAATTCCGAAACATCATTCTGATGCTGGAAGAGGCTGGGCTATCATTCATCCTGGAGCACCCTTGCAAAATCTTGGACAAAGAGGTGCTGTAGTTCTTCGCTACCGCAAGACTCCGGAATGATGACTCACTAATCAAAAGCAAGGTGGCTGGGGCAAAGGTCAAGATGTCTGCCAGCAAGCTGACCCGCTACCTGCAGCTCTCTAGCTCGGAGGACGAGGTCTATCTTGAGGAAGAAGACAAAAGCAGGACTCTCCTATTCTGTGGTCTCCAACGAGGAACTCGGTCGATCAAGCGCAAGGATATGAATGAAGAAGGGAAGCTTCTGTCTGACATAATTGGAAAGGTGCTCAACTGCAAGCCGGGCTCTTATGACCATATCTCAGCGGATATGTTCAAGATCCTGATAGCTATTGTCTGCCGTAAACGGTTCAACTGGGGGGCGTTGCTGTTCGAGAAGATAAAGGACACCTTGAGCTCTCCGAGTTTTGACTGCATCATAAGTCTGTATCTAAATCAGCTAAATGGAGACAAGTTTGACATGAGTAAAGGTGTTCCTCTACACTACTTGAAGAAGATGGACTCAAGTGTGTTTGACCGATGGGAAAGGCGTATTGGGCAGACTGCCGTGGAAGAACAACATGGAGTATCTCCAGCAGTCACCCCCAGTGAAATTCCTGATACTTTGACTGCAGGAATCGAGGGGGAGCCTCTACCCCCTCATACTGATGTAGTATCTAACATCTCCCAGCTGGCCAGAGATGATGTGGCAGATCTACACGAAGAAAGTGAACCTGAGCTGGAGCATGGGGAGGCCCCGAACCGAAACAATCAAGGAGCCGAAGCTACTGTACTGGAGACTGATGACAAAGAGTTGGAAGAGTCTGCTGATGAAGATGATTTCATGGATGATGACGGAGAGGAAGACGGGAATGAGGGACATGAAGCATTGGAGGCTCCGGATCTCTTTGAACCTCCATCTGACAAGCATGCACCAGTGGAGGGGGAGTCAGAAAAATCTACAGAGGCCGCCAGCATTCCCCCATTAGAGACTGTGCTTGTATCCAACTCTACAGAGGCGTCTGCTGAAGAGCAAGGCCAAGAAGTGCCTCCGGCTCTTCCGTTACGAGATGAGCTAGCCACTCACACTGTAAATGTCATTCAGGGCATAGTGAATGAACTTAAAGCCTCCTTTGATAAAGCTCATAATAAACTGCTGCAAAGAATTAAGAAGTCTGAAAATCTCATGCTCAAGAATATGGTGGAGATCAATCATAAACTTGACGTGATGGACAAGAAATTTGAAGAGAAGTATACTGCGGCCGGCGAAGCTGTCACACTTCTTATGGCCGGATTGAAGAAGAACACCGACACTCTTGCTGTAGTAAATCAGAATGCACATGTTGTAGCCAACAACATTCAAAAGTTTGACGGTAATATGGTCACTCTCAACGCAAATCAGCAAACATTGGTCACTGAATTCTCCCGGACTTCAAAGCATATTGATGACTCGCTGCACTCATATGCAAATTCCATCGCAGTCGAAGCCAAAAAGGGGAGAAGGAATACATAGCTAAGATGGATGAGCTTCAAGAAATCATGAGCACAAACTTCGAACAGTCAAACAAATATGTCTATGAGAGCTGCTGGTGGATGCTCCAACAGGCGTTAGGCGCGTTAGGCGTCGTTTTGCCTGACAATCCTGTAGGTATTCATGCTCCTGAGACTTCTACGGCTGCTGCGGGAGTAAGTGCTGCTGAGGGAGTAAGTGCGGCAGAGGTTCCCATGAGTAGAGATGATGCTAGGGCAATTTCTAAAGCAAAACTGATGAGCATGTTTGACCAAGAGGCCCTAGCAAAAGCCAGGGGGAAGAGAAAAGCTCAAGAAGGGACCTCCAAGGAGACACAGGCTGAAAAGAGAACTCGACTGAGTGAGGAGGAAGTAAGAAATGAAAAGTGGAGTCCAGTTTCAAAGAATATCATCTTGGACACCTTCTGGCTACAGGAACATGGGGAAATCAATCGAAAGGAGGTATACAGCCAGTATGAATGGGAGATGCATAAGACGTATGAAGCAAAACGAAACATCTTCTTCAGAAACAACACGGATGCAGATAAAGTTCCTCCTCCCAGATATTATCCGAAGCCTAAAGAGTACATGGAGAGGCAAAGGAAGAAGTACTTGGCGCAAAAACTCAAGGATGACTTAGCTAAGGAAAAATAGTCAACAATCTATAGCTTGTCATTTTCTCTTAAGAACATTTAATGCTTATTGCTATTATATGAACAATTCTGAGATTATATATGTA
This sequence comes from Platanthera guangdongensis, assembly GCA_039583875.1. Taxonomy (NCBI): domain Eukaryota; kingdom Viridiplantae; phylum Streptophyta; class Magnoliopsida; order Asparagales; family Orchidaceae; genus Platanthera; species Platanthera guangdongensis. The sequence continues at coordinate 10,658,815 of CM077160.1, read as the reverse complement.
TATATATATATTGGTATATATATTTGAATCTGTGAATGACTCAAGTCTTGATCTGTTTGCTTATATTCTCTTGTGCTACTTGTTTAAATTCTGAATGTTGTTTTTATTATTTGATTAGTGTTATTCATCTTAGCTAGTAGGGTTTTGGCTTCGTCAAATAGGGGGAGATTGTTGGGTATTGTATCCACAATCACCTGGATTTGAGGAAGCCACCTGTCAAGCTAAGATGAATTCACAATGTATTTGATGAAACCTCTTAAGTTGTGCTTGCAGTTATTCCACGCTAAGTGCACACCAATGTCAGGGTGCAGTAGGTCAATATACACGGGTCTGCACGACGTAATCCCTCGTTGAGCAGATCAGTGTGTTGGCGTACGTGTACTCTCTCTATTGGAGTGGACTTACTTTCAAGTACAGAGCCGTGTATATGCAAGAGAAGACAAGGAGCAAGGATGGGTCAAGGAGCAGCTCTTGGGTGGAAAGATGAAAATTCGTCTAAGTATAATTCGACGAGAATCACCAAGTGATTCTCGCCGATTCGGCGAGAATCACTAGTGATTCTCGCCGAATCATCGAGAATCATTAGTGATTCTCGCCGACTCTTTCCGGCTAACTCAAAATGGTGCCAAGTAAGATTCGGCGAGAATCACTAATGATTCTCGCCGAACCCGTCGCTGAGCAGATCATGAATACCAAGTGAAAATCGTTGAGAATCAACAAGTGAATCGTCGAGAATCACTGGTGATTCTCGACGAATCGTCGAGAATCATTAACTGATTCTCGCCGATTCGTCGAGAATCACCAATGATTCTCGACGAATTTTACTTGGCGTTCTCTCTGGATGCTGCTGGACTAGATTCTGCCGCTGGACTATTTTGAACCGGATTTTGTGTTTCTACTTGTGGGACCCACAACGGTCACATTGTTAGTATCTACTGTGTATAAATACACGGGTATTTTTGAACAAAAAATAAGTGAAGAAGAAAAGAAAAAAACGGGAGCCGCGACTTGACCTAGTTCGCGATTTCCGCCGCCGCCTCCGTCGCCGCGCGAGAGTGTAGATCACCGGTCTTGATCATGGTTTCTTGATGAAGAATTTTATAGTTTTGAAAATGATCCAAACTAAACTCTCAATTAGGCAAGTGCACATATCGAAATTTAGTATAGGAAATATCGTATTTAAACTCGGGGACCGTTGAGTATTTGTACTCACAAGGACGAATTATTATTTTATCGATCGGAAAATTGGTTTTGCGAAAAACGAAAACGAACGTTAAATTAAGAGGAGAAATTCGATGAATAAAAGGCTAGCACTTGATCTAGAATCCCTTTGGGCTAGAATAAAATCCACGAAATTAAAGAGCACAAGCATCTAAATTATTAACTTTGACCGCGGAGGTTCCAAAGCTACGAAGCGCCTCTCTCGAGAATACGCACTCGACTAACCTTAGGTAGATCGATTAAGACCTCTCGGCCAGTCGAAAGACCTAAGCTTGCTTTAGGCGGTGAACCTCACTAATGGAGTTGACTCCAAGGCTGAAGAATTTTGTGTTCCTCTCTCGAGGGGTGCAAGAAACTCTCTTTATCCTTGAGTGATCTACTCGTATCCACAACCTCTCGGTAAATCTAGGATACGAATCTAAGCTCGAATAAACATAATTTGCAACTTATGAATTCGAAGAAAATTTAAATCAAAGATTAAACAAAGTTTAGAAAATAGAATGCTTGCTAATTTGAGACAAAAATAAGAATTTTATTCCATTCCAAAGTTCATCATAATCAAGTGCTAATTGGAAAATTAGCTACTCATCATGATGGGAGAATTACATGAAAGCATAAAGAAAGACATGATTAAAGAACGACTTGAAAATAAAGCTTACACTATGAAATGAAAATGCAGGAAAAGCAGTAAAGAAAATAGAATTAAGCTCCCAAAAAATCTCCCCCAGCATCTGAAGCTGTCTGGAATTTATAGAAAAAGTTACTGGGGTGGTCACGCCCCCAGGTCACGCCCGTGACCTAGGGCGTGTCGGTCTAGGAACCGTCGTCTTCAAGTCCTTTGAACGTTGGCGCGAAACCGCCAAAAGTCGTTAATTTGCGGGTCACGCCCCTAGGTCACGCCCGTGACCTAGGGCGTGTCTTGACGGTTGTAGAAGAACGGCGGGAAGCAGAAACGGCGGGAATAACTCCGGCCGTTGTTGGAGGGGTCACGCCTCTGGTCACGCCCGTGACCGTGGGCGTGTCTTGAGAAAACTTCCAGCGCCTGAAACTGCAGTATTAAGTCGGCACGCCGGGCTGTCACGGGATTAGTCACGCCCGTGCCAAATGTGTCACGCCCGTGACTTGTTGCAAATTGAAACTGCCGTTGACTGGAAGTCAGGGCAAAGCACTGGATGTCACGCCTGGAGTACACGCCCGTATGATGATGGTCACGCCCGTGACCTTAGGGCGTGTACTTTTAATTGACGTGGCAGATAGCTCCTTCCACGCGCCGAGTTCTCGCCAGGATGTCACGCCCGTGACCATGTCGGTCACGCCCGTGACTCTGGCGTGTCTTTTGAAATATTATTGCTTTTGCCCAGTTTTGTCTCCTGGTCAACCCTATAGACTCCAAATTGAAATTTGCAGCCCAGATTGCCCTGAAATAAGAAATTAGAAAAATTCAATAATAAAATTACAAAATATAATTATAAACTAATTAATTATTAAATAAAAATAACATAAAAACATGGACAAAATTAGAGTTATCAAATAAACCCATACTTACTCGTTTGCTCGTCCCGAGCAAACAACTTCACATGGAGAGTAGAAAAATTTTAACGCTAAAAACGAAAATTGAATATAAGAAGTAGAATGCGAAGTCTTATGCCTATGCTTGTAGTAATTATTGTAGAAGAACCTACTCAGCATACAAATTAGTTTTTAATTTTCTAAAATGTGTTTCCGCTTATTATTTTTACTTCAAAGATGGAAACACGATAAATCTTCGAATCATGTTTAGGGAGAAAGTAGCGTGTTTGCTAAGATAACATTGCACAAATCGAAGATCGGGATACCCTCCAAAGAAATCCATCAATGTCGATGGCCATAGGCTTGCCCTTTCACACTCTCGCCACGACACTAGGTTAACTTATAAGCACAAATCAGTAGGACTTAAGTAGGTTGGAATGTAGGCTTAGGTTTTTGGTTTGGAAAAACAAAGATAAATGCGATGGGTAGACACAACAAAACCTAAAGAGAGCTTGCACAAAAGAAATAAATTGAAAAACTTCGCCAATTTTTTTTCAATATGTTGAATATTTTTTCAACTTCCTCTTTTTTTTTTTTTGGTTTTTTGGTTTTTTTTTTCTCTTTTTTTTGTTTTGAGGAGAAGTGAAAAATAGAACAACTCTTGTATATTTTTTCAAAAGCCACCAAAATAAATGGCTCCTAATCACACATAAACTGGTTTTATCTATAATTTTAAGCTCGGTTTTAGGTGTATAATTGGGATGCTTTTTAGGCTTTGGTAAAGTGTTGGTGGAGCTATATCAAAAGGAAGGGTAGAGGCTCAAATTGGCTGAGCAAGAGAGAAACGTTAGGTACGGGTGCAAAGACTCAAACTAGCCAAAAGAAATGCCTAAATCATTTTCATGCTAATGAGTTTAACCTATGCAAAGTCTTGAGAATAGCTAGAGGGCAAGTTCTAGACACCGAGAAAGAATACCTCTTTCTTGATCCGCGAAATATCTCTCTATTAAACTTCTACACACTCTCCTAAACTATTTTAGATTTTACCGGTTTCCAAGTAGAAGTAAAATAAACTATTTCTACGCATTCAGAAAAAGAAAAATCTAATTGTATGCTGAATATTTAATTCTACTCAAATTCTACTAACATGTGCACTTAACTAGAAACACAGCATGACCAACAGTTCTACTACAAAATTCAAAATTCAATTAAAGCATCAAAAAGTTTCTAAACTTATGTAAAAGTTGAATACCTAGAATGTCGCATGTGAGTAAATAGAGAAATAAAGATCTCCCTAATTTTGAAAGTAATCCTATGTTTTATTTTTATAATTTTTTTTTTAATTAATTTTTTTTTGTATTTTTGTAAAATAAGCAAAAAAAATTGCACAAAAATAAATAAAATCCTTTTTTTTTGTTTTTTCTTGTTTTTTTTTTTTTGAAAATTAGTATAAATTTTGTATGTTTTGCTTGAGAAATATCCCCCCATACTTAAACAATACATTGTCCCCAATGAAAAATAAATAAATAAAGAGAAAAGATAGGAGACTTCCCTGAAGCGGGTCATGCAGCACCAAATGTACCTAGAAGACAAAGCTGAAGCAAAACATATTTTTTGTTTATTTACGAAAAAGAAAAGATACATGACAAAGGACAAGAAAATGATAAAAAGAAAAGATACAAGAGGGCGGTCTACAATCCCAAAGAAAGCAGGCTAATCCTCATCGCTATGCTGCCGCGGCTCCTGATAGTGCGTCCGGAGGTCTGAAAACTCACGCTCAATACGTGCCATGGAGGAGGCTTGATTTGTCGCTAGCGTGGTAAATCGATTGTCAAAACTCACAAATCGAGCATCAAAATCGGCCTGCATCGTATTTAAGCGTGTGTGAAGAGACGCAAATTGACGATCCCAATAGCTCTGAGGGCCGGGCTCGGAAGAAGGGTCCTGCGGTGGTGGAGGAATCTGGGGAGAGTGAATAGTGCCGCTGGGACCGGCACTGTAATCAAGGCCAAGATCTCCACCAACGACTGCGGGGGGAATAGCCTCAAACTCTCCATCACGTCGCCGCGCTAGGCCGAGGGCCTGAAGGGTCTGGAACTGGATAACTTGCGGCGTCTGGACGCAGCTGAGGCATGGAAGAGCATCCCAAATGCCGAGCTGCTTCGCGAGGAAAGTGATGAAGTTCCCGCCGTGCACTGCTCCCAACCTCGCATTTTCGGCCTGGTGTCGAAAGAAAATTGCGAGTAGATAACCAAGGTTAAGGGGGACCCGGTAAAACATACTATATAAATATAGTAAGTCTGCCCGAGTCACCACCCCGTGGCTATCTCCGCGACCAGAAATAGTGAAGGTAAGGAGGTTGTGGAGAATACGTAAGGCGGGAGAAATGAGTTGGCTGCCTTTGGATTTCTTTGTGGTGTAGGGGCGGTGTCACTACTGATTTCCGCCCAAAAAAAGGCGAGAAGGTTGAAATCGGTCGGGAAATCAGTAAGTAAATCGAGATAGGCGGGAGATTGGGAAAAAGCCTCCGAGCAGAAGCCCATGACGACATTGAGCTGGCGGATGGTGAGCTGATGCACCATCCCACCTAGGCGAAAGATGATGAAGTCGTCATCGGCCGCCCAGCGGAACTCGAATGAAGCCAAGAACTCACGGTGAGTTCAAGAAAGGCATGCTCGGAAATAGAGAAGAGGGAACTCCATCCAGGGGTGGACAGAAATCCCCGTACCAAATCCGCAGCTCCAAATGTGGCGAGGATCGCCCAATCTAAAATGCGAACACGCCAAGGGGTTTGGCGCGTAGGCGCTCGCTGCGCTCCTGCTGGGTTTGGTTTTGAAAAAAGGAGCATGGCTTCTGCTACGGCGGGATCTGCGGGGTGCTCGGAGGAGGAAGCGGTGGAGCGAGGGTGGTGGCGAGGCATTTTAGAAGAAGGGAGAAGAAAGAAGGATTCGGGTAAGCAAAGGGAGAAGAGAAGGGTAGATGGTGTGGAGGAAGAAGAGGGGGAAAGGCCCTATTATAGGGTTCTCGGGTTGGTCACGCCCCCCTGTCACGCCCGTGACAGGGGGCGTGACAAGCACAGGACAAAAATAAAAGAGGATCTGAGGCCTCCTGCCTCGGATTCCCTGGTCACGCCCCAGAGTCACGCCCGTGACTCTGGGCGTGTAAGGCGTGCTCGGCGCAGGAATCCAATGCGCTGGCATTGGATTCCATGGCCACGCCCCTGGTCACGCCCGTGACCAGGGGCGTGTCTTGTAAAAAAATTACTAAAAGGAATCCGAGGCGTTGACCCGGGGTCACGCCTCGGATTCGACGACACGGCCCAGGGTCACGCCCGTGACCCTGGGGCGTGTATCTGAAACGAGAATTAAAAATTTTTTTTTCGTTTTTTTTTTTTTTTTTCGGGCTAGTCACGACCGTGACTAGTTAGTGTCACGGGCGTGACACTAACTGTCACGGCCATGACTTGGCAGGAAGAGAAGTTTTCCAGCTTCTCTTCGTCGAACGAAATGTCGGGCTAGCCACGCCCGTGACCAATGATGGTCACGCCCGTGATAGGACCGAAAGACGAACGGAACGCTGCGCTCGACGAAACCACTCTCGGGTTTCGCCCGACGAACTCAACACGGCTCGGTCACGCCCGTGACCAGTAGGTCACGCCCGTGACAGAGGCGTGTACGAGCAGAAAAAAAATTCTTTTTTTCTTTTGATTTTTTGTTTATATATATATATATATATATATATATATATATATATATATATATATTTAAGATTCAACTAAACGATAAAAAGTTACCGACTTGAAGAAACGCGTAGACTTGACGCTCAACTCCGTCGATCTTCACGCCGAAAAGATGTCCTTCAAATCTGCAAAAATTTAAATAAAATTAAAAAAAAAACGATAAGCATGGGGTGCCTCCCACAAGCGCTTTGTTTATTGTCGTTGAGCTCGACCAAAGCGGGGCACTCGTTTATGGGTTCGGGAGGTTAATTTCCTCCCGGTACTCATTAGTATTATCGCCGGCGAGGAATATCTTCAACCGGTGCCCATTCACTTTAAATTCTCCTTGTTCCGGGTGCGAGATAAGCACTGTCTCATATGGCCATACCTCTTTTACAATAAAAGGGCCGGACCATCGGGACTTGAGTTTGCCCGGAAAAAGTCGGAGGCGCGAATTATAGAGAAGAACTTGGTCTCCCGGTTTGAAATCTTTAGGGTGCTTAATTTTTTTATCATGATAAAATTTTGTGCGCTCCTTATAAAGTTTATTACTTTCATAGGCTAAGGAGCGCCACTCATCGAGCTCGTTAATTTGGAATTTCCGAAGCTCGGAGGACAAATTTTCATCTAGATTTAAAAATTTAAGCTCCCAAAAGGCGCGGTGCTCAAGCTCAACCGGTAAGTGACATGCTTTCCCATAGACCAATCGGTACGGCGTACAACCGATAGCGGTCTTGTACGCGGTCCGATAAGCCCAAAGAGCATCATCAAGCTTGACCGACCAATCCTTTCTATTAGTAGAAACCGTTTTCTCCAAAATTCGTTTGATTTCACGGTTAACTACTTCTACCTGACCACTTGTTTGAGGGTGATAGGGGGTGGCTAACCTATGTGTAACGCCGTATTTAGACAAAACTTGGGCGAATTGTGCGTTACAAAAGTGGGTGCCCCTATCACTAACTATTGCCCGCGGTGCTCCAAATCGTGAAAATAGTTTTTTGAGAAATTCGGTCACGACTCGGGCGTCATTAGTGGGAAGGGCTTGCGCTTCCACCTACCGTGACACATAGTCGACCGCTACCAAAATATATTTATTTCCATGCGATGTGGTAGCGGTCCAACAAAGTCGATCCCCCATAAATCAAAAACTTCTATTTCTAAAAATGTATTTAATGGCATTTCATCGCGGCGGGAAATATTACCTGAGCGTTGGCATTGTTCACAACGACTTACATGGGCGTGAGCATCCTTGAAGATGCTTGGCCAATAGAAGCCCGCTTCAAGTATCTTCCGAGCCGTCCGAGTAGCTTTATAGTGCCCACCGGCGGGTCCCTCATGACAATGCTTTAAAATTTGTGCGCCTTCCTCATGAGAAACACACCTCCGCACTACTTGGTCCGCACACACACGAAAAAGGAAGGGATCCTCCCAAAAATAATTTTTCAAATCAGAAAAGAATTTCTTCTTTTCTTGATAAGAAAAACCATTCGGGAGGAATCTCGCAACAAGATAATTTGCGAAATCGGCGAACCAAGGAGTGGGGAGGGTGATTATCTTATGAATGGCGTGAAGGCGCTCCTCGGGGAAAGTGTCGTCAATGTCCTCCTCCATGAGCTCCCCCGAATTTGGGTTCTCCAACCGCGAAAGATGGTCAGCCGCCAAGTTCTCCTCTCCTCTCTTGTCGCGAATCTCCAAATCAAATTCTTGGAGTAGTAAGATCCACCTAATCAATCGCGGCTTTACATCTGTTTTTGCTAGTAAATATCTCAAAGCCGAATGATCAGTAAAAACAATAGTTTTAGACAAAGTGAGATATGAGCGGAATTTATCAAATGCGAAAATTACGGCGAATAATTCTTTTTCGGTGGTCGTGTAATTTTCCTGTGCGGCGGTTAATGTTTTGCTTACATAATAGATAGGATGAAAGTTTTTATTTATGCGTTGTCCTAACACCGCACCAACGGCAAAACTACTAGCGTCGCACATTATCTCAAAGGGAAGCTCCCAATTGGGAGCGATCATGATAGGAGCGTTAATCAATTTTTCTTTAATAAGAGAAAAAGCACGCAAACAATTTTCGTCAAAAATGAACGGCGCGTCTTTTTCTAACAAGTGGGTTAGAGGCTTAGTTATTTTAGAAAAATCTTTAATAAACCGGCGATAGAAACCGGCATGCCCCAAAAAACTACGAACGGCCTTAACATTTGAAGGGTGAGGTAGCCTTTCTATAGTTTCAATTTTTGTTTTATCTACCTCTATGCCCTTATTAGAAATTTTATGGCCTAAGACCAAACCCTCCCGTACCATAAAATGGCACTTCTCTCAGTTTAAAACTAGATTCGTGTCTCACATCTTTGGAGTACACGGGAAAGGTTTGCCAAACATAAATCAAACGAATCTCCAAAAACGGAGAAATCGTCCATGAAAACCTCCATGATATCCTCCACTAATTCGTCAAAGATTGCTAGCATACACCTTTGGAAAGTTGCCGGCGCATTGCACAAACCAAAAGGCATCCTTCGATAAGCGAAGGTGCCAAACGGACAAGTGAATGTTGTTTTCTATTGATCCTCGGGCGCGATTGGGATTTGAAAATATCCCGAGAGACCATCAAGAAAACAATAAAATGAGTGCCCGGATAGCCGTTCAAGTATTTGATCAATAAACGGCAAAGGAAAGTGATCCTTACGGGTGGCATCATTTAATTTACGGTAATCGATGCACACCCGCTATCCGGTAACGGTTCGAGTGGGAACTAACTCATTTTTATCATTAGGAACTACCGTTAACCCTCCTTTCTTGGGCACCACTTGGACCGGGCTCACCCAAGAGCTATCCGAAATTGGATAGATGATACCCGCATCTAATAATTTTATGACCTCGGCCTTGACTACCTCCTTCATGTTAGGATTTAGCCGGCATTGAGGTTGAATAGTTTTGTGAGCGTGTTCTTCTAAAAACATTTTATGGGTGCAAAAGGAGGGATTAATCCCTCTCAAATCCGTGATCTTCCACGCAATTGCGTGGCGATGAAGTTTTAAAATATGAGATAATTTAATTTTTTTCTTCATTGGTCAAGTAGGCCGACACAATAACCGGAAGTTTTGAATCCTCCGCTAAAAATAAATACTCTAAATGATCAGGCAATTGTTTTAGTTCTAACGCGGGAGATTCATCATAAGAAGTTTTCAAACGATCACTACCAATGTCTAAAAGTTCAAAAATAGGTGCGTGCGTGATCGAGAGATTATCACTATTTTCATGAGCAATTAAATCTAAATGTTCTAAATCGGCATCATGATTAATAGAAGATAAAGATTTTTCAGAAAAAAGAAAAGAGTCGTCTTCAAGAGAAGCCTCCAAATAATAACATGAGTCGTCATTTGAGAGCGAGTTTTTCATAGACGTGTCAATAGTAAAGGTAACTTCTTCATCTCCGACTCTAAGGAGAAGTTTCCCATTACTAACATCTATAATTGCGCGCGAGGTGGCAAGAAAAGGGCGACCGAGAATGAGTGGGACCTCGGTGTCCTCTTCGATGTCAAAGATGACGAAATCTACCGGAAAGATAAATTTGTCAACTTTGACAAGCACATCCTCTATGATCCCCATAGGGAGCTTGACAGACCGATCCGCCAATTGAATGCACATTCTTGTGGGTTTAGGTTCTCCTAATCCCAACTTCTTAACTAAAGAATAAGGCATTGAATTGATTGAGGCGCCTAGATCGGCTAACGCACGTTTTACTAATAAATCACCAAACAAACAGGGAATGGAGAAACTACCCGGATCGGGTAATTTCTTAGGTAATTTATTAAGTAAAACTGCCGAACACTCCGCATTCAATTGAACCATGGAGATATCCTCAAGTTTCTTTTTATTGGATAAAAGATCCTTGAGGTACGTGGCGTATTTCGGCATTTGTGCGATTATTTCACAAAACGGTAGATTAATTTGGATTTGTTTAAACATGTCCAAAAATTTACCGTGATGTTCATCCACCCGGTCTTTTTGCATTCTAGATGGATAGGGAAGAGGTGGTTGATCTAGATGGATAGGGAAGAGGTGGTTGATAAGCTTTTGGTTTATTAGAAGTAGAAGGTTTAGATGGAGGAGAAGATGGAGAAATTATTACCTCCATATCAACCGGAATTGGAGAAGTATCAACCGGATTTGGAGAAGTGGTTACCTCCTTCCCGCTCCGTAGGGTGATGGCTTTTGCATGCTCCTTGGGGTTGGTTCTGTATTTCCCGGTAGCGCTCCTTGTTGACGATCGGAGAGCATTTTAGCGATTTGCCCGATTTGTGTCTCCAAACTTCGAAGAGATCCGGTGAGATTCCGGATGTTGGCGTCATTTGTAGTCGTATATTTAGTGAATAATTCCTCGAGATTGGGAGCTTTGGGAGCTTGCGGTGGAAAATAGCCGGGTGGAATCGTGTTCGGCGGGCGCGCCGCGTTCCCCGGATTACTCCAAGAGAAGTTGGGGTGATTCCTTATACCCGAGTGATAGGTATTGCCAAAATTGTTACCCGGATTATAAGGTGGTCGATTCGGATTACCCATGTAATCCACATGCTCGGCAATAGTAGAAGGCTCCCAATATTGGGGCTCACAGGTAGATTTAGACGAGGAAGCAGACATCTCGTTCATCTGTTTTTGCAGTTGCTCGACCTGGAGAGACAAACTTGAAACCGTATCGATTTCATACATCCCGGCCGGTTTAGGTGGTTTAGACCGAGGTGTACTCCATTGATAGGTATTTAAAGCCAAACCTTCTATAAGCTCTTGTGCGGTCGCCGGTGTTTTGTTATTAAGCGTTCCACCGGCGGCGGCATCAATATGTTGCCTAGTTTGAGAATTTAGGCCGTTATAGAAGGTTTGGATTTGTAACCAATCCGGAATTGCATGATGAGGACATCGACGAAGCAATTCCTTGAAACGCTCCCAAGTATCATATAACGTTTCTGAATCAAGTTGGGAGAAATAAGTGATATCATTGCGCAATTTAGCCGTTTTAGCCGGCGGAAAGTATTTCGTAAGAAATCTTTCCGTCATTTGAGCCCATGTTGTGATGGAGCCTCTTGGTAGAGAACCCAACCACTGCTTGACTTTAGTGCGCAATGTAAATGGAAATAACCTTAGCCGGATGGCATCATCGGATACACCATTAATTTTAAAAGTATCGCATATTTCTAAGAAATTTGAAATATGCGCGTTTGGATCTTCATCTTGAAGCCCATCAAATTGTACATATTGTTGTACCAGTTGGATGATGCTTGGCTTCAACTCAAAATTATTGGGGGCAATAGCGGGGCGAACAATACTAGATTGAGTCTCGTCCAAGTTTGGACGGGCATAATAGGACATTGTCCTTTGTTCAGCCGCATTTGGCTCACCCATATTGGAAGAAGCAGAAGAAGGAGATCTAGGAGAATGAGAAGAAGAACTAAATGAAGAAGGAGAAGAAGAAGGCGGTGACGGAGAGAGGATTAATGAAGGATTAGGAGTGTCTCCTAAGGAGTCCGTATCTTGAAAATTCGGAACTTGAAATCGTAAGCGATGCCGAAGGGTTCGCTCGATTTCCGGATCCAAATCAAAAAGAGGCGACGGGTTCCCTCGGGTCATACACCAAAATAAAACAAAATAAATATTTTTTTGATTTTGATATTTCTAAAACAAAAAGAAAATGATAAAATTAATAGAGCCTTGCTTTCAAAATATCAACAAAAAAAAATGTCCCCGGCAATGGCGCCAAAAACTTGATGAAGAATTTTATAGTTTTGAAAATGATCCAAACTAAACTCTCAATTAGGCAAGTGCACCTATCGAAATTTAGTATAGGAAATATCGTATTTAAACTCGGGGACCGTTGAGTATTTGTACTCACAAGGACGAACTATTATTTTATCGATCGGAAAATTGGTTTTGCGAAAAACGAAAACGAACGTTAAATTAAGAGGAGAAATTCGATGAATAAAAGGCTAGCACGTGATCTAGAATCCCTTTGGGCTAGAATAAAATCCACGAAATTAAAGAGCACAAGCATCTAAATTATTAACTTTGACCGCGGAGGTTCCAAAGCTACGAAGCGCCTCTCTCGAGAATACGCACTCGACTAACCTTAGGTAGATCGATTAAGACCTCTCGGCCAGTCGAAAGACCTAAGCTTGCTTTAGGCGGTGAACCTCACTAATGGAGTTGACTCCGAGGCGGAAGAATTTTGCGTTCCTCTCTCGAGGGGTGCAAGAAACTCTCTTTATCCTTGAGTGATCTACTCGTATCCACAACCTCTCGGTAAATCTAGGATACGAATCTAAGCTCGAATAAACATAATTTGCAACTTATGAATTCGAAGAAAATTTAAATCAAAGATAAACCAAAGTTTAGAAAATAGAATGCTTGCTAATTTGAGACAAAAATAAGAATTTTATTTCATTCCAAAGTTCATCATAATCAAGTGCTAATTGGAAAATTAGCTACTCATCATGATGGGAGAATTACATGAAAGCATAAAGAAAGACATGATTAAAGAACGACTTGAAAATAAAGCTTACACTATGAAATGAAAATGCAGGAAAAGCAGTAAAGAAAATAGAATTAAGCTCCCAAAAAATCTCCCCCAGCATCTGAAGCTGTCTGGAATTTATAGAAAAAGTTACTGGCGTGGTCACGCCCCCAGGTCACGCCCGTGACCTAGGGCGTGTCGGTCTCGGAACCGTCATCTTCAAGTCCTTTGAACGTTGGCGCGAAACCGCCAAAAGTCGTTAATTTGCGGGTCACGCCCCTAGGTCACGCCCGTGACCTAGGGCGTGTCTTGACGGTTGCAGAAGAACGGCGGGAAGCAGAAACGACGGGAATAACTCCGGCCGTTGTTGGAGGGGTCACGCCCCTGGTCACGCCCGTGACCGTGGGCGTGTCTTGAGAAAACTTCCAGCGCCTGAAACTGCAGCATTAAGTCGGCACGCCGGGCTGTCACGGGATTAGTCACGCCCGTGCCAAATGTGTCACGCCCGTGACTTGTTGCAAATTGAAACTGCCGTTGACTGGAAGTCAGGGCAAAGCACTGGATGTCACGCCTGGAGTACACGCCCGTATGATGATGGTCACGCCCGTGACCTTAGGGCGTGTACTTTTAATTGACGTGGCAGATAGCTCCTTCCACGCGCCGGGTTCTCGCCAGGATGTCACGCCCGTGACCATGTCGGTCACGCCCGTGACTCTGGCGTGTCTTTTGAAATATTATTGCTTTTGCCCAGTTTTGTCTCCTGGTCAACCCTATAGACTCCAAATTGAAATTTGCAGCCCAGATTGCCCTGAAATAAGAAATTAGAAAAATTCAATAATAAAATTACAAAATATAATTATAAACTAATTAATTATTAAATAAAAATAACATAAAAACATGGACAAAATTAGATTTATCATTTCTTCCAGATCTCCGGTCGATAGAAGCTTAGCTAAGCTTAGGGTCTCACGTGTCTAACCGGAGATCTCTTGTCTCTCGATTTGTAGATCGGGAAATCCTTCCCCATCCGAATCGATCGAGACGATTGATCCTAGTGTGACCGTTGGTAGACCTAGCTAGCTTCGCTACGATGTTTGGATCTCTAAAGTATGACAGCAGCACATCGTCGTCGCCGCCGATCCCGTGAACCTAGCCGCCGCCCTTCTTGCCGCCGCCGGTTCCGGGGAGATCCTCTCCAAGAGAGACCAAGGTTGTGGACTCTTTGTAGACTTCAAGACCACGTCGTCAACAAAGAGGGACACCGTAGTCTCCACACATAGTTTGTATTTCTTGTACATTCTATTTTTACTTTTGTTGTAAAGGAACGTTGGTTCCTAGTTGTAAGGGTTGGGTGCAACCCGGTTTGTGAGAGTGTTGACTCCTACGTGTGGAAGGGTTCCTTCCGATAGTGCAAGGATTGGATTTCAATCCTGTTGGAGAAGTGACCGAGTCGTCCCTTGTTGGGAGATAGGTCGAAGGGGGAGAGTGGATGTACCCAAGTCGGGGAACCACTATAAATTGCCTGTGTACTCTGTGTGTTGTGCTGTTTGTTTTTGTTGTGCAGGTACAATCTTTAAATTCCGCAAAAGCGCTGCACGTCACCTATTCCCCCCCATAGGTGAACATAGTTGACACTAGGTGGACTTTCACATCCAACCCCAAGTGTGCGGCGAGCGCGGGTTGGCGATCTGGAGGGAATCTTTGGGTGGGGTCCACCTGCGGCTATATATATGTGCACCTGCTCACCTGCCTGACTCTTGCCATTCCCTTTGCTCCAACCCTGCCAAGATGCCTCTTCCCAAGGAGATCCAAGAGCGCATAGACCGAGCTCGCCAAGCTTCCGCAGCTCACGTAGCCGCCGTGACGGCGATCCCTGCCAAAGCTCCTCAAGTTGATTCTGCCGAGCCCAGCTCCAAGAGGTCAAAGCCATTCCCTTAGGCGGCCGAGCCTATTTACCACGACCTGAGGGCCACCCTGGCTCGCGAGACCGGCTCTTCCACCCGAACAATTCTTGAGAAGGATAGAGAGGTTGTCGTAGTCGACGACGAAATGGACGGTCAACCAGATGGCGGGGGCGTCGCGCCGCGAGAGCCCACACCGCGAGACAAGACGACTCTCGCGGACTCACAGTTCACGGCACCGGACAACCGTCCCCAGGACCCGCCTCTTCTCTTTGGGATCCTTCCTGTGAGCTCGCAGAGGCCGTACTCGCTAGTGCGCGCCTCCCCTCCTCGCCAAACTGACGTGGCCGCGGGGGCGGGTCTGGGAACCATCCCCACCCAGGGGTTCGAGATCCTCTCGCCGGGGGCTCGCGGCCCTAGCTGCAGGAAGGATCTGAGGTTCATCCCTCCCCACATCTCCTTTGAGTTGCCGAGCTCGTCTGGTCAATCTTGCTTCTTGCCCCATGAGTTTTTTCTGCGGTTCTCTTCTTGCTGACATTTATCTTCACAGCTCTCCCCAGCCAATCCGCCGCCGAGGAATCCTCGCGGGCAGCCCACTACTCTCCCCTCCCCTCCCCAAGCTCGCTAGACTCTTACCTGGGTCCTGAGTTGGATCAAGGCGAGCTGAAGAGGAGGGAGGTCAAACTCCTCAAGAAGCTGGTGTGCGGGCTGCGCGAGGTGCAGGGGGTCAACGAGATGCTTCAGCGTGACTACGCGCGTCTCGCCGACGAGGTGCGAAGCGGCCGGGCTGGCGAGCTGATGTCCCCCTCTCAGCTCCTGGACGAGATAGCTTTTTAAGAATATTCTTGGACATGTTATTCAAATAATGTATAACAATGTTTGTCTTAGCCTCGGTTGGGATGTGCCGAAAGTCGGCGAGCTGGGGTGGCGAGCTGGGGTGGCGAGCTGAGCCGATGTGACGGCCTGCCCCAGATTTATTTTCCTATAAATAGCCCCCCCTCACCTACACCGTACTATGCCTTTATTGCTTTGTTTCCCTTCCTTGTGCTTCTTTCTCTTCCTGCTCGCGCTTCGCTCGTTCCTCCGCGATCATGGGCAAGACCAATCCAGACGCCGACGGCCGCTCCAAGTGCGCGCTGCACTTCATAGATTATTGCTTCTTCGATGGGCACACCAGCGAGGAGGAGCTCGCAGAATTCAAGGCCGCATATGGACCGCCTGGTTTCGAGGCGCGCCGTCCGGGGGAGGGGGAAGCTATCAACACATTCTACGAGGACGAGCTCGCCTTCCCCATCTCGCATTTCGAGGTGGGGTTGCACCTCCCCCTCTGGCCTGAGATCCGACAAATCTTGAAATACTACGGCGCGGTACCCGCCCAGCTGAACTCCAACGCCGTAGCAATGACGGTGGCGTTCGCGTGCTATCTCCGGCGGGAGAGGATCGAGTTCAACCTGACAGTGTTCAGGAAACTCTTCTCCTACAAGGCGACGCCGGATGGGGTTGCCTACTTCAGCGGCTCGCTGATCAAGGTTCGCGAGATCACGAACAAGCATCACACCTGGATGACCAAGATCGCCTTCATCAAGGGAGATCTCGGCAACATCCCCTACTCGCCACAACAAAAAGGCGAGGAGGTCTATCGCCCCCCTGCCGTGTCCGGCAACGACGCCGAGCTTCACAAATTCTTTCTGCACAAGGACTTCGAGGTCGCCTTCCTGCGAACGGGCCTCGACGCGCTTCCCCATGTTCTACCCGGCGAAGGTACTGTTCTCTCCTCATCTTGCCAAGCTCGCCCGGTCGCCGAGCTCGCCATATTGTTGCTGAACCAATTCTAATTTTTCTCAAGTATTTTCCTTGCAGGGGAGCGGATTATTCCTGCAAACCCGCCATTTGCGGATCCGGGGTCGCAGCCGGACCCTTTTGCCCGCGAGAAGGCGGCAGCGGCGGCCTGCCGAGATGAGGCGGCCCTCTCACAAACCTCTTCCAGCAAGAGGCGACCTGGGGATGCGGGGTCGAACCCGCCACATCGCCAGCAACCTCTAAAGAAGATGTTGAGGGCCCTGTTGGCTCCGCGGGGGCAACAACAACAACAGCATCAACGGCCCAGCCCCAAATACATCAGCTTGTCGGAGACCCCTCCCGACGCGTCGCCGGAGAGCCCGCTGAAGGAGATTACCAGCAAGGGCCGGAAAAGTGGCGAGGGCCCATCCTCCACGGTGACGATCTCCCCTCCTCCATCGGCGAAGAGGGCAGCCCGCGAGCGCGCGGCACCGAAGCAACACCCCCTCTTCAACTTCGGCGGGCGGTGGAAGGACTCGGCGGGCGAGCCCATGGTGCAATGGGATGAGCTCGCTCATAGAGTCTCCATCTCCACCCTGCACCCCTCCTGGCACGACCGCGAGCCTGCCACCGGCCACGCCTATGCCCTCAACTTCGGCCTTTATGTCCGCGAGGATGTCGAGGCCTACAAGTACATGACCCTCCGGCAGCTCGGCCACGAGGGTCTGCAGGCCCATCTCCGGACCCTGGAGCTCCACCACATGCTGGAACGCCACAGCTTTGCCCTTAGCCCCCAACTCCAAAAGGCTGAGCAGGCTCGCGACATCACCAAGGATAAGGTCGCCAACCAGGTGAGGCAACTCGGCATAGCGGAGGGTCTACTCGCCCAAGCCGCCGGCGGGCTGGTAAATGTCAAGCACTACTCTTCTCTTTTACTTAGAACATTTTGCGCTGATACCAGACTGAATTCTCTTTACCAGGACGCCAAGGATGCAGGGGGGCTTCAGGCTAGCAATGCCGAGCAGGAGGAGGAGATTGGCCAGCTGCGCGCACGCCTTTCCGAGCTGGAAGGCGCGAACATGAAGCTGAAGGAGGGGAAACAGCACCTCCTCAGCGAGTTCCGCCGCCAGGCGGAGATCTTCTTCCCGCCTCACGACCTCGACCCTACCCTCCCCTACAAGAGCACACGGATCTTTGGTGAGGCCGACCTCGCTGAAAGACTGCGGATCAACTCCATCCAAGCCGCCGAGTGCACCCTCCAAATGATGAAGGACTCGGGGGTGCTGGTGGAGGGATGCGAGGGGATCTCGGCCCGGGACCTGATGCCGAGCTTGTTCCCGGCAATGCCGCCCAGGGAGAAGGAAGACAGCTTGGATGCGATTTTCGGAAAGAGCTTACAGGATCCGTCGGGTGAGGGAGAGGACCAGGATGGGGGGGGGGGGGCGAGGCCTGAAGATAGCTTCTACTTTTCCTTTCCTTTTTCTATTTTGTTTACTCGCTGAGGCGAGCCCTCCTGTAACTATTTTTGTAAAACACTTGCTTAATGAAAGAGTTTTTGATCATACCCGTGCCACTTTCCTTTTCCCTTTTTATTTGTACTTTGTTTGTTATGCTCTGAATACCCGCAAGTGCTTCCCCACGCGACCTCACCGAGATAGGTTCCGCGAATAGGGTAGTCAGGAGTGCGCGCCCGCGAGTGGGTACGTTTTGAGTGCTCGCCAAGCCCCAAGCGATTCGGGAGCAGGGTGCTCCCCGCCCTTGCCACGCCACTTTAACTCGCCCACGAGCCGTCTAGGTTGAATTCAGAAAGAAGAGAAAATCTTCTAAGTAAAATAGGCAAAGGGGGGAGGTGCCCCGTCATGGCTCGCCTTCCTTTTGAGAGGCCCAGGCTCGCCTCCTCTTTTTAATGCCGAAATGGGGTTGGCGAGTCCAAACTCGCCTAATCAGAGTCCTCCTGTTGATACCGAGCTGGGTTAGGTGAGCCCGAACTCGCCTATACAGAACCCCTTTTCCCTTGCTCCTTGGCACTTCAAACTTCTTAATCTCTTCCTGGCAATCTCAAGGCCGACACCATCGAGTGACTTCAGGCCCTGTCAGCTAGGTGAGAGCCTGACAGTGGGATCTGCTCGAGGCCAAGGATGACACTGAGTGACTTCTGGCCATGCCAGCTAGGTGAGAGCCTGGCAGCGGGATCTGCTCGGGTCCAAACACATCCCGTCGAGTGACTTCCGGCCCTGTCAGCTAGGTGAGAGCCTGACAGCGGGATCTGCTCGAGGCTAAGGATGACACCGAGTGACTTCCAGCCCTGCCAGCTAGGTGAGAGCCTGATAGCGGGATCTGCTCGGGGTCCAAACACATTCCATCGAGTGACTTCCGGCCCTGTCAGCTAGGTGAGAGCCTGACACCGGGATCTGCTCGAGGCCAAGGATGACACCGAGTGACTTCTGGCCCTGCCAGCTAGGTGAGAGCCTGACAGCGGGATCTGCTCGGGGTCCAAACACATTCCATCGAGTGACTTCCGGCCCTGTCAGCTAGGTGAGAGCCTGACGGTGGGATCTGCTCGAGGCCAAGGATGACACCGAGTGACTTCCGGCCCTGCCAGCTAGGTGAGAGCCTGGCAGCGGGATCTGCTCGGGGTCCAAACACATTCCATCGAGTGACTTCCGGCCCTGTCAGCTAGGTGAGAGCCTGACAGCGGGATCTGCTCGAGGCCAAGGATGACACCGAGTGACCTCCGGCCCTACCAGCTAGGTGAGAGCCTGGCAGCGGGATCTGCTCGGGGTCCAAACACATTCCATCGAGTGACTTCCGGCCCTGTCAGCTAGGTGAGAGCCTGACAGCGGGATCTGCTCGATGCCAAGGATGACACTGAGTGACTTCCGGCCCTGCCATTTAGGTGAGAGCCTGGCAGCAGGATCTGCTCGGTGCCAAGGATGACACTGAGTGACATTCGGCCCCGCCAGCTAGGTGAGGGCCCGACAGCGGGATCTGCTCGGGGTCCAAACACATTCCATTTCTCGATGTAGGCTAGCTATGACAGTACTAGAGTGTTGAAGAAATTTATTATAATCAAAGTATCGCTTACATTCTTCAGGGGAAAAACTTTTTAAGACGTCACCACTCCAGGTGAGATTCAGGGTCTCGCCATCTACATTTTGGAGTCGATAGACTCCGGACTTCAAATCTTCCTTTACAATAAACGGTCCCTCCTAGCTGGGGTTGAGCTTCCCTACGGATGCCGACCTCTGTAACATCCCATTTCCAACTAGACCCCTAAGAATGGTTTTAGCCATGACTAGGTCATGACAAACCCTAGGAAGCCAGAAATAGGCTGGGAGATAGGGGACAAAAGGTGGGAGATCATCATGGTCTGCAAATAGTAAAACTCTAAACAATGGTTTAGGATGACCATGGGCTACACCTTAACCCCAAGACCCTACCACAACACCCCTAATACTTTGGGAGGCCCATTAGAGCCAAAAGGACCCATTAGGGTCAACCCAAGAGGCTCAGTTGACCAAGGTCAACCCTAGCCCTAAATGGGTCAAACTAGCCTACTTAGGGTCAATTGACCTACTCCTAGCCTAGAGGACCCCACCTATGCCCTCCTAACCCTAAAGTGAGGTAAGTGGGTCACTAAGGACACATTGGGGTTAGCCTTAAAGGCCAGGTTGACCCAAGTCAACTCAAGCCCTAACCTGGTCAAAGTACCCTTACTAAGGGTATGTGACCTCCAAAGTACAGGGTAACCCTACATAACCCTACCTAGACCCTAAGGGAAGCCAATGGGTCACCCAGGACCCAATGGGGTCAACCTAGATGGTCAAATTGACCAGGTCAACCCTCATTTGGGTCAAGTCAAACTTAGCCCAAAAAGGGCTAACCCAAGCTCAAGCCACTTCTCCCTTAGGCTAAACCCATTCCCATGACCATCATAATCAAGTGGGCTGCATTTAGCTTGTGAGGTTGACTAGTCAACCAGAGGTGACTAGGAGAGAGAAAGGAGCTCCTCTCCATGATAATGGAGGAGAGAGAAAATGAGGAAGAGGAAGGGGAAGTGAGAGGCCGGCCAAGGAAGGCTAACATCCACCAATTATGGCTGTAATCAACTCCTCTAGGGGAGAGGAGTTTATTCCAGCCGTTTCCCGGCCACCAAGGGGTGGGTTCAGCCCCCTCCACACAACCCGAGCCACACCTTTAATGGTGTTAATGGCCATTGAAGAACCAGCCTTCCCCCTCCCCCGTTTGCCATTTAAACACCTTCAGGGAGCCAGGGGATCATTTTAGAGCTTTTACCTGGAGGAGACGAGCCATTCCACTGTGCAGTTACAGAAGCCGAGCGCCGCCGCCGTCGTCAATGGCATCCCGCCGCTCCTCACGCATTCAGGCCGCCAGGAAGGTCCTCCTCCTCTCCTTAACCCGCGGGTAGATCTTAGGATTAATTAGGCTTAAGTTTCGGGCTCAATTGAGCCCGATCCAATCCGGGATTTCTCCTGGTTTCGGCAAGAAAAACCTCTTGCTATATCCGCCGGAAAACGCCTCTCCGGCGGCGGAGCCGCCGCCTGGCGATAGCCACCACCTCAACGGAGGTGTTGGTGGCGGTGGCCGGCCGGGGAAGGGGCTGGATCGCCGGCGGCAGGGCTTGGAAATCGCTCCAGGCGGGACGAATCACAGCCGTCGGCTCAACGAAGACGATGACCAGATGCCGTTGATCCTTGCGCCAAGATTCGTGCTGCATCAGGATTAAACTATAGGAAATTAATTTTATTTATTTCATTCTGTCACACTTTTGACATTTAATGTTTTAAATTTTTAAAAATAGTTAGAAGCTCTGTATGAGAAAACGATCAACACATGATTTGTAGCCCTTTCTGTCTACTTTAGTTTAAAATTGGTTTGAACCAATTTAGGCTTCTGGTTTGATCCGGGCACCCAATTTGGTGGGACATACCCTTAGGGCTAGGCAGACATTAAATTGAGTGCCCACCCTTCACCCCTAGCCCAAAAAAGTTGAAATTTTGGCAGAGAGTCCATCCTAGCTATACCTAGGGCCTGTCCAAAAATGGGAATTTTTGGAGAAAATATTTCCATAGTTTTTGTAAACATTTAATAATTATTAAATAAATTAACTAGGTGCCCTAAACACCTACAAACCCTCCCAAATTTTGGTGAGTGGTCCATGGGTTCATTCTAGGTACCTTTATAAAATTTCATTTAAGTTGGATGTGTTTTGAATAGGCTTTGACCCAACCCTAACTATACCTTAAAAAGGGCATTTTGGTCAAAAGCTGCACTTTTGATTTTGAGTGACCAAATCACCTCAACAGAGGCTGAAATTTGGGCCATTGACCTATTAGGGCACTTATCACCTCCCTATGGAATATGGGACAGTGAGGTATAGATTTGCCCTAAGTTCCTATTTCAAACCCTAAGGAGGGACCTTTTGGTCTTGTGAAGGGCATGAGTCCTAAACACCTTGGATGAACACCAAATTTTGCAAGGAGGTTCCTAGGATATATATAACCCTCTGTTAAAAATATTAGCTAATTTTGAAAATGGTAGGGCCCCCAAAACCCTAACCCTAGCTTAGGTCCTAAAACTTGTAGTGTAGGTTTAGGTTAGCTAAACATCTTGAAACTTAACCAAATTTGGGTAGTGAGGGCATTAGGGTATTTTGAGCCTCTGATAATTTACTTGAGGAATTTTGGACAATATTTATAGCACTTCATTTATTATCAATAGTAATGCCCTAATTAATATTTTGGCTATTGTGGTCTCACTGCCCATAGAGAGGGTATGAAACATGGGCAGAGTCAGTTTTAGGCTATAATAATCTTGTATGAATTTTGTTAGAATTTTTGGATATCTATTTAGGGCATCTACTTCACAAGTGCTTTATTTTGATTACATATTAAATAATTCTTGTCAGAGCCCATTACTTACTGAAAAATCATGAAACTTGCTGCATAGTGTTTTTAGCTCAATGTTATCACATGGGAATGTTTGTGGAAATATTTGATGACTGATTAGCATACTTTGTTCATTAATCCTTAAATTAGAAAGTTCATAAGAAAAATCAAATATAGCCTTATTTCCAAATGGTAAATTATGAAACTTTGTCTAGCATACTTGTAGGCCATCACAATCATCCTTGAATGTTCTCTGAATTTTTTGAGGTGTTATTACTATAGAATCTTTTAAAATGACTTTTTATGGGGCATCTTTGAAATTACATTTAAAGGCCTAAACCTTGCTGAAAAATTGGAAGACTTATGATTTAGAGTTGATTAGGTATTTTGTAATTATCATAAATTTAGTGGATTATTATCTTATCTGAAAATGGTACTTCATGTTCAAACTTGGGCCTTTTGGGACACTAGAATAAATAAATTAATTATCAGACAAATTAGGAAAATTATGGATTTCTGGATTTATGCTTCAAATGTCTTTTTAGATCTCTAATAATTATCATAAGGATACTGGATGAATATTTCATGTACTTTCCTTTTTACGGGTCATGTAGCTTAAGTGGTCTGCATATAGCAAAACTGCAGGATTTCATTTGGATGTGAATTAGGGCACGTATGATGGGTCTTGGTGGTTTGCTGTAAGGACAAGTGGAAGGGGCTGCATCTATGGAAGATGAGTGAGTAGGGTGTGGTTTTGTCTAGGGTTTATAGGCGTTCGGGTCCGACGAAGATCGTCCCACCCAAGGAGAGTTGGAGTCAAATCACCCTAGGATTAGCATATCGAAATATGAGAAAATAATGGGTAAGGGAATCAACCAATAATAAAATAAGTACCTTGCGAAAGGGAACGCTGGGCGTAATCCCAACACAGTTCCTAGTGCCCCTTGAGAGCCCTTCACAGGGAATACCGGGGGCAGTCCTGGGTTAACGTAAACTGTTTTAACAAGCTAAAAAGAGTAACTTAGTAATTAGGGTTGCACATTCCACAGCACTGATGGCACCAGATGTTGGTTAGGAGCTTCGGATCGGATGGTTAAAAGGCGGACTTTTGGTCCGGGGAGCTTCGGCCCGATTGTTGAGTCGGACGGGTTGGTCCGGGGAGCTTTGGCTCGGTTCTTGATTACGCTAATTTGCATGTGCATAAAAGGAAAGGAAATTAAGGTGGTGGGTCTTCGGTATTGGAGGGTCGATGCACCAACACCAATACGTTGACTCGGCAAGTGTGGTTAGCACTTCGCCAACAGAAGTCCGGTGCGCCAGCCGACAAGAGTACGCAGGAGTCTGCTTCGTGCACCAAGCGTTGAGGCGTACGATAGGTCTGACCGGTAGTGCTTTACTGGTTTAGAGGTGTGCGAGGCCCAACCCACCGCTTCTGTCTGCCACTACGGAGGTATCCTGGGAGGTTACGGCTCCAGAAAGGGGGAACTAAAGGTCTGTGTGCACAGAGTCGGGTGTGTGTGTTGCACTTGCATGTCCATCATACCCACTTACACGTCATAGCATAATCGTCTCCTTTATCCTTGACACCTAAAGTATAAGTGGAATGGGACGCTTATACTTTAGGACCTGCAAAACGACCCCTTGGTCTATAAGCTTGTGTGGGCAAGTTTATAAATTAAGGTTAAATTTGGATATATATATTTACTGCTGTTTGATAACCGACACCCCATCGTATAAATTGGTATGGGACTTTTTATACGATGGGAGCCTTGCAGAAGACCCCTTGGCTTATGTGTTTTTCACATAAGTGAAGGTTACAATTCATATTTCAGTTTAAGTCTATAGAATTGCTAGTATAGGTCCGCTGTCACCTGCTTTTTGGATTATTCTCCACCTTCAGTCCTCCCCTTTCTTCCTCTCCGCTCGGTGCTTAGGAGCCGTGGGGGAAGGGGCGGGGGATGATAGGACTTAGTCTTTTAGACTAACGGTTTTCGAACCGCATCATTTAGGGGATCGTGGAGACCAGCATGGAGGAGCAGCCCCAGAGACCGGTGCGCTTGGAGGTGGGGCAGTCTAGCTCTGGAGTTCATACAGCCGAGACCGTGAGTCTCGACCTTGAGTAGTTTTTCTGCTTCCGCATGAGTGATCTCTTGTAGTGAGGATTTGATGTACCGGGCATAAGCCCGTTTTTGCTACTCTGATGTTATTTTCTGTGGACACTCCCTTCGTGGAGTTATATTTATTATGTCATGTGATTCTCTGTGGACAGATAGTTTCCATTTTACTTCATTATGCTACTTTTCTGTGATCGAATTGGACGGCAGAATCGGCGCTTTGTGGTGATGACCCTTCAGGGCATGAAGGAGTCACCGCAAAACGGCGGTTCTAGGCCTAAGACCCCAGTATCCTAAAAAGAAAAAAAAGGGGGGTCTTACAAGTGGTATCAGAGGAGACCTCGATCGAAAAGTAACAGTCCACAACCCTAGGCCACCCCCGCGCGAGTTTAGTTTAGGGACAAACTAAGCAGCGGAAGCAGTGGTGTGCCCATATGGGGGGAATCACATGTGAATTGTCCACTTTCATTAGGCATTGAGTCGATTACCTACTAATGTAGCTCGTTTTGCAGCCCCCAGCTCAGCCCACCCCACAAGGTGGAGCTCAGAAGACCCCAGATATTGCACCACCTCCCATGGTCCCCACACCTTTCCTCCAGTCGGACATGGGGCAGACCCTTACAGCTATCCTTGAGGCCTTCCGGGCTCAGCAGGCCCCAACCCAGCAGCCAAACCCAGGGGCCAACTGGATGAGCACCTTCCGAGGACTCTCTCCCCCATCATACTTAGGGACAGAGTCGGCAGTACAGACAGAGGAGTGGCTGGATGTTATGTACGAGATGTTGACTGGGATACGATGCCCTTGGGAGGAGAGGGTGGCCCTGGTGGTATCTTGCTTGGAGTCCCATGCTAAGAGGTGGTGGAAGACGCTGTTGGACACGACTTTTGCTGATAGGGAGATTGCAGAGATCACTTGGGAAGAATTCAGGGCCACGCTGCTGGAGCACTTTGTTCCTCAGTCGGCCAGGGACGAGTTGGAGGAGCGGTTCTTGCAGCTGAGGCAGGGCACCAGGACGGTGGTGGAGTACCACCGAGAGTTCGATCATTTGGCCCGATATGCGGGCTCCTATCAGCTGGACGAAGCAGGTTACGTCAAGAGGTTTTATAAGGGCCTAAAAGAGGAGTTGAGGGAGGCCTTGCTTTTTGTCTCTGACGGGCCCATCTCCCGGATTTTGGAGATGGCGAAGAGGATTGAGGCCGACTGGCACACCACTCGTGGCCGGAAACGGCAAGCGGAGGACCAGGGCCGGAGGGCCCGAAATGATCAGCGGCGAGGCACCATACCAGATGGGAGGAGGACAGAGGAGCAGCCTCGTCAGGAGGTGAGGCAGGAGCCGAGAGAGCAGGTGGTCTTGGCCCCTCAACCTCTCCGGATCCAGGAGATGCAGAGACCCCAGGGTATGGCGTATCCCCCGCCGGAGTGCTTCCATTGTCACCAGGTGGGACATCTCCGGAGAGACTGCCCTATGAGGGGGGCACCACCTCCAGCACCACGGGGTGGCCCACCGGCCCAGCATTTCGGAGGTCGAGGACGCGGCCGAGGACGTGGTTACCAGGGAGGCGACCGCAGGCAGAACGGGGAGCAGATTTACGCTTTAGACTTAGCACAGCCCCGGAACCCGGACAGGATTATTGCAGGTATGAAAATAATTTTAGTCTGAATTATTCCCTGCTAATATTAAGTAATGATAGAACTACTACACAACCTAGGTTAGAAAACCTTACACCCAAGTTCTTTCTTAAAACTGATTTAGGAATGGTGATGGTGTGCGGCAAGCCTGCCCATACCCTGTTCGACACGGGGGCGTCGCACAACTTTGTGTCGGAGGATTTCGTCAAGGATCTGGACCAGATTCGACATTATACGGGATTACCCAGGACGGTGCGTCTCCCCAATGGGATGGAGATCCAGTCCACAGAGAAGTGCCTCCTGGAGGTTACCATAGACGGGGTGACACTCGAGGCTCCGGCGACGATCCTGAGATTGCCAGACTTCGACCTTGTCTTGGGCATGACATGGCTTGTCTGGAACCATGCTCAGATTGACTGCCCGGCAGGGAGGGTCGTGCTGAGACACGACGACACTTATGCGACATTCGAAGGTACTACTCCGGTTTCCCGCCGTCTGCTTTCATCTATTCAGGCCGTTAAGGCTCATATGCAAGGGGACGAGGTATATCAAGTATTATTCGAGATGACTGAGGAGAAGGACCTGATTGCTAACATTCCGGTGGTTCGTGACTACGCTGATATTTTTCCGGATAAGCTGCCAGGACTGCCTCCGCATAGAAAGAAGGACTTTCAGAGTCAGTTGGTACCAGGGGCTAAGCCGGTATCCAAGGCCCCTTATCGGATGGCCCCGAAGGAGTTGGCGGAGTTTCGGACACAGTTGCAGGAGCTGGTGGAGGCAGGATTTGTTAGGCCGAGCTCCTCATCATGGGGAGCTCCTGTCCTATTCGTGAAGAAGAAGGACGGCACTTTACGCCTATGCATTGACTATCGAGCACTAAACAGGCTGACCGTCCGAAATACCTATCCGCTCCCCAGGATAGACGAGTTGTTCGATCAGCTGGAGGGAGCCCATTATTTTTCGAAGCTGGACTTGAGGTCAGGCTACTACCAGCTGCGGATCCAGGAGGAGGATATTCCGAAGACGGCCTTTAGTAGCCGATATGGATTGTATGAGTTCATCGTGATGCCCTTCGGGCTCACGAATTCTCCGTCGGCATTTATGAGCCTCATGAACCGGGTCTTCGAGGCCTATTTGGATGTGTTAGTCATAGTATTCATAGATGACATCCTTATCTATTCTAAGACGGAGGAGGAGCACACTCGATATCTGACACTGACCTTGGAGAGACTGCGGGAGCATCGTCTTTATGCGAAGTTCAACAAGTGTCAGTTCTGGCTGAAGGAGGTGGCTTTCTTAGGCCACATTATCAGCGGAGCCGGGCTGGCGGTGGACCAGGCAAAGATTCAGGCAGTCAGGGATTGGCCGCCGCTGAAGACGGCCATGGACGTGCGAAGTTTCCTGGGTCTTGCCGGTTATTACCGGAAGTTCGTAGAGGGATTCTCTCGAATCGCCCTCCCGCTCACAGCCTTGACGAAGAAGGAGGTACCGTTCGTGTGGACCCCGCAGTGCCAGATAGCTTTCCAGGAGCTGAAGGATCGGCTGACCTCGGCTCCCATTCTTACTCTCCCCTTGGGGAGGGAGGGATTTCAGGTCTACACCGACGCATCATATCAGGGGATGGGAGCGGTGCTGATGCAGAACGGACACGTCATAGCTTATGCCTCCCGCCAGCTGAAGACCCATGAGAAGAACTACCCAGTGCACGACCTTGAGATGGGAGCAGTTGTGTTCGCACTGAAGATATGGCGACACTACCTTTATGGAGTCCACTGTGATATATACTCCGATCATAAGAACCTTAAGTACGTGGACACGCAGAAGGAACTGAACATCAGGCAGAGGCGGTGGGTGGAGTTTCTATCCGACTATCAGTACGAGATGCACTATCACCCGGGGAAGGCGAACGTGATAGCAGATGCACTGAGTCGGAGAGCCGCCACAGCAGGAGCAGAGCCTCAGTTGATGTCTATGGAGCTGCTGCAGAGACTAGAGGACATGCACATTACTCTGGTGTCGTCTGATGATCCTGAGCTCTATGAGGAGTACTTGGCCGCGATGGGCGTTACCGATGACATCAGAGACCGAGTCAGAGAAGGGCAGAGGCAGGATGCCAAGTTAGAGCCCATCTTCCAAGCTCTGGAGGCAGGCACTGCAGGAGATTACACACTGAGGGACGACCTGGTGTGCTTCAGAGGACGGGTGTATATACCGGAGGGAGGCCAGATCCGGGAGGATATTATGACGGAGGCGCACTGCAGCCGGTATTCTGTACACCCGGGGATCACAAAGATGACGGCTGATTTGAAGAAGACAATGTTCTGGCCGGGCATGAAGAAGGATGCCTCTTACTTCGTGACCCATTGTGGGGCATGTCAGCTGGTGAAGGAGGAGTGCAGGAACCCCGCAGGATTATTGCAGTCACTCCCGGTGCCGGAGTGGAAGTTTTATGACATAGCCATCGACTTCATACATGGGCTTCCCCGGTCTCGGATAGGGAATGACTCGATCTGGGTAATCGTTGATCGGTTGACCAAGGTGGCTCGATTTATACCGATCAGGAAGGACGATTCAGTAGGAGTACTGGTGCGGAAGTTTGTGGAGTAGTTCATTCGTTATCATGGCGTGCCCAGGACGATAGTGTCGGATCGGGATGGCCGGTTCACCTCCAGGGAGTGGAGATCCGTGCAAGCTTACTTAGGCACGCGATTGACCTTCAGTACTGCATTTCATCCCCAAACAGACGGGCAGACAGAACGCACCAACCGGACGCTGGAGGACCTTTTGAGGCTATGCATCTTGGACCGCGGGGAACCGTGGGAGAAACTCTTACCCCTGGTCGAGTTCTCCTATAACAACAGCCACCAGTCCAGCATCAGGATGGTGCCTTACGAAGCCTTGTACGGGAGGAGATGCCGGACCCCGCTTTCTTGGGTTCAGAACGAAGATCCGAAGGTGTTGGGGTCAGAGTTTGTTGAAGACACCGAGGCACAGGTGAGGCTGATCAGGGACAGGATGCTCGAGGCACAGAGTAGACAGGCTAAGTACTATGACGCCCGGCATCGGCAGGTGGAGTTCCAGGTGGGGGACCAGGTGTTTCTGAAGATCCGGCCCATGCATGGAGTCTCCTGAGTGCGTGGTCGGAGGAAGAAGCTCAGTCCTAGGTACATGGGCCCTTATAGGATCTTGGAGCGGATCGGACCCCTAGCCTACCGGCTGGAGTTACCACCAGAGCTGGAAGCGCTGCACGACGTCTTCCATATTTCTTCGCTGAGGAGGGCTCTGCTACGCCCGGAGCAAGAGATTTTGACCACCGAAGGGCCGGTAGCTTCAGACCGGTCAGTTCGGTTGGATCCGGTTAGGATCGACGACCGAGGAGTACGAGTCCTGCGTCGCAAGAAGGTCCCATTAGTCAAGGTCCTGTGGAGGAATCACGGCCAGGAGGAGCATACCTGGGAGCCGCAGGACCTGATGCGACAAAGATACCCAGAGCTATTCAGTCAGGTATACCTCTCAGACCCCTCAAGATGTTAATTTATTTTTCCTGCTTTAATTTACTAAGGGCTGCTCTAGGCAGATAGAGGCTTATCTTTGTTTATTGGGGGCTTATCCTTGTTTATTGGGATCTTGGTTTGCCGATTGGGCGTAATGGTCATAGATCTAAGCTTTCCCGTAAAACCTAATTTGACAAACTAGGCGTCATGATGGGATGTTACAAGGCTCTTTCCTTCGGTAGTAAGTCCCGTAGGCCCAACCTTGATTTCGGGGACGAAATCTTTGTTTTGTTTATAGGGAATTGTAACATCCCATTTCCAACTAGACCCCTAAGAATGGTTTTAGCCATGACTAGGTCATGACAAACCCTAGGAAGCCAGAAATAGGCTGGGAGATAGGGGACAAAAGGTGGGAGATCATCATGGTCTGCAAATAGTAAAACTCTAAACAATGGTTTAGGATGACCATGGGCTACACCTTAACCCCAAGACCCTACCACAACACCACTAATACTTTGGGAGGCCCATTAGAGCCAAAAGGACCCATTAGGGTCAACCCAAGAGGCTCAGTTGACCAAGGTCAACCCTAGCCCTAAATGGGTCAAACTAGCCTACTTAGGGTCAATTGACCTACTCCTAGCCTAGAGGACCCCACCTATGCCCTCCTAACCCTAAAGTGAGGTCAGTGGGTCACTAAGGACACATTGGGGTCAGCCCTAGAGGCCAGGTTGACCCAAGTCAACTCAAGCCCTAACCTGGTCAAAGTACCCTTACTAAGGGTATGTGACCTCCAAAGTACAGGGTAACCCTACATAACCCTACCTAGACCCTAAGGGAAGCCAATGGGTCACCCAGGACCCAATGAGGTCAACCTAGATGGTCAAATTGACCAGGTCAACCCTCATTTGGGTCAAGTCAAACTTAGCCCAAAAAGGGCTAACCCAAGCTCAAGCCACTTCTCCCTTAGGCTAAACCCATTCCCATGACCATCATAATCAAGTGGGCTGCATTTAGCTTGTGAGGTTGACTAGTCAACCAGAGGTGACTAGGAGAGAGAAAGGAGCTCCTCTCCATGATAATGGAGGAGAGAGAAAATGAGGAAGAGGAAGGGGAAGTGAGAGGCCGGCCAAGGAAGGCTAACAGCCACCAATTATGGCTGTAATCAACTCCTCTAGGGGAGAGGAGATGATTCCAGCCGTTTCCCGGCCACCAAGGGGTGGGTTCAGCCCCCCTCCACACAACCCGAGCCACACCTTTAATGGTGTTAATGGCCATTGAAGAACCAGCCTTCCCCCTCCCCCGTTTGCCATTTAAACACCTTCATGGAGCCAGGGGGATCATTTTAGAGCTTTTAACTGGAGGAGACGAGCCATTCCACTGTGCAGTTGTAGAAGCCGAGCGCCGCCGCCGCCGTCAATGGCATCCCGCCGCTCCTCACGCATTCAGGCCGCCAGGAAGGTCCTCCTCCTCTCCTTAACCTGCGGGTAGATCTTAGGATTAATTAGGCTTAAGTTTCGGGCTCAATTGAGCCCGATCCAATCCGGGATTTCTCCTGGTTTCGGCAAGAAAACCTCTTGCTATATCCGCCGGAAAACGCCTCTCCGGCGGCGGAGCCGCCGCCTGGCGATAGCCACCACCTCAACGGAGGTGTTGGTGGCGGTGGCCGGCCGGGGAAGGGGCTGGATCGCCGGCGGCAGGGCTTGGAAATCGCTCCATGCGGGACGAATCACATCCATCGGCTCAACGAAGACGATGACCAGATGCCGTTGATCCTTGCGCCAAGATTCGTGCTGCATCAGGATTAAACTATAGGAAATTAATTTTATTTATTTCATTCTGTCACACTTTTGACATTTAATGTTTTAAATTTTTAAAAATAGTTAGAGGCACTGTATGAGAAAACGATCAACACATGATTTGTAGCCCTTTCTGTCTACGTTATTTTAAAATTAGTTTGAACCAATGTAGGCTTCTGGTTTGATCAGGGCACCCAATTTGGTGGGACATACCCTTAGGGCTAGGCAGACATTAAATTGAGTGCCCACCCTTCACCCCTAGCCCAAATTAGTTGAAATTTTGGCAGAGAGTCCATCCTAGCTATACCTAGGGCCTGTCCAAAAATGGGATTTTGTGGAGAAAATATTGCCATAGTTTTTGTAAACATTTAATAATTATTAAATAAATTAACTAGGTGCCCTAAACACATCCAAACCCTCCCAAATTTTGGTGAGTGGTCCCTGGGTTCATTTTAGGTACCTGTATAAAATTTCATTTAATTTAGATTTGTTTTGAATAGGCTTTGACCCAACCCTAACTATACCTTAAAAAGGGCATTTTGGTCAAAAGCTGCACTTTTGATTTTGAGTGACCAAATCACCTCAACAGAGGCTGAAATTTGGGCCATTGACTTATTAGGGCACTTATCACCTCCCTATGGAATATGGGACAGTGAGGAATAGATTTGCCCTAAGTTCCTAGGTCAAACCCTAAGGAGGGACCTTTTGGTCTTGTGAAGGGCATGAGTCCTAAACACCTTGGATGAACACCAAATTTTGCAAGGAAGTTCCTAGGATATATATAACCCTCTGTTAAAAATATTAGCTAATTTTGAAAATGATAGGGCCCCCAAAACCCTAACCCTAGCTTAGGTCTTAAAACTTGTAGTGTAGGTTTAGGTTAGCTAAACATCTGTTAGAAAGTAGAGAAAGGAAGCGAAAAGAAGAGAACAAGCCGAATAAACTTTTGAATAATCGAAATTTTATTATCCAAAAATGATAACTATTACAAAGGTATGCCCTCCCTTATATAGAATGGAGGAGAGAAGAGAGAATACAAATAAGAGATGTGGGACTAAAATTTAAAAGCTAAGCGGACTGTACAAAGTAAACCGCACAGGCCGCGCGGTTAGACAGAAGCACTAACCGCACGGCTTACAATAAGAGATGCAGAGAGGTCGCCTGTGAAGATTGCTTAGACCGCGCGGTTTACAAGTCGCCGAGTCAAACCGCCAGACCGCGCGGTCTCTAACCCGCCAAGACAGACCGCCCGGTCTCCAACTTCAACACTCCCCCTCAAGCTGGAGCATATATATCAATCATGCCCAGCTTGTCGCAAACATGCAGAAACGAGGCGGAGACTGGCTTGGTGAAGATGTCGGCTAGCTCTTTATCAGATGTGACAAACGGAGTGCAAATCTGTTCTTTTAAAATCTCTTCACGAATGAAATGGCAGTCAACCTCAATGTGCTTTGTTCTTTCATGGAATACCGGATTTTTGGAGATGTATATGGCGGCCTTGTTATCACAGAACATAGGTAGAGGATGGTTGTACACCTCTCCTAAATCTAGCATGAGAGCCCGCAACCATTTCAACTCACAAGTGCTTGACGCCATACTGCGATACTCAGCTTCAGCACTGGACCTGGAGACAACAGACTGCTTTTTACTCTTCCAGCTCACCAGATTTCCCCCAACAAAGGTGCAAAAACCTGAGGTAGACTTGCGATCCCCTTTGTCATCAGCATAACTTGCATCTGAGTAGGCTTCAATCCTCAGATGACCATTCTTCTGAAACAGTAATCCTTTCCCAGGCGCTGCTTTGACATATTCCAAGATCCGCAAGGCGGACTGAAGATGACAATCCCTGGGCGCTTGCATGAATTGACTCACCTTGCCCACAGCATAAGAAATGTCGGGTCTGGTCACTATGAGATATATGAGCTTACCAACCAGACGCCTGTATCGCGAACTATCTGAAAGAAGAGGCGAATCATCTGTCCAGGTTTTGTCCTCCCCAATAGCCATGGGACATCGGGCAGGTTTAGCTCCAGTCAATCCTGCCTCTTTTAAAAGATCAAGGGCATACTTACGCTGAGAGAGAACTAAGGAGTCGGGCTTCCGAGAGAGTTCGATCCCCAGAAAGTACTTTGGAGAGCCCATATCTTTAGTGATCAGATGTTGGCGAAGATGTAGCTTTGTCAGGGCTACCCCTTCCTGGTCATCGCCAGTGAGAAGAATATCATCGACGTATACAGCAAGAACAACCAGCCCAGAAGGAGTTTTGCGAATAAAGAGAGAGTGATCAGCAGAGCTTCGCACAAAACCAACAGCCGCCACAATACCGCTGAACTTGTCAAACCAAGCTCGAGGACTCTGCTTGAGGCCATAAATTGCCTTCTGCAGCCGGCATACTCGTGTCTCCCCCTGAGCAACATACCCAGGAGGTTGCTCCATGTAAACGGCCTCGTGAAGATCACCATAAAGGAAGGCATTCTTGACGTCCAGCTGAGAAATTGGCCAATCCCGATTGACGGCCACAGAGAGAAGAACCCGGATTGTGCTGAGACGAGCCACAGGGGAGAAGGTGTCAAAGTAATCAACCCCATAGGTCTGAGTAAAGCCCTTAGCCACAAGGCGAGCCTTATACCGATCCACAGTGCCGTCTGGGCTAAATTTGACCACAAAGACCCAGCGACAGCCAACAACATCAGTGCCAAAGGGAGGAGGAACAAGAGTCCAGGTACCCCGCTCAGTGAGGGTCGCCATTTCCTCATCCATGGCCATCTTCCAGTGAGGAATAGCAAGGGCCTCCTGATAGGAGCGGGGTGTGGCAGTGGCAGAGATAGCCAATGCAAAGGCCCTGCGAGAAGGAGTAAGACGATCATAGGAAACAACAGCAGCAAGGGGGTGTAAGGTGCACGTCCGCACCCCTTTGCGAAGAGCTATAGGAAGATCCAGGTCAGCCGGGCCCGCGGCATCCGGAGCATCCGTGGTAGAGAAAGCTGGCCCGGGAGAAGAGAGCGACGGCAGCGGAGAGGAGGGAGAGGGTGGTGGAGAAGGGAGAGAGAGAGGTGGAGTAAGAGGAGGGGGTGGAGACGGTGTAGTGGTGGAGAGTGTAGGAGGAGACGAGGGAACGAAGGGAATGGCAGGAGAATCAGAAGCTGGGAGAAGAGGAGAAGAGGCATCCGAGAAGTAGGAGGTATTCTCGAAGAAGGTGACGTCAGCAGAGACGAACTGCTTACGAAGGACGGGATCAAAGCAACAGTAGCCTTTCTGAGTGGTGGAATACCCCAGAAAGACACATTTGGTGGAGCGAGGGGAGAGCTTATCACGGGTGGCAGAAGGGGCATGCACAAAGGCAGTGCATCCAAAGATTTGGAGAGGGAGATGAAACGGCTCCTTGCCCGGATACAAAATGGAGAACGGGGTTTGGCCATGGAGAACCGTGGAGGGAATGCGATTGATGAGGTAGCAGGCAAGGAGAACAGCATAGCCCCAATAGGAGCGAGGAACATGCATCTGGGTCATCAAGGTGCGAGCGACATCGAGCAGGTGTCGGTTTTTGCGTTCGGCTACACCATTTTGTTGTGAAGAATAGACACAACTAGTTTGATGAAGAATCCCATTTTGCATGCAGAATGTAGAGAAGTCACGACTGAGATATTCTGCGGCATTATCAGACCGAAAAACTTTGATAGAAACATCAAACTGAGTTTTGATCATGAGATAGAAGGATGTCCATACAGAGAATAATTCGGAGCGATCTTTTAACAGATACACCCACGTACAGCGAGAGAAATCATCAATGAACGTGACAAAATAGGAACTACCCCGACCAATGGTAAGAGTAGGAGAAGGACCCCAGATGTCGGAGTGGATAAGATCAAACGGACGGGTAGAGCTACGAACGTGCTTTGGAAGGAAGGAGGAGCGGTGATGCTTGCCAAGCTGACAGGCCTCACAGTTGAGCGGAGGACTTTGAGGAGGAAGGTGGGGCAGAAGTTGACGAAGAAGACGGGGAGGAGCATGACCAAGGCGGAGATGCCATTGGAGAAGATCTGTGGAGGTGGAGGAGAAGGTGGAAAAAGCAGAAATGTTGTCGAGGAAGTATAAGCCGCCACTCTCAGTCCCAGTAGCAATCGTCCGTTGGGAGTCCGGATCCTGAAAAGAGCAAGAAGTAGAAGTAAATGTGACGGAACACTGTAATTGCTTGCAAAGAGATGTAACAGATAATAAGTTGCACGGGAACTGGGGCACATATAGAGTATCCGCCAAGTGAAGAGACGGGGTGACATGAACTATCCCTGTGCCATGAACAGATGATGAAGAGCCGTCAGCGAGAGTAACTGGGGGCAAGCGAGCATGTTTTTCTAGGAGAGAGAAACACGGGAGATGGCCGGTCATATGATTCGTAGCACCAGTGTCGATCAGCCATTTGCCCTGAGTAACAACGTGTGCACGACCAGAAGACGTGACAACCGATGCGAAAGCCATGAAGGGAGGAAGAAGAAACTGCAGCGGTCTCGGTGACAGCACACCAGCGGCACGAAGGGCCACGACCAAGGTGCAGAGCACAAGCCGCGCGACTAAACCAGGAGGTCGCGGCGACTAACAAGAGAAGCGGCTAAGAGCGAAGAGGCGGAGAGGCCGCTCAAACAAGGAAGAATCCGCGTGAAACCGCGGCGGGAACAAAAGGGAAGAAGCCGCTTGAACACGAGCGGCTAGGATCCAGATCAAGGCACAACGGGGAAGAAGTCGCGCGGACTGCAAAGGGCCGGGCGAACAGAAGAGAGGAGAAGAGCAGGTGACCGCGACCAAGATGCGGGTAAGAAAGGGACAACCCGCACGGTCAGGCAGATCACAGCAGTTGCGAGAATGCGGTCAAGGGCACAGCGGGGAAGAGGTCGCGCGGACTGAAAAGGCCGAGCGAACAGAAGAGAGGAGAAGAGCAGGTGACCGCGACCAAGATGCGGGTAAGAAAGGAACAACCCGCACGGTCAGGCAGATCACAGCAGCAAACCGCGAGTGCAGAGACAACACACGCGGACAGAGACAGACCGCAGCGACTAGGAAGTCGGAGCGGCAGGAAAGAGCAAGGAGCGCGGCGACACGGAAACAGGTCGCTGCGACAAAGAGCAGGAGGAGAAGAGAAACAAGAAGAGCAAGCCGCGCAAACAGGCAGCGGACAGAAACAAGCCGCGCGGATAGAGACAAACCGCGCGGACAGAGGAGAAGGCAAGCCGCGAACAAGCCGCAGAACGCGGAAGACAAGCCGCGAACAACAGAGAGCGCACAGAATCAGGAGGAAAAGACCGTGTCCTCTGATACCATGTTAGAAAGTAGAGAAAGGAAGCGAAAAGAAGAGAACAAGCCGAATAAACTTTTGAATAATCGAAATTTTATTATCCAAAAATGATAACTATTACAAAGGTATGCCCTCCCTTATATAGAATGGAGGAGAGAAGAGAGAATACAAATAAGAGATGTGGGACTAAAATTTACAAGCTAAGCGGACTGTACAAAGTAAACCGCACAGGCCGCGCGGTTAGACAGAAGCACTAACCGCACGGCTTACAATAAGAGATGCAGAGAGGTCGCCTGTGAAGATTGCTTAGACCGCGCGGTTTACAAGTCGCTGAGTCAAACCGCCAGACCGCGCGGTCTCTAACCCGCCAAGACAGACCGCCCGGTCTCCAACTTCAACAACATCTTGAAACTTAACCAACTTTTGGTAGTGAGGGGATTAGGGTATTTTGAGCCTCTGATAATTTACTTGAGGAATTTTGGACAATATTTATAGCACTTCATTTATTATCAATAGTAATGCCCTAATTAATATTTTGGCTATTGTGGTCTCACTGCCCATAGAGAGGGTATGAAACATGGGCAGAGTCAGTTTTAGGCTATAATAATCTTGTATGAAATTTGTTAGAATTTTTGGATATGTATTTAGGGCATCTACTTCACAAGTGCTTTATTTTGATTACATATTAAATAATTCTTGTCAGAGCCCATTACTTACTGAAAAATCATGAAACTTGCTGCATAGTGTTTTTAGCTCAATGTTATCACATGAGAATGTTTGTGGAAATATTTGATGACTGATTAGCATACTTTGTTCATTAACCCTTAAATTAGAAAGTTCATAAGAAAATCAAATATAGCCTTATTTCCAAATGGTAAATTATGAAACTTTGTCTAGGGTACTTGTAGGCCATCACAATCATCCCTGAATTTTCTCTGAATTTTTTGAGGTGTTATTACTATAGAATCTTTTAAAATGACTTTTTATGGGGCATCTTTGAAATTAAATTTAAAGGCCTAAACCTTGCTGAAAAATTGGAAGACTTAGGATTTAGAGTTTATTAGGCATTTTGTAATTATTATAAATTTAGTGGATTATTATCTTGTCTGAAAATGGTACTTCATGTTCAAACCTGGGCCTTTTGGGACACTAGAATAAATAAATTAATTATCAAACAAATTAGGAAAATTATGGATTTCTGGATTTATGCTTCAAATGTCTTTTTAGATCTCTAATAATTATCATAAGGGTACTGGATGAATATTTCATGTACTTTCCTTTTTACGGGTCATGTAGCTTAAGTGGTCTGCATATAGCAAAACTGCAGGATTTCATTTGGATGTGAATTAGGGCACGTATGATGGGTCTTGGTGGTTTGCTGTAAGGACAAGTGGAAGGGGCTGCATCTATGGAAGATGAGTGAGTAGGGTGTGGTTTTGTCTAGGGTTTATAGGCGTTCGGGTCCGACGAAGATCGTCCCACCCAAGGAGAGTTGGAGTCAAATCACCCTAGGATTAGCATATCGAAATATGAGAAAATAATGGGTAAGGGAATCAACTAATAATAAAATAAGTACCTTGCGAAAGGGAACGCTGGGCGTAATCCCAACACAGTTCCTAGTGCCCCTTGAGAGCCCTTCACAGGGAATACCGGGGGCAGTCCTGGGTTAACGTAAACTGTTTTAACAAGCTGAAAAGAGTAACTTAGTAATTAGGGTTGCACATTCCACAGCACTGATGGCACCAGATGTTGGTTAGGAGCTTCGGCTCGGATGGTTAAAAGGCGGACTTTGGGTCCGGGGAGCTTCGGCCCGATTGTTGAGTCGGACGGGTTGGTCCGGGGAGCTTCGGCTCGGTTCTTGATTACGCTAATTTGCATGTGCATAAAAGGAAAGGAAATTAAGGTGGTGGGTCTTCGGTATTGGAGGGTCGATGCACCGACACCAATACGTTGACTCGGCAAGTGTGGTTAGCACTTCGCCAACAGAAGTCCGGTGCGCCAGCCGGCAAGAGTACGCAGGAGTCCGCTTCATGCACCAAGCGTTGAGGCGTACGATAGGTCTGACCGGTAGTGCTTTACTGGTTTAGAGGTGGGCGAGGCCCAACCCACCGCTTCCGTCTGCCACTACGGAGGTATCCTGGGAGGTTACAGCTCCAAAAAGGGGGAACTAAAGGTCTGTGTGCACAGAGTCGGGTGTTTGTGTTGCACTTGCATGTCCATCATACCCACTTGCATGTCATAGCATAATCGTCTCCTTTATCCTTGACACCTAAAGTATAAGTGGAATGGGACGCTTATACTTTAGGACCTGCAAAACGACCCCTTGGTCTATAAGCTTGTGTGGGCAAGTTTATAAATTAAGGTTAAATTTGGATATATATATATATTTACTGCTGTTTGATAACCGACACCCCATCGTATAAATTGGTATGGGACTTTTTATACGATGGGAGCCTTGCAGAAGACCCCTTGGCTTATGTGTTTTTCACATAAGTGAAGGTTACAGTTCATATTTCAGTTTAAGTCTATAGAATTGCTAGTATAGGTCCGCTGTCACCTGCTTTTTGGATTATTCTCCACCTTCAGTCCTCCCCTTTCTTCCTCTCCGCTCGGTGCTTAGGAGCCGTGGGGGAAGGGGCGGGGGATGATAGGACTTAGTCTTTTAGACTAACGGTTTTCGAACCGCATCATTTAGGGGATCGTGGAGACCAGCATGGAGGAGCAGCCCCAGAGACCGGTGCGCTTGGAGGTGGGGCAGTCTAGCTCCGGAGTTCATACAGCCGGGACCGTGAGTCTCGACCTTGAGTAGTTTTTCTTCTTCCGCATGAGTGATCTCTTGTAGTGATGATTTGATGTACCGGGCATAAGCCCGTTTTTGCTACTCTGATGTTATTTTCTGTGGACACTCCCTTCGTGGAGTTATATTTATTATGTCATGTGATTCTCTGTGGACAGATAGTTTCCATTTTACTTAATTATGCTACTTTTTTGTGATCGAATTGGCCGGCAGAATCGGCGCTTTGTGGTGATGACCCTTCAGGACGTGAAGGAGTCACCGCAAAATGGCGGTTCTGGGCCTAAGACCCCAGTATCCTAAAAAGAAAAAAAAAAGGGGGGGTCTTACAACCTCCCTGCTGCATCCACCTTCTTCAGCACCAAGTCCCCTTCCACGAAC
The DNA here is from genome assembly GCA_039583875.1 of Platanthera guangdongensis. NCBI lineage: Eukaryota > Viridiplantae > Streptophyta > Magnoliopsida > Asparagales > Orchidaceae > Platanthera > Platanthera guangdongensis. The sequence goes on along the minus strand of CM077160.1, from coordinate 10,618,777 downwards.
TGCTTGACACTGACATGCTTGTCAAAGTACTTGGCCATTCTTCTTTTCACCTCCTCCTATCGGATAGCGGAAAGGTCCCTCAGCTCTTCCACCATGTCAAGGGAGAGCCTCAGCTCTTCCTCGTTCTCTGCTTGCCATTCTTCTCGGCCCCCTTTGGCCGTAACGACTCGAGGTGTTTGGACTTCAAATTCCATGGGGAGCACTACCTCGCACCCATGTGAGAGCTTGAAGGGGGTCTCTCTAGTGGCCGTGTTGGGGGTGGTTCTTATGGCCCAAAGGACCGAGGGGAGCTGCTCCACCCAACTCCCCTTCAAGTTCTCCACCTTCTTCTTGAGGAGGTTGACGATGATCTTGTTCGCAGCCTCTACCTGCCCGTTGCTCCTGGGGTGATGGACGGAGGCGAACCTGAGGTCGATTCCAAGCTGCTCGCAGAAGCTAGTGAACTCGGCGCTGGCGAATTGAGGCCCGTTGTCCGTGACAATGGCCTGGGGCAACCCATGGTGACAGATGATATCCCCCCAAACAAAGTTCCTGATTACCTGGGAGGTCACCTTGGCCAGTGCCTTCACTTCCAACCACTTGGAGAAGTAATCGATCATCACTAGGAGGAACCTCCCTTGCCCATTGGCCTAGGGAAACGGCCCAACCAAATCCATTCCCCAAATTGCGAAGGGCCAGGGGGCCGTGATACTCTTAAGTCGCTATGCCGGCTGTAGATGGAGGGGGGCAAACAGCTGGCACTTATGGAACCTCCTCACGAACTCCGCGGCGTCTTGGCCTAGGGTGGGCCAGAAATACCCTTGCCTGACTATCCTTCCCCCCAGGGTCCGACTCCCGGAGTGACTCCCACACTCTCCGGAGTGGACTTCCTCCAAGATTCTTTGTACCTCTCCCTCAGCCATGCAACGAGCCAGCATCCCTGAGAGTGTCTTCCTATACAGCTGCCCATCCTGGAGGAGGTAGTACACCGACTTATGCCTTAGCTTTTTCTTATCCGCCCCCTCCGGGTATTCTCCCGTGGAAAGGAAAGCTACAACCGTGTTGGAACACCCTATTACTAATTTGGGTCAGGATCACTATGTCTCTAGGAACCTTTGCTTGACCTCCTGTATAGCTTAAAAGGTCAATTAGAATTGAGTCTAAGGGTTAGAAGTCTAGGTTTGGAAGCTGCCCTGAAGACCAAGTTTTTCTGTCTGGAGACTAAGTCTGATCGTCGAGCTCTGCACGACGATTCGTCGAACTCCGATCGACGATCGTCTAGCTCAACTTCGACAGATCGTCGAACTCCATTCAACGATCGCTGAGCTCAACTTCATAATATCGTCGAACTCCATTCGACGATCGGTGAGCTCTGGTCGACGATTTTGACTCTGCATTAGATCTTTATCTCTGAGCTCAGTTCGACGATCTTTGAGCTCAGATCGATGATTATTTTGCTGCTATGTATTTCCAGATCGCTGAGCTCAGCTCGACGATAGCAGAGCTCAGTTCGACGATTTCAGATAACCTCCAGAATTTAAATTCAAATCAGTTAGGAGTTATTCTGCAATTAATTCAGAGATTTGCTAGCCGTTTTCATTTAATTCTGGACCAAGTTTCAAGGGATTTTTAAAGGAATGTCTCTGTGGACTTTCCTCCAGAAGAGTTTATGCAATTAAGGATGCAATCAATGCAGACCAACGACTATTCTTGACAGAGAATAATATTCTATTCTGTACCAGAGAATAAAAGACAGGATTTTTGAATCTCTCACAACACAGAGCACACACAATACAGATTACAGAGACAACCTCAAAAATCTTCTGTCTAAAAGAATTCTGAAGAACACTCATCCAAGGAGATCAAGTTTTCAAATCTTCAGATCTCCTTTAGTTTTCAAAGTGTTCAAGGCCAACATATTCCAGACTTCAGACACTCAACATTTCAGTCCCTTTTGCTGAAATCATCCATTGCTGGAGTTCAACCTTTGAAGGCCTATCACCCTTAGCAAAGCTTTTCTTCCTAAAGATTTCAAGGATTCAGGAGGAGCTTTGACATCAATCCACATAGTCTTCTCAGTTGTTTGAGAAAGAGAAGACTGCCATCACTCTCTCACCCCCACTCTGTAAAGGGTTTTTCAAACTCCCTTCAAAAGTTTGAACCTGGTTTTTGAGCACCTTGTCAAAAGCTCATTGGTGGCAAGACACCTGATCAAAAAATCTGCTTTTGTTTTTGAGCACCTTATCAAAAGCTCATTGGTGCCCAGGATACCTGATCAACTCATCCTGCAGTGGATTCCTACCTAGGGTGGTAGAAGAGTGGATGTACCCAAGTTTGGGGAACCACTATATTTCCTTGTGTCTTCTGGTTCTGCTTGCTTTCATTTTTGTTTCTGGCCTTGATTTGTCTGTGCTTAGTTTTTGCATAGCTTAGTACTGTGATTAGATTTATTTCTGCTTCCCTGCTCACACATATTACAACAATTATTGTAAAAATTTGTAAAAGTTTTTAAAACACCATATACTCTATTCACCCCCCTCTAGAGTATATCAGATCTAGTTGCACTTTCAATTGGTATCAGAGCGAGGTTGGTTAAACATACCATATCTGATTGGTTGTACAGGCTAACACCTGAACCCCAAGATCCCAAACTAGATCTGTGTTCCTTTGATATTTTATTATTAGATTTTGTTTGCACAAATCATGGCCCAAAACAAAGATTATGTTAGCACCAGACCTCCAGTGTGCAATCTTTCCAAGTTTGCACTTTGGAAGGAAAGGATTAGACTTTACATGAATTCTATTGACGAAGATATCTTTAATTCTGTTTTGACAGTGTGTCCAAGACCCCCAGAGAGCACAAGCATAAATGCTGTGCCACCTTCATCAGGAATAGATGCTGATATCAAAAAATGGAAAGTAGCTGATGCCAAGGCTATGAACATTCTAGCCCAGACAATGTCAGATGACATATTTCAAAAAGTAGCTGAATGTAATTCAGCCAAGGAAATTTGGGACAAGCTCTCAGAAATAGTCTCAGGCTCAGCTGATGAGAGAAAGGACAGAAGATCCCATCTCATCTCTCAATATGAGAACTTCAAGAAGGGAGAGACTGAGTCAGTGGGAGATATGTACAACAGACTAAGTCTACTTGTCAGTGAGCTAAGGATATTGGACAAAGAGATCTCTCTGACAGAACTTAATGACAAGATCCTAATGTGCTTCCCCAGCACTTGGGATTCAAGAATCTGGCCAATTAAGGATGCCAGAAGTCTAAATGAGATCACCACTGAAGCTTTGCTGGGTAAGCTCAAATCTTATGAGCTACTCATCAAGAATAGAGAGGAAGAACAGAAGGCTGCTTCACACCAGCCACAAGGAAAGAGAAGACCATAGCCTTTAAGGCAACTGAGGATCTGCCTGAAGATAAAGCTACAGGCAATGATGAACTACTCAGCTTGTTGGCCAAAAGATTCTACAAGATGGCCAGAAAGGACTTCAGAAGAAGATCATACAAGGAGCAGGACAAGCCAAGGTATGACAAGTCCATTAGCAACAATAAAGACATTATCTGCTTTGGTTGCAGGAAACCAGGGCACATAGTTCCTGACTGTCCAGAGAACAAGAATAAGGACAGAAGGGACAGAAAAGAAAGAAGAAAGGAGAAAGACTTCAAAAGGAATGGAAATGGCAAACCTTCTTCAAGCAAAAATAAGCATACAAGAAAAGAGTTTGTTGCTGAATCCTGGAGTGAGACAGAAGAGGAGTCAGAAGCCTCTTCTAGCTCAAGTGATGATGAGGATGATGCAGAAGAAAAGGAGTTCTGCATGATGACAATCAATGCCTCACAACACAATTCAGAGGAAGAGGAGTCACAGTCAGACTCAGAGACTCAACCTGAAGAAGATCAGGTAATTAGCTCTTTTGATTTTAGTTCAGAAGATTTTAAATCTGAATTTAAAGCACTGTGTTTAGACCTGCTAAAGTCTGAGAAAAAGATTATCTCTCTCAGAAACCAATTATCTGAACACAATGCTCTAAAGTCAGAAAACCTCAAACTCTCTCAGGAGTTGGAGAATTGTAGGGAACAGATAACTACACTGAAAAGTGAGCTCTCTGAGGCCAAGAAGCTTGAAGAGTCCCTTAATGGGAGAAGCATCAAGCTGATGGACATCACAAGCACAGTGAACTCTAGATTTAACAGTACACTGGGCTTGGGTGCCTCATCCAGCCAACCTATTGTTCTAACAACTCCCATCAAGTTTATTTCTGACAAGGGAAAGGGAGTTGTAGAGGTTGCTAGGAAAAATTCTGATCTGCCTCAGAAAACTAAGTCCCAGCAGAAATCGTCGAACGTAGATCGACGATCGCCGAATGAAGATCGACGATCACCGAACGCAACTCGATGATCTCAGGAAAAATCGTCGAACGCAGATCGACGATCTAAGCCAAAGTCGTCAAACGCAGGTCAACAATCTCATATACCTAACCTCAGCCATAGTCGACCGTCGAACGGAGCTCGACGATCTGACCCAAGATCGTCGAATGCAGCTCCAAGATCGTCGAACAAAGGTCAGAGCTCTGGAAACTTTTTCAAAGGCAAATCAAAATTGAATCCTAAGGGTTCCTCATCCCAAATCTTTAACCCTTATACTGAATGGATTCTACCTCCAAGAAGATATCATCCTGAAGGATATAAGAGTCAACCTGGGATGTCTTTCATTTCTGAATTTAGAGGTTATCAACCTAGCCCAAGGTAAACTGGGTCAAAACAAATGAATTGTCTTATGTGCAGGTGAAGACCTATCCAACATCTAACTAGCAATGGTATTTGGATAGTGGGTGCTCTAAGCACATGACAGGGAATAAACACAACCTCGCATTCTTCAGAGCCAAGCTTGGACCCAAAGTTATTTTTGGTGATTCCAACTTTGGACAAACTAAAGGATATGGTGCAGTCCAGATTGGATCAGTAACTTTCAAGAAGGTAGCTTATGTGGAAGGACTGAAGCACAACCTAATTAACATCAGTCAGCTGTGTGATGAAGGCTACCAGGTGACCTTCAGCAAAACCTTATGCAAAATCAAGTCAGAGAGCAACACAACTGTGTTGACAGGTAAAAGGAAAGGTAACATCTACTTGGTAGACTTTATTTCAACCAATGTAGATATCTGCTTGTTTAATTCAGTCTGTAGACCAAATGTTTTATGGCATAAGAGATTAGGACACCTAAACCTTAGAACTATTGCTAGGCTATCCAAAGACAACCTTGTTAGAGGACTACCTTCTGGCCCCTACAAGAAGGAAGGACTCTGCAAGGCTTGTCAATTAGGCAAGCAAACTAAAAATAGTTTTAAGTCACTTAATAAGAGTGATTCACCTAGGATATTGTATCTGTTACACATGGATCTTTTTGGACTCATCACAGTACAAAGCCTAGGAGGGAAATCCTACACTTTAGTAATTGTAGATGACTTCTCTAGATTCACTTGGGTGTTCTTTCTGAGGAAGAAGTCTGATAACTTTAAGTGTCTGACAGAGTTTCTCAAATGTATACAGATTGAGTTCAATACTCACATTGCCCTGATCAGAAGTGATCATGGGACAGAGATTGATTCTCTTCTTATGCAAGAGTTCTGTCAGAGTGAAGGGATCAGGCATACTTTCTCAGCTGCTAGAACTCCTCAACAAAATGGGGTAGCTGAAAGGAAAAATAGAACCCTTATTGAATCTGCCACTACATTGTTGTCAGATGCTCATCTACCTCTATCCTTTTGGGCAGAGGCAGTGAACAGCTCCAACTATGTGTTGAACAGAAGTCTGATACATAAACTAAAGGGAAAGACTCCCTATGAATTACTCAAAGGGAAGAAACCTAAAGTTGACTATTTTAGAGTATTTGGTTGTATTTGCTACATTCACAATAATGACAAGAAATTTTTAGCAAAATTTCAAGACAAAGCTGATGAAGGAGTGTTTCTGGGATACTCCATGATCAGCAAGGCCTATAGGGTCTATAACAAATCATCTTTGAAAATTGAGGAATCTGTTCACATTTCATTTGATGAAGCTAACATGTCTTTCAAGGAGAAGATTTCTTCTACCATAGAACCTTTGCAGGAACATTCTCTAGTTGAAGATATGAACAAGTTACAGGTTTCTCAAGAGGATGAAAGCAGTGAAGATGAAGGGAATGATCAACATTTTGAAGCACAACCTGAAGAGCCAGTTGTTGTACCACAAGAGGAAACAACAACACAGGTTGGTGAACAATCAACACCCCCTATTGATTTAGTAACATCAAGAGACCATCCAATTTCCCAAATAATTGGAGAACTCTCAGCTGGTATGCAAACCAGAAATCAGGTCAGCCAAAACTTGTTGCACACCTGCTTCCTATCTCAAATTGAACCTCAGTCCATTCAAGATGCAGAGCAAGATCCACACTGGATCATTGTAATGTAAGAGGAGTTGCATCAATTTGAGAGGAACAAAGTATGGGAACTAGTGCCAAAGCCTAAGGATCATTCCATTGTTGGAACAAAATGGGTATTCAGAAATAAACTGGATGATCAAGGAGTAATTATAAGGAACAAGGCAAGGCTAGTTGCTCAAGGATACTCTCAAGAAGAAGGAATCGACTACGACCAGACTTTTGCACCTGTTGCAAGATTAGAAGCCATCAGGATTTTTCTAGCTTATGCAGCTCACAAAGGCTTCAAAGTCTATCAGATGGATGTGAAAAGTGTTTTCTTAAATGGAGACATCAAAGAGGAAGTTTATGTCATACAACCTCCAAGTTTTATCTCTCTAACTCTTCCTGATTATGTTTTTAGACTGAACAAAGCATTATATGGTCTCAAGCAAGCTCCCAGAGCATGGTATGAGACCCTAGCATGCTTTCTTTTGGAAAATGGTTTTATAATGGGTAGAGTAGACCAAACTCTTTTTATTAGAACCCATAAGTCCCATACCCTACTAGTACAAATTTATGTAGACGATATCATTTTTGGTTCTACTGACTCCAAATTGTGCAGAAGGTTTTCTAACCTAATGCATTCTAAATTTGAGATGAGTAGCATGGGTGAGCTATCCTTCTTCCTAGGATTGCAAGTCAAACAACATGCTGAAGGCATCTTTATTTCGCAAACCAAATATGCAAATGAACTGGTTAAGAAATTTGGTATGTCTGAGGCATCTTGTATGAAAACACCCATGCCTACCAATGCTGTATTAGATGCTGATGAACATGGGAAACCTGTTGATCAGACAACATATAGAGCAATGATTGGCTCTTTACTGTATCTTACAGCTAGTAGACCAGATATAATGTTTGCTACATGTATATGTGCTAGGTTCTAAGTAAGCCCTAGAGAGTCACACCTAACTTTAGTAAAGAGGATTCTCAGGTATGTTAAAAGTTGTCCAAATCTAGGTCTCTGGTATCCAAAAGATTCAGCATTTGATTTAACTGGATTCTCAGATGCTGATTATGCTGGATGCAGAATTGACAGGAAAAGCACCAGTGGAACTTGTCAGTTCCTTGGTGACAGACTTGTCTCTTGGTTTTGTAAGAAACAAACATCTGTGTCAACTTCAACTGCTGAAGCTGAATATATGGCTGCAGGCAGTTGTTGTTCACAAATATTGTGGATTCAAAACCAACTCCTAGACTATGGTTACAACTTAGAGAAGTCTAAAATCTTTTGTGATAATACAAGTGCTATTTCCATAGCTCAAAATCCACTCCTCCATAGTAGGACAAAACACATAGAGATTAGACATCATTTCTTAAGGGATAATATTGAAAAGAATAAAATTGAATAACAATATATCCCAACTGATTTGCAAAGGGGAGATATTTTCACCAAGCCCTTGGATGAAAAGAAACACACCTTCTTCCTAAACCAGTTAGGAATGTTAGATGGAGGAAGCCTTAAATAATATCCAAGATTTTGAAAGCTAAAAATTGACCAATACTAGGCAAACTCTCTGATTTTTCTTAGTGTCTAGAATTTTCCTGATCTCTGAACAGCGCTAGACGATTTGTCCCAAGATCGTCGAATGGAGATCGACGATTTCCAAAATCGTCGAACTGAGTTCAGCGCTTCTCAGATAGTATGCACTATCTCTTCCGGTCAACGATCGTCGAACGGCGCTCGACGTTTATGTTCACTGAACGATCGTCGAACGGAGCTCGACGCTCTTCAAGATCGTCGAACGGAGATCGACGATGTTAAAGACTCTTCAGATTCCTTTAGAAGCCCCGATCGTCGAACTGAGTTCAACGATCTTTCCAATTCTGCGTCGAACCCTAATATAAAACTCTTTTTTCGCCGTCGTCCTCTTTTGCGCTTTCGATTTCTCTGCAGGATTTTCTTTCCCTCCAAACAGTTCTACGCTTGGTCGTTTTGTTTGTTGAGTTTTTGCAGGTACAATGGCTGTGTCAGTTGCTGTCCTAGCTGCAATGAAGTTTGATGCAGGCTTTGACATTGATATAGTATCATTCAACACCACTGACCAGATTTTCCAAGACATACTGGGTATATTCAAGGATCAGAATCTGTCTGCCCTCATGACCACTAGGATCAAGCTGGCTTCAGATGAGATCAAGGAGTGGGTCTATACTGCTCATAATCAAGACAACAACACAATAGTTGGGTCTATTGCTGGAAATCAGGTACCCTTGACCCCCACAATTTTAACAGAGGTTTTTGGACTGAGAAATGGAGAAGATATTGCTGAGTTATCAGGAGAAGAATATTCTGAACTACTTGCCAGGATGGGTCATCCAGAGGGAAACCCTAGCAAGCTATTCAAGAGGAATCTGTCTGTTGAATACAGGTTCCTGGCAGATGTGGTAGGGAAAGTGCTGCTGGCAAAGCACTCAGCTCATGATACTATATCCAGACATCAGCTCTGTCTCATGGGAGCTATGGTGGATAAGAAAAGTTTGAACTGGGGAGAGGTTTTCTTTGACCTCATCAAGAAGAAAATAAACAAGAGTTTTGTTAACTTTGGAAGAATTCTTGGAGTTTTCCTGCAGACCAGGTGCCCTGCCTTGCTGGTCTCCTCTGGAGTTCACATAAATGCCTCCAAGAGACTAACCTGTGCCATCTTTGGCAAGTGGGACAGGCAAATAAGCAAGCCTAGCAGGCCCTCCTCTAGTGCTGCTTCAGGCACCAGGACTCAAAGAGTCACTCCTCCACAGGTCTCTGCCCCTGCAGATGACCTGGCTGCTGATGTTGCTGCCTCTCCTCCTCCTCCAATTCCATCCCTTCCCTTACCATCCACCATTCCAGCTCCATCCACCATCACCATATTCAGCCCATCTCCAACATCAACTCCCTCTCCAATCCATGTTCTCCACACCAGAAGAACCATTCCACCCACTGTTCTCCTACCCTCCACCAGATGTCACCTCATCACCATCCATTCCATCCTTCACTCTTCTGGATGATTCCTTCATGGATGATTCCCCTCATCTCCTCCTGAATTACCCTCCTCCTCCACTTCATTCCAAGACCTCCTACACCACATCATTGATCAACCAACATTCACTCCATCCATATCCATCCCCTTGTCCTCCATATCCACATCCCAACACCTCCAGCCATCCATACCACCACTCTCCAGCCTCCACTTCCAGAATCTTCAGCTACTCCTATTCCATCTACCTCTGCTCCAGCTGTTGAGCAAGTAGACCTCTCAGCCCTAGCTGACAGGCTGTATGAGCTGATTGCCCCCAGGCTCTCTCTACTATTGGAGACCTCCTTGGCTCCTCTACCACTGTCAGGCAGCTCTCTCTGCCAGGCTTTCCTCCCTCCTTCCTCAGGCAGCACCTCCAGCAGTGTGCCTTGATCCAGATGTATCTGCATCTAGGCAGGGGGAGATGCCATATGAAGAGATTTTCATGCTGTTGCTGCTGCTGTTTCTGTGACTGCTGCTCCTCCTCTTGCTGCTGCTGCTGCTGTGCCTCCTACTGCAGTTCTTGCAATAGACCTAAGGTCTTTGCTTTCTGCTTTTGATTCTGCCTTCTTTAGCTGTTGCCAGCGAGTAATGCTGTCCAGCCCCAGAAGACTTATCCAAGGCACTTGTGCCTTTCTCTTGCTGTGACCCTAGCATTATCTCTTCTTTTGTACATTCAGTAATTGCTGCTACTGAAGATGTTGCTGCTGTGCTGCTGTTTGAAGAAAGGCTGACTTTGCTTCTGAAAATATTGATGCTGTGCTGTGATATTCTGCTGTGCTGAAGTTCAACTGCTTCTGATGAGCCATATCCAAGGATCTTCTGATGACAGAGGCCACTGATTTTGAGCCTGCTGCAGTTTTTGATGTGCTTCTGTTATATCTGAAGTTGCTGCTGCTATCAACTCTCAGTTTCTGTTGTTGAGTTGAATCTGATGTTTCTGCTGTTGTGCTGTTGCTGCTGCTGTCACCTCTACTGCTGCTGTCTCTGCTGCTGTCTCTGCTGCTGCTATCTCAACTTCTGCCTCATCTGCTGCTGTTCAACTAAAGAAAGTTTAATGAAGAGAATAGATGCTCTATATGATGACCAGAGTTCTGAATCTGATGAATTTAAAACAGACTCTGATGATTCATCTGCTACCATTGCCAGGAAAAGGAAGGCAAGGAGCAAGGCTATGAGGGTTCCTCCTGCTAAAGTCAAAGATAACAATGACATTCCTTACTACATCCTTCATAACTGCCCATCACTGAACATTGGATGCAGTTTTCCAAAAACCAGCTGAAGCCATGAAGAAAAAGAGAAATATGAGAAGGGCTCTTCCCAATTCCAGCACCCTCATCCTCCTCCACCACCTCCTCCTGATGCAGGTGCAGGTGGAAGCTCTGCAAGTCAACCCCAGCTAGAAGCCAGGCTCCCTATCAACCTCATGCCAGATCTATCAAAGGGAAAGCCAATCCAGGGGTTCATATTCTAGGAGAGGAGGATACAGGGGTAATCAGAGAGATATTCAAGTTTATTCCAAAGGGTACTCCAGGCAGCACCCATATTCTAGGGGAGGACATGTTTCATCTGATACATCATCAGGTCCTTTCCCTTTAAGCTAAAAGAGACTGTGTCTGCCAGGCTCCTCAAGACAATCCTTCCAACAGGTATGAGCCACCTGTACCTTTTGAGGACCCTGAAAATAACCCAGCTGCTTGGACTGCCAGGTTAAAGGAATTGGCTGCACTGGATCAGATTAAAAAGGCCAGAGAACAAGGACTAGATTCTTCCAACATTTCTACAATGTCTGAGCAAAGACAAAAGAAGAACTAGAGAATATGGCTCCAGTAAATTCTTTGATGCTGACAGATATATGGAATTGCATCCTGCTGCTGTGGTTCCCAGGCCTACAAAGCAAACTTATTTGGGTGCAGCAGATGACACCAGGTCAACAAAGAAGCCCTAAACCTAACAGAGAAATCAAAATGGTTAAAGGCAAAGAGAAGAAGTGACATTGTAAGGTGACAGTTTCTGTGAATTCTGATTATTATCTGGATGATATATATATATCTCTGTGTTTCTGCTTGTCTAGCTGTTGTTTTTTGCTTAATACTTGTATGTTGTTATTTTAAATTTTTCCAAAGTCTGTGTAAATAGTAATCCTAACCCAATAGGGGGAGATTGTTGGAACACCCTATTACTAATTTGGGTCAGGATCACTATGTCTCTAGGAAACTTTGCTTGACCTCTGTATAGCTTAAAGGTCAATTAGAATTGAGTCTAAGGGTTAGAAGTCTAGGTTTGGAAGCTGACCTGAAGACCAAGTTTTGCTGTCTGGAGACTTAAGTCATGAAGCGTCGAGCTCAGCACGTCGATTTTCGTCGAACTACGATCGTCGATCGTCAGCTCAACTTCGACAGATCGTCGAACTCCATTCGACGATCGCTGAGCTCATCTTCATAATATCGTCGAACTTCATTCGACGTTCGGTGAGCTCAGGTCGACGATTTTTGACTCTGCATTTGATCTTTTATCTCAGAGCTCAGTTCGACGAGCTTTGAAGCTCAGATC